>JARBWI010000322.1:14671274-15888161 GCA_037576405.1 Campoplex capitator | reverse complement strand
GTTTGTAGAGTATTGTGAGAACAAAATAAACGCTTGTGAGATGAGTTTATCGCGAAAAAATCAAAAATAAAAATTTGCGTCAAGTTAGCCCGCTCATTCTACTTTTTTAAACCAAATGAGTCTAATTGTACGTAAATCAATGCGAAATCTTTTGTAGAACATGAATATTACAATAAAAATTTTTGTAAGACGCATATTTTTATGAAAAAGCAAAAACAAAATTCGCACAAGTTTTTCCGAACCAGTCAGGGAAACTGGTGTGTACCATACGGGTCAACTAATTAGAAATTAATGAATTTTGAAGATTTTGAAATGCCAAAAACGTTAAGACTGTTTCATAAATACGAAATTATATGGATGGTCTGTTGAACTGCTTCAGATTTTACCACTGCTGGTCTATGCCTAAATTTTATTTTATGAAAAGATTATATAAGAATATTTTGGAATGTTAAAATGGAAAAATTCTACCGACCAAAAAAAATACAGTATTCATTCGCCCTCATTTCATCAATCAATCCACGCTCAGTAAGAGAAAAAACGTTTTATCCTTCAAAGATTAACGATTTAAATGGAAATCGAATTCTTTCAAAAATAATAGTTAAAATCAAAGAAAGCCCAACAGTTTGATGCTGAAAATTGCTATGCACAGAAATTAAACCAATAAAAATGATGGAATTATGTACTCACTCGTCGATGTCTTGTTCCCCTCCTCGATCAATAATGAACCTACCTTTGGCAGAACCGAAAAGTCCGCAATTCCGAAATAGTCCGCACAGTTAATATCCACTTCCGCGTTGCAGGACACTCATTGCAGTTGATTAATTTCCACTCGATTTTTCCCAGATCCGGCATGATTTTCAATTCAGACGAGCAGCAGCAGCAGCAGCAGCGTCGTTTTTCCAACGTTGAAAACGATAGTTCATCGTAATTCAAAATTCAAATCCACTGATTCACAATTCACAACACACATTTCATTTCCTATCGACTTGTCGAATATCGCTTGCGAGAAGAAAACTCATTGACAAAAGAAAATAAAAACATTGAAAATTCATTACGATTGACAAACGAGCGAATTATGTTTTACGACCCTAATATTCTGCTTTTCATAGCGTTTTCGTGCATGGTTCGTTTTCGAGAAATCGCCGCGCATATTTTTAAGCTCTTATTTTCGTGCATTTTTTATTTTCAAAAAATCGCGCACATTTTCAAGCTCTAATTAACGGAAATTATTACGGCGATAAAAAATTATGTAAAAATTATAGATTTGGATGGTTTTAATAATAAAAAATTTTATCACGATTTTCCGTTTTTTTATTATCCATCGTTGTATTTTTATTTGCTTTAACGACAATTATTCAGACCGTTTAAAGTATTTTAAATAAAGATTTTCGTCATTAACACCGATTCTTATTCCGCACTCTGTTTTATCAATTTCGTTGCAATAATCAACGAACGATAATGCGCGGTATTGCACTAGCCGACCGATGCTAATGTAACTCTCTCCGCGCGCGCTACTTGCCGCCCCGCCCCGCGGCCCGCGGGCGACCGAATGAACGCGAGTCCCTCGCTCGCTCCCTCGTTGCCCCGCGCACGATCCAGTCCTCGCGCCTGCCCCTTCCAGTCGCCCCGGCGTGAACTCTCCCCACCATCCCCGCTACGGAGCGGCTTAGCAGGCCAAGCAGCGCGAGAGCGCGTAAACGTAAACACAGAGTCGAGGCTCCACGAATGTAAACAATTCATTCACCAATATTTAGCGATCACATTTTTGTGCACCGTATGAATATTCGTTCGGTAATATTTTATAACAATTCAACAACGTTTTATTCTCTCGTTTTCCCAACGCATAAAAATGCCGGTAACAAAAAAAAAAAGACCGTCAATCGAATTTCATTCGGTTTTTTTGAATCTAGGAAGATTCGTTCCCAGAAAAGTCCGCACCGAAACTTTTATTTTTTATTTTTTCGTGACAAACTCATTTCACAAACGTTTATTTTGTTCTCACTATACTCTACAAACGACACACAAACGATTGAAATCAGAAACCTTTCGAAAAATTCATGGCGGGGAGCCAAATTTACACCTCTAAAAATGATCTTCGTGTAACAATTTAAAAATCTTTAATAAATTGATTGCATTAAAATAACGAAATCCTGTGCGGTACCTCACTACAAAACAGGGTATAAATCGAATCAAGAAAAGAGCTCTGTTTTTTAAGTGCCAAAAAACCCAGAACGTTTTAAAAAGTGGCAGGCAAAAAAAAAAAACTGTCAAGCGACTGGCTAAAAATTAAAAGTAGTTTCAAAACATGTAGTACCTATAATTTATTTTTTCAAATTCAACCGACGGTTCAATAAATAACGTTGAGGTTTGTTTCATAATTAAAAATAACGTTAGAGAAGGAGTTATCGCGCGCGAAGCGCGCGTTTGAATCACCTAGTTCGTAATTAAAAAAGAGTAGCATTAATCTTATATTATTCCTATCTGTCAAAAAACAAAGCAAACTCTACCAAATTGGTTGCTCGAGAATTGAAAACAAAACTATGAGAGAAAAACTCACCATTGAATGAACTACGTAACATCCCCCCACCGCCGGTGAACTGCCTCGAACCTGCAAAAAATAGAAAGAAATATTTGGTAAATTAATTTTATGGACTGTGTTTCATTTGTATCATAGTAAACTTAATGTTGCATGCAATTTCAATAATTATTCATAACAATTACAACAGTGATTATCGTTCTTTAAAAAATACATTACCATATACTGAAATTTGAAACCGCGATTTGTATCCATGGTGTCGTTCATCCGTTGCCATGGATTTATTTATTCACTGTACAAAATGAAGACAAGAATAATGACCAAGACGAGAACGAGGACGACGGAGACAAGAACGACAAAGACGACTATAACGACGATGAAGATAAAGATGAGGGCGAAGAAGACGACGAGAACAACGAAGATGAAAACGTAGACGACGACGACGAGGACGAGAACGTGGACGACGATAAAGACGAGGACGAAGACGAGCACGACCAAGACAAATTAAATGCCAAGGAAACACCCACCCTCACTAACCCGCTTATACTTTCGTGGTACGAAGTACGTTTCCATTACTTTCAGTTAATAAAATAATTGAAAAACTAATTTCAATGGAAATTTTTAATTTTGGGTTTACACTTTTCGGGCGTAAACCGGAACCTACCTGTATAGTGATGTATATTACTGCGAACATCTACAGCAAATCACGCATACGCATTTGCGTGCGTTTTTGGAATATGCCAACAAAGGCTCCAGCCTTTTTTTCCACTGAAAACTTGGAATGCAAAATATAATAACATATAATGGCGATGTGGTATCTATGCATTGCGTTCATTATCGACCCACATTCGGAGGTATATTGATTCACTCCAAGGGGAATGACGTTAACTTCCGGGATCCCACGTGGGATCCCAAAATGCTATTTTATATTATCGAAATCATTTCCGAAATTTATCGAAAAATTACAACCACATGACGCAAAGAATAAAAGCTCTATGATCGCTAACTAAACCTGAAACCTCATACGAAGCTCACGCGCTATTACTTTCGTCACATGTTCGTTACATGGGCATCGGACGTTCTTTTAAGGGCGTCAGCTCCTTCCATATCTCTAGGTCAATCGCTCATGCTTTCCTCTGTTAGCGTCACGGTAATCGTAATCGTGGCGAATTTATTGTTCGTCTGGGGACTGACAGATTCTCTAGTTCGATTTCGAACTGCTGTTTCGAGTAAGAATTGGGAATGGCGCCGTGTCAGTGGTTTGTACTTTGCTGCGTCCCAGGATGCAACTGAATGTATAGCAGAAGAAGGAGAGGGAAGATGACTGTGAAAGCTTGACAATAGTCACGATTTACTGCGAAAATACGTGCTTCGCTATACGTTCAATATCGAAAGACGAGACTAATTCATGAAAAACTCATTTATATAGAATGATCGAAGAGAGTGAGATGACGCCAACGCTTCCAATATAGGATTATTTGCGGTAGCTCTCTGACAGTCGTTCGTGACAGCGACAATGTCCTTTTCATCCGCATGTCGACTACGAACCGACCATCCGACGCGATTAAAGAAATATGAGATTGCTCGTCGACCAATGAAAAAGAGGATGAGGCTACAGCTGCGCGGAGCCTTTTTTTTAATCTCGCATTGACTCTGCCTTGAAAAGTTTCCATTTCGATTTTTACCGCACCTATTGAATTTCATTTCAGAGATGATGAACATTCAAATATTTCATGCGCGCGGTGCATTGAACAAAATTAATAAGAATAATCACCTCAAGACTTTTGAGAATTTGTTCGACCGGCGATTGATAAAACTAGCTTTTGGCCTCATTTTTCTCAGTTCATGCTGCTGCAGATCCATTGCGGTGCGTTTTTTAAATTTGTTATTTATTGTATGTTCCTCTGGCGCGTATGTCGGAGGCGCATAAAAACGCGATGAGCAATGAACACAAAAAACTGTTGGAAAGGACAAAACAACAGGAACACCGCTTCGCGGGGTAAACCAGTTTTCGGAGTCCGACGTGCGTTCAAATGCGCCAGTTTTCTACTTGGGGGTTCGCTATAGAAACGCTCCGTATGGATTTTTGAGCGTCATTGTTGTCGTGTGCGACGCGCAGATAAATGTTTGTCTGCGCGCGTTGCAAGAGGAAATGAGTGAATGGACTCGCGATCCGTACAACTCGGAGAGAATTTCAAATAAAAAAAACAAGAGATTCGTCCGGTGAGACGTGAGATTGAACGAGGAGCAACGACAACGTTGACCGATCGCGGCATAGAGAGGCAGAGAAAAATGCGACCTCAGGTCCGAACAAACTGCTTATTCATTAACTGTCAAACTTTTATACGCGTCTTCTTTACCCGCGCGACAACGATAATGATCATATCTCGAGAAACAGGTGTCTCCCCGATCGAAAGGGATTGTGTTATTCGGCGATACTATATATTATCTAGAGTAGCGGTAGCAGGCCGAGACAAGTATACGTTTAAGTATCTTACTATATAATTTCAAAAACGAGTCGCTACCGCAAAGTCTTTACAGCGAGTAGAGCCGTTGTTTCAAACACACTTTTCGATAATTCTTTCGGCGATATTTTTTCATTAATTACAACCTTTTCAATGCTACTGCGGACTCTCATATTTTTTCTCATTTTTTTTTCTCCCCTCGATCGGGACTATTTGGAGCACTGTAGCCTCACGCATATTGTTGATTATGTAGATATCAAGAGACGCGGCAGCGACTCGTTGCATTGAATAGAGCTGGCATTTTCTGCTGCTCACATTGTTTTACGTTTCTCAGTTTTCCTGTCTAGTGACGCTAATACTTTTGTAACTATAGAAACAATTTGCTGCAGATTTATGTTGGACTATGTTTCATTATTTATGTGACAACCGACTTTTCTACAATACAGTGACAGCTGTTGATTGGAAAAGGTTATAAATATCGCAATCGTGGATTAATAGTGCATGTTAGTTGTAGAGTTGATCGAATAAAGTTACAGAGATCATGGGAGTGGAAGTTGATGGATATTTTTCAAAATTTAATTTGTGGTTATAGAGTCGTGAGGTAGACATTTTTAAAAATCATTATTATTCAATGACCTTTTGTGACCTAGAGTTGGTTTTTCGTGACCCGGAACTACGAGTTCCGGAGCAGAGAGTTAACGTACTCGTCTCAACTTTTTATACGCAGCTTATTCAATAACGCGGGCGTAGATTCTGAAATTAAAGACCAAGAAATTGAAGTTGAGTGTTGCGAATGCTGAAATATATGGACTAAAAAAAAAAAAAATAATAATAATAATAATAACTTGTATAGATATTAAGTGAAAGAACGGTGAGAAATGATAGATGCATCGCATGCGGAGTTGCTGACATCGGTCATCGAGTTTGGCGGCGAAGCAGCGGTGGTGGGAGAGGGGTGGGAAGAGTTCCGTCTCAAATGCACGCATGCGCCGTGCATTTCGCGTTCTCTTCCCAGACGGGAAAGGCTCAGTCGCTCGCGACATTCGGTCCGCGTCGCTATCAGATTCAGCCACGCTCGAACGAGTCGATCAGCAAAAAACAGTGCCGGGACTCGCACAATTTCTGCCGCTTTTCGAATTTATGCGTAGTCCTTTTTTGAAAAAATCGACTTTCTGTAATTTGGGCCGGGGTGGGGGGGGGGGGGGGGGGGAAGAGAAGACAAATGGTCAAAATGAAAAACATCATTGATTCTCTATGAAAATTGCTTGAATTTTTTAATTTAAAATGAGCGTTGTGATCGATTATTCGCAAGCAACTGACAAAAATATTTCTTTATGACTAACTCCCGCTCCATTGTATAATGTCACTCGAGGCTCTTCCGCTTCTCCAATTGTTTTTCGCATTTCGATTTTTACTAATAAACATTCATTATCATTATGACGGGTTGAAAAAAAATGAATACAAAAGCGCCATGCTCGCTATGATCTTTCCTTTTCAACGGGCCGCAAATACTTGCGTCGAACGTCCGAAACCGCCTCAAACTCATATATATTAAGTTGTGAAATCCACGTGGTGTCCACCAATTGTGTCAAGGATTAAGTGAATAAAAAGAGTCTGAGCAAAGGAAAATAACAAGACTGGCTGAAGAAAGAAAAGAATAAAAATGAAACGACGCATCAATCAATCGATGTTTTAACCGCATCGTATGAATTTGTGCGCGGGCGAATATCAAAAGTGTCACTTAATATTAATGAGCGTCGTCGCAACGCGCGTTATTATCGAGGCAATGAACAACCAAGATGATCATGTTTCGCTCATTGATAATATGATGGTGAAAAAATATTTTTTCTGAATGAAAAATTTCATTGCCATGTTTTTCTGAAGCAAATTGGCCGCTTCTCGATTGATCGAAAAGTTTCAAGACCATCGGTCATTACGATACGATAGGGAAAGATTGATCGTTCGCGACGCCGTTGCCGCTAAGAATCTGATATAATGTAATCCGATTGGCAATTGAAATTTCGGTACAAAAACTTAGGGGGAGCAGCATTGTCGATGCTGGTGACGTACGAAATGAAGATCCCCCATAGCGTAAAATTCAGTTGTTCGGTATTGGTCACTCTGCTAGTTATACCGTCATTGTTAGAAATAGCTGAGGGATCGAGATATCATCATTATTATCATCATCATCATCATCATCATCATCATCATCATCATCATCTCCATAATCGTCATCATTATCGTCATCAAAACGAAGCGATTATAAGTAAAAATTCCCGACACCGTTTAAGACACAGACATGATTCTGCATTGGTCATGACCGGTCGACGTAACCAAGATTCCCGAGTAATGGGACCAAGTTCGATATGGCCATACGACGATGCTGATTACGAGGATGCATTTGTAACGGATCAACGGAAGAACGAGGACGAGGAAGACGAAGATTACGAGATTGAGCATAGGACGCAAAATCATCCGACTAACAACGGTGGCTCGAGGAGGCAACGTTTCAGGGTTGAGCAATCCCGTTTTCCTTCGAAACGCCATCAAACGGCAGCAGTAGGTTCTTACGGTGGTGAAAGAATCGCTCGGACGAGCGAGGAAGACCCGATGAGCCGTCGTTCCCATCGTGATGAAGCAGTCGCTGCAACTGCCAACACTCACGGGCATCGTCCGGGACGCGAAGGAACGCATCATAATGAGAGGAACAGACTGAACAGCAACGGATACGGTTATCATTTGAGGAGCAGCCCGTTCAATGATTCGAGAGGCCGCTTAAATACGTTCGAACAGCAAACACTTACGACAGCTTACGACAGAGAAGATGGCGTCAGAAAATGGCGTTTCGATGGGGATCTCGATGATAAACGACAGGGCTATCGTCGCCCCTCTGATAAAATAGACCCGATCGATTGGCGAAATCGGCATCGAGCTCGTCCAGATCTACGAAAACTTGGACGAAGCGCGGGTGAAACTCTTGCCTCTTCTGCGGTTATCGACTCATCGACGTCATTGGTGCGAAGAATAGAAAATGACGCGTGGACCGATCGAAGAATGAAGCCAAGCTCGTCTCAGCGCACTGGCAAACGTCCGATTAGAGTACCACCGCACAACGATTCGTGGAGCTCTGTGGTGGAAGGCTTTGTAACAGCGAACAAAGCAACAATCATACGAGGCAGCAAAAGGTTTAAAAATGACGCGATCAAACATGGCAACGGTGACGTCCTGATGCCAAAAAAGGAGGTTCAGGCTGACAATCTTGATTATCATCATTACGAGGATGTCAACAATGCTGTAAAACGAAACAAATTGTACAAAAATCGTAAAGACGACGACGACGACGACGACGACGACGACGACGACGACGACGACGACGACGGCGATGACCACGACGATCTTAATGCCGATAATGATATCGAAGATGATGCTACCGCTGTTGCTACTGCTGTTGTTGATGGTAATGATGACAGTGACGTTGCTGGTGATAATTTTTATGATGGTGCTGATAATGGTGATGATGACGATGATGATGATGATGATGATGATGATGAGGATGATGATGACGATGATGATGATGATGGTGATGATGATGATGATGATGATATTGATATTGATGATGAGGACGATGTAATCGATTACGGTGATGGTGGCCTCGTGAATGAAAGGACGAAGGAAGAGGAAGAGGAGGATGAGGATCAGGGGGAACAGGAGAATGACGATGAAGATGAGGAGAAGAAGAAAGTTTTGAACGAGGCTGAGGACGAAGAGGACTCTTTTAATACAACAAATTATTACAAAATCAATAACGAGCCACCTTACAAAACTTTCGATGACATAATAAAGAGACTTACTTCTGGAGATCCGGTTACAACGAAACCAACGATTCGTCGTGATTATAGAAATATCGGTATTGAAAAATATTTGAAACGCGACGCTTATGGAAACATCTTTGATCCGAGGAATGCCACAAGAGGTGAAAAGGACGCTTCTTACAAAGGCAAATCGATTGGTTTTTCCTCCAATAGATGGCATTTAGACGACACGAGAGTTGATACGAGCGGTGTGAAGGATGCTAAAAAGAATTATAACGCGATCGGTGACCTCGATAGCTCGAAAGCTCGGAAAGAGAGTGAGAGGAGACGAGTTTATTCCAACTGGGAAGCAAACTTAACGGGCAGGATAAAGAGCGTTGAACAGACATACGACGAGGAGTACGAGGACAATGCTGAGAAGGATGAAGATGTTGCCAAGATCGGCCGGCAACGTATTTCCGAGATGCAGGCCGATATCGACAATACGGTGAGTCGGAAATATCAAATCTTTTCATCTTTCCAACAACGTCGCACCCCGATAGGTCTACGATGGGTTTGACGACACGATACATAGACATAGAAACTCTGTTGGCATGCTGGTTAAAAAAAAAAAAAAAAAAAAATGGCCGCGTGTAAGTTTGTACAACGGCGCAATGTGGTTGTTGAGTTTTATGGAGGATATAGTTAGAGAGACTCTCGCGATCAAGCAGCTTGCTGCTGCACAAGCCATGATGACCTTGGCAATGCGGTTCGAGGAAGAGAGGGAGTGAGATTGCTATTCGACGCTACCTCGTGCTCTATACACCCACAGCCGCGTGGGATCTTCCCGGGATATACAGGGTGATGCTGCTGTAACACCGGATAAAAACCATTTTTATCCAAAATGTGCCCGAGTTATATGTTGTCAAAATGAGTGATATGAGGAGACACTCGCGCGCGGGAATCTCCTTATGTTACGCGGTCAAACACAGAGCCAATTTGTATATGTATATACTCTTGAAAAAACTCATTGCTGGTACGAAACGTTTTCTTTTTTATTCTACACCCTGTATATACTATATAGACGGCAATATACGCGAGTTTATCGGGCTATCGCTCCAACGTGTTATTCATTTTTCTTACGCACGCTTCGTCTTACGTACGAATGCCAAAAAAATAACCAAGCTCCTGTTTGATTTTCCAGGTTACCGCGGAGAGTTTCCAAACGATCTGTACCGATAACCACTTTTCCCTTTCTCTCACGTCTTTGGTGGACTTGATAACTCCCCGCCTCTTTAGTTTGGTACTTTGATGGAAAAAAAATCCAAGCGTTCGTAAGATAACTCGAGCCGCACGCTCCCGCGTACGCGAAAAAGTTTTGTTTTCTTTCAATTTCAATAATACGAAGAGCAACGATTCTCTCGAGTCTTCTTTGATGGAAAGTTGGATCTATTGGCAGATCGATCTCTAAAAATGGTCCATCTCGCGTTGTTTATGATAAACAACTATTAACCTGATGAATGTTCAAAGATCGAATGTTGCGTAATTGGTGATATAGCAAATGAAAAGGTCGCAAGAACTAAAAACGCGGTGTGTTGACACCCTTGAAAATGCAATGTAATCCTTCGATCGATGCGGCAATATTCGGATCAAGTGCATCTACGCCTTCTTCCAAATAATAGTTCTGGATCGCTAAAAAATAATTCTAGACTCAACAAAAAGTCATTGAATGCATTAAAACTTGATCTTCGCACGGATACAACGTTTTCGAGTATTTTCATCCGATAAGAAAAATCATTCACCAACTTTCTTCAATGATGCGATGGAAACAACGGAAACGTGTGCCACTCCTATCTTGCAGCTGTTCACACTAATACAGCTGTTTTTTTTTTTTTATCTTCAATCGCGTTAGAAAAAAGTCTCGATCTCAAATACGACTCCGTATGACCCAAAGTTATAAATGAAAAATACCCCATGGATTCTGTCAGCTTTCACTTCCGCGATCTTGACAACTTTTTTTTTAACCTCATAACCATCGCTATTGAGAAAAAAAAAATTCTCTGTACAAATTATATAATGCGTGCTCCGCGTAATCATGCACCGTTACCACTAATAATATTCCCACCAACTTTTTTATCTCACCAACAATATTTCTTTTTTTTTTTTTCTTTCAATATAAAAATGGCTCTACATCGAAGCGTTGCCGCGATGAAACACGGTAAACGCGGCGGGGGCGATAATGATTTATCTGAAAAATTGTGAAAAGCAATTTTTTTTACTATCATAGACCAACATAGCAGATGTCGCGCCGCAAGGGCAATTGAATTTTCTCAGGTCGAACGATATTTATATATTTATTATATACGAGCTCTCGCCCCGCCGTTGTTTCCACGAAAATAAATATCTTGTTCGCGAGTATCTTGACCCAGAGTCGCTTCTCTCGAGATTGATACGCCGACTTTTCGTGACCCGTGACCGCACGGTATCTTCGGGCGAGTGTTAAAATTGTTCTTTAATTTCATCGAAAGAGGCTCGCATCGCGTCGCAAGGCGATAAAGTTGTCGCACTCGCTTGCGCTATGAAAATCCGTATATTCATAAATTTGAGGAGTATCAAAGAGTGCGGCGGCAGCAGCAGGGAGCTTTTTTTCTAACATTCTCGACGCATCGAGCCGCTACCGGGCTTTTTGATAATTTCAATTGATACACGGCACAAGTTCTCATCTCTTTTTTATATAGCACGTACTGCCGGAAAACAAATGCTTAAGAATAATAAAAATCATAAATAATTCATCAACGATAAAAAAAATGTTGAGTGTGCGCGCGTGCTGTAAGATTTGAATGAAAAATTTGAGCGGTAATAAAGACAAAAAATGTCCCCCGCATGAGCGATACGCGCGCAGTGCGGCGAGGAAAGAGCGGCTGAATCCCGCACAAATCATTGCTCTGTGACAACGAGATTGCTCACAGTAATCTCGTTGTGTATACATATACGCTGTCTCGCTATATATAATGATAATAAAAAAAATAAAAGATGTAGCGTCTAGTTGTTAGATTCTCGGGAATAAGTAGGATATACAAAATTTAACATTTTCGATAAGATTTTGCTAGCGCGATGAGACATATGCTGTTCGTTGCTGGTTGTGACTCTGTATAAAAATGTAAAAAAATTCAACGGAGCTATTCGCTTTGCGTCACAAAGATTGATCATCTATATATACTATTTGAACTTGAATGCAAAAGAAGGAATGAAAAAATTCCATATTATAACACACATTCGTTACTAAATTTTCACAAAGCCCGGAATAAGTTCCGCAATTAACGACTTCCTCTCGATTGAAATACAAAAGTTTGTAATTATTTAATCATTTCGACATGGAAGCATCGTGTGTTGTCGCGAATTGCGAAAGTTATAGCGATCGCGACGAGTATGTTAATTCAAAGACGTACGCGCGACGTGACGCTCGCGAGTCTGAAATAATTTCTACGAAGAAGGCGTCCCGAAGGCGCGTCTTCGCATAAGGCGAATGCTGGTTCTATAGAGGCGCTCGCGCGCACGGCACACGTGAGATTTCGATTTTTTTACGATAACGGGTGAAAGGTTATTTCCTCCTGCGCTTTTCATGACTTCGTGACACCTAGGAAATGAGATATTCGTCGAGATATAATAACGCTCCCGCGAGGATCGTTAAAGGTTTTTTTTCTTTATAAACGCGAACACGTTGCCCTTTCGCTTCTTCGTTGATGGCTCTCGATATAGTATAAATAACATTCCGCGATCATGGTATAATACGAAAAACGTATAGGTAATAATATATGTGTATACATATATAGAAATTCAAAAACATTTACTAAAGAAAGAATCAAGTCTATCTTTCTACTCTTTCACTGATTAATTTGCTCAAATTTTTTTCAATACCACCATTTGTACACTATGCAACTTTTTGTGCTGCTTGTTGCCGCCACAAATTGAGTTTTTCCCAAAGATGAATATCGATTTTGTTGAATCGATGTTGAAAATTTTGAATGAATCTTAGAGATGTATGATATATAGCGCATAGTCATAATTATCGAGCACGCGGTACGATTCGCTATATATATATATATATATGAGGGCGCGACGAAATATAATCCTCGAGTCCGTTAACACGGCGGAGTACGCGGTATACGATCATTGTCCTATCTGCTATTGTATAGTCGTTTGTGCATGGGCATGCATGTATTCGAAGCAGACTCGTCGTGCAGATTAATGACTCACGAACATGAACCACGGGACAAAATGATCGCGCTTTCGCTCATCCTCTCCCTCTTTCACAATCGCAACAGCAGCATGCATACATTCATAAAAAGTGTTGACTTGTTTATTTGTGGCTGCTGCTGCTGCTGCTGCTGCTGCTGCTGCTGCTGCTGCTGCTGCTGCTGCTGCTATAAACTCGCACGTGATCTGTCCCTGAAAATCGCTGCAAAATTTTTGAGAGCTGCGTTTTCTTTGACGAAAACGCATTTCCTCGACGATTACTCTCGCAAGATTCATCGGGTTTTTACAATTATATCGTCTTTGCTCGGTGCTCTGTTAACCCCATGAAACGATAACTCAAGCCAGCCGAGAGAGTATACAATTCCTACTCCGCAATCCGCAAACTCGGTTTATAATAAATTCTCGTACTACGGACCGAAGTAGTAAACGCGGGCAAGACTCGAAATATCAACGATCGCAACAATAACGGGGGTTGTCACGATTATTCGAGCACATTATCCGCAGCGCAGTTGAAATATAAGTTGTACCGGCGCGAGTCATCTTGATTATGTTTGCACAAGCAATTTGATTGATGGTCATCTCTTGATGTTAAATGACAAAAATAAAAAAAAGGCAATCAACAGAGCGTGCTTATTGCTTATTCTCTACCGCTGAATGCTTCTGATTATGAGACTCGACTGCTGTTCCTACGAAAGCGGTTTAATAATACGTAACCACCTCGCGCGGAATCGAGTTGATGCCACCGCACCGCGCGCGCCTCCGCTTCCCGTACAGACATTATTTAGGAAGACGATTGACAATTACGGCTGCTAGCAGGGCTCCAAGTCATCGAAATAAAATTTATTTTCTTATGAAACGAACAGAGTAATATACGACGCGAGTGCATGGCCGTAGCGCTATACGCATCAAACCTCTTTTCGATTGTCCATTTCGTTATTATCTTGGAGCAAAAAACACTTTTCTTAATGAAATATTGCCGACAATTTTACTTTTGTTTATTGTTGTTAAAGCCATGCACATTGATAGCGATACATCGTTAATAATGATAAGCCATACATCGTTAGCGATCTAAATTGAGTCGGGTCTATTTGATTTTGCGTGTCTCTCGTTTTATATGTATTGATTTTCATATTTCACGCAACGATAAAATGCTGCCAATTTTTAGGCTCGCGAAAAGAACAATGACAAAAAAAAGTTCAATTCAAATTTTTTTTCCTGAATTTGAAAAAAATAAAACAAAACGAAACAAAAGAAAAAATCACAAATGCCCATCATTTCGCAAATAATAAATTAAAAAATGACATTACATTGCATCGACGAATAAACGAATAAACAAAAAATTTTCAAACGAATAAAGAGAGGTTGTTTCAATTAATATATACAGGTACTACCTATATACAGCGGTCACGTTCGCACCCGCGAAACGAAACAGAGTAGTAATAGATTCGAAAACAGCGGGACGGTAATATCAAACAAGTTTTGTCAGCTTTCGTCAGCTAAAAAGATGATTTCCCGTTATGAAAATGGAGAAAAAAAAAAAAAAAAAAAAAAACCACCCTGATTCTATCATATATGCCCGAAAAGCAAAAATTTATTATTTTTCAGTGATACAGGTATCTTGCAAAGTAAGCGGTCGATATACCTGGTTGATCGATAACCGCAATCGTGTCCTGCGAAATCCGACCGGAATCGATGAATTAGTTTCCAAGATTTTTGTTTTACGCGGGCCAGGATGACTCGGCCTATAGAATCATCGCACAAAAAAAAAACAGAGCGCTTTTTTTCATATCAATATGGGATAATCTTTTTGATGCGATGCGACATCACACACCGCGCGGAGGTACCACCAATTGTTTGATGCAAACGCGTCGAGGTTTCGACAACATCACGGTGATGCGCGCGTTTCGCACTTTTTCACAAACTCTCGGTCGTAAATTCACCCCCGGTTCATCCCAAATCGAAGCGAGACTAGGCTCATTCGAGAGCTGAAAAAAATTTGTTAAAAATTGTTATCCCGCTGTTTTCGAAATTGAGATAAAACCGCAATTGTTGCGTTAATTCAATTTGACGTGACTGCAGTATTATCGTCATTAATCAATATGGAACTCTAAAAAAATTACCAAGTAAATTAATCATGTACGAAGAAGCGCTCTGATTTAAATATAAAATAAAGCGAGAATGATGCCGCGTGAAATTCGAATAACCGAAAGCAATTTGAGCGCTATATACCTACCTACATATAGAAAAGTTACGAATAATTTCATGCGTCTATGAAGAAATGAAAACTGCTTATTGCTCATTAATCGTGGTATATGACGTAACGAAAATTTTCGTGTCATATTTTCATGGCCCTCATTCCCAGCATCGCTCTGTGAATGCGATTAGCTTGACATTTCCAAGGAGGGTGCGCGCACTTAACGCCTACGGGAGAATGCATTGACTTGGAAATTCGCATCAATGGATGCGAAGGAGCGTGCGCGATGCATGACCGAGTTATTCTCTGGTTAATCTGTAAGACCTTGAATGCGGAACACTGTATGCAAAAAATGGGTCAGGATATCCAAGATGTGACGCGGTACGTCGCAACAACTGCCTAAAAATACTAGCCCGTGTTATCCTAAAACTCTGTAACCGCAATCCCAGCAGCAGCAGCAGCAGCAGCAGCACCGCTTTCATTCGATAGATTATTCTTGCATGGTTCGTTAACGAGAATCGCAGGTTACGTATCCTATTACGTATACATATATAGAGACGCGCGGTTGTGGCGTGGCTAGACTCGAAGTATTAAAAGAAAAAGCCAACGCGCAGAGCGCCGATATATACGCGATATGCCAGCAGGTAGTAAATCTGAAAATTGGTGATATACAATTATAGGTACTCAAAATAAGTGATGAAACGACCGTTGAGTCGAATTTTCCAAAAACTTTAATCGAGCAGGTGAAAAAAACGCAGATCCCGTGGAAAAAGATGACGCACATTTTCTATCGGTCCGTCGTTTTGGATTCAAACTTGATTCAAGATCCGGTTGGCCAATGCTGGCTGCTATATCTGCCGGTATATAAATAATGAAGCGCCATGCCGAAGCGAAGGGCCCGATGACTTTTCCATTTGTGTTGCTGGCAGCGCATCGCGCAGCTATCAAGTTCGCGGTACTGGCGACTACGGGATACAACTACTCCCCCACCGTGTATAATACCTTCGTTTTAAACGCGTCGTCACTCCGCTCCGCGAGCAGTCGCGCGAAACTTGTTCGCTGTGCTCAATGATATTTCATGAAACGTTTAATCAAGCGGCGCGACTGTTAATTTTCGTCTAACGCTTATAAATTCGAAATTACCAACAGCAGCCTGTTGGTTGGTTAATCTTTTTTTTTTTTTTTTAACGCGGACTGCATGCTTTCAGCGGCTAAAAAAAAAAGCTGAAATTCCCCGAGAATTTCCAAGAAACGGCTATTACGGAATTTTTCAACGGCTTGCGCGCTCGGGCGGAGCATTGACTCGGAGCGGATCGTGTTGATACAGTTAAAATCTCATTACGTTTAATCAAGAACCAGCAGCCCTGTTTTTGCTCCTAACGCCACCGCACTTGCCGAGTATCACTTTTGCGTATATCGCCAGTCTCTCGATGATGATCTTCGAGTCCGCATAAGCGTTCAATGGCGTCTACTATATCCTATACGCATATTATAGTTTCTAATTGATAAAATTGCTGCTGGTAAGACCGGTAGCGCGAGTACCGCTCTTCAGTTTTGCTACTGCGACAATTGAAAGTCGTTTGTCTTGGACAATTTAAACTTGTAGTTATTGGGATAATTGGATCTGCTTCTTATCTTAGGATAGTAATCTATTCTTTGCCAACGCGATAAGAGAGCTCGGGGCCTGCATGCTCGCGGCTGCATGCCACTACTCGCGGCTAATGTACGTGTTAACGTCTCAATTCGTCGGTCCGTGCGTGGAACATCTCGAGTGTGCGGCGGTAAAGGCGACTGCTGCTGCTGCTGCTGCTGCTGCTGCATCTTTATTTTCCCAGGTCATCGGACGTTGGGCTTTGCATGAACCCAACGTCGAGCTACTTTGGAAAGAATATACGCGTTGAATCACAGGCATCCTGCAAATCGAACAACCATGAGGTACGCGTGATGTGTATACGCGCGCGAGAGAGAGAGAGAGAGAGAGAGAGCTAGGCGGGGAACCTCATCAAAATCTTGATTAATTGCATGAACGTTGCGTGGTTAGCATGCTGGTACAATAAACAGCAGCTTCATCATCTCGAAAGCTTACGCAAAGTACGTACCATATTGTATATACGCACTCTTCTTCAAGACTTTTCTCCTTGACTGCGGCATAATTGTTGCAACATATCGCATTCGCATGCTCTTGCCAAAGCGGCGAGGACAAGTAGGAGCAATCGTCGCTAACATGCAGCGAACCGCGCCCGTCTCTATGGAAGCCTCTATGAAACTCGCGCCTCAACTCATCCATCTTCATCTTTTTACTCGGAATTCGCTGGCTGCAGCGCGACGACCTACCTCTTCGATTGATCGCCCGTACAATAAAAAAATGTGACATAACGAAATTACAATGGGGTGGTACTACTTGTACCGCCGCCGCTAGGATGCTTATACATACATATATAGGAGCGCCGCGGAACCCTTTTTTTTTTTTATGGGATCGTAAGTCCCAGCCGTATACTTTGGCGATCCTAGCAGTACGTGTAATATCACGACGCAGGTACTACTTTTTTTGAAAATGAATTCGAGTCAGGACGCCAAGGGGTCGTGTCGAAATCTCTGCGATCCGCTCTTGTCAAAGTTTGTTTTCGGACTGCCTTCTTCTCGGCTTGCTGCTTCACAAAGAGCTATCGCACCAAGCGAGTCGAGAGGGCCGAGTTTAAATAAAATGTTGATATTTTTTGTGAAATGTTTCCGTTTCTTTCCGTCTTCGTTCCCTTTGCCTGGACGCGCGTTCATACATAATAATCGTTCAATGTAATAATATTTTTATTTTCGTGAACAATGCATGCGAGTGATGTACGTGTCGTGAGAATCGGAACACATTGAAATGAAGAATGCGCGCGCGCGCGCAATACCGTACGCAAACGCTACCGGCGATCTTTCTGCTTGTCGCTCGCGCGCTCGCGCTTCTCGCATCCTTTCAATTTATACGTAATATGTTAATATACCAAGCGCAAACAAGTGAGAATAATTATGACCGTAATTACAGTTGAAAGCTACTAATACCGGCACTGACAAATGTGAGTTTAGAGATGCATGAGTATTTCGTATTTGTTTCTTTCTCGCCTCTTTGTACCTATATTAGCGCGACATTCGCGCAAATACATGGCGCTGGAGCATCGCGAGCCACGAGTCTTTGGTAATACACGATTCGATGAGAATATTTGATGCGCGCGAGTCGTCGTTCGTCCCGGATCGAAAGGAAATTTAAAAAAGTGTACGGGGCAAAGTGGGCCACTTGAGGAATTTAGCGAGTTTCATCTGTGCGAGCACGGAGAGGTCATTTTTCCATTATTTTTCAGTCCCGAAATAACAATGAAGATATTTATTATTTCGTAATATTGCTACAGTTATTATTATAAAATATTTCTTATATCATTTCGATCATGAGGGGAAAAAATGGAGGAAAAAGGTGAATCTATGTTTGATCGCGACTTGCTTATTGCTGGATGATGGTGTGTTATAGAGATGTCTCCGCCGCTCTGCGTGAACGATATTAAATGGAACATTGATAAAAGAAGCACATCTGCGGAGGGAATTTGATATTTGAAAGGGGAAAAAAAAAATCCAAGTTTTGTGGATTCAGCTTTGAGGCACCGGATCATGGTATTTTCGAATATGAAACGCTCCGGAGCAGGCGGGGCAAGAGGAATAAAGGTTGGGGATCTGTAGAGGCGCGAGTGCTCGCGCATCAGCGTCTGTGAAAACTTTCGAAAAGTTGTAGGACGTGGAACACACGAGTGTTCGACATACGTATTTGTGATAGTTTCGTAATCCAATGACTCGTAAAATAAGTGTAGTATAGTATAGGTATACAAAAAGGAAAAATAGGATAATCGGGGGGCGGCGGCGGCGGCGGCGGCGGCGGCAGGGGTATTGGATATACCTATTATTTCGTAGCGTCTTCATTTGCTTATCCAATTTTTACTAATTTATAATCTGATAATGAGCATCGCTCATATCATAGAATGCTCCGATCAAAAAACGACATGCGAAAAAAAAATAGAATTCAAGCGGATAAGAACGCAACGAAGAAAGATTTTCATGATGCGCGCGATTGAATAAATTATTACAGTAGGAGGAGAGATGCGCGCGACCCCCTCGCGCATCGGTGGCTGTAATAAATTATATAAAAATAATAATCGCAAGTGTGAGGCTTACGCGGCAATAGATACGGCGTAGCGGTGAAATTATTCAGATCGTGTTACATAGACTCGCGTATTGTCGTATTTTGAATAGTACCGACGTTGCGTCCAACTCGGCTCGCGGCGCTCGACTCGGTATTTCCTAATAGCCCGCGAGCGGAGCGTGCGAAGCAGTCAACGCCCACGTTTCATTACAAGGGCCATAAATATTCATCTCCGAAGAGATACCAATGCTGGTAAAAAGTCGTCTACGCTTATTAACATGAATCACGTTATATATAGTATAATAGATCGCTACTCATCTCGAGATTGCGCGGCGCGCGAGTGGAGGATCGATCGAGGCGATCGAGGCCCGAGGCCCGAGGCCCGAAGAGGTGATCAAATCAAACAGACGTATATTATTATTGATATTATATAAGATAAAACTACTCACTTATATCCTACTATTCATTTTCTTCCATCAAACTTGCTGGCGCATTACTCAATTCGCGAATCATCAATCTCAATATTGAGTGAAAAACGTATCTTTCACTTGTTTATTCATGAAAGAAGACTCATCGTTACCGCCACTCTTATAATATTTATTCACCTCGATGGAAAGTTGTTGTTGTTTTTTTTTTTTTTTTTTTTTTTTTTTTTTTCTCAAGGGCCGTCGCAAGAGAAAAAAGCTCGTGCAACTGATTCTTTATCTACGTCTCCGTTATATGCGCTGAAACTTTGAACGATTGCACTAAACGAGCTAACCGCAACGGTATTAGAGTATGGGATAAAATATAATGGAAATAAGGAAAAAAGCGTCAACGAAAGTGGTGAAACGGGGGAATATGGGGAAAAATGAAAATTTAAGGATTTTAGTATGAGCACATTATGGTCTTCCAATCTGCTAACTGTATTCAAGTCTCGAAATTGATTTCCGATCCTAATATTTTCGCGGACCATTAGACGATTTCCTAAGCGTAATATATTGGTTGCAACATTGTTTGCTCATCTTCATCGTGCATGGGTCAGTAGAGAGTTTGGGTCCGAGATAAAAAATTTACGAATTTTATAAAATTTCAGGCTTGCGGTCGGGTGTCTGACCATATTGCCTTAGAATTCAACAATTCAGACTAATTCAGGGTTATGGCACCATAATTTAGGTGCGAAGTAAAAATTTTATAAATTATAATTTTACAATATTTCAGATTTGACCCGCCGCTGTGTAACATTTTATTCCATATTCTCCTATAGATATATAGGCCGGTTGCATAATTCATCTTATAATCATGTAAATCGTAATACCTCTGACGCTACGATTGACACAATAAAGTGTGTTCATTTGAGAAATCATTCGACGTTCGGGGTGCGCGCGAGTGGTATAGCAAAAATTTAACGTAATATATATACGTGG
The DNA here is from genome assembly GCA_037576405.1 of Campoplex capitator. Lineage (NCBI taxonomy): Eukaryota > Metazoa > Arthropoda > Insecta > Hymenoptera > Ichneumonidae > Campoplex > Campoplex capitator. The sequence continues at coordinate 15,867,344 of JARBWI010000322.1, read as the reverse complement.
TTTGCCGCAATAACAACAAGAGAGAGAGAGAGAGGCCACCGCTGCGAGAAATCGTTTTGCATAACGATGCGATAGCTCAGCAACGCTTTTTGAACGACACAATGTTTCTATAAATTGCGTATTTATATTCATGCATGAACGCTCTTGTGTTAAACCCAACGACATTGTGTAACAATGCTAAACATCGATCCCCGCATCATGGCTATGGACGAGTTTAGCGGGCACTCGCGGTAAGGCATATCATGCACACTTGTCGTTCCGCAGAACCGGAAACAATAATATATGGAAAAATATGTATGTTGATATTTTCTAATTTTACCGCATCTAGGATCGAGGATCGAGTCGAGAGGAGGAGGTTAGTTGCGGAGACAGACAAATTGCCAAGGGCGAGCCGCAGTACGCGGATGGCACGCATCCATACTGCTGGCTCGTTCCTGGAATAATATCGTACATTTTATTTTAGGCATCTTAAATACTTAAATCGCAAAAATCCCCTCACGGGGAAAAAAACGTGGACAAGTACATTGGTGGTCCCTTGTTTCCCTATGATATTAAAAAAATCCAAAACGCCGCTTAGAAGAATTCAAAAAAAGTTACAAAATAAGTTGAGATCTGTTGAAATATACGTGGCCAAATACGGGAAGCTATACTGCGTTTCAATAAATTTCCAAAGACGGTTTGATGTTTATAGAAAAAATAATCAAGTTTGGAAATTCAACTATGTCACCAACCAAATTGCAAACGTAAAAAAATAAGATCGTAAAAAAATTGTGAACGAAGTACTTGGCGAATTCTTGATCATGATCTATACATTACGCTTATTTCATGGAAAAATCCTCGCCAAGTACTTCGTTCACAATTTTTTTACGATCTTATTTTTTTACGTTTGCAATTTGGTTGGTGACATAGTTGAATTTCCAAACTTGATTATTTTTTCTATAAACATCAAACCGTCTTTGGAAATTTATTGAAACGCAGTATAGCTTCCCGTATTTGGCCACGTATATTTCAACAGATCTCAACTTATTTTGTAACTTTTTTTGAATTCTTCTAAGCGGCGTTTTGGATTTTTTTAATATCATAGGGAAACAAGGGACCACCAATGTACTTGTCCACGTTTTTTTCCCCGTGAGGGGATTTTTGCGATTATATCACTTCTTTTTTCTAAAATTCTTAAATATTTTGGTTCATATAAACTCCTATGGAGACTGTATATAATTACAATCCGCACTTTTAGCTTGTGAATATAACCCATAACTGTTGATTTTATTTTGCATTTTTATATTTTGTAGATGAATATGTTCACTGCGAGATTTGAATACACAGGATCACAAAAAAAAATGCTTACCAGTCTGTTCAAAAGTTTATACTGAGATCATTATTTTTCACAATTTATCCAATTTACTCGCTAATCTCGCACTTTATCATTACAGAACTTCACTCAGAACCTCCGTTGAATATTTTTATTAAATCCATTAATCGAAATTTTTCGGACGTCCTGCACTTGATTGTGTCAAGTGCAGGACGTCATGTGATGTCAAAACTCCGTTAATAACCGTTGTAGATGTCATACGCTACGCTTACACGGCACTCTTATTCCGATTTGGTTATAATGGGGTGTATATACATATATATCGGGCATAATAAACCCGATTAATTAATCCGGAATAAGAGTTGCGTGTGAACGTAGTAGTCATTGCTCTCTCTCTCTCTCTCTCTCTCTCTCTCTCTCTCTCTCTCTCTCTCTCTCTCTCTCTCTCTCTCCAGCTGTCACTGGAGACTGACTTTGATGAAAATGTGTCTTGAGGCGTGCGATGAGGCCTATCATGGTGTTGTATACAGACACGTCAAATTCTTGAATGTGTTGGTAACTTTTGCATAATCTTGAGCCCGTGCAAAGTTTTTTCTCAGCAATTACGCGACCGATCATGCTGATTTTGGGCGCAATCGAAAGAGAATTTCTTAATTAGCTAAAAGTTCAATTTTTGAGTTCCTCAATTGCTTCTGTGCTTCGTAATTCAATAAAATGACATGCCAATTTTACCCCCACCACCGCGAAAAGTTTTGTTTCGAGAAAAAGTATAGTCTCGGCGAGCCTCGGGCCAGCAGACGACAGGGCTGTCAATGTACTTGTCCCGAGACTCTACCGAGTCTCTTGATAAAAACTCTTCGTTTTAGACCAAGCAGAGAAAAATATTACATGGAGCAAATGAAAATGCGATGTTATCGCGGTGTGAGGATGCATCTCGCAGTCGTCCCACGTACGCGATCGTCCACGAACTTGCCGTGGTGTGGACCTCGCCTATACCCGTCGCGAACACGAAAAGGCCAACTTATATCGCTCGCAAGAATGTTTCGTCAAAGTGCAAAGCATCGGTGGGAAAAAAAGGGCAGCAGCAGACGGTCTTGACCGCGGACGGCCGGCTACCATGACGTGGTCAAGGTCTCTTCAACTAGAAAAATACTGCTTTTATTGCGAAACACGCCATATAGTCAACCCACGTAAAAATATAACTAAATCATAAGCGTAAAAGCATGCAGCTCATAGTTTTGATTTATTTACTGCAAACAATATTTAGTGCGCGCTTACATGCACCCTCTTGTTCCTCATCCAGCGCACGCGCGTCATAAACAATCGAGCATAATAATTATAATCATGAAATGAGCAAACGAATTTTGAAACATGTAAATCTCTCATCTGAAGCATATCAATTCTGCGGTTTTGGGCCTGCGACAAGTGCATTATAATATGCGCATGAAAAACTAATTCAAATATATCTTGGAATAGCTAATGATGTATAGCTAATGATGAGCGAGACTCGCCGCCGCGAACTATCGATTAAGAAAAAATTTCCATATCCAAAAGTGTACAATTGAGTACGAGCGCGCGGCGGAAGTTTTGGAGCAATGACCCATGCGATTCTTGAAACATCGCTAGACAGTGCAAAGTTGTTATTCCCGCCGCCGCCGCCGCCGCCGCCACCGCCACCGCTATTTTCTCGAGGTGCTATTTTGGCGGTGACGCGAACTGTGCCGAGGGTAACCAGAGAGTGTGTGTCTGCTTCCTCGAGACGTATGCGCGCGGAAATTTAACAATTTTCGTTATTCATTTAAAATTCCACGGAATGTCACAAACTATTCCCAACTATGTGTTGGGTACAACCTTGACTGGAAATATTAGAAAAGCATTAAATTTTCGATCAACAGGCTAAATTCAACAGAGACGTGCTGGGAACGCGTGGTATTCGAAGAGATACGACTTCTCGGTTGCCGCGATTATCGCAACGCGACGAAAGCGAGGAGCATAGGTAGTAAAAGTAGTACATCATTTGGCGGTGTGCTGACGTAATAATAAAGGTAATGCGAACATCGACTCGCGACGACGCGAGCATATCACGTATCGCAGGCAAAATGGATTGATCGATGTTACCCTCGCTCCTCGGGCATGACGACGCGCGACCATTAACGACTTTAGGTGCGACGATTGTGACACACTGGAACCGAGCTGCAACGTGGAAATCAGTTCGAAATGGAAAGAGCTGGAGTTGAAAGAAATCCGAATAAGCAGAGGATCCAGCAGCGAAGAGGGTTCGTTGACCTTTGTCCGCGCAATGTAGGCGCGCGCTTGATGATTTATGTCTTGCGTGAATCAGCGTCTGGGGACTCGGGATTCCTCTCTCCCTCTCTCTCTCTCTCTCTCTCTCTACTCGTCACGCGCGCAGTCGCGCGGACGCGCACGCACAATATTCCGTCAAAGTACGTTGCTTCATGTTCCAAGAGAATGATGCATACGTCTCCTACCGCAGAAAGACTCGTCAAAGCGAATAGATCCCAGAGTGACACACGCTGCTGAAGCAATGGCCGGGTATACATATACGGACTACGCGTAATATATAGGATACCTGCTGGAATTAATAGATTCAAACACACCAATCGCCATGACAACTCGGCGGTATAACGTGCGCGCGCGGTCAAAGGTTCTCGACGATGATTACTCGCATTGTAGCGATATACCCAGCAGCACTCTTTTTTTCTGCCTCGCAAAGGATTACCCCTATCGTACCGCGCCGCGCACCCACCCTGCGCCACCGCAAGAGTAAACATGATCCCCGAAGGAGTGTTAAACGCGAGATCGAGCAGCTTCCAGATACGTGTGGCTGCTTTTTCAAAAGCACGCAGAGAGAGAGAGAGAGAGAGAGAGATTTAACGAGAGCCTCGTAATTTTCATAGTTGAAGCTTCGCGGTACAGCAAGAATAACCTTCGCTCATGAAACATTATTTATTCATTATTCTCGTTTCCGCACCGCTTCGTATTCAACCGTGTTTGCTAATTATTTTCGAACAATATAATCAGCATCATAGTCACGCGTGAATACTTAACTCGGCGACAAGACTAATTGTGAGAATCACTAATTGCGAACGCAGTCATATTTGCTACACCTATAGTATAGGGCTTATACAGGTATACATATTCGTTGTTAACCGATGCGCTATCGGCAAGAAATTCATCTCGCATGCACAACGTAGCAGGTATACCTTTAAACTAGATCCCTATTATTACCTCGTGCATGGATCCCGCCGAATTGCCGTCGAACAGCGGGCTTTTTTTTTTTTTTTTTTGCTTACCGCTCACCGCGGTCAACATATTCGGTAATATAAACACCATTTCTTTATTCCGAACACAAAGCTGTCTTTTCGCGTCTAGGGCGAACGTTGAAAAAAATTTGTATTATTAGAAATATTGATCAAGCAGGAGACAAATGAATCGAGTTTCTCATATTCTACGCGTCTGCTCATTCGCAATTTGTCAATATATGGCATCCGCAGAGAATGCTGTACGAAATGCATTCGAGAAGAGAACATTTTTAAATACTCCGTTGAGACGGCTCTTAATAGAACCTTTCGGGTAAATTTCAAGGTTTAATTATATTATTTATATGGAGTCGTGCAAGGGAAAAAAAGAAATCAAAAGCACTGCGCGATAAGCTCTAACGCCCCAGAGAAATGACATTTCTACGCGTCAATGCTGGTAATCGCGCGCGCGCGCGCGTGCGCATTAACGCGGAGAGACAATTATTCTATACGACCTGTTGTTTTAACGTTAAAATACATATAACCCAGCATTTAATGAATCGATGATAATTCGGATACGTGCTCGCAACGGAGTACGATCGTAAATAAATGAATTCGGCGGTAAAAGGCTCGTCAGAGGGTGAAAGTGATCGCGCTGCATTGCGTTTGGCTATTCAATCGCCTTGCTCGCTGTGACGGCGCGGCGGGGTCACACCGGTGATTGCAAATATAGGGCGGTGTTTGAATTAATCACGAGATTACAATCAGCTTTGATTATATATGTAGTACCTTGGCGTGATAAATTTAGCATTATTGATTGAATTCAAGTTTTGGCACGACTACGCTTGAGTTAATCGTGTACGAGCAAATAATATGAGACTTGCATTTCACGCACTGCTGGTATTGCTGCTGGTATGTGAAAAATGTGACGGGAGAAAAACGGGGGGACGCGATTCAAACGGTAGTCCGTCGCTTTTGGAAGCAGAAAAACACAATTTGAATTGAATTGATACGTGCGTGCGTTATGCGGTAATCATACTATACATCATCCCGGTGCGCCAAATTATCCACGCGACGTATTTTTATAATATTTTCTTCAATAATTCCTATATCTTGCTGGAGAATAAGGCGCGCTCTGCTGTTTTTAACGAACAAACTGTAGAGATCGCGCCGCGTGCTACCCTCGCTCCGCTGTCGTTGCACGGCCAACCACTGCGCTACATCAGCAAATTATTCCTCCGCGTTATTCACTCTCCTTGCACTTGATGGAAGAAATCATAACGCGCGGCTCGCACCATTTTTTTTCCCCGTACCGCATCGCTTGAAAAATATATATTTTTTTTTCTAATTTATCATTATAGCCTGCGGTTCCTGACATAATAGAACCTGTGAATATAGAGCAGAGTGGGACACCCTGTATAGTATACAGGCAGGCAGGCAGGTATATTTCTCTGGATGAATGAACATTCCCGGCGTTCTGGCCCGCCCGTGTACCGCCGGCTACAAGAGACTCGAACGGAACTAAAACATCCGCGCAACTCGCATCACGCTTGCGTATGCAGCACGCTCCTCCTGCAAATAGCGCTTGCACCTCCTATACTATAACATCCCTGCGATCATAAGCAGTTTTTTCTTTTGTTTCGTATTCTCCACCCGACAATATTCGCGACAATCTTGTCAGAATGATTCGCTTCTATAATGTTTTCAAAAGAAATAATTTTCCAGGTTGAGTCATCTACCGTCTCAGTGACGCCAATTCTTTCTTTCTCTCTCTCTCTCTCTCTCTCTCTCTCTCTCATTAACTCTTATCTCACATATAGTTCATAAAATTAAACGCGATGTACCGCGGTAGCGCGTATATTAGCACAACGGAGATGCTCAAGACCTGTTGTGGATTTTACGAACAAAAACGTCCATCAAAAAACTCATTTCAAATAGAGTTACCATATATTTTATCTTACGCTAGACAATATACCACCAACGCGGTAGAGTTCCCCATTTTTTCCGTTTCAATTTTTCACTAATTCACCGCGTATGAACGACGATTACTGATCGTCGTGATAAAATTTATATTTTACTCATGTTCATTTATTTCCGAAGACTTTCTAAGGAGTGCCGCCTTTCACACGAGCGAAATAATTGTATTCTGTGAGCAGGCGTAAGTGAAACATGATGTCATCCCCTATTGAAACCGCGGGCGCCGAGACTCGTGCACGCTGCACCCAACGCACTCACCTTTTTCTTACCGGACTATTTGAGTGCGATGGACCGCATATACGTGCTCTATTCCCCTTCCCTCCATTTCACTTTTCTTATATTATTTATAATTTATCTTTTTATTAAATATTTTTTTCGCCCAAAAAACAAGATATAGGAATTTTATAAAACTTATAACTCTGTTTAAATCATGATCTTGACTCTTGAGTGACAGCAGATTCGTCGGAATCGGTTCAGTGGTGTTTCATTGACAGGCATCCAAAATTTATTTAGCCAACTGCATGATTCTTATATGTATACTAGCAGAAATACCTATATCTATATCGAACGATTATATGTCGATTCAAAAAATCGCAGGATCATTCCAATTGTCAGACGAAAGATGGAGAAAATGTGATGCGTGTTTATAATTTTGGCACATATATATTTCTCGTGATTGTAGAGCCTTTGCGAGGTAATAGTTTTTAGGTGTCTTGTATTTACCACAGAGAAGTAAGCAATCTTGCATGCACCCTCTAAACTAGATGTAATATTCGAATGCGTACAGCGGAAAGCGATGAAATACGCCGGAACGCATCACGTTGCTACTCTTTTTGCCAATTTAATTCTTCCCCCACTGCCGCTGCTGCTGCTGCTGCTGCTGCTGCATGCATGAGCAAAAACTTCTATTTTTCAATTGTCGGCGAGAAATTTGAATGTCTATACGATACGTAATTCAAAAATGACTTTTTCAGCTCTAAGCATTCTCGGAAAATTTGGATTCTATCCAAGATTATATCACTATATCTACGTCAGAATGAAATAACTCTGCGAAAAACATAGTTGAATGTTTGAGTGAAAAAAGAAGTGTATTCGAAGCTAATGAATACCATTGAGGTTAAAAAAAGATAAAAATAAAAGTTTGAAATTACAATGATAGAAGACAAAATTAAGCATATTGACGGAATAAATAATAAAAAAACAAAATACAAAACGGAAATGACAAATACTAAAGAACTATATAATGTTAACTCGGTCGTTCCTCTATTGTTCTTTTGCGGATCCGAATTTCTGGCAGAAAGAGTAGACATCGCGCATGCCGCGAAATCCAGGTCACAGAACTTTTGGGTACTATCGTCGCCGTTGCGTGCGTCTTTGTTTTTTTATCACAGCGGTATACTATATTGTAAATAATCCAGAGCGATAAGCATGATGGTGGCAACCTCATATGATGCGAATGCCTACATTATGCTCTCTCTCTCTCTCTCTCTCTCTCTCTCTCTCTCTTTCACACCGATGGATCATAAACTAGGTCCACAAGTTGATGAAACTCATTACACCGTATTATACCTATAAAGAAGCACGTTTTGAAAAGCATTTGGAAAAGAAGTAGGTATATTGCTGACGAGGACAAGTGTAGTGAGTAGAGAGATAGCTTTCGTTACGCGGAACGACTTGAAAGATTTTTCATTAAAAATTTTAAAAAATCACCGTTATTTGTGGATGAAATATGAAGTATCGTTGAATAAGGACTCTTTTGTTATCACCGCACACGCATCGCGCATGAATTTAATAGATATATATACTATATACAGGCTTGCCGTGGACACCACTACCGTCGCGGACATGGGAATCTTTAGTGGCGAAACAACTTGTCCTTTCGTACATGCATAATAAGTTGAACTTTTGTTTATGACTCGAGAATCACCGAACAAATTTAAATGATTGATGTATGGAAAAAAAAAACGCTCATAATCTACTGTTTTTTTATTTAATGATTTTTTTTTTTTTTTTTTTTTTTTTTTTTTTTTTTCAAAATTCAATCCCGTGAAAGAAAACATAGCTTCTTTGAGCACTTTTCCACGATAATCGGGTGCGGCGGGAGACCAATATTATCCAGCAATCATTTTCGGCTATGAAAGTCGAAGGATAAAAAAAATTTTGCTCATTGATCTCGACATCATGATTTCTTTGATTTGGCGAAACTTTAACCGCGGTTAAATAAGTCTCCCTTCTGAAGCGTATTATCGAAAACCCAAACATTACCATAATACAAGTCTGAGATTGTTTTTGTTGGCAGGAACGCGCGAGAAATGCCGCAGACACTGCACTGCACCTTCACTAAATTTATGATGTCTATTCGTCGCATTAAAGAATATATAATGAATCGCGGAAAGAAAAAAACAGCCCTCGTTGATTTTTTCAACGACTGAAATTGGTGATATTACTCGTATGATTGTTTCAATGCCGGGATTCGTAATGCGATGCGAATATACAATTTTACGGACGTTCACGCAATAGTGTATATCGGGCGAATTCTTTGCGCGGTAACGATCTAGTACGCGATAGAGGAAACTCGACCCCTTGCGGAATAAAACTGTTCATTTGTAATATTACTTGAATTAACGATCGGAATAGTTATATTTATTAATAGATCAAGAGAGCGGAGTGCATATATCGTAAATACCTATATAGTTCAGAAGACGATGGGTGGGCCAGCGCAGCGCCCGTGGTCTCTCTATCCTGTGTACGATCGCGCACGGTCTCCGCCCCAGGACGTACGTGCCTTCCTCACCTGAGTTGCTTCATTGTCCGCTGCTGCCCTGACGACTTCTTATCCGATCCGCGAATATTAATTTAATATACCTACGGGCCCGCTTGCCAGCCTGGACCCGTAATTTTTTTTTTTCTCATTTTTTTCTCATTTTTTCTTACTACAGAGTACTGCGCGAAACGAGTCATGGTCAAAGCCCGCCTCCGAAGAAAATGCAGATCGTTCAATTCTCAAACCAAAAATCTTGCTTAGCAGATGTTTTTTTTTTTTTTTTTTTCTTTTTTTTTTTTTTTGCCATCCGCATATATCAACCGCGCGTGACTCGATATCAGAAATTTTTAACGGCCAATATTTCGAATATAGCTCATCGGTATCATACTAGGTTATACCTAATCTATATATAGGTAAATATAAGCGAAATACCACTCACTCACTCACTCACTCACTCACTCATATAGCAACGGTTCCTATGTCACGATTTCTGGTTTCACAGAAATCCTGACGGAGGGCGACGGACTGAGCGCTCTCGCGTCAGCGGAGCATCACCCGTACGCCGATAAAGCTCCCTCACCTTTCCATCCTTCTCCTCCTTATTCCTACCCACAAATTATACTAGCTCAAACAAATAATGGAGCACTGATACCCTCGATAGAGGAACTACGTTTCTCGCGTACAATTAAAGTACGGTGGCGCAATAGCGAGACCTAGCCCGATTGCGTCGCGTCACGAGAAGCGCTCTTTTAGAGCACCGGTTGCTCATGATCCGGACATGATCCGGCCCTTAAATATAATGCATGCCTAAAGTATTCCTAAAAGATTTAGCGCCAAGGAGCACACCGGTGTCCGGTATGCGATGATGATAAATACTCCAACCCATTAACATTATTGCGTACAATGAAGCGGTACTCTCGCTTATATGTTGGTCGATCTTTTGGGTGGTCCGTGAATCTGTGCGTCGACATCGCGCGGAGACGCGGTGCTTTACCTACAATAACAGGCAACCTGCATGTCTGCTTCTCGAACCAATACTACTCTCGTATCTCGCGATGCCCTGCTCACGATGAGCTCGAGAGGAACCAGTTACAGGATCGTAAAATTTTTTTTTTTTTCTTTTCCTTCATATTCTTCTTCTCCTTACACCCTTCTTCTGCTCCTTCCTCTTCTACCACCTCTCAGTCGCCCCATCTCCATCTTGTTCTATTTCTTCTTATCGCGCGTAGTATATATTCTGCGTGATACATTTGTTTGTTTTTTCTCTCATACATTGGCGATGCGTATGCTTTTCTTAAAATAATTTCAATCAAAACGCTCAAAGAATATATTCAACGTTTAATTGCTCTCTGGTAGCACTGGATCACTCGAAGACCGCGGCGTTGTTATAGTCTGCTCCCTGCTGTCCGTGCTGGTTAATAGCCGCACTACTGTCGCCGCGAGTGAATGATGAAAAAGCATCAAGAAAAAATGCAACGAATCTAAAAGGATTTTCAATGACGAGTTTCAAGTTGAATCGAGATGAGTAAGCGGACGAAATTTAAGCGTTGAAACTTTTTTCTATCTCGAGCACGATTGAAACGGAAACAGATCGCCATTTAACATCATATATCGTCGTCCCTGCTTTTGATAATGTATTCTTCGATCGATATGCTAAGCGTACTCGAAAGCAGACACACGCACGAAGATGAGCAGTTAGCACACACGTTTTTGCGCGTACCAGCAGCGGACCAGAATTGTTTCTATTGCTCTCGCGTCGGCGGAGTATCAAAGAGCTTTATCCGCAGATGTCGTCGTCGTCGTCGTCGTCGTCGTCGTGCAAATAGAGATTAAGTAGGTCTGTGCCCTGCTCTTCGGTCCGGCCATTTTGCACATAAACTTCCTTCATTCTACATCCCGTCTCAAAAGTCTTGGCGCGCCCAGCCTGCAATCTTTTCAATATACGACGAATGGTTGGCAAAATTATAGAGGAGGGTGTACTACTGTTTCTTTAAATTAACGATTGATCGTTCTCTAATTCTTATCAACCAACTCTGCTTGCAAAAAATATATATATTCAATCGTATTAATTTGGAAATGCATGAGAATCATATTGTGAAGGATGAATATATATAGCCGGTGGAAGAGGAACGAGACGCGCGCGCGCGCTCTCTCGCTCGTCTACATTAATGAGATTAATTAACGCGCAGCCCTCATATGCGGCACCCGTTGATCCGTGCCATAGTGCCGTGTCAACTGGTGCTTCCGTCATGACCGCGGACCAAGTTCATTCGACTTGAACACATTCATTTTCAAAACAACAAAATAGTAATTAACAACAAGTTTCATCAACTTATTGCCAGCAATGAGCTCTCGGAGATTTATTAAAACGTGCGATACCCTCCTTCGTTTTTCTTGGAACAACAGCCGTAAGCCGAATTTATCAGCGCGGGTCCTAATTGACATGTATCCGGCAGTTGCTCCGAGAAGGAATTGCGAACTCGAGCCCGTATTTATATCCGGCCGGTCGCGCGCACTTGGCCGGAGATCGCATACGGTCATTGGTCACCGTGTCAATATTTCGTGGAATACTATGCCGCCGCGGATACTTGTATTAATTTTACCGGTGTTTACGAATTAATATTTATCATTTTAAAAACTGGAAATAGATAATTATAATATATATAATATTTACGCCTTTTTTACCGAAGGTATAAGTCCTGAGACTTGGCAAAATGCAATAATAAGTGATCCAGGAAAAATTCCTTGTTCTTCATCGAGAAACTTGTAGCTTTCTAAGACTAATGCAAGAGCAGGATGAGAATTGGCATTGGAATGGGACTTGAAAATAAGTGAATGAGCCTGTGCTCACCGACGAAACTCTCTAAATTACTTAATTAAATAGGCCACCACTTTGCCCCATATTCCTCTAAATTTAATCTTTTGAAACTCGTAAATTTGTATTCCACTGATTGATCCTCATCAACCGTGATCATGATGAGAAATAAGTTGATCATGGCCGAGTCGTTGGTTAGTTTGACTTGGATGAATTTCTCACGAGAATATAACCCGTAGAAGTTATAAATGCATGAAAGCATAGGCGTTGGGAGAGCAAATATTACGACAAACTCGCGTCCTCCGAAACTGACGATGAGAAAGAATCGGGTTCTGCTACACGCGTTTGAAGGGAGTTGATGAAAGTGCTGAACACCAAACGTATGTTTTTTTTTTGTGCAGGATTACGGGGACGAGGAAAATGAAACTGAGACCAACGATGAAAAATTGACGTCGATGGTGAGTACATTGGCGATGACGACGACGACGACGACGACACCATCGACCACGACGATGACAATGCCAACGACAGCAGCAGCAGCAGCAGCAGCAGCAGCACCAAGGCCCGTAGTCAGCACTCGATATCCACCTGTAGTTTACGAACGGAAAGATCCGCAGTCTCAAGAGTCTTGGAGCGGTTCCCGATCGAATGGTTTGCAACAACAATCGGCGCACAATATCCACAAATGGCAGTCGTCGAAAAACGGCGATAGTATCAAGGATTTCAAAGGACACGATCGACAAAACAATATTAAAAATGGCAAGGGTGAGTGCGTAACTTGAGTATGTTAAAAATAAATTATAATTTTAATTATACCAATCGATCGCGTTTTGCGCATTAATCCATTCGATATTGATGGTCGCGTACATGCGCGGAATCGTAATATCTTAAATTCATTCAATTGTGGCAAAAAATGAGAGAAGGAAAAAAAGTTGATGGACGAAACAGAGGAACGAAATAAATGTAGGCCGCCGCGAGCGAGTATCCGTGCAAAGAAATTTATTATGAAGATGAGATCGACTCGCGCATAAAGAATCCCAAAAGTCGCACGATCTTTTTGTTTCTCATCCCGCCCCGTTATCTTTCCTCCGATGGAATGATAAAAGAAAATAAAAAGTTTACGTTGGCGAGGCGCGAATATATGCGACCGCTGCCGCGTGTCATATAATATACCTACCAAGTCGCGGCGACGGCGGCAATCTCGGCCTGATACAGGTTACATTTTTTAAATGATACTGTACGCAGCACCGCGTTGTTTGAAAAGGTTAGATAAACAATGAAATAAGGTGAAAATGACTCAGACTCACAAAAAGTATGAAGAAAAGGCGAAAATATGTAAACCACCTCCGTTATGTTTAAACGTTTCAGCAGCCGAAATAAAAGAAGCTCTTCAACACGCGATAAAAGTATCGCGAGAGGGTAGTTGCCAATGGCCAAAAGCTCGAGTTATACCGGTCCGTGAGGTATACCCGAGTCCCTCGACAACTTACATTCCACACTGTGCTATACTCCACAGATGTTCAGACGATACCGGATGCTGCAGATCGGAAGCACTCACCTGCGTTCCCAAGCTCTCCCATCGCGTCGAACTATACTTCTACGTGAGTTCCTAATTATTTACATCATTAACACTTGTCTTTGCGCGTCTTTTTCACTCGAAAGATAAATGCTCTTAATTATCGCATTTTACTCGTGTCCAAAGTTTAATTAAACGATTTAATCGATCGAGAAGGCTCATTGGAATTACAGGCATCCATTACAGCGTGTGCTATACTGACGGGTAAAAAATTATTCATAATGATATTTTTTTTCGAAACCATGCATTTGCGAAGGAACTGGCAAGAATAATTCACCGCATCGATTATTTTCGAGTTTCGTCGTCGTTTCGTCGTTTCGCATCGTTGCGCAGCCATTGATGCTACCTTGAATGCTGACTAAAATAATATTTCGTAAGCGAGTCACTGAAATTTTCAAATTCATGGCATAATTAGAAGAAAAGAAACTAGACACGGCGAATAAATAGAGGATACATTCGAGTCCCTCAAAAAATGCGGCGGCGGCGAATTATTCTTCTAAAATTTATTCAAGGCTACGTCACGTGAATGCGAATATATGGTGCAGCATCAGGTATACCATTCGCATACGGATCATGGCTCATGAACCGCGAGATGTGCATGACTTTTCTTAATCCCCCCCTTTAATCTTATTTCGATAAACTACAATTTTATGCCGCTCGTAGAAAAAAAATTTGAATGATAAATCATCGGCGTATATACGAAAGATTGTTGAAATATCGGAGCGAGCACGAGGAGAATGAGAAAATATGTGCGTTTTTATTGCAAGGCTTCGCTCACGCGCTAAATACACATTTGCGTTATTTTGTACTCAATTAGATATTAACACGTGACGCGCGGAGCTATGAGTAAAATTGATCGCCCAAGGCAACGAACCTCTTTCGCTCGCTCCCTCCGGTATTTACAAACGAGATTCATCATGCTGGTCGGGCAGAGCATTATGCATGATTACCGCGGGGTAAACGCACGCGCTCGTTGATGCTGTATTTATGCAAAGTATAAATATCCATTAGGACTGTTGCTCATTTTTCTTTTTTATTCACAAGCTTACTTCCTATGCCGGTATGTATAGGTAGGTATACAGCAGGGAATCCAGAATGAAATAAACAAAACTTTGGCGATTCATTATAAATGGTTCGATTCACTGCGCGCGGTATAACTATAGCCGCGGGCTGTTAAAGTTTCTATTCGATTCTATGCTATCGCGTGCTCGCGTATTCGATTGACCAGAGACAATCTTTTGTTTATGCCGCGAAGCGAACATCAAAATTTGATATAATAACAAATAATAAGCAGGATTGATGGAGAATTCTTTGTACAAGTTGGTTCGATAATTGGAAGGCGTTTACGGTCGCATGGAAGGAACTCGGTTAGAAAATTAACATATGTTGGCATAACGACGGGGCGCAGGTATACCCCAGGCGTTACCTGCGCGCCTGCGGACCGAGAAACGTTTGACCACCCCCAATTTTCCGATCACCGTTTCGCAGGATCGAGTGCTCTGAAAGCAAAATTCAAAAGATCCGTGTCGCGGACATAAAAAATACGAAATACCAGGTATATCCGATTTTGTGACGAGCGAGGTATCCGCGCGGGGAGCGACGCGCTGTGTCCAGCAATCTGTTCGAGTTACCGCAGCCTTCCCGCCCTTGCGCGCGCATACGTTTATTCAGAATTCAGAAGTACGTTTTTCTTTATCGCAAAACGTAATTCAATATCATAGAGACAGGGGCGGTGGCGGCGGCGGCGGCGGCGGCGGCGGCGGGGTGCATGAAAATGTATCGGTTATGCTGTAAAACCCGGCGCCGGCGTTTTCGAGACCCACCTTTTATTCGAGATTCGAAAAAGATGCATGCATGCATCTTTATATATGCCCAACGCCAAGCGGAATAAGCCGTGCATGCTGGTATTTCGATATATCAATAAAATTATTAGGCGTTATCCGTTTCTCAACTCGTTATTATTGATTCCTCATGTTCTCACGACGAGGAGATAATGCACCCCCGAGCGAAATCTCTGCCGTTTCGGTACCGCGCGACGTCGTAAACCGCTTCGCGAGTACTGCTCCAAAATTACTCGCAATATTTTCCGACCTCCCGCGGCGAGTTTGATCGCATATTCTTTATTCCTTTTCGCATTGATCTTAATTAACAAAAACGTGTGTGTGTGTGTGTGTGTGTATGCTATAGGAGCCTGCTTTTATACGACGATCGAATATTTCTCAGACGTCTTTCCATTGTTGATGCGCACCATGATTATATACGCGCTAGCACATCGATGCTGGTTCAATGAAATGATGATAGACGCGAGTGAAGCTAGCTCTCCGTAGCAGCACAGGATTAAACGCCGCCTGCTCTCAAATCGCCTCTGCTTCCGCATTAATTAAACTAACATTCCACCGCGCGAGTTTATCAAGTATACAGTGGAATGAATGAGGCTTGCGGGGCGCTGCTTTTGTAACCGAGTGCATGCGCGTTCTCATGCACCCGTATATCCACATCGCTGCTCTGTTATACGCCTTTTTTTTTTTTTTTTTTTTTTTTTTTTTCTCGTCGGACACTCCGCGCACTGGATGGCCGAATGTTTGTACGATCCGCCGTCCGGTAGCGGCGCACGCAGCCTTCGGCGCTCCCGGCTCAGACTCTCCGAGATAAGAATAGATCCCGGCGGCGGCGGCGGCGGCGGCGGCGGCGAGATCGAGCTTAGCAGCCTACTCGGCTCAATTTTGCGTATCCTCTCTCATCCCCGTAGCGATATAGTACCTAACGCCTCCTCTGCCGTGTACCCCCGATCTCGGGCATTACAAGTGCTCAATTTTCAAGTAATATTTATCCAGCAAAGTTTGATCGCGCGCGCGCTAACAATACACCATGCGAATCGCGGCGAACGCTCTCTCGATCCGCTTGACCTAAACAACAAAAAATTATGAACGCGATGTATTTGGAAAATGTTGCAAAATCATCGAGATCTTGCGGCGAACGTATTCTTGCAGATGCGCACGCACCGCGTGCTGCATCGATGATAATATATACGTATGAAAAACGTCGTTGCAGCAATTGCCGGTTTCGAGAAATAAAAAAAAATTTACCAAAGGCCGCGAATCCGGATGAACGGGGCTCTGCCAAACTCGTATACAAGAGTCATGCGGACAATGTCCGTGGCGTACATATTATTTGTCTCAATAAAAATATGAATATAATAACCGTGCGTCTCGTCGCGCGGTATACCTAGATCGCGTAATAGATACACGCTATTATAATACCTATATCTTGTTTGCTCTGCTCCCATACGAAACGATTTTATAGCGGCGTCTCGCGATGCTCATACCGCCAGCACCCTTATAGGTACCTACTATACCACACTGACCGACGCATAATGATTTAATCGTTACAATGTCTATCGCGCGAGCAGGCAGGAGTCGTTATTCGGCGGGCTCATCGGCGAACGGTTAATCGAGCGAAACGAGGGATACCGCGAGTGCGGTATGCGCGAGAGCCGCCAGCATTCGTATTCCTTTCATTCTCGTTTCTTTTATTATAGTAAGCGCTTGGATATCTGTTCGGATTAAAAAAAAAAAAAAATTTCAACGTATCCGACGCGGTGGATCGCATATTGAGATGACATCATTTTTTAACCTGCTCCGCCGCTATTTTCAGCCGCGATGATTAACGATTCACGATCTAGTCGCTTGCTGTATGGGTATTCTGCAGCAATTTCGATCGTTATTCATTCGCGGAGCAGCATCGGGCCCCGCGATATCGTTCACCCAATCTCAAAATTCAATTTTACTCTAAATTTTTTCGTACTCGGCTGCCCCCAATAAGTTGCAATATGCAATATCCTACTTTTTTTTACAACTGTGCGTCGGTTTCTTAGATTTCATTATCAAACAAATAATTTTGTTAAAATATTGGCCGAGCCGCCGTCTTACATTCAGTCTAAACTAAATCCTTTTCGTCATTCGATCGCGCGATTCGATAGATTCGATAATAAAAATATCGCGCGCGGATGTATTACAATGGCGGAGCGTTTTGACCTCGCGGCAACGAACCGCAAAACAGAACTCGCTTCAATTCCGTGGTGACTGGTGTATAGGACAAGGATCGATTTACGATCGATCGTCAATTACGCGCTGCCCAGAGGGCATCGTTCGTAATTCGTGACGGTCACGAGGACCATAACAATGTCTGGACGCCTCGCGTCGTGGCCACCGCGCGCGCCGCATCATCCTACACATAATTTTTTTTTTTTTTTTTCTCATGCGCATGTGTGCGCGTGTCTTATACTATATAGTATATATATCTACCGTGGAGTATATTGAGATATGTTTGTCATGATCGTCGACGGCAGACGTTGTTCGATTCGACGGAAAAGCTTTAATGATCGCGCGATTTCAAAGTCACGCCGCATTGCAAAGAATCATAATGAAGAGCCGAGAGTCTCGGGATGAATTAAGCAATCTCCGCTTCTCGATTCAATCGCCGCCCTTTACCGATCGCGCGCCATCACTTCCGGCTCTTGAGATCGAGATCGATTGAAGCAATCGCGAGCGTGAATTATTTCTCATCGCTCCATCGTCGCATCGATTGTTCAAAACCAACCTATATCGCGTCAATAATTCTACCATGCATAAGCAGTATAATAAAAAAAATAGCGCAAAAGAGCACGGAGCGTTTTCTGGAAGCGATACAAATTCTCTATATATAGGAACGAATTTTCCCATTCCTCTCTGCTCCCGTCGTGTGTCGAAAGGTGCATGGTTGAAGCATTGAGCCAAAAGCTATAATTATGCATGCATCTAGCCCATTCATTTTTTAATATCGCATCGGGAATAAAAATGTAAACGATCCTGTCGATTGCGGTGTCTTTAGTCGAAGGCAAATTGTAGGTATACCGAAAATCCTGCTGATCAAGACCTGCTCATACGCGCGTGTCCAAGAGAGAGAGGGAGATGAGAAATGTCAGTCGGGCTCCGACACTCGCATGCACCCACATATAAATACCTCCTGCTCGCACGCGAGCAGCGTATCTCATGCGACGACGATGTATAAAAGCTGCTGCAATTGGGTCAGTCACGATTCCGTCAATGTCCTGCTTCCATTGCAACTGCATGCTTCGCGATATTGCTCGCCGGCTCGTTACCGTATCTCGTTTTCTTTACTCCCGCGTTATTTACCATATATCTTATCCATACTGCATTTTACTCTATATAAACTATACGCCGGATGCTATCCGGCGTTTCTATTGCGACATAACGATAGTTGTTTGTAACTGTGCGACAGATCGCTCCTCGACCCAACCTCGACATGCCGCACGACATTACACACGTCCGTGCTGCATTCCTATCCTTCTTCTTCTTCTTCTTCTTCTTCGTTTTATTTTTCTTTGTCGCGCATGCTTTTTCGAGTTATAACGCTTTACTCGTTACACCTCCTGTGTATCCTGGACAAATAATTCTTTGTCCGCATTCAAATCGAAGAGCAAGTATTTTCATCCTCCGCATGCATTATTAATAAGCGAACAGCATACACGGCGCGCGCACCAAGTTCGAAACGTATACTCGCGTCGTATTGATTTTTTATATTACAATATTGACGCGCCGCATCATCCATGCGAGCAAGGGCTATAAATGCTATAATCTCATGAATGCACCGCGGCTCCTTCTAAAATCGCATTCGGTCACGTGCCGATTTCACGTGAAAAATCGCCGCAATTTACTCTATATGAAAACGCGAATGACTCTATAGTTTTATATTCCGCGTTTGAATTTGCGTTTGCGTATTATTAAGATATACGCGGATGAATCCGGTATAGCTCGCGATCATGCATCGATAACGCCCCGGAGACTTTTTGTCTCTTTTCTTTTGGGGGGTACCTCATCGCTGTTTGCACATCTGCCTGCATGCTTGCGTACGCTCACCGCGGAAACATCCTTATCCGCGCGGGAGGTTTAAGTAAATTGCTCTACGGAAAAGAGTCATTGAGATGTCAAATTTGCCCAGCAGCAGCAGCAGCAGCAGCAGCAGCAGCCCAAGAGTTTAAAATATATTTATTGTATACGCGCGGTATTCGCTAAGCTCAGTCAATGAGGACTATCAGCAGCCATCTGTTTTTATTGCGCTTTGGACAAATATTTGTGGTGAAATTTCGAAGCAGCGAAAAGGATTTTTATGCGCCGCAAGCAGCACTTATCTTAGATAAAGCGATGCCTAATAAACTGTGCTGCTGCTGCTGCTGCTTTTCTTCCTGCTCCGCGCGGATTACGTTATCCATCCGCCGGGGCAACTCTGCTGCATGGCCTGCTTTCATGTTGGAATCCGATCTGTACGACATCGCGCGCATCATATACCTATACGGAGATCCGATATAGAAAAATAAGCCGTGCGCGCCGCGCTTTATCGAATGCTCTCGCGTATTCCGATAATATAGGTACCTACCAATATTATGTGACTCGTTCGTTGTACACATTTTGTTCCTCGAGCTCGAAATTTTTACTCGATATTGTACGAAAATAAAATATTATGATACAATCGCCATATAAATTATATATAATATAATATGGCCATATAAATCGCCATATAAATAATATCGATCGAAGGGCCCGATATCTTATTAAACCGACGAGAGAATGATGTAGAGGTGCACTTTTTTTTTTTTCATACAATTTTCTCTAATTGGATGGGCTCGCGGTCGCGACAATTATATTGTTATTCCTCAGACCGCCCGGGCCCCGCCGCGTTATTCGCTTATTCTTGCTGGTTTACGCACCGCGAGGATATAGCGGTATACCCAATATACGACCTATAACTATCAGTCCTTGATCTCCGCTGCTTCTATATCGCGGTCGCGTGAATTTATCAAAGCGCACGAATAATAGGAGCAGAAGATCCGAAAAGCATGAGATATTGGGCCAAAGAAAATGACGGCATGCATACTCCGTGTGCCGGCCCAACTATGTATGTACCTATACCCAGCAGCACGCAATAATAATTATTGATTGAATACACCGAATGACACTTTTTTTTAAGTAAGAAGGTTGAAGGAAATTTCGGGCTGTACCGATGCGATTCAAGGCACGCGCGCGCGCGCGCATACTGCTGCTCTCACCGTTTAATATACAGCGACAGCAGCAGGTTATATAAGGTAGGGGAGGTAGGTAGCTAGCTGCTTCCGTGATACCGAAATACGCAGATTCATAGGCCCGCATAGTCGCAGTAGTCGCTCTCGTTTTTCACTAGCTCCCAGCATCCACTCTTCCAAGATACAAGCGATCCGAGACAGCAGCGCTATAACAATTGTTCTCTTTTTAATAATACTTGGCGTCGAGCCGCTATCGCGGGCGTCTCTCACCGACGATACACGATACTATGCAAAGAGTCTTCTTCATCCTTATTTGCCCGCTTCTTCCTCTCCGCATCTTATCGCACGCCGCCGGGGGCCATCATAGGATATTCAACCAGATTCGCCGGGACTAAAGGATGGAAAAACGAATTTTGGGCCGCTTAACAATGGTCGAAAGTACATTTTTTCTTGTTCGATCTGGTGGACTGAAAGTTTATTTTCCGCATGAAAAAAAATTGAGCAAAATATATCCATTTTTTAACGCTCACCGCGTAATCACGATCGGGTTACTCATTTCTATGAGGCATCATCGTGGTGGTATCGCGGCAAGTGCTCGAGTCAAGATTACCGAGAAGCAAGATTCAGAATTGAAAATACCAAGAAATAGTCTACGGTGTATAACAATGAGCTTAGGAGCTAGGAGAGGTTGCGGCGGTGGTTCTTAAAATTCAAGTGCTGGCTCCGCCGCATCTGTTAATACCACGCGAGTCAGCTTTAACGAGACACACTACATTCGTATACGATTAAGTTATGGCCTGCTGCTGCTGCTGCTGCTGCTGCTGCTGCTGCTGCTGCTGCTGCTGCTGCTGCTCGCCTCGATGATAATCATCGGGGAGACAAAATATTTCGAAAAATTCAGCAACTATCGTAGCGGGGCAGCGGAGCGCCGCTCATTTACTCGCATTAAAATATTTCAATTTTTATTCAAAATGAAAAAATAAATCTCAGCCGCCTCAATGTTCCGAGTTCACGGTCGACCGTATTTTTTTTTTTTTTTTCCTCCTTCAACTCGATCCATTATCCAGCGACTACATATGGACCAGGGCCATTAGTTATCGCAAAGCCTACGAGTTTTAAGTGGTGGTGGTGCTGCTGCTGTTGCTCCAGTTAGGAAAAACCAGAGTGGTGGCGACGCGACGGCGGACGGCGGGGTATGGGCAAAACAAAGTACTCGATTGGGATACGCGTGTCGAATCATCATCCAAACTGATGGAGGTTCTTGGGATCTTGGAACCATGGTAAAAGATGGTACCAACGTGTACAATCGCGATGGAAAATATTTGGTTCTTTCGTGGTCGTGCGACGAATCGCGTTAAATAATCCGAGTACGTGAACGCGGCGCGACTATCCGAAAAAGAAAGATGAATAAAAATGTTGCAACAGGCGAGAAGCGCCGCGTAAATCTTATTTCTTTTATTCCTACATACGCTATAGATCGATCGCGAGATGCGCGGCTTTCGTCACATCCGTGCGAGCGTCTCATTTCCGGAATTTCGAAAAATTTGATTAGCAGCAAAACGCGCTACGCGGTTAGTATCGCGTACAAATCATCCGCGCGAAGAAACGAACCGTTGCGTGTAACCCTTGACGCGCACGCGGAACGTTTGAAACACATGTATTTTTAGCGCGTATCCGCAATATCCGAGTTGTGCCTAAAATGTCAACAAAATACAATTCGCAATCGCTGAGCTTCGTTGTAAGTTTTTGACGCGAGAAAAAGTTATTTTCTCGATAAGAATCTATTGTATAAAAATGTCAAGCTCAACGGTGCAAATACGATTCGCGAAGCAATTTATTTATTTATTTATTCACGCGTCTCAATTGACACGCAATTAACCGTGCAAAAATGACCGGCGATCATATGCAACGTTGTGCAATGGCGCATACCTTGAAATTGTACGCACCTACGCGGGGGGGAAGGGGGGGGGGGGCTACCTTTCAAACGCTTATATCATTCTTCTTTTCTTCTTTTTACTCACACTTTTATTTTTTTATAGATATATTTTATAATTCACCGCGCGCGTGAGAAAAAATAATATGACGAGAACGAGACCGCGCTACCGCCGCCGCCGCCGACCAAATATAGAGACTCTCTTGTTCCGGCGGTCCGTTGATCCCCGCCAAATTAACGAGAATCGAGTAGAAAGAGTTGACTGTAAAATCATTGATTTAAAAAGGCGTAGCAGGAACAACTTGATCACAAAAATGTACCGGCGAAGGTCCCGTCCCGACCGGTCAACGAGGAAACATCGAATTAACGATTTTAAATGATATTTTCCGGTGATGGCGGCGGGTTGTTTTTGTTTTGTTTCAACGAGTCCCAGCAGAGTTGAATCAACTTGTTGTTCTGTTTCGCACTCGGTACTACCGCACGTGTACGATTAATTTAATAGTACGCGATTATGAAAAAATATCTCGGTGGGAAATATGCGGCGCGCGCGATTGGTCCGTTGTATAAAAAGCTCGGCTCGTCTTGAAATAAAAAATAAAAAATCCAAATAGATCCTTTTTCTGGGTGCAAAATTCTCGCATTTGATCAAACTTGGGTATAAACATATTGCTAATTGCGAATTGGCATAAATGAAATCAACGTCGCCGCGCAGGCGGCACTACATCCGCGCTTTAGCGAGATCGTCGGAGAAACTCGGACCATCGCCTCGTGACTGATTCCTCGAAAAATTTAGCGATCCGACAAAATTAGTCTTGGATACTATACGCGTATGGTATATACGCATGGGAACGCGCGCTATACGGGATAGACGGGGTGAATCCAACGAGCTGCCTCTCATTTTATTATTATTGTTATTATTATTATTTCATTCCATGCGAGGGAGGAGCTACTTAGTCCCTTTTGTTTTTGTCACTAAAATATATAGGTATCTAATAGTACCTACCTATCCTACATTTAACACAATTTCAATGTACGCGGCGGCCCGGCTTCGTGTCAAAATCAATTAGTCATAGTTTGCGAGAGAAAGACGATATTCTCCAAAGCTTTTTCTTATTCTTCTACAGCAGACGACGAGAATGTAGGTATTTGGCGGCGGCGGCGGGGGGATGATAAATGAATTTGAGAAAAATGAAAGAGCATGCATCCGTAAAGGTATACGGGGTCACACTCGCTGGCTGGCGGCTGCATGCTTTACCCGCTTCGCCCTCATTACACAACGTTCGACATAACCTGGCGGCGCAACGCATGCACAAGAGAAGGCGCAAGAGACGTCCCTCCATTGCCAGCATTTTTAACAATACTAGCATGCAATCTTATCGTGTACTATACTATAGGTATATACTTAACTACGAATAAAAAGCTAATATCACAGATAATATGGCGGATAGCCTCTGCTTCGTGTATAATAACGAGGGGGTACATCGTCGCGTACTCGCGCGCCTCGCGTGATAGATCAAGCTGCTATAATTTCGAGGATTCTTCCAAATGCTGGGAAATACAGTATGTATTTCTTGTACAGGTTTCTTTGGAGCTGCTGCTGCTGCTGCTGCTGCTGCTGCTGCTGCTGCTGCTGCTGCTATCGAGATACACGCGAGCGATACCTGCTTTTATCGTCGTAGTAGCTAAAAATTTTAGTCAATCAATATATTTTTAAACGTTCAATCATTCATGTCCGGCGAATACTAAATGTACGAACAATTTGACCAGCAGCCTCGATCGACGATAAATTTTCAAGTTTCAAGTTTCAAGTTTCATTTGAGATATGCACGCGGATTCAGAATGGTACTATTTCGTTTTTGTTATTGATACGGAGGATATCGCGGAATAACACGCGGGAATGATGGGCGTCGTGACGTGACGCGCGGGAGAAACGAAAGGCCCCTCCATTATACCTATTATTCTTGGTTCAGCCGCCCGAAGAGCTCATAAATGTTGGTCGCTCCCGCGCGATAAAATCTTTTCGTATACGCGCGCATCCACACGCTCATCGTTTCAAGTTTCGAGTTGCGCGGATTTGGCAGATTGGTTCGGGCTTCTCGCATCAGCGAGGATTCACTAGTTTGGGCGAGATACACATGCGGTAAATAAATCGCTGTGTATCGTCGTGTAGAGGCGGATTCGCTAATAATGTTACTATGCGGCGGCGGCGGCGGCGGCTATATTATATGCTCGATCGCGAGCGGAGGTATGCACGGCCGTTGCAATGGCGCGGTAAAAGGTCTTGCGATGGCGGGCAGGCAGGCAGGCAGCTTTCGTAATGCGCGCACATCACGCGTACTATATAGGTAAGTTGAAAACATATAGGTATAGATGCAGAGGCCGAGAGGCCGGATTGGCGCGAGGGACAGATCCGTCAAATAGTTACGCTGCTCGAGCGCGCGCGACCGGAAAGCGAATAAAGGCCTGCTCACCGCGCGGGTACATCAATCGCAGATCGCGGGTTCGCGAGATGAACCACCTCCTGATTATTATTATTATTGGGCGCGACTACTCGCGGATGCATCGGGAGCAGCTCGGCTCGCCCGAGGAGCAGAACCTTTTTCTCGCGTTTAAATTTTCGATCGCGAAACGACTCTATAAGTATATGCAAATTTATCGGACCTCTTAATTTTTCTTCGGTCTTCTTTTCGCTTTTCTAGTTTTTCTCGTAAAACATTGCTAGAAGAGTGACGCAATTATTCTGCCAAAGGCGGCTCCTTACTCATTTTCTTTCAATCTGCATTTACGTATTATTGTCGAGGACGCTCGATAGGTTCGCGATTCGATGTATGCTCGGTCGTTACGGAGAAAAACTGAATGAATGCTGGTCAACCGCGAATGCATGGTCCGTTGACATGTACAATCGCGCGGCGCTTAGGCTAAATTGAACGTTTTCGCGAGTCGTCCTGCACCTGCACTGAGGCTGCACTCGAGTGCACCTGATTCGCGTTATTATTTATTATTATAAATAAATAATTGTCGACGATTTTATCGCGGGACATGGAGTTATCCGCATATTATATTCATTATCCTGGCGCCGCGCGCGTCGACGCTTATCGAATATAAGATCGCCGCGCCGGTCTCTTTTGTATCGTTGTTGAAATATTTGGGAATACAATACAAGTAGTATGTGTATATAAATAAGGAGGAGGAGGCGGCGGCGGCGGCGGCCCGCCGGATTTGAATGAAAAGAAATTCATGCTTTAATGCCGCAACGACGGTGCATCGTCGTCATTGCCCGCGAGGTGCGCGAATAAGAAGAAGAAGAAGAAGAAGCAGCAGCAGCAGCAGCAGCAGGAGGATCGATGTGAGCGCGCGCGCTGTGCACAATGCACGCGAGTCACGCATCGTGTTTCGCGATTGTAGACAATCCGGCGGCGACGCATTTATCCAGCTCGAAAGTAGGAGAGCTGCAGACTCGTGCGGAGGGCAAAATTGCGCTCAACACCCGCCAGCAGGCTAGTCGTAATAACCATGCACTCGTGCTAATAATCCATGTAATCGGATCAAGCAAGATTCTAGATAGGCGGAAGGGGAATTAATAAGCCGCCGATAAATATCGAGCACGTGTTGGCTCACGTATACACCTCATGGAGAGACGTTATACCCAGCAGCGACGCGCGGTAATAACGTAAAAATTGTCTTTTATACCAACTAGATTTTTAGTGCATGCTGTGTTTCTTGCTCATATATTTTGGAGCGGGTATCAAGTGAGCTCGAGGGCAGCGGACAAGGGACATTTTTTTGTTACAGTTCAAACAACAAAAGATTTGATTGATTCATAGTTTAACACAAGAGTCGTTTTGATCCTATAGATATAAATAGGTATATTTAACGAGTTTAAAGCGCGGCATGCAGCATGCAGCAGCAGTCGCGCGAGCGCGCAAGTTGTTATAAAATCTGCCACTCTTCAATCAATATGTAGATGAAAATAATTCTCATTTGCTATTCGCGATTTGTTGAAAAGAAATTTTATTACTCGCATGGATGATAGTTTGTCCAAAAGGACCAGAGCGCATGTTCATAACTCAACCACCGCCGCGGTTTCACGCGTTATAAGAACGAATCATCTGGGTTGTCGCATAAACACACGAAAGACCAGCTGATATCGTGACATTTGGGAGTATCGGATATAGAATATCTTTCGAGTCGTCATTCGATTGGAGCTCTTTTGAGCAGCAGCACGAGTCAATCGGAATCGCGGAAAAACGACATCTATTTTATAAAATAGAATTGAATAGGTAGGTATATTATTTATGATAAAATCAATATTGAATGAAAAATTTGTATGCGAATAATATTTGTTGTTGGTTGATACACGCTCCATCGATCGATTCGCAATGTTTAAAAAAAAGAGACGCGCAGCATTAAAGAAATAAAGGGGGCAAGAAAAGTAAGCGATAAGTTGGAGCTTTGTGTTGAGTCTACGCTTCGTCCGCTGACAATCGCGCGGTTCAGTTATAATATCCGATACTATACTTGCCCGGTGAGCCTTATTGCTTATCGATGCGAGGCGACTGACAGACGCGGCCAAGATAAACCTTTTGTGTGCATACGCCCGCGCATCAGACTTATCCGGATGGTACAGATACCGCGCTACTGATGGTTCGTCGGGGTACGAATGAAGAATTTCCCAAACGTTACGAGCGACTCTCAAGTACCTATATTGATCGAGTAGGTAGTATATCGCGGCAAACATTTTCCTATTAGAATTTTTCGTCCTACGGCGGCAGCAGCAGCAGCAGCATTATTAGGTATAACATTTTTATTACCGCATACGTACGCTCTGCGATAGTGAGAAAAAAAAAATAGCATTCGTCGATAAAAATGTTATTCGCAGCCGCGCGAAGCAGCGAGATACGATGGTGGGCTGCTGCTTTACTTTTAATTTTCGTCCAAGGAATGGCCAATGATTCGTGGCGCGATGGCATTCGAGAAAAGAATGCTAAAGCCGCGCGGCGACGAGTGAATCGCAAATCGCAAGGCACATTCTCCTCCGCGACCGAATGGAATTTTTCTGCTTGGTCTTATCAAACAGGAAACTGCTTCTTTCGAACGCGGCAATCCATTGCCGCGTGTACACGTCGCGCGATGCACCTTTTGGTTCATTCATTACTTATTTCCGCAATTAACCTCTAGCAGGCATGCACAAACAAGTATAGGTACTATATAGGTATAATAATTTTCTAATCCACGGATAGACGGAGTAACATGCCCCGCCGCATTATGCGCCCAGCGACATAAGCAAAAAATGCTAATTTCCAACTGCACAACATTTTGTTGGATGATGAAATTGTTCACATCGCGGTGCGTATAGCAAAGAAAAAAATGGAAATATAATTCAATCCTCAATATTCGGTGCGCCCGATAGCAGCCCCCCTAATTACGAACCAAGGTGAGATAAATTTTCAGTACTGCTCGAGCGACACAATTACCTATTTTTATTGGCAATCGATGCGGCGGCGCGAGCATAGAGACTTCCCCCGCGTTTCAAATGTCGTTTCGAATCCGCAAATCAAAATTTGAGGAAATAAAAAAATGTTTGAATAGAATTTGATAAATTTAAGACAATTTATGTGCGTCGCGAGTCGCGAATAGTTGAATTTCAGATGCTGTGAGATAATTTTATTGTCGCGATTCGGGGCTGGATATCAAGATGTTAAAAAAAAAAAGTATAGGCATATGTACTGGTAAAAGAGCGTTAATGGTTAGAGGGTGGTTGTTGATGGGGCGTGTTTGATTCAGACTACGAGTATCGGAGGTGCGAGCGTCGTCGAGAAATTGTCCTTCTACAATCATACCGAGTGCGAATGCAAAGAGCGGGACGAGTATGGGAGCGGAGGAGGGCTTGGGCGAATCGTTGAAAAAAGCGGTGAAACGAACGAGCAGAGGTTTACCAGGCATCATGCACCATCACCACAACCACCGGCATCGCCTCCCCCCCCTCAGAACATAAGACGACCGCCACCGCAAAGAAAGCCGTAAATATATAATAGTATATAGGTATCTAATATAGCGTATAAATATGTCTTGAATAGATTTGCATCCGAATAAGTGCGGCATCGGGAGGAGAGTCGGCGGGACAAGAGCGGGAAAGGAAAGGGCTGCTGCTATGCATAATATGCCGAAATGCCGATATATACTACATACATTTTTCTTTCGCTCCTTTTGCTTTTTTTTTTTTTTTTTTTTTTTTTTAAACCATTTTCCGATTGATAACGCGATGCTTCTCCGCAGGTGCAGATGCCCCTCGGAATTCACGCCGCGAATAACGCCCGAGGGTGAGTGCCGGTGCAACTGCTTCGAAAATCATCAGAATTGCATACGCACGAGACGCGGCAAAGGATACTTTTCTCTCAGAGATAGATTGTAAGCTGCCATTATTATGATTACCTATCGCGCGCTCCCCGTTACGAAAATGAATTGGCAAAATTTGTTAATAAAAAACTTGTCTCCGAGTACTCTCGAATCGATTAATTTGTGCTTTCAGATGTATACAAAATGAAGAGTGTGCAACGCCGATGTGCGAGTTTGGCGAGTACATGAGAAGACAGGGCAAGTGTCCGAGAAAAAAGGATAGATTCGACGCGATCGCCAATCACCCGACCAATATAAACCTGCTGCTTCGTCATAGATTGAGAAATTAGGTGGCTCTCTTGGACACTTGGACGCCAGCGAGCTCCATCATAACTACGAAATATATACCTAATACAATATTTATATTTATGAATCAAGGAGACCGGAAGGTTTTTTTTTAACCGCGCGACACCGCGACATCGCCAACCGAATTAACTATCGAAACTATATAATGTGCCATTTTGATCAAGTGCCTCCTCCAACGCGAAGATTATTATCTCCGTATCGATTATGTACTACGAATACTCGAATCGCTATAATATTATTACGATAAAACCAGGCATCGGAGCAGGGCTCAACCCGGCTATTTTTATATATATCATTATCCTTTCTTATCGCTTCCCCTAGCTTTCTAGCTCCAATGGATACGTAAATAAGTGTATCTCCATAATATACTCGCGTTCGTCCTGCATATAAAACAAAATTATGTCAACATTTTCATTCGCTCTCGTTATCACGGGGCCGCGGCGGCGGCGGCGGCGGCTGTTTTTCTTAATTTTTACTCGGACACCTTTTTTTCGATCCTTTGCGCGATGCGGCGAAAAATAAACTAAACACGCCTCATGGAATCTCTCTCTCTCTCTCTCTGGTTATATGTATATGTAGGAGTATATGGGCGCGCGAGTCAAGTTTGAAACATTCGAAGAAAAAATAATACGGTCGTAAGGCAATAACGTATTGAAACGGTACATAAATGGAAAACAAACCTCCCGCCGCCGCGCGTCCCCTAGCTGCTCTTTGCTCTTGCGACGAAGCGCGAGAACGCTCCTCAAATATGATCGAAACAAATCATGTCGTGGCTATTTTCATATAGGTACGAGAGGCGACGATGCGATGCCGCGACCGCCACGCGACAGGACATGCAGCATATTCGATGTATTATTATTCATATTTATTTCATAGAATTTGCGATGCCATTCGAGGTATTCGAGGTAAACGAGACTCGTTTATACGTTGATTATATATCACCGAAATAAGACGCGTTTCTCTTGTACGATATAGATCTCGGAGATGATGAAAGAAAACAAACAACAACGAAAAAAAGAAACAGAGATTCGAGCGTTACTTTCAATAATATACGAGACTAATCCATCGCGATCCCTCTCTTCCTCCTCCTTCTCCCTCGGCCTGAAATTTTATAAATATCGAATAAGCTAAGAAAAAAATTATACCGACGGCGAGTCCATGGACACGCGCGCGCGCCTAGTCCGAGTAGTCCGAGTAGTCCGAGACCCCGTTTCGTCACTGCGAAATATCCTTATGATCGGCTATATCCTTAAGCTACCGCTGAAAATGCGTAAACTTGAAAATTCTCGGATCACGCTCTATTCATCGCGTCCGGCCCAAATTCATGTCCACCACCGCCGACGCACGAAAAAACGTACGATAAAAAAAAAAAAAAAAAAAAAAAACACGTTTCTACTATTTTGAGCAGCCATGCAGCCGCCGAATATAACGGTAGCGCGTCTCTGACACGCGCGCGGTAGCGAAATATATATGTCAAACGACGCGAGAAGAAGGGACCGGCGTGTACGC
Organism: Campoplex capitator; assembly: GCA_037576405.1. Classification (NCBI taxonomy): domain Eukaryota; kingdom Metazoa; phylum Arthropoda; class Insecta; order Hymenoptera; family Ichneumonidae; genus Campoplex; species Campoplex capitator. The sequence continues at coordinate 15,836,418 of JARBWI010000322.1, read as the reverse complement.
GGATTTCGTTGCATCGCTACCCGCGCGCTGAGTTTGCGACACACAAGATTTCAGTTTTTCTTGCGCATTAATTAAACCAATTCTCGTCAATATAATCGCGACACACTTTTGTATTTTTCATTTATAAGCATGTATTTGTTTTTTTTTTTTTCCTTTTTTTTTCCTTTTTTTTGTTAATAGGATATATATATATATATAGTATAATATGTGTATATTTAATCGTTATCATTATATAGGTATAGAGAAATCTTGAATAAATATTTCATATCGCTCCTGAAAAACTGATGCAACCGCGCGATCGATGCTGTCTCTTGTTTTCTTATTTCATAATTCAATTTTTTTTTTTTCTTCATCAACCGTTCGAGGAGCGCTCGGAGAATCGAGTCGAGTTGCTCCTATGATGAGCGATATTCGATGAAGCTAGTATGTATATAGATATATAATAAGCATTACGGAAGGACGGGGACTTGGACGACTTTTTCTTCGTACAGCGAGAATCGAGGAGGAGGAGGAGGAGGAGGAGGAGGGAGGACCGGATAATTCGGGCTGTTTGAAATAATAGCTGTGAAAGACTCGTTGAAATGCTCAACGCAAACATAATAAATTTGAATTGTAAATGATTTACGGGGACGCCGACGCGCGTTACTCGGTTCGCGATATTTGTTTGGTCGTTATTTAAAAATTTCCAAATGAGCAATGAAATATATATGATAATAGCAATGGGATGATGCGAAAAGATTTAAAAGGAGGAAAAAAAATGAGCGACGTTTTTCATATCGAAAGTTTCGTCGCATTTTTGACACTTGGGCCCTTTGCTCTTTCCGAGGCACGGGTAACAGAACGAGTGTTTACACGGAAGAATAGCCAACGAAGCGTTATCTCTCGGAGTTTGCTTACAAATGAGACAGTAATCCAGTGTTTTCGATCTCGTCTCGGCGGCGGCGGCGGCGGCGGCGGCTCCCCCCCCCTCCTCCCATTTCTTCTGCTGCTGCTGCTGCTGCTGCTGCTGCTGCTGCTGCTTCCGGTCTTTTTTTTTTTCCTTTTTCCTTTCGCTACTCCGATTTTGTTGGTCGCGGCGGCAGCACAGCTCGGTATTGGCTTCGCGCGGTATCGAAGACCGTGCCTCTAATTTCAATCGGTTCACGTTGAATTTTTTGTATCCGCAATAATCGTTTGGCTATAAGCATACGCGGTGGCGGCGGCGGCGGCGCGCGAAACCGTATCAATTCCCAATTTCTATAGCAGCTTTTAACTGCGGTATATACCTACTTATTTTTAGTGAATAAAAAATTTTATTCGAACCTCGTATCGATTTTGCGGTGGCGTTGATAAATCGGTGCACGAGTACGGCGACGAGCTCGATAACGAAACAACGCGTGATGTTACGATGGCTCGATCGCGATCACTCGGCTTGTTCGGTGTTGTCCCGGTCTGGTTCCCGATCATCGGCTTGCCGCCGGAGGATATCGCCCCCCCATCGCAATCGCCAACCCGACCAAAATCACTCGTTCGACATTTTTTACGATTCCGCTGCGGTGTATAATTAAGTACCCGAGTCGTATTATTTCCTCCTGAAGGTAAGAAAAAAAAATTATAATAATGCCGCGGCCATATTCGGCGATATACCTACGAATCATGCACCGGTTGCAAACAATATATAATAAATTTAATTTATTGAATTTTTGTGAGCCGCTATACCTGCTCTCTCGTGTCCGGCCGATCTGCATTCGCCGCCGCAAAGAATCTTCTTAATTTCCATTGCCGGCTTCAAAACTCGTAGGGTACCCTTCAGATGTGCTTCGATATTGTCATAAAATTCAACAATATTTTCCTGCTGCTTTTTCGAGCCTGCTGGATTCGATCCTGCGGATGCCGTTCGACGATCGATCAGAATTCGCGCGCCAATTCCCACGAGATTGCCGATCGGTCCGTTTATCAATTCTACCAAATTTTCGCAATTTCCCCCCCGGCTCTCGCTGTTCCGGCCTCTCGATGAGTCCTTATTCGACGAGCACATTTTTATCACTCCCTTTTATTTATTACTTTTTTTATATTTTCAATCACGCCCCGAGCAATCGTAATATTTCAACGAAATCACCGTCGCTGCTCTCTCGTTGCTCCTCAACCGGCGGTCATTGAATATTGTTGTGAAAAAAAAAAATGGAAAAATCAAAATAAACGAATGAGAGCGTTCTCCTCTTGTCGCGGCTCATCGTCTTCTTGTCTCTCTTTCATTCCAACGACGATGCCGGATATTTGCGAAATTTTATTTCCCCACCAATCATCATCAGCGCGCGCGCGCATTGATACGCGCCGGCATGAATTATTATTATTATTATTATTATTCTCGTCGATACCGCTGTTTGAGCTCTTTGAAATGAAATATTTGTCTATTAACTGGAAAGAATATCGAATAATTTCGCTCAACCAAATTTTTCTAAAATCCTTTTTTCCCCAATTTTTTTTCAGCTTAAAAATGGTATGCGATCACCTCGCACTTTTTTCGAATCAAAGGAGCGTGTTACGGGGGGGGGGGGGGGGGGGGGGGGGCGGGGCGGCGACGACGACGACCCTACTAATACGTATACCTACAAATACTAGAATATCTCGAGCTGAATAATCTCATACAAAGGAGAGAGAGAGAAAAAAAAAAGGAGAAAGGAGAATAGAGGAAAAAAAATAAAATTGATACGAGCGGATAAACAACATTTTTAACCATCATCGTCAATTGTAATTGTAAAATTTTCATTGAAAAATAATAATAAACAATTACAACGATATAAAACGAGTAATTCTTTCCTCGGAAGAATAATGATACTCCATGTCCCTCTCTTGTTCTCTTTTCAACATTACACACCCGATTCTTTCATAATATATCTGAAAAATGTTGAATAAAAAAGTAGCGGGGACACGCGATTCAATTTTTATACTACTCAATTTGATTCGATCACGATCGCCGCCGCCGCCGCCGCCGCCGCCGCCGTCGTCACGAGTACAGCTCGTTTTCCACCATATATGAACCAACGAAACGACACCGGAGAAAACTAGAAAACATATATTTTCTATTCGTATATAAGCGTAAAAAGAGGAGCGTTCTCTCGAAACGCGCCCTCGAACCTTCTATTCAATGTCAGTTATCCAAGGACGCGCGGCGGCGACGGCGGCGCTCATTCTTGGTCGCCCCTGATCAACAATTTTCGATAGAGATTATTATACGTACTATTATTTAAATACAGGCACAAATTGGACGGTTCTTGAGAAGCTTATCAGCGGAGCGATAAGCCCTTATGTACACGCGTAGCGTAGCGTATACCAACGCGCATACTCGTCTTGATCCAAGAGGAAGAAAAAAATAAAAATTCGTCATTACGTCATTACAGCACGTTGACGCATTGAAATAAAATGGTTGAATAAATAAATAATTAGCCGCTTGATTTAAATATTTTTCTTAAAGATAATATCGAACGCCCCTGCTCCCTTCCGCGTGTCGCCGGGGATGAAAAATTCAATAATAATGAAATGATGGTGGATCCCCGTTTTGAGCGAGCGAGGATTATCGGGACACGATCCGAATGATTGACCAATTTTGAATATTCAAATTCACAACTCGCGCGCTGTTTCTCCAACCTCAATATAATCGCGGCGATCGATCTTATGAAAGAAGAAAAAAAATATCATTCAAGTTATTCGTCCCCCCTCCCCCCCTCCGAGGCCCGATGGTTTCCTCTGTTCGAAGAGAGCGGCGAGAGCGCTGTTTTAGCCCTATTTCTAATGAAAGACGGATCGGTGAGGGAATAGGTGCCGGGTTCGAAGACCGGGGGATATTCCAATCCGGGATAATCGTCCGGCGGTGGCGGGGTTGACGTTGGTGGCGGGATATAAGGCAAACTCGGTGGCGTCATCCAGCTTTTGTTTCCGCTCGAAAATCTCGTTTGACAGGTCGGATCATGTCCCACCGTACACGCCTGCACAATAATCATCTCGCTTTCAACAATCCTTTTCTTTCTTTTTTCTTCCTTTCTTACATTTAATTACATTTCGAGTCGAGGCGTTTCGTTCCTTCGGGAGATTTGAGTTTGTTTAAACTAATAAAATCGCATAATACCCGTACCTTGGAAGATTTGGCGCCGAATGTCGGGGTCTCCGGGCTCCAATCGCTCATTACCGAACTGATCGAACCGAAGCTCTGGCTAAGAGTCTGAGATAAGAGACTATTCCCACTGTGGGAACTCAATGACTGGCTTATACCGCTGTCTCCGGGACTCTGACTCGCCGAACGCACGGGCTGTCGTTGTTGTTGCTGCTGCTGCTGCTGCTGCTGCTGCTGCTGCTGCTGCTGCTGGCTCCAACTTTTATCGCGAAACAGGGCGCGATGAAGTCTCGGAGATCCTAAACAAATATCAATCATCATCGAGTGTACAGGTATGTATCGATGAAAAATATCATCACGGTCATGCGCCCGCTCAAGAGACAACGATTGATTTTTTTCTTTTTTTTTTCATTGTGTCAAACTAGGGGATTGCCGATCATAGCCAAAAGTTTATCTTGTGAAAAAATTAATTATTTCAACCCACTCTCGGGTACAAACTGAACGCGAAAATTCCTATAGTTTCCAGGGATAAAGGGACAATCCATTGCGGTATCGATCCATTTGCAAAAATTATTAAGATTTTAAGAGATTAGAAAAAATGTAATAGAGCAGACTTTGGAAAATTAAACAGCCCGTGTGGACCCGAGGTCGACGAAAAATCGATCGTTGCGTTTCTCTGGCAACAAATTTCACCCATCTTCATTCACCCATTCTTTTATTCGCAACATATTTTCTTGTCGATAACGAGATTCTTCGTTAAGCGAAGCGAGTATCGACCGAGGTGCGGCGCGCATCCATCGTGTCTCCTCACCGAGTAAAGTCTTTGAAGTGTCTTTTGGCAGATCAAGGGTATTTGGTTTCTGAGGACTCTTGCCACCGAAGAGACTCTTTAATCTGTTGGTCTTTTGAGAATTCTGCTGCTGCTGCTGCTGCTGCTGCTGTTCGTTCGCCTTATCCAGATGCATTTCAAAAGCGGCCCTCATGCGATCCTGTTCGAAAGGACAGCTCGGTATCGGTGGTGGTTGATACTGCGCAACGTTTTTTAACCGGGCTTTTTCGCTCGAGCTATTCTTTTTCTTGTCACTACCACGACGTAACGAGTCGATCCAATTTTTGTCGGTCAAGTTACCATCGGTGCCACCACCACCGCCGCCGCCGCTGCCGTCGTCACCGTCACCGGTGACTCGACGATCCCTGAAATCGAAGCTTCCTTCCCGAGTTACCGAAGAGGCCGCCGCCGCCGCCACCACCGCCGCCTCTCGTTTAACTTTCTCAAACGTCTTTGGGAACGAGGAAGCGCAACAAGATAAATCACCGCTCGATCCTACGTATCCTAAAGTTTCAAAACATGGACAGTTTTATTTTTTTATTGAACGCGATAATCCAAGTAGTTACCGGTAGTAAAGGTCAGAAAATAAATGGAAAAAGTCTGATGCAAATACGAAGAGTAAACTGTTGAAGAAAATAAAAAATCGGAGGGAAAATATGGATATGATTGGTGAAGAAGAAGAAAAGTTCAAGTTGGGAATAAATAAGGAAGGGCCCTTGAAAACGATGAGGAAAAAAAAGAAAAAAAAAGTGCTACTTACCGGTATCATTTGCGAATCGTCTAGGCGTCAAAGGTGGAGGGGGGGGTGGTGAGCTCGAGTCTCTCGTCAAATATTCTTCTCCCGTCGTATCTTTGGAGCAGCCGTCTTCGTAACTACAATCGCGATGACGAATCTTTTCAGATTGAATTGTTGCGAGGGAAGAGGGGGGGGGAGGAGGAGGAGGAGGAGGGGAATCGCGCCGGTGGCGACGACGACGAGAACGTCGAATTTCGGGGCTAAATCTCGATTGTCCGGAATCGACGCGTTTATCGGCTAAACTTTGTACACCGCTGTTAAACTGCTCGTTGTTGCTAATTTCATTCGAGTCATTTTGCCGCCGCTTCCGATCGTTATTTTGCTCCTGGTTGGAATAAAATTCGGCGCCTGCCCAATTTTTTTTCTCGTACGAGCAACCATTATTCCCTAGGAGAATTTTTTTGCCATTACGTCCGATCGCCGCTATCAATTGGTCGGGGCGGTAGCGATGATGGTGGTCGTGCGACACCGGCGGCAGTGGCGGCGGCGGTTGCTGCTGCTGCTGCTGCTGCTGCTGCTGCTGCTGCTGCTGCTGTAATATCTTTTCCGTCATCGAACTGTTATTCTCGACGTATCGTCGCTGAAGGTCATTCACCGATTTTGTTATCTCGCGATAAAGAGAAGCCTCGTCGACAGCGCGAATAGAATTCTCCTCGCCGTTTCGCGGATGTCCGTATATCATTCCGTTGCTCATTGAAAAATCACCGTAAGCCGCTCGTCCTCCTCCGCCGGACGAGAGTGAACCGACGACGTTACCGTCGTCAAAATTTTTATGCCGGATATGAACGTGATCGCTCGTCAGTGGAGTCACCCTCGACAACGACGAAGCGCCATCGTTGTTGCTCAACCTCGATAACGTCTCACCGTTACTACCGCCACCCGGATTATCTTGGCCGCCGCCGCCGCCGCCGCCGCCGCCGCTCTGCCGATGGCCCAACATAAATTCCTCCAACGTAATAAATCCTCGTAAATCGTCCGATCTTCTGTCTCTGTCGCCGCCACCGCCGCCACCGCCGCCACCGCCGCGTATGCTCGGTGATCTGATTTTGACAAACGGGGGAACAAGTCTTTTTATTTTCAATTTTTATCATCAATGTACCACGTTCTTATGACAAGTTTCACGTAAAAGTATCATGGTCAAAAAAATGAGCGTCATTAGTATTTGTTTGAGGTAGAAATATTGAAAGAATAAAGAAAAAGATGACAACATGAAAAAAGGAGTAATGAAATAATAGAATCTCGAATGCGTTTCGATGCTGTATTTATCCTTCTTTTTTATTCAACTATAGTATATTGAACGAGATAATATATATATTTTATTTATATAAGAGCGTGTGAAACATGCTCTCCCATTCGGATAATCCCATGCATTCTCCAAAGAGAGGATCGATTTTTACTTTCGTTTTGTTGTTGTTGTTGTTGTTGTTGTTGTTGTTATAATTGACTTACCTAGAGTAAGCGAAAGAAACAGTTGTTCATAGTACCCATTTTATGTTCAGAGTTCAGAGATGAGGCAGCGGTTCGTTATCGTACAAATAGCGATTTAGTGAGGAAAACAACATGCACTTGGCGTTAAACGGAACAAAATAAGTAGACCCTTTGTTATAATTTTGAGAATCGATTAGTTTATTGCAAAGAGGAAAAATAACAGTAGAGTATATAATACCCTGTTTCTCATTCTCGTTCTCTCACTCTTTCGAACCGTGAATAGCTGCTGGAAAATGGATTGGAGAAACTTGGATTCTCGGAGATGGGAGAAGAACCACCAGGAGTCGCCCAAGAATCGCAGTGAAAGCATAACGAAGCATGATTCTATACGATCCCCCCCCCCGTTTAGTTATCCGATAGATATTGAAAAGTTTAGGTTGGTTCTCCGATCAAACGGATTATCGAATTAAAAGAGTCGTGTGTGCGGTTTATTATATTATTACGCGAGTGATATATCTTTTTGCTCTTTTTGGTAGCGTCATGCGTAATGACAAAATTACCTGTCGGTTGTTCGACGATAATCGCCCATATCTTGGCTCGTGCTCGGCACATCGGTAGCGCTTTGGGACGCGGACAATCCATAAAACGTGCTACCCGCAACCGTCACCCGAAGATCCGGAGAATTGGGACTCGAATCTTGTTTCCTATCACGACGCGCATCGAAAATAAATCATCGAGATTAAGGGGATGGAAAATATATATATATATATATATATATATTTAAAAAAAATTGATACCTGTTGGAGGTGGTGGAAGTTGGCAAAACGCGTCTGTAACTTCGGAACTGCGCCGTGGGAACGGGAACATTCTGATTTCTCGAGCCCAAGAATCTCAAATATTTCCGATCCAAGCTCGCCCCAACGATCTCGTGTTCTTTGTAACCGGTGGTGTTCTCCTTGCGTCCTATTTTTTTCAGCGAGCCAAACATGCTTTCGTGAGAGTGAGAAGAGGATGGTGGTGGTGGCGACGGTGGCGACGGTGGCGACGGTGGCGGCGGCGGCGACGGCGGCAGGGGCTGAACCGGGGAAGCGGCGGCGGCGGCGGCGGCGGCGGCGGCGGCGGCGGCGGCGGCTTGTTTCGTCATCTTGGGAACGACGCCGCATTCGCTCTCGCTCTCATCCGTTTCGCTGAAAAGGCCGCTCGTACGGTTTTGACTGTCCGCCCCAAAAGTCGCTTTGTTTATCGCATCGAGCCAAAGCACGAGACAATCTTCGGTATCGGCCGCAAAATAAAACACCGTTCCGGTGTGATAAACTTTGAACGCGTTTTTCCGGGATTTCACTTCAGCGGCGGTCGATGCCGTGAACCCTGGCAATGCTATTAGACAGTCCGATTTGATGCTGTCTTGAGCTTTGAACCTGTTGAAATTGCGAATCATCCATCGGGCTTTCTCTTTTTTTATTCCTCACTCGACTCGACTATTTACTTTTGCCAAGCAGGTATCGCGCGATACGTTCTACCTACCTATAAAGGGATGAACTTTTAAGAACGAACCACGATCTTGCCCAAGCTCCACCGGCCCCTCTGCTTCGATGGGTCAGCCATCCTTCGATTTCCCCCGATCCAACCTCTTTCACCGAAACATTTCTCCTTTCTGGAAAAAAAAATAGGAAAACAAGAAAAAATGGAAAATCGTTTTTTCTCGCGATAACGGTAGCTAGCGGTAGTAGTCTCACTCACTGGCAAGAAGTAAATTTCGTTTTCTGGTGCTTCTCGGTGAATTGTTACCGCAAGATTTATTAGATCCGGCGTGTAGCCCGATGCTTCGAGCTACCATCATAGCGCGATTAACGACTCCCTTCTCGCCGCAATGCTTGTCCTTATTGTTTTCGAACATGTGCTTCGTTCTCGCATCGGGTGGACGAGTTGATCGGGAAGATCCGGAACCATCGGGGGAGTCGACACCGCTACGCGACACCGAATGTCCGCGATCGTTATACAGGTGGTGACTACCACCGCCGAATTTCTCGTTGTAAGCCTCGTATTTAACATTTTTATTTTCCCCCGCCGCTTTTGTCGGGCCCTCGTAAATTTCGGTATATCCGTAATGATCGATCAAACAGGATGAATTATCGTTGAGCGTTTGATCGATCGACCGATCGCTTGATTTTTCTACCAAATCACCGCGATATCCTGCTCCCCCGTCGCCACTCCCCTCTTTTCCAATCGGTGGCATTAATTTTTCGGTTATTATCGAAGAGATATCTCGAGTATCGGAACAATTCGGAAAAGCCCCAACATCAAACGGTTTTGAAAAATATTTACGAGGTGGTGGTTCGGGTGGTGTCAATCTTCTCGGCCTCGTTTCCATTCTCTTGGATGAACAATTATTCAAGTCCGATTTATTATTTAACATTATTACCGAACAAGGCTTCGAATAATTGGTGTCGATTCCCTGCCGGCTGCTGCATATCGTTGAGCACCGATCATCATTTATTTCTTTAAAACTATCCTTTTCATTTTTAATCGCGTTTTTCGAATCTTTATCCCTCGTTCCATCAACAGTTTTAGCCAACGGAAAATAAGGAGACCAAGCGCCCTCCTCCTCCTCCTCCTCCTCCTCCTCGTTTTCTCTACATTTTTCAAAAGGCAAATCCGTTTCGCTGCTGCTTATACCACCACCACCACCACCACCACCACCAGCAGCACCACCTTCGACGTAACTACTCGTAGATTCCGATTTTTCCTCACTACTTTCGCGACTCACAAATTCTCGTCCGCTCTCTCCATGAGCTTCTTCCAAGAGTATTCTCGTTACGGGTAAAGCCGCCGTCATCGTTCCCTTCCTGTCAACTTGATTCTCATCATCGCCACCGCCATCCTCGCTCCTGCTCCTGCTACGTGTATTCTCATTATTGTCTCGTGGCTCTCTGTCATTAAAACGCGGTGGGTGATTCGATCGGTGGAGCTGCTGCTGCTGCTGCTGCTGCTGCTGCTGCTGCATACATTCAATTCGATTAACGCGTTGCGCTACGCTCGAAACAATATCCAATTCGTTTGATCTCTCATTCGTAAGCTCTTTCTCATGGTTGATGCCGTCGTCGAGCGATACAGGTAACGGTGACGCAACTTTTCCAATTCGTTTATTATCTAATGTTTCATCGCTTAATTCTGTATCAGTCTCGTTAGTCTTAATACTAGTTGCGCTCTTGGTTACATTATTGACCAAGTTATCAGTTTTATTGCTCGATGACTTATCAATTATTTCGATGAGACTCGGTTCGTTAAGATCGTAAGCCGGTGTGCTGTAACTTTTATCCAATTTGCCTCGTTCTTTCCGAGCTCCGGCAAAGGTGGCAGCTTCTCCTCCCGCTGTATCATCATCATCATCGTTATCCAAACGTCGTAACGAGCCACAAATCTCATCGCACTTATCCAAAGGCACTGAAATATCACTGTAATCGCTTTTATTGCTTATTTTTTCCATTATTTCCGATTGCGAAATATCCTCTTCGCAATTATATTGTCTCATTTTATCGTCAAACTGTACTTTGCGCTCCTCGTTTCGTTGTTTCTTTCGTTGCTGCTGCTGCTGCTGCTGCTGCTGCTGCTGCTGCGGCTTTGTTTGCTCTATACCGAGGCAGGTCTGTGGCCTATTGTTGGACGATTGTACGTTATCGAGACCGTGGGCGCAGGATGCCGCTTTATCGCGTAATTGATAACTCGTGCTATGCTCTTGCTTCAATTCTTTCCAGAATTGTTCTATGTCGATTCCATGTTTAGTAGTCGGACTCGCCCCCGTTATCGTCGCTCGTCGCTGTACCAAATTACGGGGCTTGCTTCCGTACAGTCTTCTCGAAAGTCGCGGCTCTATCTCGCTATCCGAATCATTACCGCTGCTGCTGCTGCTGCTGCTGCTACCGCTGGGGTCGCCGCTGGCGCTGATACCGAGTTTACCGATAGCATCATTCGCGTCGGTCGCCGTCATCGGAGACGCGACGACGACAGTCAGGATGCTACTCACGGTTGTATTGTCGCCGTTGTCTATACTCGATAATTCCGGACTCGGCTCTTTCATCATCACATGCCTGACGATACACAAAGAAATTATCATTTTTTTTGGTTTTTATAAATAAAATGGGGATGAGAAACGGAATGAAAAGAAAGACAAAAAAAAATACCTTGGCAATGGCATGGTGAAATCGGGGATGGTGAGCAATTCCGGTCTCGGCGATGGAAGATTATGTTGCCACCTTGTGGCGTACGGAGTTTTTTTATTGCTCGGTAATCTGTACGGTTTTATGTAGATTTGACCATAAACTTTGGTATGCCTCGGTCTACGTTTGAGCGTGAGCAAAACTTCGGCCGGACTCTCGCTAAACAATTCGACCACATTTTTCCGTTCCCAGCCGACCACGGTCTGATAATTAACTTGTACAATTTCATCGCCCTCTTCCATTTTTCCGCACGTATGAGCCGCCGAGCCGAATTTTATTTCGGCTATCTGATGATTACCGTGAAACGACGGCAAAATGTAAAAGCCCTGTTTGTACACGAAAGCGTCTATAATATTCCTATAATATTAATGCGAATACCAACGAGCGCGTATAAACTTGATTGCCAACAAGGGCTCTAGCGCGCCGGTATAGGGAGTAAAATATTTTCATAATTTATTTACCAGATCGTCGCCGGGTCTTTTCTTCAACGTCGCCAGATCCAAACTGGCCGGTTGAAGAATCATAGGGTCGACGATATCCTGTATAACGTAATCCGCTAATTCGGCCAATCGCCGGCAGGTACTTCGTATTTCTTCTATGGGCTTCTCGGCGAATCTGTCTCTTTGAGCGCACGTCGCCATTTCCAGGGATAATTTGAGCAATTGCGATTTTTTGTCGTTGTACTCGAGCTGTCCGCCGAACGGCGGCCTGTCCAGCCATCTTACCAAAGGTTTCACCGCCGTCACCACCGAAGCTACGTCCGACAGAGTCTGAGTCGTTACCGGCTTGGAATCCGTCTGTCTGGACAACTCGTTGCGCAAGCTGTGAGCCTTGCACGACAGATGCAGCGCCAACAATTGTAAATTTTCTCTATCCAGCTCGTAATGAAAATTTCTCAAATATTCCACCGCTTCCAAAATTATTTCCTGATGACCCAGCTTCGGTACCCCCAATTGCTCCAAATCTTCGGACCTCAGGTTCAACAATTGTTGACCGTTTACCGCGTTGTTGGTAAAGCTTCGCACGTACGGAAGCACCGACGCATCCAGCCCTGATCGATAACATTCAACAAATTATTCAATGCGATTCTCATTTTTTCTCGTTACAAAAATTCAAGTCGATCATTCGCGCATCAACGAGAGTAGAAAAACGGATATTTCAATCAACGATCGCGATGAGAAGATAATAGGGAGAAAAAAGGATTTTGCGCGTTCGTCGCAAACGTATATACAAATATGTGGAAGATGGAAGTGATATGATAATGAAAAAAAATATTAAATAAATTATAAACGGACCTTTCAACCATTCGCAGACTTGATCGGTTTTCCATTCGGCAACATTGACGTAAGCCATGACCCGTTCTTCGCAACAACGAATGACCCGACAAATCGAAACATGAGAATTTCTCTCAATTTCTCGTGCTGCTGGTAAACCCTCAAGTCCCTGAACAACAAATATATATTACTTGGTTTACGTACGCGTAGTTTGATGGCGCACCATTCGCAGGATCTCTATCTATGACACGAATGAGTAATTCGTCGCTAGAGTGCGCTAACTGTTGGTACAGCAGAAAACCAACCAACCGCGAAACTCGCTCGCTCCCTCCCTCCTCACAGCGGACTTCAGTGACTTGAGACTTGACACACCGCTGCCCCCCCCCCCCCCCCCGTGCCCCCGTCTACCGTGCACCGCTGCTCGAAGTTGGAACTCTAAGGCCGCGGTCCGAATTGTGCGAACAGTGCTTACATGCTCACATTGCTCACGGTTGGTCCGATTTGAGTAAGCGCACTAACGTCTGTTTGCAGTACTAACAATTCGGACCCTCTATAAGCGAGCGGTGTAAATTTGACTCCCCGCCGCCGCCATGAATTTTTCGAAAGGTTTCCGATTTCAATCGTTTGTGTGTCGTTTGTAGAGTATCGTGAGAACAAAAAATGAACGTTTGTGAAATGAGTTTGTCACGAAAAAATAGGAAATAAAAATTAGCGTGAAGTTTATTTTAGCCTGTTGATTCTAATTTTTAAACTTTATGAGTCTAATTGTGCGAAAATATGAATGCGAAATCGTTTGTAGAATACGAATCATACAATAAAAATGTTTGTAGCACGCATATTCTCATGAAAAAGCAAAAACAAAATTTGCATAAATTTTTCCGAACCAGTCAGGGAGACTGGAAAGAATGAGGAGTGAACACACAGGAGAGGCATGGAATCGGTGGAAGTGACATCGTGATTGCGCAATATGATTGCCAGTTTTTGGGATCGTCCACTTTTATAAATTTTCTTTTTCATTAATGGGAATTAATTTTTTTTACTTAACAGGTTTAACTGTTTCAACGTGTCGTTCGAATGTTGATCTTTGTAACCTGGATATCGGGCATAGAGGTTCTAGGTACTTTAAAAAAGTTCCGGTGCAGACTTATTTTCTGGGTACGAATCTTTCTAGATTCAAAAAAACTGAATGAAATTCGATTGACGTTCTTTTTTTTGCTACCAGCATTTTCATGGGTTGAGAAAACGAAAGAATAAAACGTTGTTGAATTTTTATAAAATATTACTGAACGAATATTTATACGGTGCACGAAAATGTGATCGCTAAATATTGGCGAATGAATGTCCCTAGCTTGTTTGGTTTGTTTACATTCGTGGAGCCTCGACTCTGTGTTTACGTTTACGCGCTCTGATCGCGCGCTTGGCCTGCTAAGCCGTTCCGTAGCGGGGATGGTGGGGAGAGTTCACGCCGGGGCGACTGGAAGGGGCAGGCGCGAGCGAGAACTGGATCATGCGCGGGGCAAGGAGGGAGCGAGCGAGAGACTCGCGTTCATTCAGTCGCCCGCGGGACGCGGGGCGGGGCGGCGAGTAGCGCGCGCGGAGAGAGTTGCATTAGCATCGGTCGGCTAGTGCAATACCGCGCATTATCGTTCGTTGAGTGCAACGAATTTGATAAAACAGAGTGCGGAATAAGAGTCGGTTAATGACGAAAATCTTAATATAAAATACTTAAAACGGTCTGAATTGTCGTTAAACCAAATAAAAATACATCGATGGATAATAAAAAAACGGAAAATCGTGATAAAATTTTTTATTATTAAAACCATCCAAATCTATAATTTTTTATCGCAATTTCCGTTAATTAGAGCTTGAAAATATGCGCGATTTTTTTAAAATAAAAAATGCACGAAAATAAGAGCTTAAAAATATGCGCGATTTCTCGAAAACGAACCATCCACGAAAACTCTATATGAAAAGAATATTAGGGTCGTAAAACACAATTCGCTCGTTTGTCAATCGTAATGAATTTTCAATTATTTCTCTTTCGTCAACGCGAGTTTTCTTCTGGCAACGTGATAAGCGATAAGCCGGTAGGGAAGCCTGCTCTTGCTCACGATATTATTTTTCGTGCTCAATTAGAGAACGAATTACTTTGAATATTTGATCGAATCACGACAAATGCGGCAGCGTGAGCAAGGGTCTTGAGTGACAGACAATCTATAGTGACGACTGTGTTATAGCTTCGAAAATCGTGTGTATGCTCGCACGCACGCGTGTTCCCAAGCGGAGCTAAGATGCAACCATACATGCGAGTCGCGCAACGCAACGCAAAGCACCAAATGCACGCAGGCCGTAAAGCCATGGGATTGTCGGCAAGAATAACGGAACGAAAGCTATAAATCTACTCTGTAGTTTGCTGTTTCCGAACGCGATTATACAGTTTCTGTATCGCATATCGAAGTCGAGCAGGCAAGGTCCATGCATATAACCCGGATGCTGCAAACGGTCCACGCAACGCAAGGCACGCAAGGCATGTATAACCGCAGCTATTGTACGTGCACGCATGCACCCACGTGAGCACGCACGATTTTCCACGAAACTGTGACACCGCAGTTGCCATTACACTTTCTGTCACTCGCGTCACCGACCGTATTCAATTGCGAAAAGAAAGTTTATTGCCACAAGAAAAATACATTTTTTGAGTTAGCGGAACAAACAAATATTGAATAGATTTTTTTATTCCGTGCAATAGTTTGTTGACGTGGAAATTAAAAAAAATTTTGACGTCTTAATCACGCGTTTACTATCTCAGAAGTGTAAAAAGTTAATATTGGTGTTGTGTGAATTAGTGCATTTGAATTTTGAACTACGACGATGAACTATCGTTTTCAACGTTGGAAAAACGACGCTGCTGCTGCTGCTGCTCGTCTGAATTCAAAAAGGATCTGGGAAAAATCGAGTGGAAATTAATCAAGTGCAATGAGTGTCCTGCAACGGAAGTGGATATTAACTGTGCGGGGACTATTTCGGAATTGCGGACTTTTCGGTTTTGCCAAAGGTAGGTTCATTATTGCGAGGAGGGGAACAAGACATCGACGAGTGAGTACATAATTCCATCATTTTTATTGGTTTCATTTCTGTGCATAGCAATTTTCAGTATCAAACTGTTGGGCTTTCTTTGATTTTAACTATTATTTTTGAAAGAATTCCATTTCCATTTCAATCTTTAATCTTTGAAGAATAAAATGTTTTTTTCTCTTACTGACCGTGGATTGATTGATGAAATGAAAAATGAATCCTGTATTTTTTTTAGTCGGTAGAATTATTCCATTTTAACATTCAAAAATATTCTTATATAATCTTTTCATAAAATAAAATTTAGGAATAGACCAGCAGTGGTAACATCTGAATCAGTTCAGCAGACTATCCATATAATTTCGCATTTATATGAATCAGTCTTATTTCATAAGACTCAATTTTTGTTTTTGCTTTTTCATAAAAATATGCGTCCTACAATATTTTTATTGTAATATTCGTGTTCTACAAACGATTTTTCATTGATTTACGTACAATTAGACTCATATAGTTTAAAAAGTAGAATGAGCGGGCCAACTTCACGCAAATTTTTATTTTTGATTTTTTCGCGATAAATTCATCTCACAAGCGTTTATTTTGTTCTCACAATACTCTACCAACGACACACAAACGATTGAAATCGTTTGAAATCGTAAGTTCACGTCGTCCTCCATCTATATAAGCGTGCTGTCGGTGCGGTCGTAACGTCAACGGTCAACATAACCTGTCGACTTCTATTTTTATTTCCCGACGAGTAAGAGTTTGTTGTTTTTCGATATAATATTGCGAATATTGTTTATCTTAAAAGACGAGCCAAAGAAAAATTAGTATTTTCTAATTAGAATGGCCCATGAACATGAGATGCATACTAATTGCACTCCAACTCGACGTTACGATATACTTTCCTCTTCCGGGTCTATCTGCATTTTGAGATGACAAAAATATCATCTCTTCACGGTGTTTTCCATCATAATGCAAATTTCGACGGACATTGATATTTTTTAAGGAGTTTCGGTACAGGTGATACGATGTTGCCATGCTAAACATTAAAAATTTCAAAAAGTTGAGAATTTTATAAAATTTTGGTGAACATATTCTTTAGTGCCAAATTTGACAATACTTTTTTTTCCAGATTTTTCTTCTACACAGTTATCGAGTAATTGAAAACTAAAGTTCACCTGTATAAGCATATAACGTTTCCATATATATAGGTTCACATTCCGGGCATAAGGAATCTGCTTTAATGCGTAATTACTCGATAACTAAGTAGAAGAAAATTATGTTTTCGTACTTGATGTTGAGGAACATTATCACCAAGTTTGATCTATTTCTTAACATTTAGCCTTTTGTACCGAACTCCTTAATATCATACGGATCAGGGATCATTGACGTTTGGATGAGGCACACTTTTGGATGGCGGAGGGCGCCAAAAGTATTCCTTGCTTTTGAAATACTGACCGCAATCGTGTGTTAATGCTCACGGTGCATGCTCACTACGAGCGCCCGGAAATGCCGCTATCCGTGACGTAATATAATTTTCAGTACAAACTCTGAGCACTGAAAGCACGATTCGGACCGGGTGTTAGCGCGCTGTGAACGCTGTATGCACAATTCGGACCGCAGCCTAATAAAGCCCGCTGCAGCAGACGACTCTTGTTTTTGTTATGGATTTCATGCGCCGCGTGATGTACTTTTGTTATCTAATCACGCGAGGAGAACAAAAGCATCATGTGCAGCGAGCTTAAGCAAATCCGAAGCAGCAGGATCCTCCTCTCTTTTATGCAAATTTTGTTTTTCCTTTTTTTCATAACAATAGGCGTCCTACAAACATTATTTTTATTGTAATACACTCATCGTGTATATATTATACAAACGATTTCGCATTGATTTACGTAAGATTAAACTCATAAAGTAGAGTTTTAAAAATGAAATAGACATGCACGCGGACGGACTAACGACTTTACGCTAATCTTAATTTTTGATTTTTTCACGATCAACTCGTCTCACAAACTTTTATTTTTGTTTATTCTTACAATAATCTACAAACGATTAAAATTAGCAAACTCTCGTAAAGTTAATGTCATCGTAGTGGGCCCCAAGTTCACACCGCTCGCGCAGTCGCGACAATATTAGATTATAATAATATTAGATAGCGCGGGTTGCGGCGGTTGTAAGTTGTAACCCAACGAATTGTATATATTCCGATACATCTCGAAGAACCCAAGTAGTAAATCGTTTGGTTGATAATGACTTAAATTATATTAACCGAAAACAATAGTGAATATAAGCAGCAAGCATCGCGATTGGGAAGGCTCTGATATGGTGCTGGTGATTAATGAGGTTCAGTGGCAAATAAAAGTAGCGATATTTGAATTTCATGCTAAAAAATGTTTTGAAAAAACATAAAAACTTATCCCGACTAAAAATAGTAGTAAACTTTAAAAAGTCTGAAATAATAAAAAATAGATGTCGGGATGAGATGTCTCTAATCGAATCATTGAATAAGAAGTAAAGACATATATCTCCGGACGAAAATCCCGACATCTATTTTTTATTATTTCAGACTTTTTAAAGTTTACTACTATTTTTAGTCGGGAGTTTTTATATTTTTTCAAAACATTTTTTTATTTCACACTTTTTCAAGTTTATAATTTTTTAATTAATTATTATAAATATAATTAATACCAACCGAGTAAAGTGTATGGCGCAGATGTTGCGAGTGAATAATATATCGATATATGGTTGAACGGTGATTTTTTGTTTTTCTAATTATTCTTTAAATAATATACAAGCAATCGTATCAAATTACGACTCCAAACAACCACGTCCACCGGTAATAGAACCTGTTTCTCCAATTTGGTCAAGTAATTTTTGGCCGTTATTCAACCAAACATTCTGCTGCTTAAGAAATTCGTGAAAATCAGCTGATCACGGTCGAACGCATAACTCCCGGCTTTATTTGCCCGCGAGAGTGGGCATGCGGTCGAGAGTTAAAAAACGTGTTATATATCCTTCAAAGATTGACGATTGAAATAGAAATGGAATTCTTTCAAAAATAATAGTTAAAATTAAAGAAAGCCC
This sequence comes from Campoplex capitator, assembly GCA_037576405.1. Classification (NCBI taxonomy): domain Eukaryota; kingdom Metazoa; phylum Arthropoda; class Insecta; order Hymenoptera; family Ichneumonidae; genus Campoplex; species Campoplex capitator. Next base: position 15,817,631 of record JARBWI010000322.1, on the reverse strand, counting down.
AACAGTTTGATATCAAACAATGTGTATAACGTTAAGTTAAATAAACATGAATCTTGACATGCTATACAAATATAAGAACACTGTACGTCCGGCACATATAAAAAGTGATGTAAAAAACAATTGTCAAGACAATTGTCACCGTTTCCGAGAAAACTTGCGCGACAAAGGAATATCCCCCCATGCACCCACTGATCGCAATGAAACGTACAACTCCCGTCTTTTTGCCCTACGCGCAATCGGGGATGAAGAAGAATTTTTGAAATTTTTCATTCCAATTCGACCTTAATGCGCGGTGAAGAAGGTTCTCGCGTTTCCCGTTCATGTACCACGCCTTGGGCGCACGCGTACGCGATCAACCTAGTGCAACTCTTCATGCACCTCTCTATCTTTTTTTTTTGCTTGTCATAGTCATAGCAAGAGTAAGAGAAGAAATAAAAAAAAAAAAAAAAAAAAAAAAGCACTAATCGTCATCCTCGCCGCCGCGACGGTCTCTGTGAAATATATTTTTTTCCTTCTCCTATTCCCCCCGCTCACACACACACACACACACACACACACACACACACACAACTCGCTGCTGTCACATATGCACGCGCGCGTACACAGTCATATAGTCACAATACAAACACAAACGGGACACCAGCAGCAGCAGCACACAGCACAGACGGGACACGGGACGGGAAATAGCGGGTGTGAAGCAACGGTTACACAGCACACGCTCCTCTCGAGAGTCTCGAGCATCGCCATACACACGGAATACAGCAATATAGTGAAGTGATACGTTGCAACAACAACAACAACAACAACAACGGTGGAGATAATAATCGCAAAAGTACCTAGATCGACAATTATTTATTCCATATAATTTGCATATTGGCCGAAGAACCTCCTCGTCTCCCCCCCTCTGCTTCGGTGAGAAAAACAAAAGATCGGACAGTTGGCAAATATTTACCATAATTGAAAAAAAAATACATCGCGAGGCGTTTTATAGATTTCGTCTAATTTTTTCGTTATCAACTTGTAAGTTTTTGGCCGCTGCTATATTTCTCTGATATTCGATTAACGCGACTGTCAAATAATATTTGAAGAAAAGGAAAAATAATATCGCTAATCGAAGCCTGAACTCGCGACTGTTGAGACCCAGGCAGCAGTAGGAACCGAGACATTGAGAGCAGGATCAACGACATCCGAGAGTTGTATCGTCGTTTTAGGTTAGTTTCGCGAGACGCGAGGACGCGAAAAATCTACTCGAGTTGGACGGTCGATCCTGAAAAAAAAAAAATGAATTTTTGTTGTTGGATGGGTTCGCAGGTTATCCGTCTGTCAAAGATGGAACAAAAATTGAGGAATCCTATGCCGCTTAGTCGTGCCGATCGAGCTACAGCGGTGGTCGCTCGGAGATCACCGCCACCCGAATATTTCGTTGATTTAACCGTCGATTCCCCGGTAACTCCTCGTGCCCGAGCGCCGCTTCGAAGAAACCGCTCTCTCAGACGACATCAGTACAATCCTACCCAACAAGCCGAATCCTCACAAATTGCAACCGGCGAAACGCCCGATTTGGAATTGATCGACTATTCCAACAGGTACGAAGGGATCTCGCCAATAGCGAACGCTTTTTTTCTTCCATTTTCATAACGCATAAAAGTATGAGTTTTATGAGAAATTTTTTTTTTTTTTTTTTTTTCTGAAAGCCGCAAAGATTGCTCCCGCTATTTTCGTATTAACCGCTTTGGAACACAAAGCGACGGATCTACAATAAACTTTGATCGCCGTTGAGTCGATTTCGATACCAACGCCGCGATTCAATGAGAAAATGTTTTCAAAAAACCTCTCGCTTTTTTTATTTGCTCGAAAAAAGAATGAGCGAATTTTTATGCTATAACATTGGATTATTTTTATCCTGCTGCGGCGATTCTGTATCTTTAATAGCGGGAACATAGAATTGGAAAAAATATGAGACGTTGCCGACGTGAACCGCATGAATTTACAACGAATCTATATATTTTTGCTTGCCTTTAATACACAGACTTTTGCCGCTAAAGAAAAGAAATCGAACTGGCAAGAGCACGAAAGAAACGCCGATAATTCATTTGGATGACGGTACGCCGAGCGGCGAAGCGGCACGGATCAACGATTCCGTAAGCGGTGAAAGCAACGTATTGTCTTGTCCGATATGCTTCGAATGTCTAACTTCGCAACGCAAACCAACGTCGACGCGTTGCGGCCACGTTTATTGTTCGGAATGCATAGAGCAAACTCTATCCGTGTCGAAAAAATGTCCCAAATGTCAATCGAGCATAACACCGAAATCTTGCATCAGATTGTACTTTTAATGCGACGGAACGATTTAAAATAAATACCCGGGGCTGCGGGCCAATCGTCGACGGTTGTTGGAATAAAATTTCATCCGACAAACGAATCGATCCAACTACCATTATCCGCTACTGTGACGAGAGAAAATTTTCTTTGATCCGGAGAAAATACGGACTTGGATAATAATGGCCGAAACTTGCTGGACTCGCCGGCTTCCTCCCTTAGACTCGATTCGATTAGCCATATTTTAATGATTAAACTACTTTTTCTTCTTCTTACTTTCTTAATTTCTTCGTTACTCCGTTACTCGCGAGGCGCGAGTAATTTCGTCAACCCTATGAAGGGCGGCGGCGACGCGGATACCAAATAAATCGAGTAAAAGTATCTGCGAAGGATACATTCCGTGCCAGCAATATATTATATTTATCAACATCAACGAGTGTGCGAGAATAAAAATAAATTCAATGTCTGTGTAATATTTTGTATCGTTAATCTTAATAAACTGTCATTATTTTATTATCGTCTGTTGTACTTGTTTCATCGTATCCTTACATTTTCGTTGCAACGAAATTTCGGAGGATCGGTCGAAAATTTGATTTACCATTTACCATCATCCGTACGTCTGCGTGCGCGTACGCGTTCGTAATGAAAATTGAAAATCATATATATCGATAATAGCCGAAAAAGCTGTAGTAAGAAAAATGCACTTGAATTTGTAGAAGCGTCTCATAAAAATATAATACTCACTATATATTATAATCTCTGACAAAAAAAATGCCAATTCAACGATGATGAGTCTCCCACATGCATGCAATAACTGTTTTTATTTTATAAACGTAATAATATATCGAAAATTAATTTTATTACAAGTTCCTTGCGGGTCCCCCCCCCCCCCACCGGCGCGCGCGAGACGCATAATTTTGTGATTATCCGCTCTCGCGATAGGCGGCGCTCTCGATTTTCGATGGTTCGGTCCGTTCCGTCGTCGGTTCGCGGCGCGCATTGTGGCGAGTGGCGACGACAAATGGCCGCCTCCTCGTTCAGTGTGCCCTTGTTATATATTCGTTTTTTCCCCGTAATTCATTTTTTCATCTATCGATAAAACCTCGCGTCGAATTATTGTCGCGATTGTAAGATTTACTAATTGGTGAGTGTTTTATCGCGTATTCAGTCTCTGTACGTCACACGATCATTCCCACAATGAAATCTATGTTTTTTCTTTAGAAAATTATTCCAGTGTCTTTTTTTATACGGAAAAAAAAGAACGTGCTCGCGAACGTTACGACCGGTGATTTGTTATTATCGAGGAAGAGAGTTGTGTTATCTTTTCATCCTTCGACCCGACGACGACTCGAAAAATGTCGGGCCGCGAAAAAACAAAGCTCTGCTTTATATGCGAATTTCATTAATTTTTCGTACGGTCAAAAATTTTTTCGTTTTTTGCTCGCTTGTCGATGTTCTCCTCGATCCCCGACATCCGCGCGATGTACATTTCTCGGCTTATGGTACGCGGTTATGCACACATATATGTATATATGTACACACACGCGCACACAACATACGTGTACGAATGCGCGCATATAAGTATACAACAAAATTTATCTTGAGGTGGTTCCCCCCATCTTCGACTCTGAATATTGGCACCGACGCAAAATGCAAAAAATCCAACAGCTGATTATCAAAATCGCGTGAAAGAGAATTTGGAAAACGGCCATTTTTCCAAATTTTTTTTTCAATATCCGTCCAAACAACCATTCGAATGACGGAGGATGAACAATTTTTTTTTTTTCGTTTCCTTTTCAAAATTTGTCGGGAAGTTGCGAAAATGTAGAAAAATCTGATTGAAAAAAAACATGATCGAGTAGAAATATATGCTTTGTTACGCGGCCCGCGGAAGAAAATTTCAAGCTCAAGATCGACAACCCCAAACAATCTCTCCGCGATAACCTTTGACACAGATATACAGAAGATATCATCGGTCTTGGAAGCGCGGCGGGTTATTCCAGTTTCGGATAGTCATTCGCGAACAAAGCCCCCATTTCCAATGAAATTCATTGGCGTACGGTTCGATTCCTCGCCGGTATTGAAATAATTTGTCCAAATTTATAATAACGTTATGTAAAATTCTGGTCGGGTTAATGGAGCTTTTTGAAAATGTGAAAATAGAAAGAGAGCGATCGGATCGAGTCGGAATCGGTGATTAGCTTGCAAAAAATGTATTTCTATGTAAATATAAAAAATACTGATTCGGAGCTAAAAATTTATAATTAACAAACGACTCGATAATTATTTTTCATGAAAATTCCAGATTAGAATCGGGAGAGAAAGAGGAAGGAAAAGAAGCGGCGGACAAAGACGAAGAGAGGAAAAAAGATCTCTGGGACATCATCAAAGATTGGGTAAAAAATGGATAAAGGAACAGACGGACTAATGTTTCGTCCAGAGGTGAACAATGGCTCGGATGACGCGACAATGTGCGTCGTCGAATCTGACGAGAGGATCGCGATTCTCGATGCCGGTGCTCAATACGGCAAAGTTATAGATCGAAGAGTTCGCGAGCTGAACGTTCAGAGTGAAATTTTACCGCTCGACACACCCATTTTTACTCTCATGGAAAAAGGATACAAGTGCGTTATTTTTGGGATAATGTTGGTAAAATTGTGGTTGTTTTTTGTACACTATTTTTTTTTTTTTTTTTTTTTTTTTTTTTTTTTTTTTTTTTCAAGGGCCATTATTATATCGGGCGGTCCGAGTTCCGTGTACGCGGAGGATGCTCCACGATACGACGGAGATATATTTCGAATAGGCATTCCAGTATTGGGTATTTGTTACGGTATGCAAATGATGAACAAGGAATTTGGTGGAACGGTAGTGAGGAAGGAAGCTCGCGAGGATGGTCAACTTGGCATTGAAGTTGATCCCAAATGCCTCTTGTTCAAGTGAGTTTCGTCGAATATCCCGTCGAGCTCGATTGTAAAAATAAAATGATGACGGTCTTCTCTTGATTATAATATGTCCTCTCGGGCGTGTACTTTTTCAGGGGTTTGGAAAAAGATCAAATGGCTCTGCTTACTCACGGCGATAGTATAGGTAGAGTGGCCGATGGTTTTCGAACAATAGCAAAATCGGCGAATTTTGTAACCGGAATCGCGAGCGAGAAAATGAAATTGTACGGCGTACAATTTCATCCGGAGGTCGATCTTACGCCAAATGGAAAACTCATGCTGCACAATTTTTTGTTCGGAGTCGCCGGTCTTACCGGAAATTTCACGATGCAGGGCCGAGAATCTCAATGCATCCAATACATCAGAGACACCGTCGGTACCAACAAAGTTTTGGTACGAAATTGACGCAACGATTACGATAATGAAAAAAAATGAATGATGATGATAATAATTTATGTATTTGATCATCAGTTGCTGGTAAGCGGCGGGGTAGACTCGACGGTATGCGCGGCTCTCTTGCACAAAGCATTAGCGAAGGAACAAGTAATACCTCTCCACATAAACAACGGTTTTATGCGTAAAGGGGAGACGCCCTTCGTGGAAGAGAGCTTGGCGCAATTGGGTGTCAAGTTGAGGGTGATAAACGCGACCCACAATTTTATGCAGGGAACGACCTCGGTGCCCTTGGACAATGTGCCGTTAACGAATGCTAATGCGGTTAACAATAAGGGTATAAGCGGCGGCGGCGGCGGGACTGGCGGTGGTCCGAGAACGAGATTAACGAAAATGTTGTGCGCCACAACGAATCCTGAGGAGAAACGAAAAATCATCGGTGACGTTTTCGTTCGAGTCGCGAACGACGCGATGACCGAAATGGGCCTCAAGCCCGACGAGGTTTTCCTCGGACAGGGCACGCTCAGGCCCGATTTAATAGAAAGCGCCAGCTCATTGGCCAGTGGTAAATTTTGTTGATACGCGACACGCGGCGTCGTACAAAAAAAAAAAAAAAAATCGTATCGTATTAACTAACTTTTCTTTTTATAGGCAAAGCCGATGCGATCAAGACTCATCATAACGACAGCGAGCTCGTTAGAGCGCTAAGATCGCAGGGCCGTGTGGTAGAACCGTTGAAAGATTTTCACAAGGACGAGGTACGACAGCTCGGATGTGATCTCGGCCTACCCTCTCCGCTTGTTCAACGTCATCCTTTCCCCGGGCCAGGTTTGGCTATTCGTATTTTATGCGCGGACGAGCCATTCATGGACAAAGACTTTTCCGAAACTCAGGTGTTTATATGCCACAAGACTTGCCCTCTCTCTCTCTCTCTCTCCCCCTAATGATTCTTTCCACATTTTCACGCCCGCATCAATCACGCTTCCAGGTGATTGTGAAAATAATGGCCGAATACGAGCAAATGCTGCAGAAGAAGCATGCTCTTTTGAATCGCGTCGAAGGCGCTACGAGCGAGGGCGAACGTCAAAATTTACGGAGAGTATCGAGTAACCGACACATCGCCGCTACTCTTTTACCGATTCGCAGCGTTGGCGTACAGGTCGTTGCTTCACATCTTTCATTATTCATTTTTATTTTCTATCCCAGATGAGAATTATATGAATTTAATCTCGAAGCGCGAGCGTCGAATAACGTAAAATAAAGATAAAAGTGATGAAAATTTACGAGAGCGTCATGAATTACGGTAATGAAATCGAAATTGATTTTTCCTTAATTTTTCATTACAGGGTGACCGTAGAAGTTACAGCTACGTAGTTGGATTATCCTGCGAGGAAATTGCGCCGGACGGTATAGAATGGGAGGATATGTTATTTTTGGCGAAACTTATACCCCGGGTTTGTCACAACGTTAATCGCGTATGCTATATTTTTGGCTCGCTCGTTCAGCATCCGATAACGGATATAACGCCGACGCATCTTACGTCAAACGTAATCGCGACTTTACGACAAGCCGATCATCTGGCCAATCAAGCGTTGGTTTCCAATTTTTGCATGGAAGCGATTAGTCAAATGCCCGTTGTTCTAATACCGGTGCATTTTGATCGAGATGCCGCCTCTCGAGTCCCATCCTGTCAGCGTTCCGTCGTTCTCAGGCCCTTCTGTTCCAGTGACTTTATGACCGGAACACCCGCTGTCCCCGGCAAACAATTGCCCATCCACGTAAGTTCCCGCTTCTCTCTTCTCTTCTCTATATCCCGAACCGCTTGTATGATGATGATGATGATGATGATAATCATTTATTCGTAGGTCGTGAAGAAAATGGTGACTGAGATATCGACGGTACCAGGAATATCGCGCGTGCTTTACGATCTGACATCGAAACCCCCCGGCACCACCGAATGGGAATAATTAAGAGTTTTATGTCCGCCATCACGCATACAGACACGCGCGCGCGCGCGTGCGCCCCCCCCCCCCCCCCCACACACACACACACACACACCGACATCATTTACCACGAGCCACTACCGACAGCCACCGCCCGACTCTCACCACTCCCCCCCCTTTCTATTTTTTCACCACCCTCGCGCGCGTTATTAAGAATGCCGGAAAAGTCGTCAGAAAGAAACGAACAACAAAACACGACGACGGAAGCGAAACCGATTAAAAGAAAGACAAAAAATAATTGACTATATTTAAAAAAAAAACGAAAACAAAAAATATATCTATTACAAAAACAGAAACATAATCGAGGCGATGAGAGGTTGAATGAATTTACCGTCTGATTTCTCGTTCCTTTTTGCAAATAATAATAAAAATAGTACGTAAATGCGCTGATAAAAAAAAAAAAAAAAAAACGGTGGTTAATTGCGTGAAAGGTTGGAAGGTAAGTATCACGTTTGCTTGTAAATATCGTTTTTTTATTTCAACACAATTATTTTATTTTTCTTTTCATTTTATAATTTAATTATTTTTTTTTTTCTTCATTTTCTCTACTCGCGATAGACGAAAATTGTATAAAAACGAGAGCATTAAAAAAAAAAAAACAAATATCAATGACTAGTTATTTATTGTAAATTGCCCCGAGAGGTTTCGAGATCGGGCGATTTCCCCTGCTGCTGTTGGACGGACCTCGTTAATTCGCAGCATTCACACTCGATTCTCGGCAGCATCATTTTGCTTCTGTATTCAATCTGCATATAATGCTGAACGTGAAACACCGTTTTCACATAAGTCTCATGCCAAACGCAACTTCCAGTTTTGGTGATGCATCTGGAAAAAAAAACAGAAGAATTGAAAAAAATGAAAACTTGATATATACAAATTGTAGCGAATCGATGTAATTTTCATCATAAATTACAAAAGTCATTCGTATCGAAGAGCGCAAAATTTCAAACTGTTTTATTTCCATGACGTCGGGGGCGACGATTATTTTCTTGGAACATGGAAGAAAGTATGATGAAAAAAATTTGAAAAAACACGGGGTCTCGTATACATCTATCTCATAATCTCACTACGCAGAGACAAAATGTATACGCGTAGTACGTAATGATGATGGACCGATATTATATTCCACTATAATTGTATGACATAAGGCGCGGAAAATAGTTTTCTTCTCCTCGCTCCATGTCTTATACGCTTGTCACCTGTGCATGGTTTTCAATAATATGTGTAGATCCTCGAGGCGTTTTTTCTTCGGTAGCATGCTTAAAAATGTTGCAAGCGATAATATATCTATTTCGTTGACATCGTTACTCCGGGATATCCATGTTTCTATTTGCGATTTAACCTTCGGAAAATGAAAAAAAATAATAGAAATGAGAACGCGCGCGCGCGCGCGCGCGCGAAAGGAAAGAATTTTGTTGTGAAAAGAAAAAAAAAAAAAAAAAAAAAGCCTACAATACCTGTTGACGGGGAAGTGTGAACAAATGATTAACGAGACTCGTGACCATTTCTTGTTCCTCGGTTCTCGCTTTTTTTCCAATAAAACTCGATTGATGGGACATTATTTCTTGCGTCTGTTCGAGAGAAGCACCGTTTAATTTATTATCGAGAAATTGCGAATGTCCGTGATTCCTTTGTGCTTGGGCGGGATTCTCGTCGTTAACTTCCAACGCAGCAACTGGAACTAGTTGTTGCGCCTTTAGCCGACAATACGGGGCCTTAAAAAAGTCATGATGAAATTTGCTTTTCGTTTTGTTCGGGCGCCCACCGCTTTTCTTGTTATTCAATTTTGTAAAATTCCGATTTTTCACCATAGCGGGCTCGATCGAACCGTTCGTCCGTCTCGTATTGATAAGTTTTTCTTTTTTCTTTACCATGCAATACATCTCGACGTCGTATTTTACATCGTCCGACAGAGCGGCTAGGAAATCAGGATCAATTTGAGAAAATGACAAATTCGCGTCTTGCGCAAATTGGCCCGCGGCGGCGGCGGCGGCGGCGGCGGCGGCGACGGTTCTTTCGATCGATGCTCCATTTTTATTATTTTCGATCGGTAATTTTTCATTCTGTTTCTTATTCTTGTACTCGTTGATTATCTCATTTCTAATGTCCTCCGGTAATTCGATTAAAACCGACATATCGATTTCTTCGATCGGTGGCATCGTCGTCGTTACTTTCTCCGACGATCTACCGACGATCGACTTTGTATTCTTGAAATAATTATCTTGAAACGTTTGACGAGAATCGGTTAGTTTCTTGGCTGACCCATAATCCGCCGATTCGTCGTAGTCCGGCAAATGAGAAGAATCGTTCGAATTCGTTGGGTCATCGATATTTCGAATTTTTTCAATTTTCGACGATCGGGACTCGATTATTTCTCGCTTTATTTCCTCCGGCAATGCCGCCAATACGCTCTCGTCGTCGATCTCTTGCATCATTTTTATTTCTTCGTTGCCTCGATCGACCGAAGCCGCCATTAAAATTTCATCATTCGAGGCCTCAATATTTTGAAGAAAAACTTGTTTCTTCTCTTGGCTTGTCTTTCTTTCGACGATCGGCCGCCCTTTTGATTTACCGATAAAATCCATAATTCCTCCGCCGGTTTTCTCTTTCCTCGATTCAAGCCTCGAAATTTGGATACCGATACCCCGAACGTCCTCGAATCGCTGCTGCATCTGGTCCCACAGCGAAATTACTTCCCTGCGAGAAAAGAAAGAAAAGACGAAATAACGGAGATAACTCGCACTGTTACGCACAAAGTACATTATTGTTACCTTGTTACGAGAACGGGATCGTCAACGGGAGCGATAAAATTTTTCAATTTAGTGAAATTATCACAAACTCCATGACCCATGAATTTCAATGTTTCCCTGGGCGCCTCCTTGGCTCGTACCATAAGTTTCAACGTTACGGATTTACCTTTGGAGTTTGCTCTTTGCAAACGCGCGCAAACCTCGTGAGATAATTTTCGTAAAAAATCTTGGGCCTCGTCCCGAGTTTCGAAACGTATGCCATAATTAATCTCGGCCGATACCGATTTTCTCACGTGCTCGATCGTCAATTTCGTATTATCGATGCCACGACACATATTGTGCAACAGCTCGCCCGTTTTTTTTCCAAATTCCTTTTGCAACGTGGCCAAAGAAATTTTTTCCAAATCCGAGCACGTACGGACATGTATTTTATTCAACAGTTGCATCGTCGAATATCCGACTCCTGGAGAATGAGATAGACAAGAAGAAGAGTCGGATTAGCCGCCGGATCGATCGCGCGTCTGTCCGTCGTCGCCGATAATCGGAGACGAGGAATGAAAAAAATGAAAAAAAAAAAACAATCAAGTATAGACCTGGCAAATCTCTGACGCTCGTCGAACCGATATGATCCTTGAAGCGTCGATTTTCGAGATAAAATTGACCATCCGGTTTGGCGCTTCGAGTCGCGAGACGGGCTTGAAGTTTGTTGCATCCGAAGCCCGTTGATACGGGGCATCGAGTTTTCGTTTTGATTTCATCACGAATAATATTTGCAAATTCGAGGGGTTTCAAGCCGGTTTCAGCGAGAATCGTTGTAACGTCCGCGTACATCTCGTCGCAGCTAACGGCCTCGATCATCAGGGTATACGAGGCAACTGTGTCGTACAACGCGTAAGAAACCTCCTTGTAGCCTTCGAAATCATATTTTATCGTTCGAAGATTCGGGCACAATTTCAAGGCCTGTCCAAGAAACATTCCATTTTTAACACCAGCTTTTCTCGCCTCGTAAGAGCAGCTAGCGATCTCGGACATTGAGCCAAGTTCCGTGGACGACGAAGCTCCTCCGTTGCCTCGAGCATGCGCAACAGCGATCGGAAATCCTTCGAGTTCCGGCTGATTTCTCAAGCCCACGGAAACGAAGAAACAGTCCATATCAATATGCATTATGATCGTTTCATTGAGTTTCTTGACCTTGCCTCGCTGCTGCTCGTCAAAATCTTCCGATTCGAACAAATCCTCCTCCGAATCTGAACGCTCCTCATTTTTTCGTCCTTGCTTCTCTTGTTTATTTTTTTTTTCCTTCATCAATCTCTTCAACCCCTCTCCTCTCAATTTTCCCTTGCTCTTCTCCCGTAATTCCGTCACATAATCCTTGAACGTCGTTGCCATCGTCGAAATATGATGTAACCGCGAATTATTATAGAATTCGGACAAAAATTCGGGATTTTTCGTCGACGTAGGAGCGCCGCCGCAGCAATTGTCAATTTTCTTCGATCTATCCGCCACCGCTTTTTCTTCCGCATTATCCGAATTATTTTTTTCTCCGTTTTCGCCGTTCTTGATTCCTGCTGTAACGAAAGATTACGGTCTTTTGTCACAATATATTATGAATGAACGACGCTCGGGGGGGGGGGGGGGGGGGGGGGGGGGTGGGGGGGGGGGGGGGGGGGGGGGGGCGCATTTCGTATATGCGATACTACCTGAGAATAAATTTTTGGTTTTTTCATTGAAACTCAGGGGTGGCTGAGTTTTGGAGCAATTAGAGTATAGAAGATAAGCTCGCCAGTCGAGGAGTCTCCGCGCATTTATACTGTCCGTAATCCACTCGGGTTTGCAAATTGGCAAAGGATTCTGGCACTTTCTGTAGGCAATAATTTTTGAATACGGCAAGTTGGAAGCAATTATGTGGGTCGTGATTTTAGACCGCATGTAATGATGGTATATCCCACCGTGCGCCATCATCAGACGTTTGAGTTGGTCGGCGCAAGGGCTCGTATAGCCATTGACAAAGATTGCAACGCCCGAAAATAAACGAGTAGCGTCTTGAAACTCTTTTTTCGCCGCATCCTCGTATTGATCTTCCAATTTTTCTTTTTTCGCCGCCATGTAAGCACCCTGCGTGATCATCATAGAGGCTATTATCATTTTTGCTTTTTATTCCATTACAATATTTTTATTTCTTCTATCCGATGCACAATTTTAAACGATTTATTCAAGTATAATTGGAAAGAATGAGACAATTGCGGACCTTTCGTCGAGTTGGACTACGAAAACGTAATTATTAAATTATAAACCCGAAAGATCTCTTTCAACCCCGATTATCCCGCCGCCCGCTACGAGTACAAGTCAAATAATAACCTCACTTTCTCGAAATGAGACGTTTGTGTCATTAATTTATAAACATAGGTCGCTGATTTTCACGGCATTTTGTGCCAAGTAATTATTGTTTTTCTTTCAATTACCAGCACTCGAAAAGCATTAAAGATGAATAATTAATACGTATTCGAATATATCGCATGAGATGAAACGCACCCAGTCTTCCAGGCCATTTTCCGCCCACGCTTTCTTCTTTTTGTCGCTCGACATCACGATGATGATGATGATTCTTCCAAACTTGTTTTATATTAACAATAAATGAAAACAACAACTATATCCAAGTTGTATATAAAGATTAAAGTTTTTAACCGTGGATTCGGCGCGGCGAAGACCGGCGTCTGACTGCGAGATTATTGCGGAATTGCGCTACTGCTGTGCTGTGCCGCGCGCCGCGCTCGCTCCCTCCATAGACGGCACAACGGTGTATCGCGCGGCGCCGCGCATTACCACAGATGCAGATGTTTCAATTATTTTTAAATTAACGAATCATTTCCTCAAAAAAATGGAGCATCGTTATAACTGATGTACGCTCATCAAAATAATAAAGTGCAACTATGTTATTGATGCAACTCGTAACTATACGGATATTAGTCACTATATTTATGTGTCCAAGAATTCCGCGTGTTATCGATCGATTTTTGTATCGAGAGGGAAATTGAACGAAAATTTAATATCCCTGTTATCGAGATTCTGAAACAGTTTGCGTTGAATAAAAATTGAAAATCATAGAATTTGGTTAAATACTGAGATTATTCTCACAGACATTCGATGAAACGATTTTGGAAAAGGAAAATAATGTTGAGGAAGATCGGTAATAAGTCATACGCAATACAACGCTTTATTCGATAATAATTTAATAAAGAGATTGACGTCGTTAAGCCGCAACCGCGGTTTACACTGTATAAAATAATAATAATTGTAGTAATGATAAATCACGGCCTTAATTCGCGCTCGGCTGGGCTCTCGTACGAGGATAATGAACGAATCGGATCGAATACAGAAAAAAAAGTTGCAATGGGAAATGTCAAAAAAAAAAAAAAACAAAAAAAAAACTGCCAAAAATTAAACAAAAGAAAGAAACAGACATGGATGGAACTGGGGGAGGAAGTGAATAATGAAAAAATTTGAGAGCGCTTACCGCCGTTGGAGGATGGAGAGAATAAGTGTGTCGTCCGTTTGAAGAAAAAAATCTTAAAAAAGGTAGAAAAAAAAAAGACTGCGTAAAAAAATGAAGCATGGCGCGGGTGGAGGAAGGAGTATATTCCAAGACGTAAAACACGCGATGCGCGCTTTTTCGTGACGCGAGTAACGCGCGCGATGCCAAAGTTTACTTTTATTAATTCTTGGTCGTAGGGGTATATTATATTGTTATACCGAAAGGAATGTAATGCGGCAGCAGGAGGGAGGAAGAGGGATTTTTGTCAGTTGATTCTCGAATAGTTTGGCGATGAAGCGGCGATGGGAGCGCGTTGTTGGGGGAAGAGGGGGTTGCATGGTTGCCGATGCCGCCGCCGCCGGCGCCGCTTAAACCTCCTCGACCTCGCCCTCCTGTTCCTCGTCGAACTCGGCGTCCTCGTCGGCGGTAGCTTCCTGATACTGTTGATACTCGGAAACGAGATCGTTCATGTTGGATTCGGCTTCGGTGAATTCCATCTCGTCCATACCCTCGCCCGTATACCAATGCAAGAAAGCCTTTCGCCTGAACATGGCGGTAAATTGTTCGGAGATACGTTTGAAGAGTTCTTGAATGGCGGTGGAATTGCCGATAAAGGTGGCGGACATTTTGAGTCCACGGGGTGGAATATCGCAAACGGCGGTTTTAACGTTGTTGGGTATCCATTCGACGAAGTAGGACGAATTTTTGTTTTGAATGTTGAGCATTTGCTCGTCAACCTCTTTCATGGACATGCGGCCACGGAAAATAGCGGCTACGGTGAGATAACGGCCGTGACGGGGATCACAAGCGGCCATCATGTTTTTAGCGTCAAACATTTGTTGGGTGAGCTCGGGTACCGAGAGGGCTCTGTATTGTTGGCTTCCGCGCGAGGTAAGAGGGGCGAAACCAGGCATGAAGAAGTGTAGACGAGGGAAGGGTACCATGTTAACGGCGAGTTTACGAAGATCGGCGTTCAATTGACCCGGGAATCTGAGACACGTGGTAACACCGGACATGGTCAACGATACCAAATGATTGAGATCTCCGTAAGTCGGAGTCGAGAGCTTGAGGGTACGGAAACAAATGTCGTAGAGAGCTTCGTTATCGATACAATAAGTCTCGTCGGTGTTCTCTACCAATTGATGAACGGACAATGTTGCGTTGTACGGTTCGACAACCGTATCGGAGACCTTCGGGGAGGGTACCACCGAATACGTGTTCATTATTCTGTCGGGATATTCCTCACGAATTTTCGATATTAGCAATGTTCCCATTCCCGATCCTGTACCACCTCCCAACGAGTGGGTCAATTGAAATCCTTGAAGACAGTCGCAGCTCTCGGCTTCCTTTCGTACAACGTCCAATACCGAATCAACGAGCTCGGCGCCTTCCGTGTAATGGCCCTTTGCCCAATTGTTACCCGCTCCCGATTGACCAAATACGAAATTGTCCGGTCGGAATATCTGACCGAATGGCCCCGATCGCACCGAATCCATCGTTCCCGGCTCCAGATCGACCAATATCGCACGGGGCACGTATTTACCGCCCGATGCCTCATTGTAATATACGTTTATACGCTCCAACTGCAGATCCGAGTCTCCGTGGTACGCACCGGTCGGGTCTATTCCGTGCTCGTCGCTGATTATCTCCCAAAACTGCGCACAAATAATACACAATTCATCGTCATCGTCATGCTCGAGAAATACATATTAAAACAATCGTATCAGCCAGGGAGGGGTTGCCAAGTTATCGGGGTCTCGAATAACGCTCCAACGCCGATCGAGACTAATTAACGCACGATTCTCCAGGCGGTTCCGGGCTGTTTGCATCGCTGTATATATTATTATATGTGTACGGCGCCGCCAACGGATCGAGCGATGCTGCATCATCCCCGCACGAGAGAATGCGCGCATGCGCGCAGCTATGGAAGAATGCCTCGCTCGCGCGGTCGTGTACTCGCTGCTTTTTATTTCAAACGATCCAACGTTCAAAGACCTCGGAAAGGAAGATGTAACGATTGTTAGATTGATCGGATCGCGCGGTTGTTCGATGATATACTATAAAAAATAATGAGGGAATCTCCGATTGCCCGAGAAAGGATAAATAAAAATTGGATTTCTTTGGCGGCGTTGCAGCAGCAAACTCTAGAAAAATCAAGGCGACTTTTGAGAGATGATGCGGCGGCGGCGGCGGCGATTGATGAAAAATTTGTTGAAAAAAATCTGGCAAGAATGATGGAAAAGTTGGGCAGTAGCCCCCCCCCCCCCCCCCCGAGAAAGTCACTCGTCTGACAAAACCAACAGCGCGCCGAGAAGAAAATGAGGGTAGAGCGGAGGGAGGGAGAAAAAAGGCAAAACGCACAAGCTATGAGCGTGGACGATGACCATATATGAGCATCACACCGCTTGAAAAGCAAGCATCGACCAAACCTGATTTCCACCTCTCGCTACACGCACACATCCATTGTCGATGACGACATTTATCGTAATACGTTACGAGAGTGATTGTGACTCACCGATCGAAACGCCGCTATATATAGAGATGATGATATGTACCATTAAAGCCCGATCAATAAAAATATGCATAAATTTGTGGCTTTAAACTTGGAAAAATATTCTATTATTTACTTCTCGATTAAACGGAAAATAAAAATTAACAAGAATAATAACGGAAATAAGAATTATATACCACCGTTCCGACCTTCGATGAAAAGGTCGAGAGGAAAAAAAAAAGCCTTACTTGGCGGCGGCTCGTGAGGAACGCGAGGAAAAATCAATACAAAATAGTATACATCGTTGCCAAAGTTCTCATCGCGTGACGTTCGTATAAATCGTGTATATACGACGATTGAGAACGGGTTTCAACGGGCCGTTGAGGATTAAGGCAACGCGCGGCAGCAGAGAGAAAGGACACTACTACCTCGAGTAAATAAAGTTTTTGCTTTATTTGGGCGCGTCTTGCGCGCGATCGACTCTCGTTATCCTTGCTCCGTCCCGGCATAACAACAAATTTTATCGTCCATATTTATTGACCCTCCTTTCCTTGTTGTTTGTTTATTTCGGTGGAAACGAGAAAATATCGCAACAACGATATGTTGGAAAATATAACGATTCGGTCAAAATAGCTTATTATTGAAGACTTTTATTGAAACAAACTTGTTGAATTGCTAAAAAAGAAAATAAACTGGGAGAAAAATATGGAAAATTGTTGGGCAGGGCCCCCGTTGGCGGACATTGACTCGATCGAGTATCCTTGAAAAGTACCAGGGCGTGACAACGGAGTGTAGCGCGGGCGGGCGCGCGCGCGCCTCTCCCACGGTACTATATTCTTAATTACAATGTCGGAGAAAAAACGAAGGAAACCCCCCGACAATTCTTCAAATTGTAGTCATTCCTGAAGAGGTATTGAAAAAGAAATGATGCTAGCGAAATGTGAGAAAAAAAGAGAAGACACTTGAAACGGTTGAATCCGGTGGGAGGAGGAGGAGGAAAGTAATTTATTCGTTATTTCGTGACGGTCTGGACGTTCAAGATAAGTATAATGAGAGGAGAGTATATCGAAAAATAGGGGAAAAAAAAAATGTGAATGAAAAAAGAATTGTGAAATATTTGCAACGAATTTTTTTTAGCTATTCCGCTGGATAGAAGGTGAGGGAGCGCGAACCAAGGAGAAAATGGCGTGCGTGCGCATCGCGTTCGATGCGGCACATCAACCACACCCAAGCTACTGCCGCCGCCGCCGCGGCTCTCAACCGACGCATAGCAAAATTTCTTTTGTTTTTCCAGTACATTCTCCTCCTCTCCGTTCTCCGTTGTCATAACGGATCTGTTTTTGTCGATAATAATCCATGTACGGAATACGAATCCGAGCGGATTCGGAATAGACTCGAAAATTGGCATTTTTTATTCGACGGTTGGAACGCGTCCAGGCATCCGGGCCACGGCAAACGCGCGGAACAAGCGGCGAGACGGAGGGGCGGCAGGAAGAGATGAAGAAAAACCGTTAAACCGCGCGACGCTCACCGGCCGGCTGCTGTCGTCGTCGTCGTCGTCGTCGTCGTCGTCGCCACCGCCGCCATGATGAAACTTTTAACGAGGTTCTTTTTTTTTTTTTTTTTTTTCCCCACAACAATTTCGATACTCGGCACAGACGTCCAAGATCCGGTGCAAAAGATTTTCGGGATTTCTCTCTTTTCGGGTTTTTTCTCTTTTTCTACATTCTTCATCGGGTCAAGTTTGTGAAAGATATGTCCGACGCGAACTGCTCGGCTGTGACACGGGCGATTCGACGTTTCGGAATTTAATCAAGTTTACGAACAGACGCATCGATGGTACGCCATTACGAAAAGTTGGAACGAGCGCGAATATTCCGAGGGGGGAAAAAAGAGAGAAAAAAAAACAAAAATCGATCGTTAGCTCTCGAGTTTTCGTCGTAAAAGCAGCAGCTTACCTTGGCTCCAATTTGGTTGCCGCACTGGCCAGCTTGAATGTGCACGATTTCCCTCATGTTTCCTGATCTTTTTCGCTTATCGAAGCCGGATTTTTAAATATAATAAATTGTGTTGTACGAACAAAGCTCTGATATCGACTGACTTGCGTTACTGTGCGAGCCGCTGTGAGCACCAGAAACGAATATGAGAAGCCAGGAGCGCCCGTTACAGATTTTCAAGCCCGCTGTAGTCTCGAAAGAGTGGGAGGTAAAGCGCTTCGCCGCGTCGCAATTGGTCAACGCTCGTCGCTGGTTTCCCCCGTCGCGTCGCTTCGGCGTCGGGTCGAAGCCATTTCGAGCCGCGGCGCGGCGGCGACGAGCCGGCGCCCGGCGCCCAGTGTTGCCAACCGAGACTCGGCTGCTGTCCTTGTCCTACCACCGCCGCACCAAGCACCGCGTTCGGCGTCCGCGAACAGAACAGACGCCGCAACAACAAAATCATCAATTTGTTTTTCATCTACTTTTTTTTTCTGTTTTATTTTTTCAAATTTGTTGCGCTCGCGCATGGTGTATGAAAAAAAATGGAATTTCAATTTTTATATAGCGCGAAATAACGAGCATCGTAATCGACTCGTCTACGACACCGGAAATGACTCTGACTGAGTCTAGAATGCTCGATCGATTCTCGAATACATAGGTATAGTATATGATATACGATATACGGTTATAAGGGCATTCTCTTTTTTTTCTTCACATTTCAGCACGGTTTTTACGTGTTATCATTTTTTAATAGCGATCCAGTCTTTCATTTTCCTTCTCCTGCTCCTGCTCGCCCCCGAAATATAATCGACGATTGAACGTCGAATCTTGTTATCGTGTATGTACGAGATTCGTAAATACGTAATAATGCCCCCTAACCGGGTATAAGAGCATGGTTTCGTCGGTGTCGCGTACGCGGCCGCCTCCGCGCGGTACGTTTTTCCGCCTATATAAAGGGCGGGCCGGCGGGCGTCTATGTGTCGAGAAAAGAAAAGAAAAAAATATTACCGAAAATTCGATAATTATCGAGTTAGGGGTAGAACGGCTATACGCACGACCTTGTACCGTACATCGGTCGCTTTACCCACCCGCACATATATACCCAGCACCAAGACAAATTCGAGAGCCTCTCCAAAATATATATTTTTTTTTTTTTTTTTTATCGCAAATCTTTTATGAAGCAATTTTGAACATCGTTTGCACAATCATGCGCCGTCGTTTCCTACATCATGGAATAATGAGAAGAAAAAAAATGGAATTTGTTAAAGAGCTACCGCTTATGGCTCTTATCTCGCAGCAGCAGCACAGCGCTCTGTCCCTTTCCATTTTCCATAGCATATTTTACGCAGGCTGCTGTATATATCAATAAAATATATAAAATGAAAATACGTAGACGTTATTGGAAGACGATTAAATAGCGGCGAGTCCGCCGCCGATATTATTAATTTTTCTGGCTCTCCGCGCCTCGAAAAGCTGCTGCTTATCCGCGAGATTGGCGTTTTTAGCTGTGAAAAACTCGAACGCGGTTGAGTAAAATGAATCCAAGTAAGGAAGGAAGGAAGGAAGGATGAGGCGAGCGACGTCGTAGGTATATATATGATCATAGCCGCATTTGGTTAAATTTTTATTATAAAAAAAAAACAAAACAAAAAAAAAAAGAATTATACATGCAAGAGCTATTTAGCAGCCTGCTCGTGCAGGGTACGCGAGAGACACGAGCCCCCTAACCTGCACGACCGTGGAAGAAAGTCGATAAAGAACGAGGTACGAGGCGCGCGTGACTCATCGCGCGCCGCGCGATGCCCTCGAATGCACGGCAGCCGTAGTAGCCCCCCTCAAAATATTGCGACACCGCGCGACGAACAACGAGTTTTACGACGGTGCCATGTGCCTCGTCGATATAAACGTACTCTGCCGCGATCTCTCAGCCCCTGCTCCCTCCCTCCCTCCCTCCTGCATGCTGTAAGCCAAAATCCATGCGTTATTCGTTGCATATCGCGTTAATTAACGCGAATCGGCGTTGTTGCGAAACTTTTATCAATTTATTTTCTCCCTTACCGCAAGGGGTTGAATGGATTTTTTGCGAGAGTACGCCCATGAGATTTACCTGATGATATAATGCCGCATGCATATAGTATACCACCTATATAATAGGTATATATGTATCGCTCAAGCAGTAAACGCGCGCGTTTGTAGGCATTACGAGCAGAGCAACACATTTTTTTTTTTTTTTTTACATATATGCATGTATGGTATTGGTAAAAGCCTCGGATGAGCAGGTACCGCGCGTATACCTATACATATATATACATGCATGCGCACAATAGACGGGGCTTTATTCTGCTTTCTGCTCGTTCGAGTGACATCATGCCTACTGCTTTCGGACCGTATAGGGCTCATTAGTTGCAGCAGTCCCAATCCCAGTCCCGCAGTCACTCCCAACCAGCAGTGAGGTTTCAAAGTTTCGAAGCAAGCCGAAGCGAGCGGCCAAAAAACCACTCCTCCGTGAAATCGTCGTCGCTCCGCGTATACATTTATAATAATAATAATATTATACTCGAATTCTCTATCTCTTATTCGCTGTACGGAGGAACATCGGAGCATAAATAATAATGCGAAATGGTTTACACACTGCGGTATATGGCGCGCGGGTACCCGCCATATTTTATTTTTTCATTTTTATAATTGCGGAAATATTATTGCGAAAAATCGATGAATAATATATTAGTTTAGGAAAATATATGATGGATTATACGGAGCGCGAGAGCGGCAGAGAGCAGCGATGAGGAGGGACTTGGAATATTGCTTTGGCGCGCACGCGACTAAAAGCCAGCAGCAGGATGCATCTCTGCTCACCAGCTCTATCGTTATTTCCCGATACCGCGTACGGTTGCTGGAAACGGAAAAAATAGAGATAGCTAGAGCGGATTATGTTGCGGTGGATGAGCCTATTTTTCATACATATACGATAACAATATTATATTTAGTATTTAGAAAATAAAATGGTACCGGAGTACCGCGCGGTGTTTCCGAGCACTTCCAGAGTATCGATTCCGACTTTATTCCGACAAGGACGGCGGGTGAGGCGCGCGCGCGCGCGCCCGCGTGCGAAAGGAGTGCCCTGCCCCCCCGTGCCGAGCCTGCTCCGAGAGATATAGTATATAGGTATATGAATAAGCGGTACGAGAGAGCAGGAGACGCGACGTCGACGGGTCGTCGACTATGACAACAGCCTGCTCGTTATTCCTTCGTACTTGGTTGTACACGCGCGTTCAAATGTTATCACCCCCCGTCCCCCGTACGCGCCGCCGCTGCGCGATATATAACTCTGCTGCTGCTGTTTTTTTTTTTTTTTTTTTTTCATAGCGAGCGCGAAAGCGGGTCAAATTGTGTATTCGTTTTGCAGCAGCCCATATCGGGCTGCTGCTGGCTGGTTCAAAATATTTGTTACATATAAAAATTGACGGGGGACGCCGGGGGTTAATAAATAAAAAAAAAAAGAGGCGAGCAGCAAGATTCAGCGAGATTTCTCGTTACGTATAGAGAGCGAACGACGGCGGACGAATACACCAAGTTGCCGTACAAGGAATCGTCCTCTCTCTCGTCTCTCGTGAGCTAGCATGCGCAGAGAGTCGTTGATGCGATGACGAGATAGGCCGCCGCAGCGAGGACAGAAAAATGACGAGGGCGGTGATTACTCCGCATTATGTTCCATCGCGAGGCGTACAAGCGGTGCGCTGCTGACTCATCGCGCCAATATCCCGCCGCCTACTCCCTGCATGCTTATTCTTCTTACACGGTGTGCGACAAATTTTAGTAACGCGTTACTCCTAGAGGGCAATGAGGAAACGCATCAACAGCGATTCCAGATTGCGGGTTATTCGTTGACGGCGAAAATTTGGCAACGCGCATAAGCGCATACGGCCTAAGCGGGCATTTGCGCGCGCTTGGAAGGTGCCGCCTGCTGCTGCTGCTGCTGCTGCTGCTGCTGCTGCTGCTGCTGCATCCTTGCATGCTCAACCTGTTTTTCTCCTACATCCAAATTTCACGAATGCCGCCGCGTGCCGAGTTGAACGCGCTTACGAAGGCAGCGATCGCGTTTCGAATTTCGCTGCATATTTAGACTGCGTATTCGCGAGCGAGCGCGTAGGGGTTCGTCGCGATGGTCGCGATGAAAGCAAAATTAAGCGCGCCATCTTAATTTATTTTCGCATCTTTCCGAGACAACTATTTTGTTATTAATTACCTGTAGCAGGTTAAGAATAACGGGCGGGTATAGCAGCTCGACCGATCGGTCCTTTGCATAATAATTTAGATGCGGAAAGGATGCGCGCGCAAAATTCAATCGTTTTCGTTTGGCCTGCTTTCAACATCGGGAGAGAGAGACGCGCGGCGTTTGGGGTTTGCAGGAAAGAAATCATGATCGCGCGAGGGCGTAAATTTGCGGTTGCTGCATTTTTTTTTCCCCTCTCGCGAGTAACCGGCCGAACGAATCGAAGGAGAAGAAAATAATGAAGGAAAAAGGAAATGGCGTCGGGAGTAATACGCTCGAGCAGCGGGCGAGCGAAACGCGCCAGCTGACCATATTTGGAAATGGGCCATAATCGCACCGCGAGGCAGACGGTCGGGGGGGACGAGTGACGACCTCGCCGCTCGCTCGCTCGCTCGCGGATACATATCGAACTCGATTACGTATAGTATATATTCTTTCCTTCTCTCATCCCCCGCCGCGAATCGCGCGATTCTCCAGTGTCCGCGCGCGGGGCATCTATATTCGCGCGTTAATTAACGCGCGCCGTAATTTTTGTTTAAATCGCGCGGGCGGCCATTCTTTCCTCATGCGTCTGCATCGATCGTATCATCGCTCGGAGATGGTACGCGCATAGCGCAAATTGATGCGGAAGCAGCAGCAGCAGCGAACGAAAAGCCCGCGTATGCATTTCGCAATATTTATATAAATTTGTATAGGGATATAGAGGAGGACGATGATTGGAGTAAGCCTCGCGTCATGTGCGCGAATATGCGCACGGGGGGGTAGGTGCTGCCGGTGGTGACGCGTAGGCCATGCGAACGAGCACGATTACGGGGGAAGCGGGTTGCTCGAGCAGGAAGAGAGGAGGATGAAGCAGGCGCGCCCTGCACGACAATTAATATCAGGGAGCGGGATTATACATTTGGATTAATTAAAGCGGAGAGACGAGCAGCATGGCAGCGGTGCAAACCGCGGCCGAGAAAATCGCTTTGCCCACGCGCCTATCGCGCGATCGAACCGCGATACGCCGCCCTAGCTGCTGCTGTTTTTTTCTTTTTTATCCTATATGAATAAACGAGATGCCTATTTGAGAAAAATATCGAACGTTCGAATATCTGTATATATGTATACGAATACCCCGATGCGGAAATAAATAAATATTAGGAAATTCGGTATAACAATAACGAGCGCATACGCGGAAGCATGCGGAGGAGCAGCAGGACGGGGGCGGCAAAGAGCTCGAAACATTGATTTTGTCTAGGCCAAAGCGCATTGCGGACATTCCTACCCCCGACGTCACCGCGCGCGCGCGCGCGTCGTTGGAGGTGAAACGCTATCGCGCGGACCGGCGATCAATCGTATATCGCGTATCGAATTCGTGAAAAATTGAATCGAAATTTTAGGAGAATAATAATATTACCTCTGTCGCGGTTGACGCGGCGAGGAGACAACCCCCGTCGCCGCGATGAATGACCCATCGCGAATCTAAATCGCGATTGCCCGCGCGCATTCGCAATTGCCGAGTTCAATGCACCATGCAGCTACAAGATGCACTCGAAAGCGCGATGTCGGAGGTCGGACTTTGGCCAAAAGCTTTTGCGGTGCTGAACCCGCAGCAGCACTCCCAGCAGCGCTTTTCTTCCAACCGAAATAAGTCTTGAATTTTTTTTTTTTTTTTTTTTTTTTTTTTATCTGCATGCTTTTTGGTTATAGGCTGGTCGATCCCGTCGCGTGGCAAACGCCATCATCATCGATCTACCCTATTTTTTATCTCAATTATTCGTGCGCGTGCATGCTTACTCGATTACCGTGCCTGCTGCCCCCCTACCGCGCGATGCGTCGCTATATACTTTTACACGTTAGATATATAACGAAGCGCGAGGCGCGAGTATTTCTATTTTTTCTTTCATCTTTAATGGCTCGAGCCAGCAAGAGTACCGGAGGAAGCAGCATATTTTTTATCTCAAACTCGCCGCCGCCGCCGCCGCCGCCGCTCTACTCATCCCCGTTTATTGTTAGCTGCTGTGTTTTTCTATGCATGCCCAGCGCGCATGCACGAGCGATAAAACGTAACGGAATATTTATCATACACAGAGTTTTGAATTATTTCGATCGAATGACGCTCGGTAAATATATTTTATCGCCAACAACGATATAACAACAAATGTCAATAATAAGTAGGATATGTAAGCGCGAGCCATGAGCAAGTTTTATATAATTATATTGGGCGCATAGCGCGCGGACGCACCCGCCAATATCGTATCTTAAAAATTAGAGTCGATCGGTTCGGTATGAGTTGGTATAAATTAAGTAGTCTTATACCGTTTCCTCCCCCCGCAGTCTATCTTTTATTTATTATTTTTATTCTCTTTATCCTTCGACCGGTTATCCCACGTGTGACCTCATGCCGCGCGCCTCATTCATTGATCGCGCGTACAATCACTGCTCACGGCTCACGCGGAGCCCGTTCCCCCCCCGGCTGCGTATATACCTATTTTTTTTCTTTTCACAATTCGGCTGACCGCGGCGAGCTCTCTCTTACCGTTTTGACTAAATTATTTGAATGAAAAATTATTCAATTTGTGCGGATGCATTAATTTAATTAATAGAGAAGAGATATCCGAAAGGTATGGAAGGACGGAAATCGGCGGATATAAATATCGTGTGTGTTGCGGTTACGAAATTATAAATATTCGAATCGGACGTTTTCCACGTTGCTCGCGGTCCCACCGATTTACGAATAAATTTATAAATATTCATTGGGAACAAAGTTTCGTTAAGGTTAAGAGAAAGCAGGTGCATGCGTCGGTTCGATGTTGAACGGAATCCCACGCTGCTACGTTTTGCTGCTGCTGCTGCTGCTGCTGCTGCTCGATCATCGAACAATAAATACTACAAAAACGTCCGATAGAGAGCTAAGCGGCAAAAAATAAAAATAATTGTTGGCGTATAACGATGTGTAACGAAGGTGCTGCCGAGCTCATACCGAGCTATGAATAATTGGTATCGCGACGACGCCCATTGGCCCGCACACAAACAATCTAATGCAGTTCTCGCATTGTAAATTTTATTAACGATGCTTCTATTTGGATACAGCTGTAAATGAATGAATATTTAGCCGAAGCATAGAAGAACAACTCGCGACTTTTCTTTTTGTCCAATCGATAGATCCGTGCGCGTTGACATTGACCTTTTGCTTGCGCTCCAATAAACGCGAAATTGCCGCCGCCGCCGCCGCCGCCGCCGCTTTACTTTCTCACATCGTCTCGGCTCTCTTTTTATTTTTTGATTTTAGGGAGAAATTGAGGTACCAAAGTTGCATAATTGTATGTACAACATTAATAACCCATTTGGTCATATAGACGCTGCTGCCAACACTGTCACTCGAATGATCGATCAATCCGGAGACATATTTCATTATATTTTCAACACCAAATACAATATTATATTAAAAGTTATTCGAGTTACCACCCCCGAATGTTATGAGGAATCCAACTCCCGACGATGTCTATTCAAACGCGTACCGTATAATTATCCATCTTTATTGCCGAATATTCCAAGATATTGGCCGGTGTATCCTTAACCGAGTGTACTCGATTCAATGAAAATGAGTCTGAATTTTCATACATAAATATAATCGTGTGTGTGTGTGTGTGTGTAAAATGTTTCGATGCCTTCTCCATACGGTGTACTACTCGCCGTGTATCAACAACGGGCATTGAAATAAAATAAATAATCGATGTAAGAAAAAGTTGTAACAAAGATTCGAGTTTTTGCGGATTGATAGTTGAAAACCGCCGTCATATTTGACTTTTGCCAAACTTTTTCGATCGTTTGGGTTGTTACAACGGATGACGAACAAATCATATAATAGTTGGAGTCGCCGCGATTCGACTTTCTTTTTTTCTTAATTTACACCAAGAGGCGCGGCGACGGCTTTCACGAATCCCTCAACTCACGCCCTATTTTTTTTTTTTTTTTAACGATCCTCAAGACACAAGGCGATCACGCGATCGCGCTGAAATTTTCATTCAATTAAATCGTAATTCGTATAATGTTTCGGTGTTGCATCGAGGTGTGGCAGTGCGTAATTCCCGATCGTAACGACTCGGATTTCAGCTCATCATGAATCTTGGCCGCCGCCGCCGCCGCCGCCGCCGCCGCCGCCACCGCCACCGCCACGAGTCGAATCTCTGTGATATTCTTGGTAAAGATGCTTTTTGTATTTAGTCTGATCGTTCCATAATTCGGCAGCTTGTAGATTGAGGGGGCTCTCGTTGTTGGGTTCTGCAAAATGGGAAAGAGCCTCGTGAAAAGGATATATGAAAATGTGAAAAAATTGACGATTCATTCTCGGTGAAAGTTTTGAACAAAGGATTAAATAATAATTTTATTAGTCGGGTGTCGCTCCGGGCTTAAAAAAAACCAATGAAAGCGGAGCTTTTGAAGCCAAACTCTTAAATTTCCTTACCTCCGAGGAGCGATTGAATGGAGAGTAATATGGTGCGAACGTCGTAAAGCGCGCTCCATTTGTCTTTGAGTATGTCCAAACAAATGTTGCCGATGGGATCTACGTTGGGATGAAAACAGCGCGTGACGAATCTAACTATCGGCGCGCTGTAAGGATAACTGTGCGGAAACTCCAGAGTCAGCTTGTACGTCAAGCCGGCGTAAACCTTTAATCACAAATTTGATAGAGTTAGCGCTATACGGTATCGATATCGGGCTGGAGAAAGTGCTCGCGACTCTGCTCTCAGAATATAGCGTACCGTATCGACGGGACCGGAAATCGTGCCGATCCACTTGAAAAGATTTTCACCGTCGGGAAAAGCTGACACGCCTTTTTCCGTACCCGTCATGAGGACCATCAGTTCCTTCTGTAATCTGATTGAATAAAACACGGAAGCAGGTTATGATTCGAGAGATGTGTGACTCTGCATGATGCATTTCGTGTCAATCGCGCGCCCGGTTCGGCGCGTTTATAGGATATGCGTCAATTTTAACGAGCGATTTTCGAGCGAGCGCCCTCGCGAGAATGTCAAAAATGTTATTTTTTCAAGATTTCATGATTTTTCACGAGGTTCCAGGACGCGATCCCAGAATTTCAGGAGAATAATTCGTAACGCTTACCGTTTGCTCACAGCGTGATTGTCCTTCGGTATGGTTTGCTTCTCCTCTTTGGATTTGTTAGAGGTACTTTGGGACGAGTAAAACGGATTTATGTTCTGTGCCATGGTCAACAGAAAAATCTTTCCAAAGACTTGCAACAGAGCAGCATCAGAGTCTCTCAAAAACTATATATCGCCAACCTGCTTTTCCTTTTACTCGATTTTCTCGTAATAAAGCCCGCTCGCGACGACCAAAGAATTGATGTTACAAGAGCATCAGGCGAGCGCGCTTCTTATTCACGCCTGCCTCCTCTATTATACTTGTGATGTGAAAATTTGAATGCTCAACTCGCATGTGTGATTTTATACTCTGACCTGAAAACATGGACCAACAGCCAACAGCTGCTAACCAAAACCAACTTCAGGCATTCAGACTTTTTCCGTTTCTCGATTATATTACCTCTCCTATGATTGGTGCATGGAAATGATTGTAATAAGCGTCTACCAATCAAATGCAGCTTCAAGTTGGCGCGGCTACGACAAGTGGCGGTATCTACGATATGGAACGCGGCGGCGGCGGCGGCGGCGGCGGCGGCGGTATTTTCAACCCCTGCCCGGATGATGAAGATTCGCGTACGAAACGGAGATGATGGTTCGCAACGGATGCTTTTTGGTTTTTAATATAATCGAAAAATTAACTATTTACATTTGAATTGAGTTTTATAATAATGGACGCGAATATAATTAATATTTTATTTCAATTTCGCTCATAATTGTTTATTTCTTAAACAAAACAAAGCAAATATTTGGAGGCGTATACGAACGAAGAGCAGCGAGTCACCGAAATTCGTTTCAAGTAAAAAAACGTCTTGAGAATAAAATATATGCAGGATGCAGGTTCGCGTGTTGTTGAGACGACGCGGTCGCGCGCGCGCGCGCGCGGCGGTAGTTTTTCAACACTACTTTTCATGATGGGGTATTGACAACATGGCATTTTACATTGCAGTCGTTTTTTTAAGAAAAAGATTCGATTTTTGTTGGTCATACATTGCGATATAACATATCAGTCGTTGCGCTGAATTTTATTAGGACTGTACGCCGAATTATAAATGGGCAATCGTCTTTTATCGGGGCTAATACCTTCCCGACTTGCGTAAAATCTTTTCTCGATTACCTTGTCGAAAAATCTGCTCAGTTTTAAGGAGGAAGTTGTTGCCGCTGCGAGAGATCGTGTTTGCCTGCAATCCTGTCGAAATAAAAATTCATTTATTATGAAATAAATGTAACGGGGGATTTTAATTTGAATTATTATTTTCCAGACTATCTCTATTTTGACTCGATTGTTTTGCTCTGACCAAAAAAATTTCATCCGCCCCGCATTCCTCGGCAATGGTCGAGGATCGTCTCTGCAAACTGATGGATCTAACTTCCGCCACGAGATCGGATTTAGTGCCGATCACGAGTATTGGAATCTGCAAATTTAAAGCATCGCGCGTCGTCCTCAAGAGATGTTTTCGATGTTTAGCGTTCCCCCCCTCCGCCCCGCACATAATTACATGCAAGATCGGATTCGTTCGAAATGAGATAAAATAATGATTACTTGCGTAGAGCCGACAAACTTTTCAGGATCAAAGTCATCGAACGACTTGGATTTGGAGCTGCCGGTACCGTCTTTCGTCAATACTTGTTGCAGCCATTTTTGCAAATTTTGCTGTGACTTTCGATTCGTCAAGTCGTGTACGAGAATTATTCCTGTTTTACGAGAGAATTAATTTTCGGTAGATGAAAATTAGCTAAATAAACCTTACCGAGTTTATTTTCACGCTAGCGCTACTACCTACCGTTGGTTGGATGATAAAAAACTGTTCTAGTATTCCGATGACTCTGACTGCCTCCTACGTCCCACAACTCGATGAAGTAACGTTTTTGATTAGGAGTGCCCTCTTTGTACTCGTGTAATTTCACTTCTACCGAACATCCTATCGTCCATGAAGGATTCCCGATCGGTTGTTGCTGACATATTAGATGCGTCAATGAAGTTTTTCCAACACCTGTTGTTACCAACGACGATTCTCATCAAATAATCAATATTCATAGATACCTATATACTTGTCGCATATAATTATGTTTTTCCGTTACCTGCTCCCGCCGCGCGACGTTTAACAAAATAATCCGTAGAAAAACATTTCTTAGTAATTATGCCAATATTAAAATAGTAAAAAATATTTTTTTGTGTGTTTTTCTCAAAACGATTCGCATCGCGCCGCGCGCGATTAATGTTGTATATAATTTTCATAATTACTACTTTTCAAGACGCGTCGTCTGCTCGCGTGTAAAGGAAAAAAACCTCTGTCCAAAAAATTTCAAGCGAAAAAATAAAACAACAGCAGCCGCGTGCCGCGTTATTCGTACGGGAGGAGCTATTCGTTGGATTACCCCTTGGCAACATTTTTATGCGCCGGAAAAAAAAATTCTTTACCGTTATATCATATTGCGGCGGCGGGGACCCTCGCGACGCTGTTAATTCTTTCCAAAATTTTCCAACAATCGATATTACATATGACAAAAATTTATTTTGATTTATTCGCATACCTTATTTTCTCTTAAGGAGTTTCGCGGTACAGGCGATACAATGTTGCCATGCTAAACCATGTTAAAACACACAAAAAATTGTCAAAAAGTTGAGAATTTTATAAAATTTGCTCAACATATTCGTTTAGTGCCAAATTTGACAATACAAATTTTTTCAGATTTTTCTTCTACACAGTTATCGCGAGTAATTTAAGACTAAAGTTCCTCGCGTGTATAAGCAGCATACCGTTTCCATATATATAGGCATAATTACTCGCGATAACTAAGTAGAAGAAAATTTTGAAAAAATTTGTCTTTTCGTACTTGATGTTGAACAACATTATCACCAAATTTCATTAATTTCTTAACATTTTGCCTCTTGTACCGCGAAACTCCTTAAGGAAATCCTAAAAGTTGTCACGCAGCGGCGGCGGCGGCGGCGGCGGCGAGCCACCCACAGCACACGAAATTAACAAAAGAGCGCATCTGATGTAACAAAAGCTGCTTCTCGTTTTAATATTTTTTCATAATTATATATTATCGCGTCGTTAATTAGCGAAATATTTTTTTCTCTCACCCGAATCTCCAACGACGATAATTTTCACTTTGTCGATAGCCGCCATCGATTATCATCAGCAGCGTTGTTGTTTGAATATAATTTTTTTTTTTTTTTCATAGTCTCCTTGTTACAACATTTTTTTCTTCTCTGTTTTATTTGGCTCTTCGAAACACTTGGTTGATGACAGCTCGACGACGACGACGACGACAATTGTCTTTGGCATAACCTCGTCGAAGAAAACAACCATGCGAAAACGCGCCGCCAGACGACAAACGACTCTACTACCGCCGCTTCATTCGCTCTTATAATATAGTGCCAATCGCGTACATAACCTTAAAAAAAACGACGCTTGAATTTTCGTTTTTTATCGTAGCTGCTAAAAAAAGAAGAACGAATTGAAAATAAAATTCTAATATCATCTTTGCAATCGTTAGTATTTCATTAATTTTTTTTATTTTCTTTTAGAACTTGAGATTTTTTTTTGACAGTTTCCATTCGATACTACTCCGTCGTTGTTGTTATTACCCGCCGATCGACAATTACGCGAACGAATGAACGATATAAATTTGATGATATAAAAAAAAAAAACTGCAAGATATTGCAGTGAATCGATGCGGATTAATTATTTGTTTTGTTGATATTGCGATCGAGTGTAAAACTCGTTCGATGTGTTCGGTGTCGGTGCACGCATGAATCGTCAAAATATGCTGGTAAGGATAGACAAATATAGACTCGATCGAATAAATGCAATGAGAATAATCGATGAGACGAGAATTTGATAATTTGATAATTTGATAATTTGATAATTTGATAAACGTGGAACGGACGGATCATTGAAAAAGGGTAATAAAAATTGTTAGGATCAACGATCGTCGGGGAAGGAAAAAATGAGCGCGGAAGAACGTTTTGTAACCGAAGTTCCTAGCAGTCTGAAACAATTGGCTCGTTTGGTCGTGCGTGGTTTTTACACCATCGAGGATTCCCTTATAGTCGATATGCTAGTGAGAAATCCGTGTGAGTTGATTTTTTGTAGAATCCTGACTCTTTGATGAGAT
This sequence comes from Campoplex capitator, assembly GCA_037576405.1. Lineage (NCBI taxonomy): Eukaryota > Metazoa > Arthropoda > Insecta > Hymenoptera > Ichneumonidae > Campoplex > Campoplex capitator. Next base: position 15,785,680 of record JARBWI010000322.1, on the reverse strand, counting down.
GAGGAACGTGTTTTTTATTATTTGTTTTCTTTACGACAATCGAAAGGTATGAAGGAGGATGATATCTGCGAGTTGCTCAAATTCGAGAGAAAGATGCTGAGGGCAAGAATATCGATTCTTCGCAACGACAAATTCATACAGGTCCGATTGAAAATGGAAACGGGTAGCGACGGCAAAGCTCAAAAAGTTAATTTCTACTTCATCAATTACAAGGTACAAATAATCCGAGTATCTTTGTATCCGTCGGACGATACGGAGAATAATTTATGGTATAAAAATTCAGACGTTCGTGAACGTTGTTAAATACAAATTGGACCTAATGAGGAAGAGGCTGGAAACGGAGGAGAGAGACGCTACGAGCAGAGCCAGTTTCAAGTGTTCCAATTGTCTGAAAACATTTACGGATCTCGAAGTAAATAAAAATATATATTTATTTATCGGCATGTTGGCCAGCAAGTTGGATCCGATCGGTTGGATCGGAACGATAATTGAAAAAATGTATTCTAAATGTTTCATCGGGCGGATCAATTATTCGATACGGCGAGCGGAGAATTTCGATGTACTTTTTGCCGCCAAGTCGTCGAGGAAGATCAATCGGCGCTGCCAAAAAAAGACTCGCGCCTGTTGCTCGCTAAATTCAACGAGCAACTCGAGCCGCTTTACATCCTTTTGCGAGAAGTCGAAGGAATAAAATTGGCTCCGGAAATTCTTGAACCCGAACCCGTTGATATAAACACGATAAAGGGGTATTTTTATTACTTTTTACACCGCATTACGTCGTATAATATTAAAAAATGTCGATTGTATAATAGGATCGATTCGAGAAAACAGCCGAATATGCGAGCTCCGAGCGACCAGTGGTCCGGAGAGGCAACGAGAAGCGGTGGTTTCGCGGTGGAGGATACTCGAGTGGACGTGACTATCGGTGACGAAAGTACGGATGAGAATGCGGCGGCGGCGAATCGTCGTAAAGAGAGGCCCATATGGATGATGGAAAGTACGGTATTGAGCGGTGGGGGGGGGGATGGAACCCATACCGATTCTTCCGTCAATACGCAAGAAAGTATTCTGGACAAGGCTGCTTCGACCGCCACCAATACCTGCATATTAAATACGAGCAACAAGCAGGGCGAAGATATTATGTCGGTTTTGCTCGCTCACGAGAAGAAAGGCGGTACTACCAATGCTTCGAATGCCGTTAAAACGGTTCTTCCCCAAGAATCCAGCGACAGCAGCGACAACGAAGAATCAAAGGAGATGCAAACGATTGATACCGGTTTGAATAATAATATTATCAAAATTTTTATCATTCCCTGCCTGCCAGTAGTTTGCTCGTTTCCTCGTTTCCTCGTTTCCGGTAACCGCATTTTATTTGTACAGGCGACGTGGAAGTTATGGAATCCGAGGATGACGAATTGGTACCCACGGTGACGATCGGTAATAAAACGGTTGCGATAACGAGCGTTAATAATGCTCTTATTGAAGAAATGACGCCAGCCGAGAAAGACGCTTATATTCAAACTTATCAAGAATATTATTCCCACATGTACGATTGATGGATCGAAAATAATATCTTGTATAGAAAAAATTAAGGGACTCGGCTCTTTCTTTTTCGTAAAATCGTATCGACTCGTTTTTTTTTCTTTTTTTCATTTTCGTTCACATTTTATTTCATTCTACTATACAGCTTGAGAGCATTGCATTATCAATAAACAATACGACATATTGATCGATAAATACAAGAAATAAATTACAACTAATAAAATATATGTCACTTCTGGTTTGACGGGAAATATTTTTTTTTTCAACAACTTTTTTTTTTTTTTTTTCTCTTAAAACATTATAAGATGCATTTTAACAAAGCTTACTTGATATTTGCATTTTTTTTGGTACCTCGTCGGTGCAGAGGACCAATTTCCATTCGACCACCACCATCGAATGGAAATTATTAATGAGCCTGACGAGGCTCTTGCTTTCTCTTTTCATTTTGCCATTTTTTTGTATTTTTTTTTTTTTTCTTTTTTCTTTTTAATTTTCATATTGAATTTTTTCAACCGATAACCGTTAAATAAGCTTTCGCAAACGCACAAAGTCGAAATTTATCGAATCTATCTTGTAAATGTTTCATATAATTGTTCATATAATTTTCTCATCAAGATTTTGAATAATTTGCTTTGTTTTATTCGAGTTATGTTTTTTATCCGAGTTCTCCGAGGGTTGCCCGATCCGATCGATCCGAAAGCGACTCCCCGATGCGAGCTTGGTAGAAGAAGAAGAAGAAGAAGAAGAGTGTCCCCTCGGATGATGTTTGTAGTTGTTTTCCTCTCTTAACGCCTCGCCCCCCTCTCCGTTGATATCGCTAATTGTAATAAATTATTCCGGCTCGTTGAGACGGAGCCGTGCAAAGTCCTCGAAAACAATGTTGTCGTCGTCGTCGTTTGCGTAGCACGAATTCTCATAGCGCGCACGATCGATGCTCTTGCTCTTCTTCATCATAGCTTTCTCTTTTTCGGCGCTTCCTGCGCGTCATAAAGCCCCAAAAAATAATTGACGATCAACGGATTAGCAGCATATTCCAAGAGAAAGATGGGAGGGGGGTCTGTGAAGCAGCATACGTACCGGGGGCAGGGTGCATCAATTTCAATGGAACATCGGTAACCAATTCGCCGCCGAGGGTACCGCAGTTGAGTTTGACGCGAACGGAATAAGATATGACGATACCCATTGCCTCGGCTGGACATTTGCCTTCGGCGACCAGAGTGGAGGAAGCCAGATTTACGTCGTCGTCCTGACGAGAGATTATTGAAAATATGATGAAGAAGAAGAAGAAGAAGCGGAGCAACGATCGCGATTACCTTGAGATGGCCATCGAGGGCAATGCCACGGCGATCCTTGTTGCTGCTGGCCAAAGGTACGAGGTAGAATTGCTTGGTAAATGAAGCTCCGGGTGTAATAGGGCAACCTTCGCGCGTCTCCAAGCTCGCAACGTGACGCGAGAATTGAGCATTGACCATCGTTACCTCGCAATGTTGGACAACAAAGATCTGCGTTATTAAAACCAGATAAAGGTTATTAATAATACGCCTATTATCGCTCGCTCGCTCGCTCGCTCGCTCGCACGCACCTTTATGTTCTTTACGGCCTTGCGCGAATTGTTGGTTATAATTACGTTCGCCGATACTTTTTCGCCATGATAATAAATTTCCTTGTCGAGAGTGACCTCGAGATTGAGTTTGCCCTGGGAGAAGGTGAATCCTTTGGAAACGAGAGAGCTCGGTAATCTGCGTCCTCGAGTTGGTGGGGCGAATTGGAGTTTCTTTATGGCCAACGTGACCGATGAACGTTTGTGACCCTACGACGACAATATATATATGCATGAAAAAAATGCCAAATGAAAGTGATGATATGAAAAAATGGCAAAATTTTGGGTGATGGTCGCACCTTGTCTTCCTCGTTCTCACCGACGTAAATTTTAACGACGTAATCAACTCCGAGGGGTTTGCCTTGATCGTCGTCGCCCGGTTGAAGGGTCACGGAGCTAGGAGAATTTTGGGGAAATTGAAAAGTGAAGGGATACGCGTTCGGCCCGAGTTTCTTGAGGAGACGTTCCTGTATCGGTGTTGTTTCTTGTTTCTCCTTCTTCATCGGTATAACCTGCTCTCGGCAGAGGACCATTTCCTTGCTGAATTTAACTCCCATTACCTCGTCCTCCTCGCGACCATATCGGTACGTCGTCGTCACCTTGAAAATTATTATTCTCATCACCGTATTAGCTAGCAGCCGCCCGGCGCGAGATGAAATTAGAAAACAAAAATTTAACAAACCTGGCCGTAAACTTTTCGTCCCTGGAGATAATCATTCTCGATAACGACTATTCCATCGATCGGATCTACCGTGTCTATGTGATCGATGAAATCACGCTTGCCGAGGTAGACCGTCACCTTGCCTATGTTGATATTTTTCTTTTTTTTTATTTACCATCAATAAAATCTCTATCTCTACTAAATGGTAGATTCTTATTACCGTTCGGAGTGGTCTTCTTGAATACTTTTACGGCCACAACGTACGCCAAGAACAAGAGAGGAAACATTTTTTTTTTTTTTTTTTTTTTTTTTTTTTTTTTTCCACAAGTTTCTGGTCGAGTGTTTAGCAGAGATTTCCCGCCCAGAAGTGACGAACCAACGGCCATTCCCAACACCTTTTTATACTTCGCTCGAAGGGGCTTCCTACCTCGAAGCCCCATATCGCCGCTAATTCCATTATGCGCTTCCTATAATTCGTCCTAATCAGATGAAAACCATCTATATTGAGCCTTCGCCAAAAGAGAGCGAAAGTCATTACACAATATTCATGGATATTGCGTTTTTTAAATATATATACATATATTTTTATATTCCCTTGTCTCTGCTTTCAGTCGAGCGTCGAGCGTTCGAACAAGCGGTCGCGGCGGAATCTCGCTCGCTCGCTCTTTCTTGGCTTAGCCCCGACGATCATCTGCGACTATTTTTTAATTAATTAAAAGCCGCTTGCCACGAAAGTACTTTTTCACACGGTCGTTCGCGTTGACGCGGCAAGAATTTTGAAAAATTTCCGAAAAGCCGTGCGTTTCTCAATTATTTATTTAGATCTTACACGCGAACCCGGATATTGTAACAGCTAAATATGTACAAATAAGAGAAATATTCACTTTTCAGTCTTAAGGTTTATATTTATTTCAATAATAAGTGTTTACATTATATGGAGGTATTTTTGATCCTTTTGATCGGATCCCCCTGCCCCTGCCGCTGCTGCTGCTGCTGCTGCTGTCGCATTCCAAGGAATTTCAATTCAGCTTTTTTTCTTTCTCATCGTCGCGCCCCTTAACAACGGTAAATCATAATCGATCCTTTCGTCGAGAGTACGTTCGTTCGTCTCGACTGTATTCGCTATAAAAACAATTGCTTTCCTCCTACATAATTATTCCATTAATCGCTCCCTTTCTCTCTCTCGCGAATCGAGACTCGAATATTTCGTGAGCGAAAAAGAAAAAAACGAAAAATATCAACCAATTCGAGAAAGACCAGCATAAAACTATTTCGTCTTTTTCTTCTGGCAACACAACATCTTTTATTTATCGTTGCTCTTTGAACGTAAACTCGACCAAGGCATTTTTTATTATCACTCATATTCTTTTCACGCTCACGCTCTCTCGCATTCTTCACTGCTACAAAGGTAATAAAAAAAAAGAACTATAAACTAGAATCCGATGCGTAAATGAGCTTAAGGGGATCGGAAAATTAGATTCATCTTGACTGATTTTTCTGTTTCTCTCTCTTTCGCGCAACGTTCACGATGGTGTTTTTTCATCCTGCTTCCGTCCTTCGTCCAGAACTTTGTAATGGAAAGAGAAACAGGCGTGTTTAATGACGTTAAATAATTCCGATTACACAAATGGAGTTAATATTATAAAAAAAAGGAAGAAAAAAAAAAAAAATGTTGGAAGCAAAAATAATCATTGTCAAAGGATCGATTGCGAAAATAAAAAAGGAAAAGAGAAATGAAAATAAAAATAAACGTTGATGACTTACGGATAATTGGATAGTAAAATGGTAGCGATTTTCAACTTAAAATATATATAAATATACGCTAAGAATAGGCACGGTAAATGTATGATTATTTTGGTGGATATATAGAAACATATATTTTTATATATATACACACACACACACGCATACCCAGTGTCGAAGCTAGTCGAGTGTGCGCGTGTGTGTGTATGCGTATGTGTGTACGCACACTCGTTACTCAGCAGTTTGTTGGACATGGACCGTGACGAGTCGCGGGCCGCTATCGGAAAAGAGAAAAAATCATCTTTCCAAAAATATTTTCAACATTTCTCGTTTTATTTAATTTTTTCTTAATAATGAATCGGAGGTAAGTTTGGAAGGGTCAAAAGTTAATCGGAACTACTCGCCCCGACTACGTTCGACCGAGGCTCAATGATCCCCGTTTTATCGCACCAACTAATTGTGTTCATCATTTTCTGTTCAGGATGTTGAAATCATATATCTATATATATATAATATTGGTTTACGAATTATCCAGCGGGGGGGGGGCATCATCGTCCTTATGGTTTTGAGGGAGACAAACAAACCTCTGCTCGATAGAACGGAGTCGTACGGAATTTTTTTTATTCCACCGCTTTGTGATATGAAAATATTGAACGAGAAAAAAAATGTTTTCTTTTGAATTTTCCAACAGCAGCGCATTTTCCAAACAAAGTCGGAAAGTACAAATAGCGTTAGTTGCTTTTTTTTTCTTTTTCTTTTTTGCTAGTTTTTTTTATTTCGACTTGAATATATGAAATCGTGTCTCTTTTCCGGGCTATTAATTTTCCCGTATTTACGTGAGTTTCGTGACTCACGAAATAATATTTCATCGGTTGGACGACCAATTTGGCGACCGCCGCCGCCGCCGCCGCCGCCGCCGCCGCCGCTCCCGTACGAAATTCTTTCTGATAAAAATGGCCTCGGCCTCGGCGGACATTACAAAAGCACATTTTCTTTCCATCTTTCTCACTTAGAATGTAGATGTTCGCAAATAAATAGATATTCCGGAGATTTCGCTGATCTCGTAAAAAACGACGTTACAATTTGCTCTTGCCTTTTCTGTTCTCTCGTCTCGATCAACGATTCGCATATCCATCGACGGCAAAATTAAGCAGGAAAGAAACGCGGAATTTATATATTTATACGATGAAAAAACCTACCCAACATTCTTCCAAGATATCTCTTCTTGTCGAGGCTTTTTTGTCATTCCGGCTTAGGATAGATCTGCACAAAGAGAAAGAAAAGAAATTTATTTTTTAAAATGGGTTATTTTAGGCGCAAAAGCATAAGAAGAAGGGCGAAGAAAGAAGAGATCTTACAACTTGGCGCGGCGGCAGACTCGAATCTCTTCTGAATTTGATCGTAGGTGAACTTGACAAAGGTGTCGTACTGCTCCGACAGTTTGGTATGGAGTATCTGATCGTATTCCTCTCGTATCTGTGTCTCCTGTTCCTTGAGCATTCGCTCGCAGATCAGTCCAACCTAGTTTCCAAATATTCCAAAATTTATTTTCACTCCGACGGTCCTTAGACATTTTTGGCATGCTCTTATAGGAGTATAGCTTTACCTGTCTGAATGTAAACAAAGGATTTTCCTTGGTAGCGGGATTGTAGGCATAAGAATTGGGTGCGCTCCCCGCCGACGAACCGGACGGACCGCCCTCCGTATCCGAAGAGTCGCCGCTGCTCGCTTGCGGATTAAAATGCAACTGCTTGCGTCTGTGTAATCTGCGAATTTCTTCCCTGATGTTTGCTGCCATTTTTTCTGTTTGTAACAATTCATACGACGATACAATACTCTGACATATCAATATTAAAAACCGATCGAGATTGACTCGAGACGAATTCGCTCGCTCGCTTGCTCAATTAAAAGCATGGGAAAAAATGAAAAACAGCAGGGATTCGAAGGATTTATGATTTTTCCAGCGCTATTAAACTTTTCATTCAACAGCATCTCACGTTTCGCGTCGTTGTTGGGCCATTTTCCAATTTTTTTGGCTCAAACTAACGCGTTCTTTTCTACTACGAGTTTTTTTCAAATTTTTTCAACATTCCATAGCGTAATTTTTGTTCGCATCAGCGAGCATAATTTGGTGTTATTCAGCGAATTAACATTTTTCGTATAAATGGAATAAAATTAAAGGTAAAAAAAAAAAAAAGAGAGAGTAAAACGTCCGTTACGCATTACCATATGATTTAAAACGCGTGGTTGCTACCCCCCCCCCCCTCCTCTGCGCTTCCCAACTTTTCCGTGGCTCACTGGGTATTTAACCCCACCCGCTTCCCCGCAGCTGGGGCTACAAAGGGGAATCCAACGAACGCTTCGAATGCAGGGTATTAAATGGCGACCGCACGGGGTGCTCCAAGAAAAAACTTTAGTTGCCCAACTCCCCCCCCCCCCTCCTCCCTCTGCCCCAGCCTTCGGTGCATGAAACTTTTTTTTTTTTTTTCACGTTTTTGTCTTGCGGTCAAGTTTAGTGAAAAACAAACGGGATTTTGGGACAAATGATGAAAATAAACACGAAGAAAAAGGAAAGAAAATGGCGGCCGTCGATAAGATGATAATTTACCAGGCGTCAATTTGTGAGCGACCTCGCCGAAAGACGAAGGATTTTGTTGCCTGGGAGTGTTGTTTTGTGCCGATGCACCCGGGGAAACGCACATGGGTACGCATCTTCGTCTTTTGCTGGGACGCCCATGGCTGTGAACCGGATCGAACTCCAGAGATCGCTTTAGGGTGGCACAGGCCATTATTTCTCACCGTCACTCGGTTCGGTGGGTGCGAGGGGGCTGCTGGGCGCGCTCACGCGCGGAATAGAGAGAGAGTGAGAGAGCGCGCGCGCGCGCTCAAGAATCGCGCAGCGCAATCGAGAGGGACGGGAAGCGCACGCACTCACGAGCGATTACACTTTTGAGTTTCGCGTTTTCTTTCTCTCTCTCTCTCTCTTCCTTCCGTTCCCTTCCCTTTCCCCGTCTCGTATCGCGCCCTTTCTCTCTCACTCTCCCTCTCAACTAAGAATTATATTCTCTCTCTCTCTCTCTCTCTCTCGTTCTCTTCCCACGTTACGTTTTGCCCAGAGTTGGGCACGAGAAAAAAAAAAAAAGTTATTGTCAATCAACACGTTATTTTAGATGATATTCGTTATTTATCTTTTTCCCAATCACAGGCGGTTCCGCGTTAATGCCGATTATATTCCAAGTCCATGGAGCCTCTATCTCACTTTTTTTGCACACCAAAACAAACACCGCAGTCAAACAATATGGCCGATCACAGCAGCTCCTCGGCGAGAGAACGACTGTTTCGTGCGTTCCTCGCCACACTTCTCTTTCATCCCCTCCTCTTTCTTTCACATCCGACACTCTGTTGTTACAAATCGTCATGGCGCCTGCGCCGATAAGTGTTTTGCTGCTGCTGCTGCTGTCGCTCATACGCGCTGCCGCCGCCGCCGCGCCACGGTAGTTCTCCCAACTCCCAATATATATAATATATATCGCTTTCAATTCGCGCGGTAAGGGGTCGCTTCATTTTTCCGCGATGAATTTGAATCAGGATTCGGTTTCATACCGTTTCCATTTTTTATTTCATTTTCTCCCAACATTTTCATGATTGACCGTTCGAATCGAATTCAACACCTAAGGTAAGTTTGTAATTAAATGTATTTCGGCCGATATAATTTCGGTGTTGTACACACGCACGCAGACATGCAGAAACGAAATTATATCCCTTTGCACGCGCGAAAAATGAGGCACACAGCGAGGGAAATTTGATGGTCCGCCTAAAAATAAATATTCCGTGCAATCGGCACTTGTTCGTTTACAATCCGCAATATGCGTATATCGGATCGCAATTACGTAATAAATATAAAAAAATCATATTGTACCAAGTGTACGGGCCGCTATGGGAAAATTCGCGTGCGTCAGTTGAGCGCCTCTACCGACAATATTGCGAGTTGCGTCTTTTTTTTTTACTAGTCCAATAAAGAAAAAGAATCATGGCTTTGGTCACAGCTAGAGCAATTTTGAGTCCGGGTAAGTATTTTATTCACGAATTATTGTGTCAATCGAGGCATCTTGTGTAGTACGATCGAAAAACCAAAGATTGTTCCGACACGCGGCGAATCATAGCAAAGCGTTGACTTGATGCCAAAAATATTGATCGCCGCATGTCGAAGGAGGTTATGTTGGACGATTCACCGTGATCCGAGTTATCCGCAACAAACACAAGACTTGGATTTTAACAGATTCATTTTTTATTTATTTCAGTACTCCGACGCACCGTGAAGCAATTTTTGCTCAACGGACGACTGGCAAAATGCGTAAGTTTATCTATGCTGGTCACGCGCGATTTCAACAATTACTCTTTTCGTTCTAATCGGAATTCCACGGAATTCTCTACATTCCCGATGGAAAAAAAGAAAATAGTTCTTCCCGTACAACAATTGAGCAAACTTGAGTCAACAATGACAAAATTAGATTCTTGCCGATTGGCTCCGATTAGAAAAAAAAAAAAAAAAAAAAAAAAAAAAAAAAAAAAAAAACACAAAGTACTCGGATTCAATGAAATTTGCCGCTTAATAGCTAATTTTTACATATTTTATGCGTCAAACTTTGAAATTCCTATCTTTCATGATGTCGAGCAAAAAGTTATCGAGGCTCGCGGAGATCTAAAATTTTTTTATTGTCATTCTTCGCGATCGTCGGCGTTGTCGATAGGAAGAAGATTGATAATTCATAGATTATAATGTATTTGAGCGAATTTAGTAGGAGAAAGAAAAAAAATGTCGAGAGACGGGGCTTGGCTTTCCTCGAAACTCTTGTATCCTGGGTAGCCGAGCCGAGTCGGAGCGACGGATCGGCACGGACAACCGTAGTAAAGGAACGATTTTGATTTGACAGAATCGAAGAAATCTTCTCAACGGTCAAATCTTCCTACCGTGCGCGACCGCCCAGCGATTTTATGCGGAAAAGAAAGTTTATAACCGTGACAAGCCGCATTGCAACGTCGGTACGATCGGTCACGTGGATCATGGAAAAACAACCCTCACAGCCGCCATCACAAAGGGTACGAATATACGAATAACGATAGTCGATCGATCGATCGAATAAACATAAATGTTTGGTTTCCTCTTATTTTTTTCTTTCATGATCGAATAAACGGATGAATGACAGTCCTGTCGGAGCAAGCGCTGGCACAGGCGAAATCATACACCGAAATCGACAAAGCGCCCGAGGAGCAGGCTCGTGGAATAACGATAAACGTGGCGCACGTCGAGTATCAAACGCCGGTCCGTCATTACGCGCATACGGATTGCCCGGGTCATGCGGATTACATAAAGAACATGATTACGGGAACGGCGCAGATGGACGGTGCGATATTGGTAGTTGCAGCGACGGACGGCGCTATGCCGCAGACACGGGAACATTTGATTTTGGCTAAGCAGATCGGTATCGAGCACATAGTAATATTCATAAACAAGGTCGACGCGGCCGATGCTGAAATGGTGGAATTGGTCGAGATGGAGATCCGGGAATTAATGACGGAAATGGGTTTCGATGGTGAAAACACACCCGTTATCAAGGGTAGCGCGCTGATGGCGCTCGAGGGTAAAAGTCCGGAGATCGGTAGCGAAGCGATAATGAAACTGTTGGAGGCTATCGATTCGTACATACCGACGCCCGAGAGAGATCTCGACAAGCCATTTTTATTGCCGGTTGAGGCGGTTTATTCGATCGCCGGCCGCGGTACCGTCGTAACCGGCCGTCTCGAACGCGGAATCATAAAAAAGGGTATGGAATGCGAGTTTATCGGGTACAACAAAAGTTTCAAGAGCACCATTACCGGAATCGAGATGTTTCATCAGATATTGAACGAAGCTCATGCGGGAGATCAGCTCGGTGCTCTCATTCGAGGCATCAAGAGGGATGAAATAAGACGCGGCATGATATTGTGTAAACCCGGCACGATGAAGGCTCACGATCACGTTGAAGCTCAAGCCTATATTCTCAGTCCCGCTGAAGGCGGACGCAAACGACCCCTCTCCAACTATATGCAACTACAAATGTTTAGCAAAACTTGGGATTGCGCGACGATCGTAACCATACCCGAGAAAAATATGGCCATGCCGGGCGAGGGTGCCAAGTTAGTTGCCCCTCCTCTTTAGTATTATTATTATTATTATTCTCAATTTCTCTATCTCTCTTTTTTTGTTTTGTTTTACAGACTGGAGATTAAACTGGTGAAACAAATGGTTTGCGAAAAGGGTCAGCGCTTCACACTTAGAGACGGCGCGATAACATTGGGAACAGGAGTTATCACGAATATTCTCAAGGGTCTCACCGAGAAAGAAAGATTATCGTTGATGGAAGGAAAGAAAGGGAGAGAAGCCTTAGCGGCCATTCAAGCCAAAAGTAGCAGTTAAATACTTACGATATAAGCGTCTGTCGTTGACCGCGACAATTTGCCCTCCCATAGGAGTATTATTATCCAGTGTAGTTTCGAACGAAATCATTGATCAACGGATCTCAATGAATTCACATTCCCGTGAGATCGATCAAACTTTTTTTGCCCGATAATTACTCATTTCTGAATAATTAAACGAACACGAAATGTGCATTTTCTATTTCCATTCTTCTAAACGGTGTTTGAAAAATATGCGCGCGTGCGCGCTTTGCAGTTTCTTTCAAAAATGAGACCTTTGATTGAATCTGAAATTCATGCCGGTATACATATATTACCAACGAAAAAAACGCGATTTTAATCAAGTCTCCATTATGAAATGTCGGACATCGCCGTACGCTGCTTATTTATCTATATTGAATAAATTTTCATTTTATTCTCAAAAAACACCTCTCTTTACTCTCTTTCATGATTTAAAAAATATTATTCTTAAGCGATCTCGCTATTTGTTGTTTTATTATTATTATTATTATTATACGAAGCCATCATCAGAGTTACATCCAAGTTGCTGCAAACGAGTTTGTTTCAATTTATTTATTCATCATTATTATTCCATTTTTTCGTGTTGCGGAGTTCAATCTTCGTATAACGGGAAAATTTGAATTTATTCAACAACTTGGATCATTTTTGGCCGATCCTCGGAACTAGTCTCGATGTCGGACAGGACCAACGCGCCAAATTACCAACATTCCACTTGGACTTTCAAACAGCACTCTTACGCAAATGTTCATTTGTGTATTCCTAGGGACAGGAGGGGGGGAAATCCGTTCTCTCATAATTTAAGGTCTCGAAAAATCATACATTCATTTTTTTTCTCTTATAAAAATAGTAAACAGCCCGCGAAATGAATAATTTCGGGGACAGACGCAAACGGACTACAAACTGCATTAATTTCTTTCTGCTTTTACTTCGATTTCGGAAAAGAAGCCATTCGTTCTATTACACTCAACACTGGAACCGCTAGCGAAATGTTCCATCTCTCTCTCTCTCTGCATGCTAGGGGCATTCTTGGTTGCAATTAATTCAGTTTCCGGTCATTACAAATCTTTTATTCGGTCTGGTCCAAAACTTTGTTGAATTTCTCTCATCTTTTACTCTTAAATTTAGGGCGATTGAAAAGTTTCGATCACGAGATAACTCAAACATTTTTTCCTCGTGGAAGAAATTTTTTTTTTTTTTTCACGGAAATTTTTTGAAGCACAAAACGTTTCGAGGTCCGCGGAAAAAAATCTCGTTTAGGCCCTGCCTCGTGGTAGTGTGATGAAAAAAAAAATAAAATAAAATTAAAAAAATTAGGAGATTTAGATTGTGTGTGTGTGTGTGTTTGGGTTTCCTTATAATTTAATACAACTAGAGGTCCTCGTCGTCCTCGGGCAATGCCGTTTCCTGTGCCTCCTTGAGGTCCTTCTCGATTTGTTGTTGCCACTGAGGATCCATGGTAACTTCCGGTGGCAAAAGCGCCGGCATCGCGACAAATTCGAGATTCGGATCACCGATCAATTTCCTCGCGAGCCAGAGGAACGGTTTTTCAAAGTTGTAGTTACTCTTGGCACTGATGTCGTAGTACTGGGTCGAAAGATAAAGAAAACACATTAAAAGGCGCAATAAAATAATTGGTGGGTCCACGCGGTGCGAACGAATCGATGAATTTCAGATTAGAGGGACAGTATCAACGTCTTCATGGACAATTGGACATACCGAATCATCATAAGAAACTAAATGTTTGTCGAATTATATTCGTACAATTGTAAGAGAATGCATGAGATTTAAAAAATTGACAAGAAATAACACCTGTAGATTCTTCTTTCGATGAAAGACGATGCTCTTGGCTTTGACTTTTCTGTCCTTGATGTCGACCTTATTGCCGCACAATACGATGGGTATATTTTCGCAAACTCTGACGAGATCGCGATGCCAGTTTGGTACGTTTTTGTACGTCACGCGTGACGTAACGTCAAACATGATAACGGCGCATTGTCCCTGAATGTAGTAACCGTCGCGAAGGCCTCCAAACTTTTCCTGACCCGCGGTATCCCAGACGTTGAACCGTATGGGACCACGGTTGGTATGAAAAATCAGAGGGTGGACTTCCACGCCGAGAGTCGCCACATATTTTTTTTCAAATTCACCGGTCAAGTGGCGCTTGACGAATGTTGTTTTTCCGGTACCGCCGTCTCCGACTAGGACGCACTTGAACGTCGGCATGTCCACCTCTGAGGCCATTCTTCGAGATTATATCGGTCTACCGCTGGCAGGAAATCTATAGCAAAATTATATTCGGTCAAATGAGAATTTTCAGGACAAAACTTTGATGTTTTGTGCGTCGTTGAGATATTTGTACACTTTCGATAGAATACATTCGTATGATTTGTTACGCCCGAGTCGCCGGATCACGCAACGACGTTGCAAAATATTACGAGCTAGTATTTGAAGAAAAAAAAAAAAAAAAAAAAAACGCTCACACGAGTTATAAATTTGGAGGTTAGGAAATTGTTCAATTTTCGATGAAAAAAAAGTAAGAAAAAATCCAGATACAATAGATAATTATTTGAGAGTACGTTGAGTTGAAATTGAGAATAAAAAAAAAAAAAAAAAAAAAAAAAAAAACAATGAATCTCGAGAAGAAAAAATTTGATGAGAACCGGCGAAACGTGGAGCGTTCATGTATGATGATGATAATGATATAAAAAAACCGGAGATTCACGAAAAACGTGGATATGAGGTCGAAACCGCGATTTGACGCCGGCGAGCGTTAACTGAAGTACGGTTTTCGGAATAACGAAACTCGAATGGAAAAGACGAAATTTCGAAGCGAATTGAGAAATTAATCCAATAAATTTGGTAAGACATTCCGCTGCGAAGCGTGCATTAAATGGTTAGAGAAAAGAAGCAGCAGCAGCAGCAGCAGCAGCAGCAGCACGCCGACTTGTCACGAAAATTAGCTCGAAAAATGGCGCACTTGGAAGGACGTGAGTGTCGAAAGGCGAAAAAAATTATTTCCATTAATAAAATTCTACAAAAGATTGTCTCCGAGTCGCGTAGACATTTTATACAAATATATTGCGGTTACTTACTTTTCGAAAGATGTTTGTTTGAGGCGAGCAGGAAATTTCCCGGGTACGAATAACGCAGGACGTGAAAATGGACGATAAAATTTACCGTGGCGCACAGTCGTTATGGCTCACAATGGCGTTCCTCCGGGGCGAGCGAAATGCCGCGAGACGACACTCGTAATTCCTGTTACAACAAAAACACGAAATATACCACTCGACCGAACATTTTTTTAACGGAAAAAATTAAATTTCCTCGGTGATGCCGTTTTTTCGATAAAAAAATTGGGATACTCGTTGTAAAACAGATAAATTGGTATAAATTTTGTAGCGACACCTGTCGATGGCCGCAACAGTGGCGTAGAATTGAGGCGCCAAAGATTCGACCGCTTCGATTCCAAACGCGGGATATTCGAAAAGTAAAAATAATACAAACAAAATTATACTCTATTGAAATGAGTGAGAAGCGTAAGTTATCGGGGAGCGTTTCCGAAACAAGTATTCAAAAAAAACATGAATTCAAAATGATTGTGCAGGAAAGTGCGGTTAATGAGAGGTTCGCTTGGTTCGTCTTCGTTGCGATTGGTCCTTTCTTCTATAAACTTGCTTTCATCACAGAGACGACGAATTAACGTTTCTCATTATTTCAGCGCCGCAATCGTTTGAAAAAATTCATCAATACAATATCCTCACACTCGCATTTACTATGAATAACGGAGTAACGTTATCGCTGGTTAATATTTTATTAGCTAGTTTTATTTTCTGATCAGGCGGCGTGGTGGGTGGTGCGCGAATGTTTCGGTCACGTTTTCAACTTTATTGCGAATTTGTAAAAAAAAAAAAAAAACCCATCACGAACGTTATAAATATAATGTATCTCAAATAATTCTTATATATTACGATTTTTTTTTATTAATTTGCCTTTTTCGGATTCAATGAAAAAATTATCTGCAGAGGGCGTAAAATATTCAAGCAAATCTCTGAACCCTCGCTGAACGCATTTTCATGGTGGATGGAAAAGGAGAAAACGTGTCGTGGGGGACTATGGCGGCGGCGGCGGCGGCGGCGGTTTGTCGGGTTTGTCGCGCACGGGGCGCCACGGGCTTTCGGTCACGAGACTGGCTCGGACGCTGACGTCATCGGCGCGTGCGCAGTGGGGGTAAACGGCACTGCAGAAGCGCTCGGAGTGCGGTCGGGGAGAGTTGTATCGATTTTACGATCGGTCTTCGGTCTCGCGCGGGCTTAGTTGCGCCTCCACAGTTTCGCTTTAGTTTTTTAGTGGCCGTGCGACTCACCTTACGCATCGTGTGTTCTATATGGATAAAAAATCGTGAATGGGATTACCAATTAGGTGTTAGAAATTCGTGCGTTCGTTTACAGGATAATCGTCGTTTAAAATCATGACCAAGGATAGATTAGCAGCCCTCGTCGCGGTGAGTTCACACCGAGTTCGGCCTCTCACTTTTTTTCGCATATCTATATTATACTCAAGCTACATGTATAGTTACGCGCGCGCGCACACACACACACAACCCGCGCGCACTCAAATATATATACAATCGTTTGGACATTTCCGTGTGTCTGTGCGTTCACGTATATATCTATACATAGTGTCACTAATATAAAACACGTACGTGCATCAAGTTTTCATGAAAAACGTCAAGATGAACATTTTTTTGCCTCGCTCTTCCCGAGGGACTTGAAAACGCCGCATCTATAACCTCAAAAACCTTTGTACTATCATGAGAATCGTTCCAGATACATACGAGAGCGGGCAAGTGCACGAGGGCGTTTTTTTTTTACTGCATTTTTCAATAGTAGCGTAGTAGCGCGCGAGAAATCCTTTTTTCCTCTCATCTTCCGAACAATCGGTTTTCGGTTCTGGTTCTGTAATTGCGTTTTTTTTTTGTTTTTTCTTCATTTTTCCGTTATGCCCCCGCCCTCCTCCGAGTAGGAGGTAGGATGAAATGAAAAATAATGGGAAAAAAGACAAGCGCGTAGCAAGCGGTATAAATGCCCCACCCCGATTTCCGGTTCACGCGAGTTTTTCTCATTCGTTTGACAGATCTTTTGACGTTTCGTGCCTGACGCAATTTTTTATCTTTTCCCGTGGTCGATGAGGAGGGCGGCAAGGAGGCGAGGCAGGTGGGGGCGGCATCCGTCGAACGAATATTTCGAGTCAAACGCCGGAAGCCGGCGTCTATCACTATATCTACATGTATATATGTGTTTTTTTTTATAATGACAGGTGTTTAATTCTTCTCTTGTTCGTTCTTTTCTCTCTACTCGTAGCTCGAGTTATACCCACCTTAACTCTCATGGAAAATGACCCCACCTTGACTTACTTTTTTTTCTTTCTTTTTACTCACTCCGATCCATGTTTTAACTCGCAATTCGTTTCTATATATATATATATATTTTTTTTTCATTTCATCGATATATATTTCAGTAATGTGGGAAATGCACGATGTCCGCGCCTCGTGACACAGCAGCAGCAGCAGCAGCAGCAAAAGTTACCTCTTTATATCTTTTATTAAAAATTTTTTTCTACTTTCCAAAACATCTATAGTTTGAACGAAAAGTTGTTGTCTAAAAGTGATGTAGCTGCGCTGCTCGGGCCTCCGGTTATGTCAGCTGAATCCAAATTTTCACTCGAGCGGGTAAAATTTTGATGAAAATTCGAGACCAAGGATAAAAAAAAAAAAAAAAATTCACCATTTCCAACTTATTTTTAAATTGAATCTTCATTTCAATAGTAATTCGAATGGATGTTTAAATTTCGAGAGCCAATGTAAATGGCAGCAGAAAGTTTAGCAAGTAGTCCAGGGCAATTTACGTTGCCTTTGTACACACCGATTTTTAATCTTCTTTTTTATTCTCGATCTCACGAGAGAAGAGAAACTCATACTTTTTATTGTTCTCTCCGCCGGTACCGGGAAAAAGTTATGCACTTCCTATTTCGACAACGCTGATTGAACGCCTCGCTCATTCCGTGACGCCCCCCCCCCCCCCCCCCCGACTTGTATCTTGTTTTTTTTCCTTCGACCGTTCGCACGATGACGCACCAGCCATCGAGACTGTCCTCTTCAGAATTACCATACATGTCGTAGAAGTGTTTTTTTCCCCAATTGTCGTTTTGTTTTGTTTTGTTTTTTACCACTTGGTACAATAGATTCTCCTTGGAATGACGTTCGATTTTTGTTGAAATTTATAAGAGCAAGTAAATTCCAAATGATTATAATGATGAATAGACCGAGGGCACACTTTTTGTCGTCGCACTCTCTCTCTCTCTCTCTCTGCTCTCGCGGTCGTGCGTTACCAATAATATTCTCTTTGTACCTGTAGGGGGAGTTTTTGTTTTTTCAAACAGGTTGGCGGAGTCGGAAGGTCGCGCGAAAGCCTAAAAAGAGTGTACGCGCGGATGCGTTAGCTATAGGAGAGGCTACTAACGAGTTAAAATTCACGGAGCATGTGCAGGATCGATGGAAAAACCGATTATTGCGATTGATCCTTGCGATAAAACGACTCGCGATCGCTGCTCAACTTGTATACCTATATTTCCACGAGGTTTCGAATTACTTTTTACAACATTGGGATGGGAGAGCGTTTGATGCCCTGAAGTTGTTGCTGCTGCTGCTGCTGCTGCTGCTGCTGCTGCTGGCATCATCTCTTTCACACCGTTTTTCTGGCTGAAAATTAAACGCGAAGGAAAAATCAAGTTATCGTCAATGATTCTCGATGTAGGGAAAAAATTTGTAGCCGCGAACGTATATATACGATAGTCGATTCGATAAAAAAAAACGTAGGTATTTCGAGGATGGCTTGCATAACGCGACTCGGCGCTAATTGCGCCAAGGTAAATTATTGTACAACGATTTAACGGGCGCGGGCGCGCTGAGCTACCTCTTTGAGGAGGAGGCGCGCAAAGGCTCCAAAATCTGCTTAATTCAAAACTGTCTGTTGCTGCTGGCAAAAAAGTACAATATTTCTGAATAAAAATGATTTTGTCTTGATTTTGATTAATGAGAGTTTTTCTTCTTTGAATCGTTTGGCTGGGCCGCGAAAGTACGAGTCATGGTTCGAGCAGAATTTTATGAACCGGGGAATCCGACTTGTCCGAAAGTTGAAAAAAAAAAAATAATAATAAAAACCGAAATAGCATGATTCAGGTAAAATATATTTATTTTGGAGACTGCTACGCGATGATGTATCGTCGCGCGAGAACCGAGCTGCGAAATAATCTCGTTTCGCAAAGAGACGTGGGGAGAGAGTTGTGAAAAAATACATATAGTTATAAATATAGAGCGAAGCAGCATCTATGCGCGATAATATATTTCATTAAACACGCTCTTCGGATCCGTCAAATTATCTTTGCCTCGATCTTTGATCGGATGATCGGATGATTTATTTATTTGTTTATTTACGCGCAATAACTCGATTGTTATTTATAGGCGAGTTGAAAATTGAATAAAATAAAAAGAGTAATGAAAAAATCTGCAATATTCGATCGCGCGCTTACTCGGTGTATGCGAATCAAAGATTTTGAAAGCGCGCGCGAGCAATCCGAACTCTCTCGGACAACACCCCGCCCCCCGTTCTGCTCTTCTCCACTTTTCCCCTCTCCCGTCCCCGATGGATATCTTGCTCTTGCATCGTTGCTCCTTGCTGGTTTACGCGCGCGAGAATCGAGACCGGACGAACAACAGAAAAAGACGGAAAATTAGATCGATGAGACGCGATGCTCGCGTCGTCGTCGAGAGTAAAAGCTACACGCCAACGTTTTACTTTTTCTTTTTCTTTTTTCCTGTCTATTCGATCGATATGCCTTCCTATACCACCACCGTGTTCTCTCTTTCACAGCCTTCGCGAGTGGCCTAGCCATAGCGAGAGACTCAACGCCAGGGGCGGGGAAACACATTTGACGAATATATACATAATACAGCACGCGCGTAGGGGATATGTAGGGGAGTGTATGGGGCAAAACGGACATTTAACAACGATTTAAGCAGATTTTATATATCGTCTTTCAACTATATTTGAGCCCCAAAATTTATTTCGAAGCGCGACTGTTGCCGCGAATAGAATGCGAATGAACGCGGTAATATATAAGAAAAGAAACGAGACCACTTGGAGACCCCTATTCCACACGGCATGTGAGAAAGAAAAATGAGCCAAATCTTGAGATCGCATTTGCGGGCCATGTTTTTGGGTCATACAAAAAATGAAAACCCCAGCTCTACCGTGCTGGGATATAATTGATGTTTCAACTATATCGGAGTCCGACAATCGATTTCCGTTCCTAGTTCCTCGAATTTCGTGAAAAACAATAATTTCGGGGCAAAGTGGACGCAACAGCCTCTCGCGAAGCGGCATCCCAAATTGAAAAATGACATTTTTCCCATTTCAGACGCTAGAATCGATTGTTTCCGAATGGCCTGTCAACTCTGTAACATCATGTAAGAAATGTTGCCAATGAGCCGCCCTATTTCTTGGATGTAAAGGAGAAAAATTATCATTTTATTTGCTCCAATACAAAAAAACCCTATTTTCTTACCGTGATTATTAATTTGTTTTTCAAATAAGTCACCAAAGAGAATGAATAGTGAGCAGAACGTAGTTTGGGATCGGAGTCAAAGTTTTATGAAATTTATCAAATTTCGGATTCGACGTGTGTCTATTTTGCTCTGAAACTTGAATTTTTTGTGCATTACACCCTACAATTCATCAATTTCAGATAATTCAGGGTCAGAACATGGTTTGGATTAAAAAAAAAAAAAAATTTTTTTAATGAATTTCATAAAATTTCGCATTTTACGTGTATCCGTTGCCCCATATTTCCCTACATACATATATTCAATAGTTTGCAAGCAAGCGTTCTCTTATTTATAGAAAGCGAAAAGAAATTGTTCCGCGTGCGCGCGCGCGCGCGCGCAACACTTTGTTTTTATCAATTCAAAATAAACTGATTTATCAACGCGTTATTGGCTCATTTGACTCGATACGCCCGACCTTTCGAGAGCGAATTGAATGTGAACAACGAAATATGAAAAATATCATACATACAATATATACGTTTAATATTTTCATTCGTGTCCCATCGCAGGTACATCGCAGGGCATTGTCAATTATCATATTGACATCCCAGCAGCAGCAACAACCTATCACCTTTTCAAACGTTGGCTATATTTTTCATCAACATCATTTATCATTTTGACTTGTTCCGTTATTCGCGATCGACCATCGAGTTTTTCCTTATTATAACGAATTTATTTTCTTTGCAGGCCCAGTCGGACGATGACGACGTGGCGGACGAAGTGTCCGTTCCCGTGGGGGGTCAGGATGATTTTATGACGGAATTCTTCGCAGAGGTGAGTACTTTTTTCTCTCTCTCTCTCGAATCGCTTCGAGGCGCGTTGAAAAAAAGAAAAAAAAAAGATTGATATGTTTGAGAATTACTGAGAAACAACGAGTCTCTACCATTTTGAGCGAAAATTTCCTAATTATTTGTGATCTGGTTAATGAGTGCGGTTTCGCGATCGATATAGAAAACTCGAAGGAGAGGGGTTATGAGCGCGGGTAATATATCGGCATCGCCGCGTTGCAGGGTGATACGGGGTGATGAGGGATGCATGATGATGGGGCAGGGGTCGCAAGTTGAACTATTAAATTACGTATATAAAGTGGATTTTTCTTTGACGAGAGTTACAAGTCCGGAGAAACGAGGGTTTGGCGGAGGTCAATAATTCTCCGGCACGTTGGTAGTGATGAATATATAAGCTCGGAGAATGCTGCACGCACCGTGAACGTCAGTTATATAACCCGAAATGGCCTGGCTGGTGTATGCGCGTCTCATACCAAGTACCTATATTATGTCTCTCTCTCTCTCTCTCTCTCGTTTCGCCAGTAATTACTATCGCTGATTGGAGGCGAACCAGTAGGCTAGCGCGTAAATTGTACCGCGCGCGACGACTTCTGCAACCCTTTCCGCCCTTCCACGCGGCCCTTTTTCAACCCCTACAGATAGGACCGCGCGCTGCTTGTACGTTGCGCGCGTAACCCCGGCGGGCCGGCCTTCTCGATGAAATTTCGGCTTCTTTCCCGTTGATGATTTTGGCGCGCTCTCGCGGGCTTGTACCCTCCTCCTCCAGCATTCCCTCATCCAGTTATACTCGATCGATCCTACCCATACTATTTACCTAATATACCCGACGCCTACTCCTCCTTTCCATCCAGCTTTAACCTTTCATATCCTTATTCCCTCTTAATTTTTATTCAGCGCAGCCATGCACGAATCGCGTCCACTAAAACCGTCCACCACTTGGCTCGAGTCAAAAATTCATCCCTAAAGCATTAACAATGTTTCTTGACTCTCCGCTCCAGTTCCCTGTGCTCTGGTTCGTTTGCCAAAGTCGTCGAGGAGTCGTGCGCGCGCCTCAAGGGGTGGGCTATACCAGCGGTGTAAACGCTGAAAATTTAAGGAGGGTGGGTCACGAGTTTGCGGGGTTGCACGTGCTAGTCCAAGCTGATTATACCAACTGCTGAGATCTAAATTTTTTGAGTTGTAAGCGCCAATTTTCTGCATAGTACATCGATAAAATATATATATTCTATAATAACGTAGTTATATGAGATGAATTACATTGCAAAATATTTAAAAAAATCAATTGTAAACATATTTTTATTCGTTGTATCACTTGTTGAAACAACGCGCGGCGAA
The DNA here is from genome assembly GCA_037576405.1 of Campoplex capitator. Lineage (NCBI taxonomy): Eukaryota > Metazoa > Arthropoda > Insecta > Hymenoptera > Ichneumonidae > Campoplex > Campoplex capitator. Next base: position 15,762,872 of record JARBWI010000322.1, on the reverse strand, counting down.
TAGATTTCAAAGCGCGGTCTGTGAATGGCATACGGATATTCCTTGGCCGGTAGGAAAATATCACACTGTATAAATCCTATGAATCGGAGCGATTTTGCAATAGTAAATTTTACTTATAGGTATGATGGGGCGGATAATCGTCATGCGGTCGCCGCGTGTTTAAGTTTTCCGCGAGATTCTTGAATTAGCATACAAAACTTAACTCGAAATAATCCGAAAAGATAAGAGACACCGATATAGAAAAATACACCCAAGATAAATCCGGTTGTAAGTTGGATTGGAATTATGTATTCGGAAATATTTTTCCCGAATCACTGAATTTCTCGTGTGCGTGTACGAAATCCGCGATTAGTTCCGCGAAAAGCACCGGTTTTAAGGAAGTACCTTCGCCGATTGGTACAATCATCAATTAAACGTACACAGAAAATTACGAAAATTTGCAGAGATGAGAAAAACTTTTCGAAAAATGACTCTGTTTAAATTTTGTAATCTGCTTCGATTGACTTTTATACACAAGACATTGATCATTTTTATATTTTGAAGCAGTCAGCAATAACATGGAATCTTATGGGATTCTCTGTGACTGTTTACATGCACTTCATCTTTTTATACCTAAATATTACGTTCGAGTTAACCAACAGATTTTTATAAAATTTTAACAACATATAAACGAATATCCAGTTAAGATTTTTCTTTTCCCGAAAGCATGTTAAGCTCGCTTGTGTAATAAGAAATAACTCAAAAAAAGATAACAAGATTTTTGAGCATTTCACAAATGTGTCGCAACACCACCGCCGCGGTGGTTATGGCGCTCCATTCGAATGCATGCAGTTTCAAAACCGTCGAAACATGTGTAAATTGGGTCAATGATAAAAGCATAATAATTCAAAAAAAAAAAAAAAAAAAAAAAAAAAAAAAAAAAAAAAACAAGATTGTACATTCGTAACGAATATTTTGTGAATATAATGCAGATTGATTGTTTTCGGAAACAAGAAATAGAAAATATAAAAACAATGAGACATTTAGAAACAGCGCGCTGGCTGTTGGTTCAATGTCCTATCCTATCGATACATACATGCACCTATACGCAAGTAGTAGGGGAGAGCCGGGCAAAGCGGAACACCCCCCCAAAAAAGTGAAAATTTTTTTTTTCGATGGAAAGTTGAAAATCTTGATGATTCTTCTTAGGACATCCATTGAAAACTTTGAAAATCAATAGGACGACCAATTTTTTTCAAAAAATTAAAATTTTTTCGAAATTGAAAAATTTGCTCATTCAACCGCGAATAAGCGTTGTAGAAGTGATATTCGTTATTAAATTGTATATTTCTAACAGAAAAATGAAAATAATGTTTTTTCGTGTTGAAAAAATGAAAAATTCGATCATGCAATTTCAAATATGCGTTAATAACATACTATTCAATAAAATGATACCTTTTTTGAACATGGGAAATAAAATATGTTTATTAATTCAAAAAACAAAAGTTCAACGAAAAGTGCCCATTTCACCATGGTCTTTATAATAAAGATCATCTCCGGCTCCGGCGCAATTGCATTCGGTATAAAATTGTATTCGATGATAAATTCGAAATTTTTTCATTCGAATAAATAAAAAAAATTCAACTTTCGGGGAGTTTGGAATTTTGAATTCGAATTTTGGAATTTCGAATTCGAAATTTTCGACTTTTGAATTCGAAATTTTGGACTTTCGAATTCGAAATTTTCGACTTTCGAATTGGAAATTTTGGAAATTTTTCGAAAAAATTGGACGTCTTATTGAATATTATGTTTTTAACGCGTGTCTTTAGACGAATGATCAAGATTTTCAACTTTCCGTCGAAAAAAAAAATTTTCACTTTTTTAGGGGGGATGTTCCGCTTTGTCCGGCTTTACCCTATATTTATACTTGTGCACGAGCATGTATACACCGTAGCAAGAGCCGATAGTAGAAGACTAAAATTCTCTGACTCACCGCCGCGTACCGATGAGGGTACTTTCTTAATAAAAATCAACAGACCGATATCCGAAAGTGTCGCAAAAAAGTCGCGGAGTGTGTCTCCGGCTATAGCTTAGTAGCTTATAGAAAGAAAATCTGCCTGACTAGGAAAAAAACTAAATTCTATCGAACAAAAAAACATATTTGCGCGAGGTTAGTACGCAATCACTGTCGCGGCCCCGTTGTATCGAGCCGGCCCGGTGAGCGAATAGCGTATGCCGGGATTCGCTAACCGTTTTCATACTCGAAAGCTCAGATCTCCGATCCGACACGGATGCTGCACGGTCGCCGGTTCCGCGAGATGAAACGGTTTTTGTCTTAATTTTTTTGAAATCCATTCTCAAAAAAATGGTGCAAACGTGCCCCTGGTTGACATGCTGCTGCTGCTGCTGCTGCTGCATATAATCTCTCTGACTATCGCATCCGCGTTCTGCTCCTCTGCTTTTACCGCTTTTATCATATCAGCAACACTCGCGGCTCGATGCCAACTCGTTATATACGCGCAATCTCGAGTAAAATCGCTCGAGTCCCCTCAAGTCCTCCTCTTCCCCCCGGAATCTATACCTTGTCCGCGGTGTGGGCCTTTTTTCATTTCTCTTTCCTTAAGGGTCGCGGTTAACCCGCTGCCAGCAGTTCCATCCGTTATAGGTATACCTATATGTATGTAAACCTTTTTGTTATGGCTGCTCACGGCACTCTTCGCGAGGATACTTCATTTTAAATAGCTTCTTACATTCTGCGAAGAGAAAAAGCGCATTTCCGTCGTTGAAGAAGGTCTTGCTACTCGTGAGAAATTATCAATACCAGCGCCTAAAGTCGTATACGAACTACGAGTGAATGAAAAACAGATATTAAAGTAGAGCGAGCATAGAAAAATAAGCGGGTGAAGGAAACTAACGATGAATGCGGTTACCTGCTGCTGCTTTGTTCTCCGATATTTGTCCCCCCGCTGTTATTCCCTCCCTATTTCTCGCTATAGCCCTATGCGGGGCTACTACTACTTCGTTCATTAAAATCAATATTCCAGTGTCTATCTCGACCGAATCGGAAAATAAAATCCGTTGAAAAACATATAGGTATTGATGTCGCACAATACTTTTGCGAAGAAAGGCTTGATGAGCAAGAATGTGCAATGAACGCGTAATGAAACAAAGGTTCCTTCCGTTTTGCATCGTTTTCTCTCTGAGATCCATAAATGAGAATTAATGATGAAAAGGTGGTGTGCCTTCCACCCGCCGGGTATTCAACGATCGAAGCTCATTCAGGGTCAGAACATAGTTCGGGTCCGAAGTTACAAATTTTATGAATCTTATGCAATTTCATATTATGGCGTGTGTTGTTTACTTTGCACCGTTTAGCCTCAAAATTGACCAGCAGCAATTAAGGCTGATTCAGGCCGAGAATGTAGCGCGGACTCGAACATTTTTTTTCATGAATTTTATCAAATTTGAGATTTGGAAAAGTTTATTTTGCCGCCCCGCATATTCCCCGGCCCATATCTATATCAGAATATAGAGCAATCAAGCTTTCTTCGGCTAGAGAGAGAGAGAAAATGAGCTGCTCGTTCGTCTGGGAGCAGGCGGCGGGGCATTATTTGTTATCTCGTTTTCTCGCATACTCGGCTGTTTCTACATGCTCCGCTACCGCATTACTCGGGAGAAAACGAGGCGGGCGCGGGCGGTAATCGACCAGACGGCGCTGGTTACTCGAGCCTTCGAGGACTTTTCTCGAGAGCGTCGTTTCTTATTTTGCTTTCTACTCTCGAGGAACCAGCCTCTCCCGTAAAAGCCAGCCGGCACTACTCCCCAAAATCATGGCGTTGCTGGTTTTCATCGTCCCAACGATCTTGACGAAAAAAGACAAAAAACGCGGTAAGAATAATTACGCTCGCCGCGGCGGCGGCGGCGGTGTTGCATACACATTATTGGTACGCGAAGAAAATTGTTCGATGCTCGAATATCAGCTCAAATATAATCCCAGTCGGTATTCCTTCCTTTTCGAAGATGAGATGAGATGAGCATATCAACGCGGTGTATGAAAATTAAGTTCAAGAATATCCAATTCTCTAAACGGCATTCTTAACAAACTAGCTGCACACCGATATCCTATTTCTAGCCAGAAAAGTTTTCGCTAGAGAAAGCACGGAGAAAAAAGTTTGCCCCAGGCTCCGCCCCGCGCTCTGAAATCATTAGGCTTACCTACATAGGGATATAAGCTAGTGTAGAAGCAGGTAGGTAAGGTATTATATATTGATCGATTCTTGGGAAATTCGGCTGGCGTCATCCGCGCCAGGCTGGTCGGTGTAGGTATTGTCCGAGCTATGCGATAATAATGATGATGACGACGATTGTCATCGAGACTCAACAGCCCTGCTGATAACACGCGCCGCATGCATTCTTTCATTATTCCCAGAGCTTTTCTTCTCGCGCGTACACACACTAGTCGGTCGAGTCCTCAGGGCCAAGCTAAACTAGAGCTAATTTTCCATTGGTCCTCCGAGGTGAAGCGGAGAGGGTTGGGGTGTGAGGAGAAAAGAGTTGTTCCCCGCCTTTTCCTCGATTCTTCGCCTTTTTTATCTTCCTCTTTTGGTACTTGTAACCTACGCGCGTGTCGCTATACACCAATTTCAATGTTGCTCAAGCCTGAGTGACCTTTTCGCGCATTACCTGTATTATCTTCGCGCACACTTTTTTTTCTCTCGCCTCTTACATAGGTAGGTTATGCTCTTGTAGTATTCGGTTTAATTCCAATGAGATAAATTTATTATGCTGGCTGAAAGAGATTGAGCCCCGCGACGTCGAATTCCATCATCAATTTTCATCCCTGTGCGCCGCCACCCCTTTCTTCCTTATGCGCTTCGCTTTCTTCTTCTCTTTTGTCTCTCATTTTTATTTTTACTTGCGGCTGGCTCATCGATCCCCAAAAGTCTACAACTTTTTTTTTTCGTCGGTTCGATTTTGAATCTAATTAAAAAGTTAAGGTCAACAACGAGACACGATCCTATCGAGACCGTAAACCTTATTAAATTGAAGAATTAGTTTCTTGAACGAGCCGCGCTTGAATGGCATTCGCGAATTAATATAAATGCGTCAGCCGATACACGGGCTCTTTAACGTTGCTTCAATTGGAGGGAAAAAAATGAAACGCCTCGCGTTGATTTCAACAAGTTGAAGCGACGAGGAGGAGACGCGTCGATTATAATATTTTGGATTTTTCAAGGATTTCACTGGTGGGTTATGTTTAATGCAATATTCTTGTTGTTTCCTATAAAGGTGGAGGAGATACGCGAAATGATCGACACGATCCAGACGAATGTCGAAGAAGTTAAGAAGAAGCACAGCGCCATCCTATCAGCGCCGCAAACCGATGAAAGTGAGTTGGAATATTTCGTCATAGATCTCTCTCTCTCTCTCTCTCTTTCACATATATTAATTATAGGTATACCCAGGCGTAAGACGCCGGCATCGCATTCACCGCACAAGCGGACCATTCTCAATTTACCTCCATTTTTTCTTGTACACCGGTATCCCAGAAAAAAAGGGTATCGGACTTTCATTGTTGCGCATCTTTAATAAATGGTTGAATTTTTTTTTATTTCTTTTAAATTTTCATAGTTTTGCGATTAAATTTTTTTGAATTATAATAACACCGAAAGCAAAGTCAAGGGGCGATCAAGCGATTAGTTGTTTTAGTTTGCCGCAATTTCTTATTCCCAGTAGTTTATTCTGCAGATCTTTATAGCGATTGCGTTTACGGATGCTAATAAATTTTTTGAATGAGCGTATAAAAATTTATAATTTCGATGTTTTCGGACACGATATGAGTTGCGCGCAAAGTTGAAAGTTTACAAATTCTTGCGCATGTGGATTCTGCCTCCATCGCCGGTTTTATGAGCAGAGCCTGCTTCGAGCGGGCCCATATATAGGATGATGAAATTCAGGCTGGCTGTAAATCGGGCACAATTTAAGCCCTAATCCGGCGCAAATTGAAGTTGACTCGAAAATGTGTGCGAGGACGAAAGTGAGTAAGTTGGGCGGTGGCGGCGGCGGCGGCAGCGGCAGCGGCGGTGCGATAAATGGAACGAACGAGAGAAAGAGATATAGGCACGCGAGGGTTCGATATTCTGGATATAGTTATATTATACGAAATTCAATGGCAAACGTGAGAGTTCTCGTTATGCCCGAATAGAGAAACGCGTTCTTCCCCGAAACTTCACTAGCCCCTTGCCCTAATATACATAAACACGAGATGGATATAAAGGGGGGAGGTGCAGAGCGCGAGGGATCTTCGATAATCGTCCTTGCTCCGGTTAGCAACGGTGTGTGTGTGTGTGTGGGTGGGTGGGTGTTCCAATGGCACATTCTCATCCGCTTGGTGTCGAGGTTGAAACGGCTTGAATCTTACGTGCTGTTCCCCTCTTTTCCTGCGCTGCTTCCGTCAGCTCATCGTTATATATTTTCATCCCCCGCCGATCTATATGCTTTACTCCGTCGAAGCTTCAATTTGTTCTTATCATTTTTCTACTGACGCGTTTCAAATTTCCTTCTTCTTCGTTTCATACTTCAAGCACACAACTTGACTCTTCACTCGTGAGATTCCGCAAAACTGCTTTTCAGATACTTGAATTATTCCTTCCTCGAGTCAAGCCTTTTCTCAAGCGTCACAGAAATAGTTGTCTCGGCAATTTTACGTTCTCCCTCGCGCGATAGATTTTTGGGGAAAAAAAAAAAAAAAAAAAAAAACGGTTTCTGCTCTATTGCAAGGTGAAAAAGGCGCGCGTTTCCCTTTATTTCTCCGAATTATTCATCGTTCCAAATGAACCTCGCCGGTTACTTCACCTCGAAAAAGCCAGTAAGTCGGTCGAGCTCTCCAGTTTGGACGGATAAAAAATATATTATTTTTACGATTTTCATTTTAAATCGGGCCATAATATTATAATTGTACAGCAAAAGACAACAAGACGCAAAAACTTTTGCACGGACAAATAAGAAAATTTGGCAATTTGGTTAGTAAAGTTGAAAAAATTGACAAACGTGAACGTCGTAACGGGAATGATTTTTAGCAAGAATTCTATCGCTTTTATTGAAATAATAATAATTATTATTAATAAAAATAGTGGATAGTTGAAATAGTTTGAAGAATAAAATAATTCATTGGGAAGATTGGCGGAAGATGCGAGAATGGATATTAATCGTGTTAAAATTCCGGTCGGTGGAGCGTATAGGAAAAGACGGAGGAACGGGCGAGCAGGCAGGGATACGCGATTGACGGGTGCGAAATATACGTGGCACATTGTCCGCAAGTGCCACGAGGTTGCGCGCGGGATCGTTTTGACATGTGGCTACTATACGTTTAGGCCTACGTTTATATAGGCACGCATTATAATATACAAATAGAGAGTAACAGCTGAGTCTAGTCTGTATGCTGAGGGTATCGGTGTGCCGAGTGTCGGTGGCTGGAGCTCTGTCTCACTATATATATAGTGTACTTGTCTCTCTCACCTTGGATCAACCGCGATTCTACCTATATATACCGTTTACGGTACACGGTCCCCTCGTGCTACGACCTGTCCGATGCATGCGTCCTCATGCCAGATTCGTACGTTGAATAATAATCATTCAAAATCCACGCGATCCGTTATATATCGCGTATATGTGCTGGCTATCGGGGATGAGGGAATGAGGCAATTTCACGATTAGTCTGTCAAGCATAGTTTAAATAAGATTCTTTTATACGAACTTGCTTTTGTTGCACTCGGAATTAAAGGGATAAACTACTGAAACGATTCGACATGCAAATATCGTATACACCTTGAATAATCTTGAATAACTTGTTAACGAGACATTATGAAAATTCAACAAGTGCGATGCGGACCATCTTAATATTAATATTAAGAGGTCAAATTTTAACAGGCGTATTTTTATACTTGAACGAAACTTTACAACCTCCTTGCGGGGGAAGAAAAAAAAACAAATTTTGTTTTTTTTTTTTTTTTTTTTTAACGCGCGGCACTTTGATGGATTATTTACGCGATTCATGGATCGAACGCGCTTTATCGCAGCGTGACCAACTCGGAGAAGAGATGGAGGGATTTTTATACAGCACGATTGTCTCTCCCTCTTTCCTTTTTTTTCCGTCTCAATGTTCGTTGGTAGTACTTTTGACTTTGAATGGCGGGGATGCGATACCGTTTTCATGATATATCCGGCGACGTTAATGCTTTATTTCACTCTCCGCGTCGTAAGGATAAAAATTATTTTTCATTTTGTTCCCGAGTAAACTCTCACGCGAACGAGATACGGCTCAGTTGGATATAATTGCGCTCACCGCCGCTCATTCTGGCTTTTATACAAGAGTGTTTAAACTCTCGATAGATGCGTTCTGGTTTCAAAGTGTCAAAGTGTAGGTATACTTATTGGCTGCTTTCTGGCAGAGCGCCTTTATCTCTCGATCTATACCTATATTATTACTCCCCTGCTCGGCTGTATCTTGGGCTTGTCGCAGACGTTTTAGGGAATTGGCTCACTTCTATCAACGACCACTTTTCTTATCGATCCTCTACAGCGCCGCACGGTCCTGCCTGCTTTCGCTAGTCGCCTCAAGACCAATCGCCACACGATCGCGCCCGAATTAGGAAATCTTGTTTGTGAGACCCTTCAACGACGAGATACTACCTACCACCAAATAATGAGAGTTACTGCGAAAAAATTTTCATCAACAATTACTGCCCACTCGATCCGGATATTGAAATCTTTTTTTCTTCGTCCACTCCGTATCTGCAGACTCTGACAAATTCAAAGTATTTTACCTCTCTCTCCAGCACGTTGCGCTCATGCCTCCTCATTTTCAATAAATGCCGCATTGGTAAACTCGTCAATTGCCTGTTATTATTCAGTTTGGTCGTGTTTCCATTGAAAATTTGAACGTAACGCAGAGAGAGAGAGAGAGAGAGATACACCGGGCGGAACCACAAGAGGGGATCGTTAGTTGACTCGATTTTCGGTGTGACAGCTGATTGTGCGGGGATGCGAGACCGGGTAACTAAACCGTACATCACCGCTGGGACGTTAGTAGCGGCGGGTCACGGTCCTACCGAGGTCCCGTGTCGATTTGTAATCAGAGCGAACGCGGTGAATATTCATTCCCTCAACTCGCGTCGCGGTATATCCGCGACACACTCGAGAATCGTGATGGTTGTCCTTGCCCCGTTCTCATCGCCCAGTAAATTTGCTCAGCGTCCGCGTCAAACGCTTACACCAGATTATTTCATTCATTCCACGCGCATCAATTCTCGATTCGATTGATTTTTGGATGTGCAGGTAGCGGATCGTTTTGGTTTTACGTTCCGCGCGCGCGTTGCGCAGTGCTCCTGTCAATCAGGCTCCGCTCGCGGTGTGCGATATTGCGATATACGAATTGCGTATATATGTGCTACTGACAGCGGAACACGAGCGCATCGCGACCAACTGTTGCTGATTAATCGACAGCTCGTCCGACCAGTTCTAATCAACGCACCGCGATACGTCCAGCATCTTTCTCACTCTCACTCTCACTCTCACTCTCACTCTCACGTGCATGCTCTCATTGATTAGGGTTACCCCCTCGACTCTGCTCTACCGTATAACTCTCTCACATCCGCGCCGCTATGCGATCGGTAGGTACGCGCGCCTTGCTCGATATTCCCGAAGGATATTATCGAGGTCGCAATCGGAAATCAAGAAAATCCTATTATAGCTGTACGAGAGCGACAGATGTAACTTAACGAAAATGCCATTTTCACTGAAACATACGCGATCATACTTTTTCAAGATTTCTCGCAACTTATATATGAATATAGTTCTGAAATTCAAAGTTGACTCAGCGACAATATATATATATAGCTAAAGTATTGTCATTGTTATATAGAATCAACGAGCCGGAAAACCGCAATCGAAACTGTAACAAGATACCGCGACGCCTGCTAGTTATTGGCATCTCCATATAATGGATTATAGGTATATGAAACGGGTATTGTTGTGGTGTTTTTTTTCTCGATCCAACGATCGAAAGCTAATGAGAAATAAAAATGTATCAAGTCGCGAAGCAATAATCTGACGATAGACTTGGTTGTCGAATCTCTTGATGAAAATTAATTTTTATTTCGGCCCCTCTGCTCGTAAGAGATCGGGGTAAGAGGAATTTTTGTTACAAATGGACCGTGAAACCTACATCGGTAAAATATTTCTTTCACGTATATAAAATCAATTAAGAGGAGCAGGGGGAGGCGTAATGATTAGGTACCATGGTTTGCGTGTTTGGAATGTCTTGGAAGCCGACATACCGACAAAGCAGGCACGCCGGCGTACGTACAGCCGATGCATAACATTCCAGTGGGGAGATCGCCACGGTACACATCGCCATTATGAAACAAACTTCCGATAATTTCCATTTTCCAATGGAGTTGTCCAATATTTAAAGACTCTATGAATCCGAGCAGATCGCGATCCAAACGAGTTTCCGCCGCTTTTTTTTTTCCTTCATCCAGCCTATAGAAAATACGATATCGAGTGCGCACTTATTGCATCGATGTATATCAGGCTGCGGTTAAGAGGAGTATACTATTAATTTCTCTCCACTTTCATTCAACGCGCTCGCCGCATATGTTTCGCACCGAAAAAACTTGGCCACATGCTTCACCGAACGTATCAGTTCGGTATTATATGTAATACGATCCAATTAGCTCGCGCGCGCTTAAAGGCTCGAACAGCGGTAAAACTTAAACTTGAGGCTCGTGTTTGGTTCAAGCCTGGAAAAGATTGTGAGACTCTGGTCCCCGCGTAATCATCGTGCATCGACCCGTTAAAGAATTTGTAAAATACCCATGAATGCGGAAGAGCATTAATCAAGTTCGTAACGCGACTTGGGACATGACCATCGTAAGATCGGTTTGAGGCAGAGCTGCTGTCGTACCCACGCGGGTGGTAGGCTTTCACCTATAGGGAGGAGACGGACGCGTGCCATTGACGCGCCCAAGAGCCAATTATTAAAATTTGGATGGATGCGCCGCGAGGGGGTTGAGCAGGCCACAGCGAGACTGTCCGACTAGACCGAATGCTGGCTGATTCGTTCTTACTCCGCTCTCACTCCCTATTATCCGACTCCCTAGAATTCTCACCGTTATTGATCCGACCAACGCTTGCAACAGCGGCGCTAGCACAGCTCCGCCTCTCTCTCTCTCTCTCTCTCTTTCTCTCTAATTCATTGCCCGACCTTCTCTCTGCGGTAACATCCTCTCGTTTCCACCACGTTCCATGTCAATTTCTATCTTAATCCTATCTTTATAAATAATGTAAGCCGCGTTAGTTTGTGACTCGATTGTGTCTCAGGGCAGCTATGCCAATCATCCTCCAACTCTTGGTCGCGTCTATAATGAAAAATCTAAAAATGCAATATCGGACGGAAGAGGAGAGCCGGAATGTTTTATTTTCGTGGCATCTCCTCCTGGCGTATTCTTCGTACACAGATAAATTGGCAACAGCGAACAAATTAAATTATCCATCGGCAGATATGACGAGTGTTTATATCTTACGGAAAAAAAATTATGGTCCTCAATAGGATTGGGAGAGAGAGAGAGAGAGAGAGAGAGAGAGAGAGAGAGAGAGAGAGAGAGAGAGATAGAATAAAACGAAAGAGCGATGGAATAAAAAAACTACAAAAATAATTTCCATTCTCCATTTCCTCCTTTCCGTCTCGTTGGAAGAGCAGAACACGGAAAGAGTTCTGCAATAGCTTCGATCGGCTATCCGATTCTTCTGGATTGAAATTTGCCTCCCTGAGAGTTTTGAGCTATAAAGCGCGCAGTGTATATATACGTATATTATGTACATGTAAAGTGTGATCCATACACCAGAACCAGCAGTTTCAGAGCTGCTGGTGTATCGGTGAGAGATTTATCGCGGGGCGAATGAGATGTCATCGCGCGATTCTTTCCATTATTGCATCAGTTTCGATATAATTAACTGTCATTTTCGCGGTGACTCTGCCATTGTGCTATTGTTGTTGGGAAATATGTCTCGAAATAATGGAGAAAAAGAATCTGCAAATATCGTCGCCCTCGCGGCGATAACGTTTTGGAAAGCGAAAAATCTAAATCGAATCTTCAGCACGCTGCGGCTACATTGATTCCAATTCCGTTAAATCTCGTGAGAATACGGCGGCGGCGGCGGCGGCGGAATGACCGATGGGTGAATACGAGGATGGAGCAGCAGTAGCGGACGCCGACGAGTCAAAGATAATGCCGGCTGAGGCTACTTTCGCCTTTCTCGTCCTCTATTTATTCCTGAATCAGCGGAGCTAAGGAGGTGCACGATTCGAGAGTGAGCCACGGGATGCGATGCGGTGAATTTAAAATAGGTGAAAGTTTTTTGAGTCTTATCGGTGGAATCTTGGAAATAAAAATACGCGAAGCTCGAGGCTTTTGAGCGGCATCCGCGATTCCCATTCCGAATCAAGTTCCGAAGAAAGAAACTTGGCTCCGTCTTCTCCGTATTTTCGTACATCTCAACGTCATCCGGTTGCACCGGAGCGAGCCGATTTCATTCGGTAGTTTAAATTGAATGGAATATCGAATTTCGCGCTTAGCGAAGAACTAGGCGCATGATAACGCGCGCGTAACCCTTCGGGTTACACCGCTTCTTTATACTCCATCATTCCTCCGAACGTGCTGAATTTTTATATAGCCCTCGCGCGAACATACCTACAGGTTTTCCAATACTTTCGTAATTCTTGAAATAATTATCCAACAAGGGAAAATAATCCGCAACACGAATCTAACGGTCCATAGAGGCGTTGCTGTTCGAATGTCATACGGAATTTCTTATGCCAATAACAATTCATTCGTTTCTCAAGTTTCAGGTATATCGAGTCTGCGTTTTCAGGTATTTAAGCTTTATCGTATAGGTTTTCTTCGCTCTTCTACCTTGTCTACATATATGTATAAAAATGTGTGGATTCGACTGCGCGCGGTTTATTCTGTCGATTCTTCGAGAATCTCTCGACCGAGTTTTTTTTTTTTTTTTTTCCCTCAATCTTTTATCGTCGCGAAAGTAGTACATACCTCGGAGAGTATTCTTAAAATCTTTCCAAGGGATTTACGAATAAGAATATTTCGGGCCAAGTCGCGCGTTACATTCGAGACCGCGATCTCCTACGCACAGCTGCAATAAAGCTCATTGCGATACAAATGTCTGTTTAATTTTTATTTCTTTTTTTTTTCTATTATTTTCTTCTTCAGCTATTTTGCCCCGCGAGCAGGTTTCGAGCCTCCCGCGCGGTCGATTATTGATTCTCATTCTTTCCCTCTCTCTCTCTCTCTCTCGCTTTTTCTTTCTTGACGAGGCTGTTCTTTTCTTTACCTATCCTATATACACGTAGCAGAATCATCGAGGTCGCGATTCGCATCGTCGGCTGTATATTATATCGTTGCAATACAAACTGCTTCTCATTATTCTTATGTGTACGATTGAAAAATGTAAGATCGACGCGAGAGCGTAGATAAAAATGGCAAATGAGCGTCGAAAAATGACCGATAGATACCTATATCCGTTGTGCGCGTAAGATTCCGATTGCTCTTGCGTCTAACGAACGACATATCCAAATTGAATTCTCGACTCTACGGCGATGGAAAATTATAACACGCGAGCAGTCTCGATAATTATTTTCTATTAATTGTTGCGGAATTTATTTGAAAAATATCGCCTGCTTTTTCTAACGTACGGGCCATCATCATGTAGGTCGCGTTGCATTGCGGCGAAACAATGCGTGCGAGCGAGTCTGCTCTCGCTCACTCGTACACTTCTTACCACTTGCTTCGTATCCCGATTTTCGTATTCCCCATTATTTTATAGATATATATCTTACATATTACACACGCGATTTATCATATTTTACTTTCACAAATATGCATGTAAAGAAATACGACGGATACGAGACCCGTTTCGTCATACTCCTTTACTCAAAATTTGAATCTTGCCGCTCACCGACAGAGAGCCCCGAGGAGATAATCACGTGCACAAGCGCACATGCGCATATGATAAGAAAGGGAGTAGGGAGAGAGGTAGGCCCACGATAACGAGACGAGAAGCGAACACATTGTAACGCGGATTAAAAGTTATTACGACATCGAATATTATCTGCGGAATAATTGTCAGAATATACAAGAGGATACGACTATAAGCTGTAAATGTCGTTTCTCTTATTACAGGTAACACTATTGTTTATAATCCTTTTTATAATCGATCTAAGTTAAAAAGTTTTGTAAATCAGAAATTTGGAGGTTATGAAAAAAAAAATAAAATAAAACTCTTATTACAGAGAAACTCAGCGCAGCTTTACTCCAAAATATAAAACACATTATAAAACGACATTTTTGCTAACTTACAAAAAAAAAAAAAAAAAAATAAATAAATAAATAAATAAACACAAACATGGAAAAATTGCGATTCGAATTCACCGTCAAGTCATTTGAAGAGGCAAAAACAAACATAATTGCCCTAACCTCAATCGCTACATCAGAGAATAGCTGTTTCCTAGTCCCAGAACAGCTCCAACCAATGAAATATCATGCCAAACTCATAACTACGCCAGGCTTTCAGAAAGTAAAAGCTACATTACAAAAAAGAGGCCAAATAAGAAGAGTATGGATTTCTTTGGAGGAGGAGGCATTACGAGAGTATAAAGATGGAGATGGGAATATAATATGTAATGACTACTTGCTGGAAGAAACTTCAATACCACAAGACACCAAAACCACAGCAAACATCACAGAAGAAGCATTATCAAGAATCCTGGAAAAAATTACGGATAAGAAAACTGAAGATAAACCTCAAGAAGGCGGAAACCGTAATTTAAAAAAGGTATCAGAGAAATTTGTTATCGAAAAATTGACAGGCAGAAATTCGAATATATCTCAATGGATGGGCATCTTTGAAAATGAATGCATCCGTTTAGGCATCGAAAAAGATATAGAAAAAATTGAAATCTTTAGATTGTTCCTAGAGGACTCATGTATTGACTGGTATAGGTCAATGCTCATAAAATTTTCATTAGATTCAGAATGGAAAATATGGAAAGAAAATTTTTCTGAAACGTATGCTGATAAAGGGTGGAGCCCAATTAGATATGCGATATCTTACAAATACATAAAAGGTTCATTGTTGGAATATGCTCTAAAAAAAGAAAGGCTCCTCCTAGAAACAAATAAGTCAATAGATACGTCCACATTAATTGATCTTATTGCTGTAGGGCTTCCAAATTTCGTATGCGACAGAATCGATAGAGAAAAATTAGAAAAAACGGAGGAAATATTTAATGAGATCAGAGGATTAGAACATTTGGTAAATAAAAAAAGTTCAGAGAAAAAAAATCATACAAACCTTGAAAATAAAACAAAAGAAAAAAATGAAAACCACAAACCATGCACAATTTGTGAGAAAAAAAACAAAGGTAATCGTTACCACCCAGAAGCTCTATGCTGGTTTAAGAACAAAGACGACGAAAAAAACAAAAAAGAACAAATAAAACATGTAAATAACTCCGAATTGGAAGTAGAATTGAACACCACAGATCCAAAAAACTCGTGGTGCCACCATTAATTGAAATCGAAATATTGCTAAATAATACAGTAAAAACCCTGGGCATTTACGATTCGGGGTCAAACGTGTCCTTAATCAATTCAAAATTATTGAATCTGAAAGGAAAAAAATATGATTACTTAGAAAATGCAAATTTAAGAACGATTAATGGTGTAAAAAAAGCAAATGGTATGGTAACCATAAAAGCAAAAATCTTTGATATTGAAAAAGAAATCGACATATTCATGATAGATAACGAAAATTTTAAACACAATTTTCTGATCGGATTAGACTGTATAAAAAAATTCCAACTAAGACAGAATGAGAATCTGGAAATTACACAAAAAAATCAGAATAACCCTGACAACGCGTATAAAAATAAAGATAATACACAAAATATAAGTAAAGAATATATAAGAGAAAAAGAAGAAGAAAAAAACAATATTGAGAGTTACCAAATAAACTTCAATGAACATATAGATACAACAAACTTCAACATATCAATAAACCACCTGGAAACACAGCAACAAGCTGAAATTGATAAATTAATCGATAAATATAAATCGATTTTCGCTAAAGATAAATACGACATAGGCACGGTAAAAGATTACGAGGCTCACATCGATTTAGTAATGGATAGATATTGTAGCAAAAGACCGTACAGATGTACTATAGAAGACAAAGAAGAAATAACACGGCAAATAACAAAACTACTAGAAAAAAAACTAATCGAAGAATCGTACAGCCCATTCGCCGCCCCAGTAACATTAGCTTATAAAAAAGATGAGGGAAAAAGATCGAGATTATGCATAGATTTTCGAGACTTAAATAAAATTGTAATCCCTCAATCACAGCCTTTCCCATTAATCGAGGATCTAATAGTTAAAACAAGGGATTGCAAATTTTTCACGACTTTAGACATAAACTCAGCCTTCTGGTCAATTCCCCTAAAAATTGAAGATAGGGAGAAAACCGCATTTGTAACCCAAGAAGGACATTTTCAATGGACCTGTTTACCCTTTGGCTTGAAAACATCACCAGCGACGTTCCAGAGAATACTTAGTAATATAATAAGAAAGCATAAACTCTCAGACTTCAGCGTAAATTATATAGATGATATCTTGATTTTTTCAAAAACTTTTCAAGAACATATCGATCACTTAACACAACTACTAGAATCAATTATGAAAGAAGGATTCAGATTAAAACTCTCAAAATGTACCTTTGCGTCAGACTCAGTTAAATACTTGGGTCACGAAATAGGGAACAATGCAATAAGTCCACTTAATGATAATCTGATCTCAATAAAAAAATTCCCAACCCCAAAAACAAGGAAAAATGTCCGACAATTTTTGGGAAAAGTAAATTTCTATAACAAATATGTACCAAACGCTTCGATCACACTAGATCCGTTACATAATCTACTTAGAAAAGGACAAAAATTCGTCTGGTCTGAACAATGTCAAAAAGCATTCGAAAACATGAAATCAATGCTGTGCTCCAAACCGATTTTAACAATTTTCGACCCACACTTACCGATACGCATTTACACGGACGCAAGCTTACAAGGCATTGGGGCTATACTAAAACAAAAACAGTCGGACCAAGAAGAAAAACCAGTTGCGTACTTTTCAAAAAAATTAAACGAACATCAAAAAAAGAAGAAAGCTATCTATATAGAATGCCTAGCAATAAAAGAAGCAATAAGATATTGGCAATATTGGCTTATAGGTAGACCATTTACGGTTTTTTCAGACCACAAACCCTTAGAAAACATGAATGTAAAATCTAGGACAGATGAAGAATTAGGTGACTTAATGCACTATTTATCACAGTACAATTTTGAAATAAAATACACCAAAGGAAAAAATAACTTGGAGGCAGATTGCTTAAGCAGAAACCCGGTATTAGAATCAGACGAAAATGAAAATGAAATTTTAAAAACCGTCAATTTCATAAAACTCGAAGACATTCAGAACGATCAGGAAAACAACAAAGATATTCAGAACGATAAAGAAAAATTGATATACAAAAAAACCACATATTATAAAAAAATAAGAGAAAAAGAAAAAATTATACTCTCAGAAAATTTCAGCAAAGAACTTATAACAAAGGTACACCTCCTCTACTGTCACTTAGGTATAAGACAAATGCAAAATAAGATAAGACCGTTTTACACAGCGAAAAATTTAAATGAAAATATAAAAAAGATTTGCGAAAGCTGTGAAATCTGTATAAAGAATAAGTCGAGAGGAAAATGTCAAATTGGCTTAATGTCTCAATTAGGTCCTGCGACATATCCTTATGAAATAGCCTCTATAGATACAATTGGAGGATTTGGAGGTTCACGATCAACAAAAAAATATTTACACTTGCTCGTTGATCACTTCACAAGATATGCAACTATTGTAACGTCAAAAACCCAGAATGCGAGCGATTTCATAAAACTAATACAGAAGGTAATACCTGATAATAAAATTAATATGATTTTATCAGACCAATACCCAGGAATAAATTCAAAAGAATTCAAGGAATTCTTAAATAAAGAGGATATAACCTTGACTTTCACAGCAGTAAATGCACCATTTTCAAACGGCCTCAATGAGAGACTTAATCAGACGCTAGTCAATAAGATTAGATGTAAAATAAACGAGAAAAAAGAGAAAACGGCGTGGACAACTATAGCACACGAGTGCATAGAGAAATATAATGAAACAGAACATACAGTAACAGGATTCTCCCCTAAATACTTATTAGAAGGAAAAACCATAACGATTTTACCAAATGAATTACAACAAATGAAAACACAAAAAGATTTATACGAAGATAGAAAACTGGCTTTAGAAAATACAAAAAAATCGCATGAAT
This sequence comes from Campoplex capitator, assembly GCA_037576405.1. NCBI lineage: Eukaryota > Metazoa > Arthropoda > Insecta > Hymenoptera > Ichneumonidae > Campoplex > Campoplex capitator. Next base: position 15,744,398 of record JARBWI010000322.1, on the reverse strand, counting down.
ACAACAAAAAACAGTTCGATAAAAATAAGAGATATCACGAATTCAAAGTAGGAGATTTAGTTTACGTGGAAAACAACCACCGACTGAATAGAAAAAAATTGGACGAATTAAAAATCGGACCGTACAAAATTGCAGAAAAAATTTCAAACTCAATTTATAAAATATATACTGATCGAAAGAAGTCAAAGGCACTTTTTCATATTACAAAGCTTGTGCCGGCCCCAAATATTGTCCAAGAAAACTAGTGTCTATTCACTGTTTTCTTTTCTCCGAAGGGGGGAGATGTAAAGAAATACGACGGATACGAGACCCGTTTCGTCATACTCCTTTACTCAAAATTTGAATCTTGCCGCTCACCGACAGAGAGCCCCGAGGAGATAATCACGTGCACAAGCGCACATGCGCATATGATAAGAAAGGGAGTAGGGAGAGAGGTAGGCCCACGATAACGAGACGAGAAGCGAACACATTGTAACGCGGATTAAAAGTTATTACGACATCGAATATTATCTGCGGAATAATTGTCAGAATATACAAGAGGATACGACTATAAGCTGTAAATGTCGTTTCTCTTATTACAGGTAACACTATTGTTTATAATCCTTTTTATAATCGATCTAAGTTAAAAAGTTTTGTAAATCAGAAATTTGGAGGTTATGAAAAAAAAAATAAAATAAAACTCTTATTACAGAGAAACTCAGCGCAGCTTTACTCCAAAATATAAAACACATTATATGCATGTATTCGCGCAGGAGTCGAATTTCGGATAAGTCAAAAATAGCAGCTCTATACGGAGATGTCGAGATAAAAGATTCACAGACGCGATGCATGCGCGCGCGGTTGCAAAACTGCGGAACAAAAGGACAAAAGGACACAAACTTGATTCATTCGCGTGACACATGCCGCGCACCGTTGTCGGTTGCGGCGCCCTATTGTTCGGCAAAGCAGTCGTCGATATCTAGATGCTCTTGAGGGAGGGGGGGGGGGGGCATGGGTTCGTTGAGAGATAAGGAGATTCGAGGGAGATGACGAGCGGCTTGTCACTCGAGACCCAGCCAGTACATTTCCACTTTTCTCTTTGCCGCCCCGCCCTTCCCTCGCTCTCCCTTACCCAGCTCCCTCATCGTGTTGTTCCTCGATAACGACGAGGATCGAGAGGAGGATCCTCGTCGATGCTGCGAATAGCGAAAACGTGACGCGAAAAAGAGATGCATCCGGAGTATGCATGCATGTATACCTACCCCTAGTCTTCGGAGAGCGCTCAAACAAGCCTTTCCCTCCCTGCTTTGACCAATCGAACGCGCATCATCGTTATAATATCCATTCTCGCGAAAGCAGGCTTCAAACGAGTAGTCCGACGAATAATCATCATATTATTTTAACGAGTCCGGAGAGGCTATTTCGCGGGAACAATGCTCATCGCTATCGAGAGTATAATATATAATATATAATCATGCATATAATCCCGGGTAGCTTCCTTCTTTAGTAGACGGAAGTTGAGACGCGAAAACGCAACCGGGGCAAGCGCGTTCGCTTTCGCATTTTTTCCGCCGATATTTTTACAGATCGACGCGTATAGGTTCGTTGTTAATTGCGGCGGAGATTTATCCCGCATATCCGTAATCCGCGTGCCCCAGCAAAGACGTTATTCCTTCGCCGCAGCTGCCTAGTTAAGAAATTGAAAGAACGCGACGTTCATAACATTGATGACTCGCGGGTGACTCGAGCGACATGACCCACCCGGCTGGCTCCCGACTCACGTAGACGAAGATGATGAAGAAGAGACTCATGGAAATTGGTGTAGTTTCTGCATGTGCGCGTGTACAGCGACGATGATGAATGGATTATATCCATTGCAATAAGGCGAGCTGCTTCGAGGCCGATTTTTTCGCGAACCGAACTCGAATTCTCTGTCTTGTGTTTTTATTCCACCCTGCGATATTTCCTCTTAAATCCTCTTAAATATTCTATCGTATCGTAACGTTCATTCGCAAGATCCGAATTTCTCCGGATATCACATGCATATAGTATACATACAATTGAGCGTACTCCTCTCGGTGTCCCGGTGCGCATGTCCCCGATAACAACGCGGACCCTACTCATCATTAATTTCGCATACTCAAAGCGAATTTAGCCGATCCCGTACGCCCATCAATAATAGACGCGTTGACAAGCGGGATACGTAAACCCGATATCGCGGCGGTATACAACTGCGGTTTAACCGGGGCGTATAAACCGAAACCTTAGCTCGGCGCCGCCGCGCGGTTACCGCTATTCAACTTGCGGACGCGTCAAAGAGACGTGTATATATATATATATATAACAAGCCTTTATTCGATGTAATCCGCCTGTGCGGTGATCCGCGTACAACCGCGCTTGCCGCCGTTGAAAAATTGGGGGTCGACGATGCTACTCGAGTATGCATCGAGTATATGCGCATAGTCGCAGCGCGAGACTGCTCCGGCGAGTTGCATTTACTATGGGGGACGATGAAATTTTTGCGAAATAATTTCAGCATAAAGCATGCATCAATGCTGAAACAAAGAACCATTTCGAAGCCCCGACAGTGTGTCGCGATCTTTAATTGGTTTATCTCTTTAACCCGCGCGCGCTACCATGCAACACTCATGCACCGGAGACACAAACTACATATAGGTTTTCACAATAAACTCATTCCTTTATTATCTCTCGTCGTATTCACGGAACGTATGCTGCGGCTAGTCAATAGTCAAGTTATTCAAAGGATTATATTCGTCGTTATATTCTTGAAAAAATCGACAAACTTTCGAGAGAGAAAGCTTTCTTTCATGGCCTTTTCCGCCGTGATGATCCGAAAATTGAACTGAATTTAATTAGAGCGATTAAAACGTTGCTGCAAGAATAACCAATTCTGCTTTTTTTGTCCTCGTAATAAACGCGTTGTTTTCGTCACTTATATTTGGAGAAGAAACGGGGGGGGTATTCAACATCGATCCGAAACGATCCCTCCACCGTACAATTTTTATCCTCATCTCTGTATAGTACTTATCGAACACAACTCTGCCTTGCGGGCTATATAAAACATTGTTTCGCGGTATGGCTCCCCCGTCAATCGCGTTACGATAAAATCAACTTGACCATTCATTTTCTCAATATTTTCCCCTCATCGGTAAAACTGTCGTTCCGTGCGCGAATCTTCCCTTTCTTACAAGGATCCAAGATGCTTCCGATGCTGCTGCTGCTGCTGCTGCTGCTGCTGCTGCTGCTGCTATCGTATAGTTTCGTCCATTGTTCAGCTGTATAGTAGTAGAAATAGCCGATAAAAAGGTTTCGAGCAATTATTTCCCCTTCGTAGATGCCGACTTTTTTTTTCTAGAAATAATTCTTTCTTTTATATCCAACATCAATCGAATCGTTTCGCCATGTGTCTCAACTCGTAACGAGATAAAAAAATGGATCGCGTGCGTATAATGTAGGCGTGGATTGGCCTTGAATCACCGAGATTTTTGTCTTTTTCCTCCGCGAATATCTCTTCATTTGGCGTGCGCGCCCATGTTTTTACGCTGAAAACAGTCTGCGCAGCGGACTGGATACATGATTCGTTGAATCATATCCGATTAAGCGATATTAACCAACGCATGCGAACAGCATGTTTTTAAAAGCCTCGGAGTAAAATAATGCCTCCGCGCGTAATGCGTTACGAATAAACGCGAATAAGCGCGATTAGCGCATTCGCGCACGAGCCTCGTTGGTATATTTTGTCTATGCGGCTAATGTTTCGTTGAGATTAAATGCGTCGAGGGAGGATGAGCAGCGTGTTATTGAGAGGCGACCTTATGAAACGCGTTATCCGGCGTATATATGTACGGCGATGCTATTGTCCAGCGGAATGGAGACGGCCCCGTTACAGTTACAGGATACGTAGGGTATACAGGATACCTTCATGGATTCGGCCGAGCTTCGTTAAATTCTCGTTCTTACTACTACTACTACTACTACTACTACTACTACCGCCTACCACCGCTTCTTCTTGTTCGATTCTCAGGGGCTCGCGCAATATAACCGCGGTTTACTTATTCCTTATTATTTCGTTAAATCGTTTTGCGTCGAGTTGTCCAACATAACTCTGAAGAAACATTTTCGTTGTTTGTCATGTTTAGAAGTCAAAATGGAATTGGAGGATCTTATGGCCGACATCAAGAGAACCGCCAACAAAGTCCGAGCCAAGTTAAAGGGTTAGTAGAAAAAAAAAAAAAAAAAATAGTTTGTTCGTCGTGAATGAATTTAATCGGAGAAAGCTTATGTTTCGATGATTATTAATAATAATAATTGATGATATAGTTATTTTGTAAACGTTTTGGATTCAGTGATCGAACAGAATATCGAGCAGGAGGAGCACACGAACAAATCCTCGGCGGATTTGAGGATACGTAAGACCCAACACTCGACATTGTCTAGAAAATTCGTCGAGGTTATGACCGAGTACAATCGAACGCAGACCGATTACAGGGAAAGGTGTAAGGGAAGAATACAGCGACAGCTCGAGATCAGTAAGTACTCGCGATCAACAAGACCGATCAGCGCGAGAATTTTTTATTATAAATGTTAACGCGCGACCATGCGCACTCATATCGCTACTATCTAATCGTTTTTATAGCGGGGAGAACGACGACTAATGAGGAACTCGAAGAGATGCTCGAGCAAGGAAATCCGGCTGTATTTACCCAGGGGGTAAGTTCCGGTATCCTGAATGATCGGATACTGCTATACTACTAGCTAGGTATATCTCGCATCGACTCGAACGAATATCGTTTGCGCGATGAGAATTCTTATGTATAAGCGCGCGCGATGCTTGGAATTTTATAAATTCGAGCCGCGAGCCATTATCGCGCCATGTTGAACGTCTGCGGCATTTTAAATTGGCCCTAGTCAGATTAAAATAAGTTTTGGGTAATTTGACTGATCGAGGTCCAATTTACAGCCAAATAGGAGTTTCCCGCTCGTAGGACCGTAAGAATGTCTTTCCTATTTGTCTATTTACCGATCGATATCTCATTGCAGATTATAATGGAAACGCAACAAGCCAAACAGACACTCGCCGATATCGAAGCTCGTCACGCTGACATTATAAAACTAGAAAATTCCATCAGAGAACTTCACGACATGTTCATGGACATGGCAATGCTTGTCGAGAGTCAGGTAAGACCGACGACCATTCGTCTCCATTTTTATTCTTATCTTTTTCTCAACATTTCATCGGGTCTCGTTGGGCCCGTTTGCCACGATATTCCCATTTGGAATGGCTAAAAATTTTTAAAAATTCTTTGCGTTGAAAAAATTAGAATCGATAAATCGTGTTGGAGTTGTTATTATTATACGAAATCATTAGTCGTCCCAAGGCTCGTCCGATAAATCAACGGCGGCGGCGGCGGCGGCGGCGGCGGCGGGTCTCATTTCCCGTCCTGTAATCGTAATGCGTCAATTTTTTTCAATACCCGTCACTTTGAGCTGCTAAAAAAGCTGCCGCCTTACCATTTTGCCTGACGGAAATAAAAACATTTTTTTATGGAGAGAAAAAAAATCTTAACCATTCATGTTTGTTTTCAGGTACAATACTGTTTTTTTGTTGTCTCGGTCGCAACACTCCTGAAATGTCTCGCCAATTTACGAATTAATGTACTAAAATGATGATATAACGTTGCGAAATAAGAAAAATATAATAGAAATATAGGTTGATGAGCGCGACGCGGTTTCACGAGCGTTTCGACGATACAATGCAATTAATTAAGAAAATCATTAGCCCTTTTCACAATAAATTGACTGTGATCCTTGAGTGTCCTGAAGCTGATGCGCGATTTTTGTTTTTTTACTCGTGTTAGCGCTCGCGTTTCTATAAATCACTCATTACTAATTGAGATACTCGCTAGTAATTACAACGTACTAGTATTTTCGTACGTATCTTATATGTTTTTATTCCCGATCGTACGATCGTCGAGTCAGAATCGTCGAATGTATGGACGCGCGGCGCTGCTCTTATGGGAATTACTTTCTTAACATACCACCTATATACGCCTCTTGTGTGTCTTCTTGATCGACAATTTCGTTTAAAAAGAATATATACCTATACGGAAGATGAAATAAACGGGGTTCGTCGATGAATCGTTGAAAATATAAAAATTGTAACGCACACGCATCGGAGTGGTGTGAAAAAAAAAAAATTATTTTTTTTAAACGAAAAATGTCACTGCATCTGTAGAGAGAGAGAGGGAGAATCGTTCCTCCTCTTCTGGATCATGAGGCTTGTCTATGAAATTAACCCGTGGTTATCGCGCACTAGTGCGAAATTGCACCGCCGAAATTGTATTTTTTTTGAAAATTTTCGCCTTAATATCACGTGATTACACTACATAAATATAAATATACCTAATTTTTTCCATTCGAAAACGCAAATTATTAGCAATGGATTCCTAGGCGTTTTTCCTTCAAGAAAATCTGATTATAAAATAAAATGTTTTTTGAATCGTTTGAATCATACAAGAGCTTAATTCCAAGTCGCAAATCGCACTAGTGCGGTATACGTATGCTCGATTGAAATCTGGTTGCTACGGATTAACCTATGGGAATGTAGTTAAGTAATTCATTTGACGCAAATAATTTTCATTATTAAATTACCTAAATACTTTTCTGGGTATAAAAAATTGAACGTAAAATATTGATTTGCCGCTCGCGCGTTAAACGAGATTTCCTCTTATAATTTCCTCCTCATTTTCATTCTCACTATACTAACCGCCGGGACGACCACCATTTTCAATCTGTAAAATATCTTTTCGCGCAATAGAATTGAACGGTGACTGGCGGCGGGGAAGGTATCGCGGCAGCGGCAGCGGCAGCGGCAGCTTATGAATAATTGGGACAACCAATATTTCTTACGCCTTTCTTTTGCCTCTTGACGAACGGATAATTGTGCGCGGGATAAGCTCGCGTTTTTATTAACATTTTGAAAAGATAATAAAATTGACGACGATACGCGCCTCAAAAACCAACCCTACCTTCTCCGTTACTCGGTCATCGTTCGCCATTTTCTTTTCGCTTCTTATTATATCTATATTTTCATGCATCGATGCATCTTTTCTTTCTCTTGCCGAACTAACACTTTTTTTTACGCTGTGGGACCGGCGCCGCGTTCCTGAAAATCTTTAGGGCGAGATGATAGATCGCATAGAATACCACGTGGAGCACGCGGTCGACTATGTCCAGACAGCGACCCAGGACACCAAAAAAGCACTCAAGTATCAAAGCAAAGCCCGACGGGTGAGTCCCCCCCATATTATACGAAAAAAAAAAACATTTTCGAGTTCGTTCACGTCTAATTGGTCACTTTTCTCTCTTTTGTTTTTCTCTCCTCATTCCCCCGTCCAATTCCCAAATTCAATTCAATGATCCAACATTTCCGACTATTCTTCCTTTTCCCCGCTCATTCTCCGTTATTTCCGAATTCCTATTTTTATTTTATCTCCGGTATATATACGTGTACGCGCGTACGCACATGCATGAATTTGCGCGCATTTTCGAATACGCTCATCGCTCTTTCATCGATCGCAAAAATATCATTTATCGCCGCGATCGTTGATGCGTGTGTATGTGGGTTCGCCTTATACAAAAACATTTCATTTCTGTGACTGTTGAAAAATCTAATATTGTTCGTATTTTTGTGTGCGTGTGCGTGTGCGTGCGTGTGTGTGTGTGTGTGTGTGTGTCGATGCTTACGTACGAAAAAAAAAAAAAAAAAAAAAAAAATATTAACATAATTGCATATAAATTTGTATACCACGGTGATATGAATTTATTTGCAAATGAAACTAAAAAATTACTATAATAAAACGAAACATAATACTCTGTGTCTCTTCCCTTTTAACATGGGTGTGCTGCTGGTTGTGTGCCTCTCTGTCCACTACTGCTCTGTTCTATACTTATACGTATATATATATATATATACACGTTTGCGTATACTATACTCTGACTCTATACTGAAAAATAACTCACCGGCATAATACCGTTGATGGTGTTTTAATGATTTTTTTTGTTTTTTTGTTTTTCATCTTTACTGACAAACGGTTTTTTAAACGTAACCATTCATCAACTTCCGTCTCTTTCTCTCTGTGTTTATCGTAATCACAACGCTTATCCGTTTGTTCTGTTCTCTTCGGGATATACATCGTTTCTACATCGGGCCCCATTTCCCATTTGACCGGAAAATCGTTGAATTATTATATTTTTAACGCCACATATAAACGTAATAATGTTTGGCGTCGCATCGTTAAATGGCACCACTTTGGTTATTTCATTTTTTTCGTGTGTTCCTTTGTTTATATACATATATATATTGATTTTTTGATACTCCGTAACTCATTGATATGGGTGTTGTAACGTGTCGCCTCGACGTCCGTCACTTCGTCCCATTCGTAATCGGATGGATTTCCACCGAAATTGATATGAATATATATTCCGTTTTTTTTTTTTTCGTCTTCCTTCCTAATTCGAAATATATTTACCGTTCATCGCTAATTGCTTGACTACAAAACGCTCAATTCTCATGTCATGTTCTCAATATCGTCGATTTCGTTATTCGAATTTGTCTCGGTATTAAAAATATTCGTTTCTTCCGGTCTTGAATATTTCTTCGGTATTTTGAAATTTCTCAACATAAAAACATTCCGACATATTTCATCGATTTTCCCGACAAACAAAATGTTCCAATCGTTCGAATAATCCCCCTCCGTTGTACCAAAACGATCCTACCTACCATCCCGTTGAAATCCTACCGCTCCTTTGCGCGTTGTGGCAGGGTGAGTTGGTGGACCGAATTGAATACTGCGTGACTCAAACTAGCGACCACGTGGGTCAAGCGCACGGTGATCTCAAGAAGGCCGGGGACTATAAAATCAAGGCTCGCAAGGTAAATTGGACCCGCGGACCTTTCAACTTTAAGGATTAATCGTCCAAAGGATCAGCGAATAAACACGTTTTTACCCCCTTACCCCTCCCCCCTTCCCCTCGAGACGACAGTTTAGCCCCCTGCTTCAACTCTTTTTTTTTTTCCATCCTTCTTTCTCACCGTTGCTCCCAAAAATGAACAATCAACGAAACACGATCATGATCAATCGGTCCGTCGTTGACGAGGCGATGAAAGGAAAGAAAAAAAAAAAGAAAAACAAACGGAAACGACAGAAAAATAATAACGGTTGTACCGCGGAGTGAAGAAGAATTGAAAATTCTTTCCCCCCGATTATATGCGTTAGGAGAGTGTATTTTTAATTTATCGCCCTAGAATGTTGATCACGTGGAAAACGATTTGGAATTGTGTTTACCGATAGTCCGAATTTACCCATTATTTTTAGTCGATGGGGATGCAGCACCCGCGCGCGCCTATAAGAAAATTCTACGGGCAACTTTTCGCTTTTTAGACCGAAGAATAACGAAAAAACCAATGTGTTACGTACGCCCATGTATATTTATAGTATATTTATAGCCGATTATGAATTTATTTTTCCTTCAATCGACGATTTTCGTCCGAAACGAAAGGAAGTAAGTGCTGAAAAAAAAATAAACGTCTGATGCACGATAACGTAGATAGAATTTTTTATCACGAATAATATAAAAATTGGCACTATAATCATTTATTATGGAATAAAAATTCGTGGCATGGCCCTCGATCGATCTATCGAAATACGTATACTTTTCAAAGGAGTTGCCATTTATCTCCTCCTCCTCCCCCCCCCCCTCTCTCCTTATAATTAATCCGAAACTCTTGTAGGGGACTATGGGGCAAAACGGACATGTTAACGATTTAAGCCAATTTAATCGATGAGCATATGGTCTTTCAACTATATTTGAGTCCCAAAATTCATTTCCAGTCGTAGTTTCTCAAATTTCGAAAAAAATTTTTTTTAGGGCAAAACGGACATTGCTTTTCGGAGGTATAAAAAATGAAAAAATTTTTTTTTTCGAAATTGAGACGGTTGAAGTGACATTTTCCAAATGAAATGCCAACTCGGTAATATAAGAAAAGAAACGCGACCACTTGGAACCCCATTCCTCGGCATATAAGAAAGAAAAATGATCCAATGGGGACCACTTGGGCCCCATTCCTTGGATGTAAAAAGGAAAAATGAGCCAAATTTGAGATCGCGTTTGGTCCAAGCTTTTCGATCTTGCAAAAAATGAACTTTGGGTCCACCGTGCTGGGGTATAATTGAGATTTGAACTGTATTCGAGTTCCATTATCGATTTCCGGTCCTAGTTCCCCGGATTTCGTAAAAAAAAATTTTTGGGGCAAAACGGACACAGCCTCTCGGAGATAATGAAAAAAAAAAAATTACGAATATGTAGATTTTATTTGCTCCAATAAAAAAAAACCTTTTTTCCTTATTTCAACAATTTAAGATATTTTAGGGTCAGAACATGGTTTGGATCCGAAAATTTTTTTTAATTAATTTTATAAAATTTACATTTACATGTGTCCGTTTGGCTTGCCGTGTATCCATTTTGCCCTCAAAATTCACTAATTCAGTCTGTTTTCGGGTAAAAATGTAATTTAGGCTTGAAAAAAAAATGTATGAATTTTACGATATTTCAGATTTTGAAATGTCCGTTTTGCCCCATAATCCCCTATAGAAATACCCAGTGAAATATTATTCTTTTCGTCACCATCCCCGTTATGCCGCGATTGCTAAATTTATATTCCAATGAAGCTGTGGAAAAAAGCACGCGACTAGCTTGTGAAATTTCGAGTTGCCGAAAAACATGCTGGTTCGACCACAATTTCTGAAAGCAAGTTTTTGAGCCAGCCAATGCCAGCATCGATGTTGCGATTCTACAAATTTCCACGTCTCTGCCTCTTTTTTTGTTTTTTTTTTTTTTTTTTTTTTTTTTCGCGCTCAATATGGCTTCTCTCTTACGAACAAGTATACGTATCGGCGGCGCGTATCTCTGCGCCATTCTCCGAAGATGAATGAAAATAGTAAAATGTCACGATTATTTCCTGTGATTCTACCAAAATATACCGTTGGACCTATCGGTTATTACGTTTCGTAGTAATTTTGTGCTTCCCAGTTGAATTTACATCATGAAATTGCGCGCGGCGTGCGATACTCAATAATGAGGAATATATAATAAATAATTTATTAAACCGTCGAGTTCCAGCAACGATGAAACACGTTTTCGTCGAGTTTTCAGCCAAAAACCGGCGCACGATACGCTAATTGATACGTCTCACGGTATGGGAAAAAAAAAAAAATTTGTCCCCGCCCAAATTCAAATTCTCCCTCGTACGATATATATACGATATAGTGGCCTTGAAAAACATAGCACGCTACTACGTGACCTCGCTGGGTACACACTGGTACACACTGGTACACACACACACACACACACACACACATGCACTCACACGATTTCCTCCATACGAGTGAAAAAGAAAAAGAAAAAGAAAAAGAAAAAAAAAAAGACGACTTCGCGCGTGAATAAGCACCGCGATGAATCGTTGATAATATATTTTGATATGCGATAATATATCCGTTCGCATAGTAGATCGCCGCGTATTTCTATTGGATTTGTGTGTATATGAAAATGGGCATGCGCATACGAAGTAACTCGAATTAAGCTTTTGTGTACTTTTCTGCGCTTCTGTGGCATACTTATTATATTCCTGGCGCACTCTTCTTTTTTTTTCTTTTCGATTCTCGAATTTATCGCGCCCGAGTGTTCTCGAGACAGCTGCTCTTTATTTCACTGCGTTATACTTTGCGAATCTAGTTTCTTCTTATCGAATCGGCTTGTTATTGCATAAAAATAAATGGTTAAACAGGCACAGCGCGCGGCGCCATCTTGGTGCGGAAAATGAGCGATTCGATAGGCTCAATTGAAAATGGCGATCGCGGTAAGCTCTTAACGAGCTTCGGTCGGAGAAACAACTGACGACAAGATGGCGTCGCGATGTTTTTTCTCTTCTTTTCTCGATGTTGGCAAGAAGATCGCGTTAAATCGAAGATTTAGCCCGCTGTCCGAAAGAAAACTTGCTGTCAAATACGCGCCGTATTATATACCCAAGAAAAAATAATCTCTTCCGACGTAACGATCTTTTTCAAGATGCCAAGATCCGGCGCGCGTCAAACCGTTTGTCGATGTATAGAACCATCGCGATTTTTAACGCACAAGAATTTTTTTTGTCAATATTTATCGTACGACACGCGTAATAGGTGCGCGCGCGCGGCATTTTCACTGCGGGAGATCGCGCATCGGCGGCGGCGGCGGCGGCGGCGGCGGCCCTTGCCAATATCGGTAAGATACAACGAGAGCACGAATGAAAAAGCTGTAAAAATGGTTGTTGGTGCGTACGTCGTTAATGACCTTTCACAATAATAATTCATTCGTGTCACTTTGACTTTTGTTTGTCCACAGAAAATGATCTTCATTATGATCTGCGTTGTAATACTTGTCGTCATACTAATCTCCATTGTGGTAGGGTGCCTTCCTATTTAACGACATTAATGAAACGCCGGAATCGAGATTCAATAAATAACGGAATTTATGAAATAAAGGAAAAATAAAAAGAGTGGCGGAAGAGCGATAAACCGCGCGTGAGGTTCTCAATGAAACGGCGGACGGAAGAGACATGATCATTGCGGCGGTCGGGAACAGCGAACAAAAGAAAATTTAATAAAACACACGAAAGCGATGGTATTCGTTGAAAAGAGCACCGCATCGCGCGAGGACGGATTATAGCTTTTAGCTTGAGCCGCGCCACAATAAACCAATAAAAACTAATATACCTAAATTATAATATAAATGGACGGATGATAAAATAAAGTTGTAAAAACTAGTAATCCAAAAGAATAGGTAGGTCGCATTGTTGCAGTTAAATCGGGATGCGGAATTAATTCGGACGAATCCCGAGACAGTGCGCACACGTGTATTACCCAGCAGTGAAGAATTGAGCAGCCCCAAAGCGTTGCGGATAAGGCCTTGGAGGAGTGGATACGTTGCTTCCGCGCTTAAGCCCAAAATAAGCGAAGTGAAACGATCTTGAAAAATTTCATTCGAACCAGCTGGTCGAAGAAACCGAACGACGAACGACGCTCCGCAGTGTTGTGAAAGGTCAATTTTTCGTCTACCGATTATTGACGAAGAAACAATTTTTCGTTATTCATTCATTTTATACCCTTAACCGTACCAACGAACGAGATATCCGAATTCGATTATTCGCGATTTCGAGAGATTCGAGAGAGTCGACGAATCGGTGGACCCGTCCATGCGTATCATTTCCAATATTCGTTTTTACCGTCCTCTTTCTGTCCAAGACCGAGGCTTCGTCCGATCGACAATATATTATCACCGCGTGTATATCAAACGCGATAGATTTTTTTTCATTATAACATTTATTGGGAAATAAATTGCGATCGGACTCGGCCGAGGCTTGCTCGGGGTAACGCTGCTGCGTTGTATAGCGAGAAATAAAAGTCGTTGAACATCGTTCTCGCGAGTGCTGTTCGTAAACATTTTTTGTGGCTTATCACATTCGTCTGTCCGAGTCCCCTGGCCAAGCTCATAACTCTGTGTTTCGTTGGTTTTATTTTTGTTTCTTTTCTTTTCTTTTTTTTTTCTTTTCTTTTCCCTCCTCCTCCTCCCCATTTCATCCATCCATCCGTTCATTCGTTCATTCTTGCTGATTTGTTTGTTGCGCGCGTTACCGTTTCCGTCGTTGTTGGGAGTGGGACGAATTTTTTTAGGCGAGCGCGTGCGCGCGCGGATCTTGTCAATTAGGCGGAAAAGTATTGTTGCCTTTTCAGGGCTGTAAATAGTGTAGTGTGATTCGTTGGAATGGCAATCGCGAGGGCCCACCATCGGTATAGCTTCGATCACCGAATGAAACATGCAAAATATTATCTCATTCTGGTTTATCTTTTTTCTATATTATCTCTTCTTCTACGTTACTACCGCGTCTTTACTACCTTCTTCTTTGCGAAGCCGTTAAAGCCGCTCGCGAAATTTATCCGATCTATCCGGAGGAGCCTTAGCGGTAGCGGCTAGCGGCTAGCGGCGGTCGCATGTCGCCGCATCCTATTGTCGGGGAAAAATAATGTAGTATTTACGCGTGTATGTCGGTGACAAAGAACTATTATAACTCACGGCACGGTGGTATAGCTGCGGTGCGCGACGACGAGGTTCGCCGTTCTCAAATTTCTCAAATGCGAGTCGATTCGAGCGAATCTTGAGCCGGACTTTAACCGCATAAACGATTAAATTAAAAAAGAAACGAAACGAGGATATCGAATTTTTCTATTAATAATAAATATAGTACAGTTATTTAATTTCAATGTCGCGATGCACGGTGAAACGGTAACGCGGTAACGGAAACGGAAACGTCCTCATGTTTTTACATATTTATATTTCTTGTTAATTCATTGATATATTATTTTTTAAATCGATAACGCGGAAAAATGAAACTTACGCTAACGTTATTTTGTTCACAGAAATTGATCTTCATCGTAGTCTGCCTGACAGTGGCGGTCATCATTTTGATTATCATTCTGGTTGTTAATTTATCGTAATCACGGGAATGAGCGGAGAGCGTCATTTAACGGTTATTCCGGAAAATTTGAAATTGAACTAGAACAAGAGGCAAAAAAAAAAAAATACTTGATAAATCATCATGACGTTATTATACGGTGGCGTATTCGATAATAGAATCTAAAATCTTGTATATTTTCGCCGAATATCGAGTTTTTAGCACTGGTGGGGAAGGGTGGGCGTTTTTACTTCTCGTCAATCGGTGAATCGATTGCACCGAATTGTCTAAATTACGTCATCGATATCTACCGAGTCGATTATTATTATTATTATTATTATTATTTGTATTTTTATTTTCATGTTTGCTACCACTACTACCGCTAGTACTATCATCGCTATCCATATTATTACGATTATTATTATTATTATTATTATTACTATTATTGCTATTATCGTTCGATGATTATTTATTATATTGTTTCAATTGAAAAGCGTTACTTTTATTACAACAATTTGATTTCACTTTTCATCCGAAAATTGGTGAAGCTGTGGGCAGCCTCGATCAAACTGTCGCGATGCGAGTCGTTGCGAAAAGAAAAGAAAAAAAAAAGAAAAAAAAAAAAAAAAAAAAAAAAAACATTCCACCGATCGAAACGTAGGCATGATCGAACAACGCCTATTATCGCCATCGCCCGCCTCAACTTCCGGTTAGCCATGAAAAATGACGATAAAAACGATTTATCGGTGGATGAGGAAGAGAAAAAAAAAAGGCGTATGAAACGAGGAAATAAGAATGAGGAACCGTTGCTACTCGGAAAGAAGAAACAAATATAAGTTGCGGCTACTCGACGCCGCGATGTAAAATGTAAATATGCGGCGAGCTACGGTTAGTTGTAAAATAATTAAAAAGTAGGAAGTAACAAAAAAAAGTAAACTCGATGAGCCAAAAGCGAATGTTATTGCAAACTATGAGAGAAGAGGTGTTTGAAAAAAAATTATTGCTCCACGAATTGCGTTCGTATAATAAATATTATTGCAATACTCTACGCGATAAATCGATAATAAAAAAAGAGAGAGGGTGAGGGCAAATTAATAAATAAAAATACCTTACGATGGTGGATATGGAATATAAAATAAAACAATAATAACGATGGAATACGTATTTAGGAATAACATAATATACTACGAGTTAAAAAATTTCAAATCATCATTCGACGCAAATCCAAAATTCAGAAAAATTCTCACCCATGCGTTATACCGATCGGGGGGGATGTAATGGGAGAGGGAAAAAAAAAAAAAAAAAAAAAATATTACGATAGGGATGAAGAATCGAAGAAAAAAAAAAAATTGTCCCGGTAGCGAGTGAATTTTTTGGGGGCGGGCTCCAAGGGGAAAACGTGGCGATGTAGAGGCGCGCGTCGTAACAAAGGGAGGACGAAAAATAAAGAAACGTTCGAACGATGCGAGAAGAGGGAAACACAGGAACGAGCCACGTTAAAAGTGTACATTTTTGGCAAGTGCGTTTTAGCCACTTCCGCTCTCAGTTTGAGTAAGTATCGATCATGAATAGATGGTCTCATTTTCTCATAATCTCTCGTTCTGCACATATGTACTATACAAACAAGAATACGTAAATTTTATTAATCATCTTACAAAAGCAAAATATATTAACGAATGAATGATGCTGCGCAGCTCTAAAAATGACTCGTGTCCCATGTTGATTGAAGAAAGAACAAAAAACTTTTATTCTTTTTCTTTTGTTTCGGCGAATTGAAAAAAAAAACATTGAATAACGCCGCGGATAGCCTGCGAAAAAATTCGCAGACCGAGAATGGAACGACTCGTTAACGCGAACAATCGGATCTAATGAGAGATGTGATCAAAGTTTGAAAATCTTTTTTTCATTTTTTTATTTTTCAATTTTGTACGCCCGTACACCCGATTATCTTCCCTAACTGAAATTACACGATGACGCACGGATATATTATAATATAGTCGAGCACGGCACACAATAGTAGCTTATTTCAAAGCACATGCCTTTTTTATTGCTTACTCGCTGAAAAATATTGACGAATAAAATGTTGGAACAAATGGAACACTTTTGTTGCGCGGTATCGAAGGGTTCGAGCACTCGATAACATATTCCTTTCTCTTTTTTCCCTAAAAAGCATAAATATCTTGTATCGAATATTAGTTATTTATGTTTTACACGGATGCCCGCAAGAAGGCTCGATTTTTCGTTCGCGTCGTCCGCGGATTTTTCAATAGAAATGCATTTACTTGGTGCGATCGAAATAATTATACCGGCGTATCCATTGTTACGTATTCATTGCTAATTTAACGTTGACTACCAAATTATTATTATTATTATTATTATGTAAATAAAAGATTTTTATTCTATACCCGTATTGTTGTATCATTTCGTTATTTTACTTCATTTCACCTGGTAGTGATCTTTGATTTATGAATGATGTCGATTACATTATTTCAGGAACAAGAATAGAAGTAATGCTATAATGGGTTATTAATAAAAAAAAATATATCACAGTATTGGACAGAGCATCATCTTAAACCGGAAATACCGAACCGAGTTAAGAGCGAAGGCACAAACTTTAACGCCCCCAAATCAGAGACAGAGTTGAGCAAAAGCAAAAGCAAAAGAAAAAAAAAAAAAAAAAAAAAAAAAAAAAAAAACATCGGACGGATCAATTGTTCTTCGTAACTGATGAACCTTTTTTCACTGATCTGTTATTGTCGCGCGAGCGTAGAAGAAGATCATGATCATGATTTGTCTGACCGTATTGGCCGTCATCGTTGCTACTACCATTGGAAGTTACTTTGGACTGTGAACACAAAAATCAGGTATTTATACGACTATAGAAGCAGCGTGTCAACTTGTTATTCGGAGTCGATCGAAAAGAGACGCTGCTATAACGGTAATCGAATATGATATTAGGGAGAAACATCCGATGCTGCGTATTTACAAAACACGCGAGGGAAGCGGTACGAATGATCGAGTTTGATAAACTTGGCTCAGCGCGCTTCCGCTTCTCGTTGAGCCAAGTAATAGGCCGGTTGATCGTATTTGGAAGAAAAAAAAAAAAAAAAAAAAAAAAAAACAAACAAACGCGCGTATACGGTAAAGTAAAGTTTGAAAAAAAGAAAAAGATGGCACTCTGCCCGACTTGAATGTCCTGCTCGGGTTGTACGCGCGCACGCGTATCTTTTCAAACGACAACGCTGATCAAGTTGAACGAATGCGCGCGACCTCGGTATAGGAGCATTTATTAGCGCGACAAACACAGGGTACGATAAAAAGTTGTACGCTGCATTTCGTAAGATTTTAATTAATGAAAAAAAAAAAAAAAAAATTGTCTATTTTTGTGCGGACGCTGCTCGAAGGAATCTTGGAGGAGTTGGAGGGAATCAAGATCGAGAAGACCCTCATCGCCGGATTCCACGGTCTCGCCTCATCGATCGTTCCCGAAATACGCATTACACTTAACGCATACGACGCAAGAGTCTCGGAAAAAAGAAAAGAAATAAATGAGCAGCTATCGTGGATGATTGAAATGGTTGAGAATTTCATCGAAACTGGAATTAAAAAACGAGTCCCAATCACTATTATCGCGTATCGAGTACGTTCTCGTCTTGATCGTCACATTCCGAATAAAAGGATCACGATGAGTCTCTCATTCAGTCCCAAGCTGTCGTCGCCGTCGCCGTCGTCATGGTTTCTGCAAATGAACACTGATCGTTGAAGAGGTTGGTTGCCAAGTACCGCTGGTTCGGAAGAAGAAGGAAGAATAAAGAGAAAAAACAAAAACGCATCTTGACCGCGACGCGCCTAAACTACGTATTGTTTAAGCTGTTAAGCACACACGATTGAATAATATTGTTCAAGGTCGGATGTTTCGGTCTATGATTCGCTCTCTCTCTCTCTCTCTCTCTCTCCCCCTCTCTCTCTCTCTCTCTCTACGAATGCGTTCGACTTGGAAGCTTTCGTGCTCAAAGCGCTAAGCCCCTTGAAAAGTTTAACGCACTTTCTGTATCTCCCTTCTTAGAGAGAGGGAGGGAGGGAGGGAGGGAGGGAGGACGCAGAGGGAGAATTCGAGGATTGTTAAGATTCGCCACCAGCAGGTGATAAACATAAGCTAAATGATACATACTTAGAAGGGCAGACTTATAACGTAAATTGACAAATAAGAAAGAAAGCAAAAAAGAATCATGAACCGCCTCCTGCCGATCATCGTCATAAGGGATTAATCGACGAATGAGTTAACATTTTGCTGCAGCAATAATATAATTATAGGTGTTATATCGGAAGTACATTAATTAAAAGAATATAAAGGGGAAGAAGAAGAAGAAGAAGAAGAAGAGGCAGCTTTTTTTCTTTCTCTTTCCAACCGAATGGTAATGTTGATGCGCATACCCATGCGAGCGTGAAAAGGAAGAAGAGAAAGAGAAGAAAGCTCCACGCTCATTATAATTGGCAATAATTGGCTGATTAATCGGGCCAAAATGCTGTATTACGTTGATGTTTTCGATCGAGTATATATGCGAGATTGAAGGAGGGAGGGAGTGGAAAGAAACGAAGGCCGGGAAAGGAGAAAAAAGTGCTTGAAATATACGAATATAGAAATAAACAATAATAATTGAAATATAAAAAGTGGCGTGTATACGCACGGGTGGTCACGATATAAGTCATATGTAAAACAAAGAGGAGGACACCTTGTATTGTACAGAAAGTGTAATTTGTTAGATTGGCTAGCTACGTTATTATCTATTACTCGAGCCGATTATTAGATTTAAAGTTAACTTATTTACATATATATATTTATATATATATATATAAATATATAAATAATTATTTATATATCCAGATTTATATATGTATATATATATATATATATAAATTTATATGTATATATACGAACTGTCGTGATTTACAGGACGGTCATCGTTATAGCTACTAATCACGAAATAATTATTCGGCCGATCGCTCGATTTCCGTTTTAGAGTGAGTCTTGATACGCGTGTTATTTATAGTTATTTTATTGTACGAAATGAAAAAAAAAAAAGGAAAAAAAAAAAAAAATAGCCGAGACGCACGAACGCTCACGAATTTGATGCTCTTGAAAATTGCTATATACGAAGAAAAGAGTATGAAATTCTTGAGGGATCAAGAGTCATTCGTCATTTTTCTCTCCGACGCTACCTCGATACGTCACGAGATGCGGCGGTAATTTTTTTATTTAATGAAAATTACTCCCGCTCCTCGTACCATTGCGTTCTCCGTTAATCGTTGTTGCGGGGCTTGACGCGGTCGACCGAATTTATTAGCAATGATCCATCGATCGCGATACGAATACGCACATCTCGTCGGTGGGGTACAATGATTCGGTGCATATCAGTACTCGTCTCGCTTGGTTAATCCTCTTTTTTCTTTTTATTTTCCTTTACTCTTTGTTTTTTTTTTTTTCCCAAGCCCGCGATGGTTAACGGTCGTATTGAAGGATTAAGATTTTTCGAACACGCACGCACGCGTCGCCGATCGAAAAAGAGTAAGCAACAACTTGCGTTTGTACTTGCAAATTCCACCCGGTTTAACATTATTCCCGTTCTAACGAAAGAAAAATTATATCATAACGATAAATATAAAAATCGTAAAAGAAATCTCGAATGTCCAAGTATATCGATGTTTCTTTCGGAATCCGTCGCCACCAAGTTCCCGTAACTCTAAAAAATCGCCCGCAATGCATGGTGTTTGGCATCGCAAGTCGTCTTTCGATTTGTTTCTTCGACTCTAGAATATACCTCGTACCGATCATATAACGACGTCGTAAGTGATGACGACCCAATCTCAAAACTATACGATATATCTCAAAAATGTACAAATAGTACTCTTGCGTAATCCGTATGCGTGGCTAATTTTATATACTCGTTCTTGCATCGCCCATCATTGCGAATTCACTCGATTAAACACACCGAATGAAACATTTGTTGGGAGGGGGTGAAACGGGAACGTTGAAAAAAAAGAAGAGCGTTGACGGTAGGCGGCAGTAGTGCGGGCGTGAATAATCGAACGTAATAATAATAACAATAATAATAATAATAATAATAATAATAATGATGATGATAATGATACGCGACTGTACAATACATAGGTGTGCAAAGCGTTCCGCTGCAGGATTAGAAAAACAAAAAAAAACAAAAAACAAAGTTCGGCAATCGATTTTTTCGCGATTTATCAATGTATTCTCTCGTCAAAACGACACGGCGTATTCGAAGGTTGGTGACGGGGGGAAGGGAGGGGGGGGGAGACCGCGATCGAAGGCTCATTAGATTTTCGTCGAGTCGAGTCGCTCCGCGAAAGCTTTTTTTCTCCGTGTCGATTGAGTGACGAAAAAAAAAAAAACGAAAAAAAAAAAAAAAGTCTTTTTAGCCTTAAGCGGCAAGTCCTATCTTGGATATTCGAAAGATCGTGTATATTAATAATAGTAATTATTCAAGTATAATTATGAAATGAAATATGAAGAGGTCCCTCGCGTTACGATGAAATTCTGTGCTGGATATATTCAATCGTATTTTCCAATACTCTCGCGATGTTAGAAGGGAAGAAAAAAAAAGGGTGTTGTTCCCTCTGAATACATAATATACATAACCGGAGGAGAATAGGATGCTTGTTCGACTAATGGCCGCGTACCTACATATATAGAAAGAAATACGTATAATACAACATATTGCCAGGATGCACGCACCATTCGTATATAAAGCATATACTTTTTGAGCTTGGTGCTTTTTCAAAATAAAACGGGGGGGGGGGGGGGGGGGGGGGGGGGGGGGGATAGCCGCCGCCGCCGCCGCCGCCGCTTCTCCGCGATCGATTCGAATCCTCGTGAATGAGAATTGGTTAATTCTCAACGTTCGGCCAGTCCGTGTCTTTGGGTTTCGCGCGATTCACCGCGTATTCTCACGTATATACCACATACTACGGTAATGCTTGGAACAAATGAAAAACACAAGAAAAAAAACCAATCGGATCGAGATATATAGGTATAAATTTAATCGGACGAAAAAATAATGAGTTTTGCCGATTGGTCGATCTCTCGAATACAAACCGCGCGCGCGCGCGCGCGATGAGGCGCGATCTTCGTTTTATTATATTGTTGTCAATTTAGCGGGCGCTCTGCGTAAAAACAAAAAAAGGAGATTGATGCGAGGCGAGGAAAAGAGAGGAAACGAATAGGTATTGCGCGCGCCCAATCATCATTGTATAAATTCACATGGAACATTTCTTCAATCGCCCGCTCATCTCGAAGCGAGCGCGAATAGATATAGTTATTCGTGCGTTAAACTCATACGCGACGAATCACTCACGCGCAGCTCTTGAACATAATAATATAGAATAAAAATGAAAAAAAATTAAAAAAAAAAAAAAAAAAAATAGCACCCCTCTCGTTATAGGAATTGATGGAAAGAAAAAAAGAAAAGAGAGTTATGATAATATTTAAAAGTTAATAATATATTAAATTTCTTATCGATAGTAGAAGAATATAGGAAGAGGATAGTAATGTCGTTAAATTGTAGAAAAGTGCACAAGCGATTGGGTGGGTGTTGGAATGACGACGAGTTTGGCCTAAACTTGCATGGTTCGTTGAGGGTTGACCCTTGAAATTATAGTACGCCATCGCCTTGAAGTACTCCTTTGAGTCTAGTCATGTAAAGCCGAGAGTGGCATTCTTCGTCCGATGCCCGGGACGGCGATTCGCGAGAACCACCTCCGCGTTTTTCGATTACAAAATTCTTCTCTCGTTGTCAAAGATACTTGCCGCTGCTTCATATTACGCTCCTTCCAAAATCTCTTCGTTTCGATAAATTCGCTTAGCCGCGCGCGCCCCCCCCCCCCCCCCCCCCCCCCCCGCCTCTGTTGATCCAACCGTTTCTCAGGAAACGAGAACCAAAAGCCGTATTCAACTTTCATTATTTTTATTTCGGATCACATAGCGCTCGATTTGCACTCGGGTGGTCTCAATTGCAGTTTCCCCGTTTACCACCATCACCGCTTAAATCTTGAATAATTTACTCCGAGGCGCGGAGCCGATCGACTATATAGGTACAATTGACAAAAATAAACACTTGCTCCAACCTTTCATCGGAAATAAATTTTGAACGCACCAAACAATTTCTTTCCTCCGTCATTGATGTTTTCTCCAAATAATACTAATACTAATTATAATGATAATAATAATAATAATAATAATAATAATAATAATAATAATACGAATGTGATTCAAAGCCCCGTCGCGCATGATAATGTTACATTATTCTATCCGTACGCGCAACATATTACCGATTTTCCAACTATTCTTTGTGTACCAGCAGACTCGATATAGTATAGACAAACAAACAACTTTTGAATGCGTGTGCCTCGCTCTAACACCATCCGCGTTCGGCCGGGTGTACCGCGGTCGTATATCTAGCTTCGTCGGAGCCAGAATTACAATATAGGTTAAACCATTTCGCTGTGTATGACGCTGTGCTCGTTGAGCATCATTCGACGCATTTCCATATCTCATTTTTACACAGCCAAGTGGTTCAGCCCCGCGAATATACCGAAAACAATAATAAAAGTTAAGTTGGCATAGCCCGAGCCGGAAAGAGAGAGAGAGAGAGAGAGAGATGCGCGTATAACTGTGTATGCGTTGACGCCTCTATCGTTGAAGCGCCCTCATCCGCATTTTTCGAGGAATATAAAACGAGAAATGTCGTATAATTATTTATTTCAAGTAGCGCTAACATTTTTCCTGCCTCCGAATTCTTGTCCGTATTATACTTGGATATCGCGGAGTGTATTCCAAAAAAAAAAAAAACAGGAGACAAAGTTCGGGGGGAAAAAAGAAAAAGAAAAAAAAAAAACGATAATGCGTGATGAGAATGTAATTCTGTAATCCATGGCAAAATAGGGAGAAAAAAAATATGTCTATGGGTCGTATCACATCGGTGCAATTATATAGATAAAAGAAAATATATTGAAAATAAAATTAAAAAAAAAAAAAAAAAAAAAAAACAATGAATAAATTGTATAATAACGATGAAAAAAAAGAAAAGAAAGAAGAAACTACGAAAGGCTATTTGAGTAACCTTATGAGTGTCAATTCCACTTTCAAACTGAATCATTACTTTGAGGTACGAAGAAGAGAAATTAATAAAATAATGAGCCGAACGGGCGTGGAGTTGGGCCGGGCGGCGAAGGGAGAGGAAACAAAGGGGCGGGAGGGATGGTGAAAGTTAAATACGCTATGACGAAGATTGCGTGGCACTTGGACATTTATGCGACAAAGTGAGATTATTGATAATATAAATTAAAAGAAATACAGAGAAAACAAAGAGTAAATAAAAAAAAATGAAAAGACGAAGAAGATAAAGAAGAAGAAGAAGAAGAAGACGACGATATAGCGAGAGAAGAGGCATTGAATGATATGGCGAATACTTTTTATTGTAGGTATTTCATAGGAAAGAAATCATTAATAAAGATATACTGTATTAAAAATTACTTATTAAATAAATCAATGATGTTTTCTGCCTATATACTAGTACATTTTAAGATACACCTAACACGGAGGAGTCGTCGTTATACCCGACCATCTTTTCCGCCGCTAGCTATTTATGTTTTTTTTATTGTCCAGCTTCGCGTTGGTATTATCGTTTGTTATATATTTATACAGATAGAGTCGCGGCTGCCGCGTTCATCATCATCATATAATAAAAAACGTTTTATAATCGTTAAACTCGTTTGTAGTAAAAGGGAGGAAGTGGGGGGAGTGTTAAAGTTGAGCCGAAGCAGGGTCGATGGTCCAATAGATTTTTATCTTTCTCCCCTTGAAAAGTAATTGCGGTAACAGAGCAAAAAAGTTGCAACAATCTTTTCATAGATCACTATCTGTGGAAGGGCAAGCATTCACCGCGGAGAGTGATTGTGGCGAGGCCGGCACTAACTTCGTTCATGAAACACTTAAACATTTGAAAAAAGTCATACGCGAATTAATTCCTCGAATATACTTATATGGGAGTAACATCGGAGACAAGGGTTTTGCAAACCTTTCATTTTTTGTTTTTCATCAAACGATATTCGATCGCGGCTAGCTGCTCTTGCGTATTTTTTTGCTCAAATTTTTTGCGCGTGGGGCTCAAAAAAATATATTGATATCATATATCATATATCGTATAATGCAGGATTTTTCATCCGCGGCATCCGGTGAGGCGCGTTTATACGCTCGATTCCCCCCCCCCCCCCCACCCCTTCCCTTATTTTTCTTCGCGTAAGCAACTTTTGACAGTTGCTACTGAATTTAGGGGATTTAGGGGCAACGAATATCCTTCCTTCCTTCCTATTTGCGCGTCAACGCCCGAATAACAGAGCCGCGCATCTTCCGTTCTTCCGTATTGATAACAAAAATCCTTCGAACGTGTGTAAATTAAAAAATTGGAAAAGATTTTGTACATACACCTATAGTAATGAAAAAAATTTAGGATAAATGTAGGATTGGAAATTTCGCGGCGGCCGCCACCGTTTTTTCAATATTCGCTATTGTCATTATGAATAAATTAATCGAATGAATCGTAAACTTGTATGCATTCAATTACAGCTACGATCTTACAAAAGTATATATTATATATCCCGAAAGGCCTATCTGTAAAGTTTTTTTTTTTGGGACGGTGCACGGCGATAGTGGTGGTGACGTAGAATGGAGGAGAATTTGTCGAGCGATATTCATCGTAGCCAACTTTCTATCGCGGTAATGTGTAATATATTTTATTTTCAAATAATATATGTATAATATTATTGGGAAAACGAATGAATTGATCAACGCACGGAACAACATGAATAGAGAATCAAAACCATTGGCGAATCGATATATACGAGGGTGGAAATGTATCGACGACGAAGGGGGGGTGAGCGAGGATACCGATAATGTAGCGAGTAAGCAATGATAATAGTAATAATAATAATAGTCGCGCGATACACAGACACACGCTACTCTCTCAAATATGTCATTCAATAACGAGAACGCGTTTATTATAATTAATATTATTATATGATACATATTTATGGGGATAATACAGTATCGGAGAGTAAAGTTATGGTAAGACGAAACATTTTTATTACGCGCGAGTCGTGAAGATAAAAAAAAAAGGGGGGGGGATCAACGAATGGCCCAACGTACAGCAGCATGCAACACGCAATCTGTAAAATTACATATACGAAAAAAAAAAAAAAAAAAAAACACTGCGCACGAATAAAAATTAAGAGAAAATAGGTTTGTCGAAATGATAGCGATTTCAAAGTTTTTCGTGTCAATGGAGCCCGTAGTATTGAATGTTATATATTATATAAAATACAACCAGATAATGATATAACCATCGTTGGATTCTCTCCATGGGACTTGAAATAAAAAGGAAATAGAATATTCGGAAGATTAGATTCCATTAGAATTGTTCGATCGGCAGATAATTGTATATCTTCTGCGATGAGGCTTAATCGATCGACGAATACAAAATGAAACCTTTCTACCGCCACCACCGTTATTGTATAACTTTTTGTTGTACTTGTTGATGATGGATCGATCAAACCGCACGAGATTCATTCGCGTTGTAGACAAAGCGATGAGCCGTATCAATCTCACGATTTTTCTCTCTTGTAAATACACGATATTCGTATAATGCACCTGGCTGTAGAGAGCGCAGAGTAGACGATTAAGTAAAAATTGTGTCGTGTTTAATGCGCTTGAGATAAACAACAAAAGGCGAGTTCGAGGATCAAACGAGAGACAAGAGACGGCGGAATTGATAACTTTCGCGATCGCAAACATAGCTGCTCAAGAGTCCCATGGTCGATAACCCCTCTAGTTCATAATAAAGCAATTATTTCATTCAAACGTTAAATATATATTGTAAAATGTACATTCTGAGAACGGAAGTAAAATCTATTAAAATCTTCGACTTTTGTCTTGTCATTTTCCCGCTTCATCGCCGATGCTGCACACTACGTTCAAGTTTAAGTAAAAAAAAAGCATATTTTATCTTTTTTTTTTTTTAATATTATATATAAATTCTTTTATTCAAGATGTTGAGCACACAAAAGAGACGATATTGAAATAAAACATTTATCCAAAAAGTTGGGTTAGTTTGGGTTTCAAATTTAGCCGTTGGGACCTAGTTTCCCCTCAAAAAAGTGTCCTCGTGGTGGTCAGGATAACTAATCATAGTTATATCCGAAATGAAAAAACAAACATGTTTCTGTTGGTAGCATAGCCCGTGATTGAAAGGAGGATTAAAAAAAAAAAATTGAAATTTGAGTTTTTGGCAGAGTTGTATGCAACGTATTATTGTTTCTATTTATAGAGTACAATTTATCTTACGTATAGCCTTGTAAAATTAGTTGTAATCGAGAAAAAAAGATCGGTGCGTTAGTTTTGGAGAAATTGTGTCCGTCCACCGACTTGAAAAGTAGTGTTTCGAGAACCACTGAACTCCGACCAGCTGAATTTTCCAAATTTTAAAAAATATTTTTGAAACGTTGCTCCTTCATGCGCTCAACACCATTTCGAATAAAATAATTTGTATAGAATACAAAAAAAAGAAAAAAATCATCCCTACCTACGATCAAACGTCCCTATACAGGGCACAACGCGCGAACCAAAATACAAAAAAATGAGCCTGCTTTTGTTGCTCTCAAGGATACGAACCTCGATGCCAAGTGCACGTTTATATTATCAACAAATAGAATAAACAAACAAATAAATATTGTACCGCGAATGTGATCGAGTCAACGTTTTTCCATCCGAGTGCGAAAACCCGATGAATTCGATTCGCGTTGACGCGCCCAAGTAAGATTGAAATCGATGAAAAAGTGTGTTTCGCTCAATTGCACTTTGCATGCGCTCTGACACGAAAAATTTATTACGTTTGCTTCGCGAGGGCGGGCAATATTTTTTTTTTTTTTTTTCCAGAAGCATAGCGAATCGTTGCGATTCTAGGTGCAAACCCGGACAGACCAAGCTCGTATCTTATTATTCAAGACGAGAAAGGGCTTTACATGTTTGGACAAATTTCAGAATCATCAAAATCGCTGACAACCCGCGCTTTGCTTATGAGGCCCTCATCGAATTCTCCGTCCTGAGGAATTTTTTCCGGAGCCCGGAGACTCCGGCCCCGTATGAATTCTCTGACGATTTCGGTATTGACGTAAGACATGCTCAAGCGAGAACCCCACGCGAGTAGCGCCAGTGGCTGGAGAAAAAACAAAAAAAAAAAAAAAAAAAAAAAAAAATCAAATTAATGGATGGTTCGTCTTGGAGGTTGAAGAAAAGAATGAAGAATCGTGTGCATACGCGTCGCTGGTCCAGACGGTCGTAAGGCGAAATAATGTGGCGTCTCAGACATTGCTTAATGATTTTCTTCAAGAGTTTCGTCTCGAGCGGATTGGCGCATGGATGGTACAACGCTACAACGCCACCGTGCTGCAAATAAATATCTAAAAATTATTAAAAAAATATATTTCGAGGTTTACGGTGAAAAATTTCTTCTTCTCTCTCTGTAATTACCTCAAGGCTATGAAGCCATCTTTGTTTGGGTAAAAATTTGTATTCTCCGTAAACCGGATGTACGGGTCTATGAGCTCCGCTGCAATGAAATATTCTCACGTGAGCTCTCTAGTCTCTTCGTTCCTCGATCGTAACTCTAACACTTACTATACAGGAAGGTCCTCGTTGTATTCGATCGTTTCGTTCATGCATCTGCGAGGTGGCTGTACGGAAACGGTAACGGATCACGCATTTGTTATCTCTTCGTGTTCGTAAATTATCGCCGGTATCGATTGCCGGGTGGGTGGGAATACCGGAATAAATATTAAAATAATAAAAAAAAAAAAAAAAAACGAATATGGACTTACTCGATAGGCCGGGGGTACGAGGACCGTTTCAAGGATCGGAATGATTCGAACATCCGGCTCGATTCTTCGCTCGTAGCAGGTAAACTTTGTTTCCGATCTGTCCCAATCGACTTGTAATTTTGTCTGCGGGAAGACAAACAAGAAATACACAAAAATCACATTATTTTATTACCGCGACATGGACGCACCAACCAACGAGAATATAGAGAGAAAGTATGTAGGTATATTAAAAAATTGTTACTTTTCCATCGTCGCAATCGTACGTTTTTCCCATCATCGACGGATGGTTGCTCAAAGTGGAAATATGTTTGACGGATGGCCAAATTTTTGGCGGTGGCGTCGGATCATTGGGCCGGGAAGGAAACCATCGACCCGTCCAATTTTCCAAATAAGAAGGCTCCGTTGTGTCCCGTCGACTCGTTTCGCTCTCTCCATCATTTTCAAGCAATTCGAGCGACCCGAACCGTTTGTCGTTGACCCGATCTATTTTATAATTCAATGAATTATTCATTTTTCCTCGGTGCGCACCAAGTCGGTGTAACGTACTATATAATTCGGCAATACCGAATCAATATCCCCCTTCTTGCTTTAGAGTAGTACGTGCTCGCGTTAATTAAACTATATGTATATAATACCATAATACCTAATTTTACGTAATTGAACCAACAGCTGGCACGCCGTTTCTATATTATGTGCGCGCATTATATACTCGCAAAATATTCGTTACGAATGTACAATCGTTTTTTTTTTTTTTTTTTTTTTCAATTATTATGCTTTTATCATTGACCCAATTTACACGTGTTCCGCGACGGTTTTGAAACTGCATGCATTTTCGAATGAAGCGCCATAACCTGTCGCGCAACACCACCGCCACGGTGGTGTTGCGACATTTGTCAAATGCTCAAAAATCTTTTTTTTTTTTCACTTATTTCTTATAACACGAGCAAGCTTAATCAACATGTTTTCGGAAAAAGAAAAATTTTTCAAAAAAATCAAAATCTGTTGGTTAAGGAAGAACGTAATATTTATAAAAAGATGAAGTATGCATGTAAACGGTCGTCACAGATTCCATGTTATTGTTGACTGCGCTTCAAAATAAAAACTAGGTTACAATATTTAAACCGAGTCATTTTTGGAAAGATCTCGTCGTATCTGCAAATTTTGTTCAAGCTGCTTGAATAAAAAAAATGTTCGTGCCTATATAGCTTCTTATAATTATTTCCAGCAACATTTAATAGCATTGTCTCGATGTGTTCAATTTGTTTCCAACAAAAATGGTTCATCTCTGACCGTTGAATATATATAATATAATAATTTCTTAACTTCTAGGTTAGCCTTGATCAAACGTATATTTACCGTCGTAGGAGCCCGCATCGTATTCCGATGGATATGACAGCGTTGTCCTCGCGTTAAACAACAATATCACCGTCGCTAGCAGTAATACACCAGGTTTCCACATATTTTATTAACCTTTTTTTTTTTATTCCATCAATTTTTTCAACGTTCTTTCCAGCCAGTTGTTGCGGCGGGCGGCTACATGTAATATTTCACGGCGCATCGATGCGCGATGATCGACGGTATGAGAAATGTATATATAGGTGTTTTTTTTTTTTCTTCTACGTGTATATATTTTTGAGAAAGAGTTGCACATTGCTTAAACGGTCGGTAATGTAGAAGGATCCGCTACATCAGCTGTGCTGTGCGGTGAAAAAAAAGATTGAGTATAATGTTTGGATGATCGTGGTGTGTGTGCGCGTACTCGAAACGCTTTGAATGAAGAATAATTCATTCGAAACTGCGACGAAACGGCGTGAAATCGCGATCGCGATTTGTTTTCTTCTGTCAATGTTTTCAAACAATGCGAAACAGGGAGTTGTCTTGATTTTCCCGAACCCCTTGGATCTCGACATGTTAATTTTTCGTCGGTTTCATCCGTGTTGCGCGTAACCTCAATTGCTCGCGAGTGCAGCACACTGACGAAAGAAAAACAAAACAAATATGGATGACGAACGAAAGCCAAACATTATTTTTCATCCCATCATTTCTTCCATACAAAAAATAGCACTTTACGAAACAACATCGGTAAGAAATTTCATACCATTATCATACCGATTCTTAATGAGATAGCGTCTGTGTATTCATGATGAAAGATGATAAGGTTTCAAGCACGTCCAGACTTTTTCCGATACACAAGTATTGATGTTGAATGAAAAAAATGATTTTTTCAGCGTTTCTATTTGATGGGCTCGAACAATACTCTGAGCCGCTTTCGTGTATTGAA
Source organism: Campoplex capitator (assembly GCA_037576405.1). Taxonomy (NCBI): domain Eukaryota; kingdom Metazoa; phylum Arthropoda; class Insecta; order Hymenoptera; family Ichneumonidae; genus Campoplex; species Campoplex capitator. The sequence continues at coordinate 15,713,616 of JARBWI010000322.1, read as the reverse complement.
AATTGATCGTACGGAGCCCAGAGAGCTAACGGTGGTGGATGATAAAATTGAATATACGCAGGATGAAATAAAAGATTTGGTCAACATGATAGATATGGGAAACAGAAACCGTGCTGGTCAGAGGAGCAAAACCGGAGGCGTAGCAAAAGTTGTGTCAGCTTTTGGGATCATGGGTAATCGCGTTTCCATCTCATTATTTCCCTTATGTTTCAATTATTTTACATCGATGCGAGTCTTTTTAAATAATAACCTTCCGATTTCGTTTGTTCTACGTCATCAATTCGATATAGCAATTTCCCTCTCTTGCTTGTCTTTTTTCCCTGTATGTCTTTTAAATGATTCTCATATTCTTTTCGGTGTTTCTTTTTTATTCTACATTCGCTCTAAAGCTTTGAATAATTACCGGGTAGTAGCCGACGAGTTCTCTACACAATTTGCATGAAAAAAATGGTTGACCGGCATGAAAAATAGTTTGAAGAATTGCTTCGACATTTTCCCTCCGCAAGAAAGGACCATCGACGCATTTGACTCTTGTTTTATTCGCATTTACTCGTTGCAATTTGCCACTGGTTTCAATGGAATATATCGGAGCTCGGGGTCCTTGGATTCGCATGATTTTTTTTTCATCTACTTGTAATATTTCTATAACTATTATCTTGCAAGACGATCGTTCATCGGATCGGATAGTTACTAACGCAGGTACAAAATTACCAAAAAAATATGAAAAAATTTCATCAAAAAATCGTATTCATCGGAGAGGAAGAGCTAGCGGATTTTGCATCGAATAAAATAACAACAGATGCTGTTTTCGTCCATGTTCTTGCGTCATTAGAAATTTCATCGTTATTCGACATCGCGTTGCGATAAATGGAATTTAATAAAACTATACAATAAAAATGATGTTTAAGACGAGGCGAAGGGTCGATATTTTATCATTGCAACATTGTACATTCCAAGAGTCTTGGATCGAACGGTATCGGCATTGAGTCTAATTTACTAATGGGCCATTTGAAAGTTCGAACCCTTGTTCCTTTTCCATATTTATTATATATGCATACCGACAAAAAATATTTATATTCGTATCTGTTTGAATTCCATAGAAATTTCCTTTCAACTATTGATATCGCCCAATTTTTGCTTCCCTTATCATTTTGAGTTTTGGGGGTCGTCTTGAGTCAGTGGCATTAATGACACAACCGTTGCTTACAATTTGAGTTTGCTTGCTAACAAAGGCAGCGATAACAATACAGCAGCAGCAGCAGCAGCAGCAACAGGAGTTACCGGAGAAGATACGAATGGTGGACAGGCTAAAAATCAGGAAGAACGAAAACTAGAAGAGACGAGCCTTCGCAAACCGACTCAAACCAGCAGATCCACGTGGAGGACAATGTGGCAACGAGATTCTTTTCCCAGATTAGTAGCGGCTTTCGGCCTTGTCGGTAAGGTTTATATATCATCGAGCTTAAAAGAGCGCTTTTTTTTCTTTCCCTAAATCGTCTCGTTATTCATTACGTATATATAATATATAATATATATGCGCGTCCGCTACATTTGGGCCTGGTGGGAAGAAATAGGAACGAGAGAAAGAAGATCGGGGTACGTATTTAGTATAATCGAAAGCATGCATCGAAAGCATGAGAATGTTGTTTTTTCAACGTTACACGAACAAAAGCACGAAAGAATTTAAAGCTTCTGAGACTATTACTCGTAACTATATATTATTGTGTACGGCCACTACCATTTCGGCATGCTAACTCATTTTTATTTATTTTCATTATGTGGAAGCAAAGTTCAAGCAACGAATAGAATATTTCGAACGTACACGCTTCTCATTGAATTAAGGGGAGAAAGACAAGATAGAGTTGAAAAGCAATATAATATATTATGTATACATATCGGTTCGACGCTACAAAATCAAACTTGTTTTCCGGCGGCACGGTATTTATTAAAAATGTTTTAAAGCAAATTTTGATTAATACTCGAAAAGTGCGGTTATGGGTAATCCAAGTAACATTTTCAAATTAAAAAAAAATTTTTTTATCGTAAACATCACACGTGAAAAGATCTTTTTTGTATCAATATATTCTCAGCCCCGAAATTGCATAAAGACGAAAAAAGAACGCTTTGTACGTCTTGCCTTTGCCGTTTGAATGTTATTTTTATGCTCGCCAAATTGGAAAAAAATCCAAATTTTTTTAAATGCCTGCGTTGTGTAGAGAAATACAGCAATCATGTTTTTTCCCCCTGATCAATAATACTAGTATTATGTAGGTAGTTACGCGAGTTTGTACGAAATACAAATAGTGTATCGTGAACAGAGCCTTGGCAAAGTGTCTTGAAAGAGGAAAAAAAAAATAGACCGATAACTTTTCGGCCTATAATTTTATATATATGTATTGTTTTCTTTTGTCAAGGATTCGTTCGTTTTTTGGAAGGGTACTACATAATTTTGGTAACGAAACGTCGAAAAGTAGCGGTTATAGGACACCATACGATTTACAAGATCGAAGATACTTCAATGATTTACATCCCGAACGACGCAGTCCGTTATTTTCATCCGGATGAGCAGAGATACGTAAAAATGTTTCAAAGCATTGATCTGAGCAGCAACTTTTACTTTAGTTATTCGTACGATCTGAGTCACACGTTGCAGAGCAACATGGCCCCTCCGAAACACATAAAAACAGATCTACCGTCGGAATATTTGAAAAAACAACAACAAGGGGCTGTCACCGAAGACGAGGAGAACGAGAACGCCGATGATTTTTTCAATATGTGGGCGTTTCGTAAAAGTTGGGAAAGAAACGGGTAAGTTGGTTTTTTTTTTTCTTTCTGACCGCCAGGTTTCTTGAAACGATGCGCACCCGTTTACAAAAATGATTAATCATGGAGTTATGTCTTATTATGGAGTTATGGAGAAAAATCAATAGATTATGCAGTCCGAAGTAATCCGCATCGGCGTTTCGTGTGGAATTCCCATTTGCTCAGTTCCGTTGAAAAGGATCTACATCCCGATTGGATATTGTACGTGACCCATGGGTTTATCGGCCAATCGAATGTCAGCATTTTCGGTAGATCGATTTACATAACTCTTATCGCCAGAAGAAGCAACAAATACGCGGGTACGAGGTTTTTAAAACGGGGAGCCAATTTCGATGTGAGTTGATGATCGAAGAATCGCGCATTAACCCTTACCGCGGGGCTTTTCCTGTCCTTTTTATTATGTCGTTCGATAATTTGCTTTTTCATTAGGGCGATGTGGCAAATGAAGTCGAAACCGAACAAATTGTTCACGACTCGGCCGTAAGTTCTTTTCACGCAGGACGTTTTAGTTCTTTCGTACAGATGCGGGGCTCGGTCCCGGGCCATTGGAGTCAAGATCTTACAAAAATGGTACCAAAACCAACCATCAGTTGCGATTTGACTGACCCGTTTGCCGAAACCCCAGGTATACCCTCCGTCAGCAGCCCCACATACGTATACGATATAATCAAGCCCGCGTAATCGCATCTATTTCCAATACCGGCTCCAAGTTGCCTCGAATTTCGAAAAAAATCCTCATTAAGAGAAGAAAAATGTTGTTGTTGTTGTTGTTGTTGTTGTTGTAGTTTTTTTGTTCCTTTTTCAGGCGCTCATTTCAACGAGCTCTTGAAGAGATATGGCTCACCGATAATAATTCTGAATCTTGTGAAAAATCGAGAAAAAAAGAAACACGAGAGCACGCTCAGCGACGAATTGAACTCGGCGGTTAAATATCTTAATCAGTTTTTGCCACCCGAGCACCATATTCAATACATAAGTTTCGATATGGCGAGGGTTAACAAGGGGTAAGTAGCCCCCCCCCCCCCCCATCCCCTCCGTAATAATCGAATCGGAATGAAGAGTTTCAACGATTTTGTTGTTGTTGTGTCACAGTAAAGAAGCAAATGTGATGGGTCGTCTGGCTAATATAGCGAATAATGCTGTAATGAAAACCGGAATTTTCCAGTCTCAAGATCCGTATTACAATGAAAAAAAATTCTTCTCCTCGTTGGGAAGCACGAGAAAATGTCCGAAAACGGAGTGCAGTCCGTGCGAGAATCAGGAGACTAAATTTCTCGGCATAAATGGGCTTCGAAACAAAATTCTTTACGGATCGAGAGTAGTGAATCGTTCCGATGATTTCGTTTCAATCTCTGGGGTGGTAGCGGCGTTGCCGACGCGCGACGAACGTGATCGCGTCGAGAAAGTTGGAGAATTTTTTGCGGAAAGGGGCACTCTTCAAACCGGGATAATTCGAACAAATTGCGTAGATTGTTTGGATCGAACGAATACCGCTCAATTTGCGGTGGGAAAGTGCGCTTTGGGGTATCAATTGTGCGCGCTGGGAGTAATCGACTCGCAAAAATTGGAATTTGACTCGGATTGCGTGAGAATGCTCGAAGAATTGTACGAGGATCATGGGGATACTCTAGCGTTACAATACGGGGGCTCTCAGTTGGTTCATCGAATTAAAACGTATAGAAAAACGGCACCCTGGACCAGTCAGGGCAACGATATTATGCAAACGCTAAGCAGATATATCAGGAACACTTTCAGCGATCAGGAGAAGCAACACACGATGAATCTTTTTTTGGGTTAGTCGTCGATGCAATTCGCTTTTCGATCCATCGGTATCCATAATAATATGTTTGTTTTTTGCCTTCGCCGGGGATTCAGGATTATTCGTACCCGATGAGAATAAACCTCCTATATGGGAAATGGTAACCGATTATTATCTTCATCATAAGCCCGCTTGTCGATATACCAGGAGAAAGAGATTGCTGACCCAGTGGTGGGACAAAAATGTATTAAAGTGTCTCCCCTACGCCTTCAATCAAGTTACCAAAACTTGTTCCGAAATGGTTCAGGTCCAAGATACCCACGAAGAAATGATAGATATTTTTTACGATTATCACAGGTCACATAGAGTTTCATAATCCCGGAGAGAGAAGAAATAAATTGACAACAAACAAACAAACAAACAAACAAACAAAACTTAACTTTACAGACCTTTTGAAATATCACCATTGGGGGATGTTCACGCGTATCAATTGAGTCATTCGGTAAGAGATTTTATGCCTCATTTCACAACAAACGTGAGTCCATTCGCCGTACGCGTTCGACCCGGCCGTAGACGAGAAGAAACGGGAAAAAAAAGTTTGAATATGAAAAATCCGTCCATGACGGGTCAAAGTAGTACCAGCAGTACGGCATCGAGCGCAAGGTTCTTATTTTTCGTTTTATTTACCTTTCATCAATTTTTCATCGTATTTCATGACCAACTGAATTATAGTTCGAGCGTCGACACAAGTTCGGATGACGATGAGAGTCATAAACAAATAAACGATTCGCAATTGACGAGTTCGCGCGACAGCAACGAGCTCGTGTCCTTCGAATCGTTGTTCCCATCGATGAAAGAAATTTACGGCACTACACTCGAGTTTCCCAGACGGGCTGACATCACCCTCTACAAAAGGTTTTTATCTTTCATCTTGTCGCCGCCGCCGCCGCCGCCGCTCAATGAGCCCAAGTAGGAATACATTTATCCGTTTCGCATCTAGATTCGTCGTGATTGGACGAAATGCTACGTACAATACCGACCATTCCAACATCCGTTCGAAAATGGTTCAACAGGTATCATTTCCCGATACTATCCCAGCAAAAATCGAATTACCCGTTGTTAAAGATGCTAGCATCGGTATTTACGAACTATACGTCCGAAGAGCTAAGGTATGTTGAAATTAAATAAAAACAGAGTAACGTTTCACGCGAGACTCGTAACATTTAATCGTCCAACGGTATGAATTTCATGCACAGAGTGGCGCTTCTCAGCCCAGTTCAAAGAGTATGGATCTATATGAAAAATATGCCCACCAGCAACAACTTCTCCTTGGAAAAATCTGATTCGAATCTAGATTCGACCACCAAGATTCTCACAGTTTCCATATTCTTCCCCATATTATTTACTGTACATTACTATTGTATTGGCATTAAAAATATTTTTCTTCAACGCAATCGCTGCTGTACAACATTCATTTTATTACCATCTAGGAAAATTAAAAAAAATGTTTAGTCATAACGTAGATCTGAAACGTGCGTTAAACCGGGCACGTTTGTTGGAGACATACGACAAAAGGAACGTACGGATAATGCATTATTGACGTTGGAAACTAATGGATCATTAAAACTTACGCGTTATTCGGCCATTAAGATTTTATTTGAGTCGAACAGAGAGGACAGTGATTTGGATATTCACGCCGTTGGAGCATAAAAAAAAGAAGCGCACCCTTGATCTTGGGTATAACCACCGCCGCCGCCGTTCCAGGCTCGTCTACTTCAGCTTCTTCTTTGGACGAATGTTATTCGTGTGACCGCATTTTTTCTTGCGGCAATTGGTCGCGCGCGGGTGGAGACGGGCGTAACACTTGCGGCAAATCATTTTGTCACAGTTGTATTTTTGTGCAAGAATACGCAGTGTCGGCTCGATAACACCTCCGCGAAGACGAAGCACCAAATGAAGGGTCGATTCTGCGCGGCAAAACAAACAAGAATTATCAAAACGCCAAATGATTTTAACAAACAATTTCTTCTATACCTTTCCATTCCTGATAATGGAAAATAGAACCAATCGACATACCCTTTTGAATGTTATAGTCGGAGAGAGTACGTCCGTCTTCTAATTGTTTGCCGGCAAAGATGAGACGTTGCTGATCCGGCGGGATTCCTTCCTTGTCCTGAATTTTCGCTTTGACATTTTCAATCGTATCGGAGGCCTCGACCTCGAGGGTGATGGTTTTACCCGTAAGAGTTTTCACAAAGATCTGCATTATGGCTCAACTATCGGGACAAAATATAATACAAACCATAAAAACTTGGAGTTTTCCCGATCAACGATTCGAATATATTTTGTCTTTTATTCTCGTTCGAGATGTATAATTATTCAATCGATCAAGTTGTACTCGAATAACGAAAGAGAAAAAAAAATGGAGGTTAACTACGGCAAAATATTTGATACAAACCGAATTTTTGTTTTTTTAATCGTACCAAGAAATTCTATGATTTTCGGCAAATTCCTCTAATTTTATTCAATTCAATTGATTTATTAAGCAATCCGTCGAGGGACAATTGTGAGCGAATTGGTGACTAAAAATTTCAATATCGAAAACTTGGGCCATGTGCCAATGTCATTGGCAACGTAACAGTTTTATTTCTCTTAATTCGATTGTTTTTCGAGTGTATCTCATTTGTGGGCCGAACTGCATCGAGACATTTGAACGACGACAAGTTACAAGTTAATTCGTTCGATTAATCAATATCGGCGTCAATAAATTTCTATCGATGTTTAAATAATTTTCGACTCACCGTTCCGACAACGCGTTAGCCAAAAAACTTTGGGACGAAAAGATTGATTATCGATGGCTGCGCGGAGACATCCGGTGCGGGCGGCGTGCCGCGTGCGCTCAACACCGGTGGGGCGCGTCAATCGCCGGAACTCGGAAGGTGCTGCTGCTGCTGCTGCTGCTGCTGCTGCTGCTCGACTCAATCGGACAACTTTAATTCTTTCATCATCTTTTGATTGATCATATCTTCCGGTAATCGTTCAATGGTTGAGTGGTTATCAGTGGCGCAATTAAAATGTTTAGTAGCTTCTAGTTATTTTATAATCGAATGAATAAAATTTGGGTGCAAGTTGATTGAGCATTTTTTTATTTTTAATGCAATCGATCGGATCAAGTGCCAAGTCGATGTAGAATCGTTCGGTGGTCACGAACAAACAAATTATTAATTATAATGTTAACTACTCGATAAATAGGCAAATAAGATGGATGTGAACTTGGCCCTCCGACATGAACTTTTCGAATTTTTTCTGATTTCAATCGTTTGTGTGTCGTTTGTAGAGTATTGTGAGAACAAAATAAACGCTTGTGAGATGAGTTTATCGCGAAAAAATCAAAAATAAAATCAGCGTGAAGTTAGCCCGCCCATTCTACTTTTTAAATTATATATGAGTCTAATTGTACGTTGATCAATCTGAAATCGTTTGTAGAACACGAATATTACAATAAAAATGTTTGTAGGACGCACATTTTTATTATTTTTATGAAAAAGCGAAAACAAAATTTGCAGAAATTTTTATAAAATATTATTGAACGAATATTCATACGGTAACAAAAATGTGATCGCTAAATATTGGCGAATGAATGTCCCTAGCTTGTTTGGTTTGTTTACATTCGTGGAGACTCGACTCTGTGTTTACGTTTACGCGCTCTCGCGCTTGGCCTGCTAAGCCGTTCCGTAGCGGGGATGGTGGGGAGAGTTCGCGAGGCGCGAGCGAGAACTGGATCATGCGCGGGGCAAGGAGGGAGCGAGCGAGAGACTCGCGTTCATTCAGTCGCCCGCGGGACGCGGGGCGGGGCGGGGCGGCAAGTAGCGCGCGCGGAGAGAGTTGCATTAGCATCGGTCGGCTAGTGCAATACCGCGCATTATCGTTCGTTGAGTGCAACGAAATTGATAAAACAGAGTGCGGAATAAGAGTCGGTTAATGATGAAAATCTTAATATAAAATACTTTAAACGGTCTGAATTGTCGTTAAACCAAATAAAAATACAACGATGGATAATAAAAAAACGGAAAATCGTGATAAAATTTTTTATTATTAAAACCATCCAAATCTATAATTTTTACATAATTTTTTATCGCAATTTCCGTTAATTAGAGCTTAAAAATATGCGCGATTTCTCGAAAACGAACCATGCACGAAAACGCTATGAAAAGAATATTAGGGTCTATTTCTAATTATTTCTCTTTCGTCAACGAGTTTTCTTCTCGCAACGTGATAAGCGATAAGCCGGTAGGGAAGCCTCTTGCCCACGATATTATTTTTCGTGCTAAATTAAAGGACGAATTACTTTGAATATTTGACCATGCAAATCACGATAAATGGCAGCGTGAGCAAGGGTCTTGAGTGACAGAGGAGTGACAGAGGAGTGAGCGGGACAAAGAAACATTGAATGGATTTTTTAATTTCGTGCATGAGTTCGTTGACGCGAAAATTAAAAAAATCTTGACGTCTTAATCACTCGTTTACAATCTCGGAAGCATAAAAAGTTAATATTGGTTTTAAATTAGTGCATTTGAATTTTGAACTACGATGAATTATCGTTTTCAACGTTGGAAAAACGACGCTGCTGCTGCAACGGAAGTGGATATTAAGTGTGCTGACTATTTCGGAAATGTGAACAATAATATTGATTTAAAATCAGTGCTATTGAATTCTGAATAATGGTACTACGAGTCGCGAGTGCAAAATGTATTTAAACTCATTTGACCGAAAAACATCTGGTGTTGATCTACATCGGAAATGGATCTCAGATGGATACACGATTCATTACTGAGGAGGGGAACAAGACATCGAAGAGTGAGTACATAATTCCATCATTTTTATTGGTTTCATTTCTGTGCATAGCAATTTTCAGTATCAAACTGTTGGGCTTTCTTTGATTTTAATTATTATTTTTAAAAGAATTCGATTTCCATTTCAATCGTTAACCTTTGAAGGATAAAACGTTTTTTCTCTCACTGACCATGGATTGATTGATGAAATGAGGAATGAATCCTGTATTTTTTGTTTGTTTGTAGAATTATTCCATTTTAAAGTAACATACCAAATTGGTTTAACATACCAAAATATTTTTATATAATTTTTTCATAAAGTAGAATTTAGGAATAGACCAGCAGTGGCAACATCTGAATCAGTTCAACAGACTATCCATATAATTTCGCATTTATGAATCAGTCTTATCGTTTTTAGCATGTCAAAACCTTCAAGAATCATTCATTTCTAACAAGTTTACCTGTATGTTACACACCAGTCTCCCTGCCTGGTTCGGAAAAATTTATGCAATTTTTGTTTTTGCTTCTTCATAAAAATATGCGTCCTACAAACATTTTTATTATAATATTCGTGTTCTACAAACGATTTCGCATTGATTTACGTACAATTAGACTCATATATAATTTAAAAAGTAGAATGGGCGGGCTAACTTCACGCTGATTTTATTTTTGATTTTTTCGCGATAAACTCATCTCACAAGCGTTTATTTTGTTCTCACAATACTCTACAAACGACACACAAACGATTGAAATCAGAAACCTTTCGAAAAATCCATGGCAGAGAGCCAAATTTACACCGCTGCAAATAAGTTGGAAAAACTTTTTGGAGGGGCCTCGACTGAAGCGCTCCCTCCTGGCCTCTGGGTACCCGTACCGGCCAATGTGCGAAGTTGGAAAAAAAAAAAAAAAAAACTATTTGCGACCAGTCGTCGCGCGGCGGTGGCGGCGGCGGCGGCGGCTACATTAAACTCTCGTCAGCGCCGGTCGATCAATGCATTATCGCCATTATCATTTGTTGATTTCGCTGGAATTAATTAAGAAAAGAGATCGCAGGACACGACGAATAGAAAAAAAATCTAAAATAATCCCGTTCTATGGTCAAAATATTTTTTTGTCGATCAATAAATGAAAATATATGAATGAAAAATTAATGAAAAGTGATAACATTTATGATTTTTCATGAAAACTATTGAAATCTTAAAATTTTACTGCATTGTTGTTTTTTTCTTTTTTCTTCCAAGTAATAATATATTTTTGATATATATATGAGGTATTCCACGTCAAACCGGCGGACTTTTTCCCTGACCCTCGCCGATTTGGTTAATTATTTTTTATATGATTATATGAAGTCTGAAAGACACCCTGGAATTTTTTCAGATTTTTCTGGAGAAACATTTTTGAAAAAAAAATCCATAAAAATCCAAAAAAGTCCAAAAAAAAGCCCCTTTTTAAAAATCTGAAAAAATTCCTAAAAATCGCTGATTATATGCCAAACACTTTAAGCTACCGCCCGTAGTGGAAGTACGATTTTTTCTGTGTGTTAATCGGCTAATAACGTTGAAAAAATTCAAAAAATGCCGAAAAACACTTACTCTGGCCCAATAGTTGCATATTTGGGTACCTAAAACCAATTTTCGTCATAATTTTCGAACAATCGAATAAAAAAATGGACCTTGATATAGTTGATATAGTGAGCTAGTAGTTACGAATTCCCAATATAATAAGATTTTACGTACAATATTTGGAGCTGTTACACCGGTCATTGAAGGATCTTTTTCTAGAGTTGGAAAAAAATAGATTCATATATCATTTGATAAAATTGAATAAAACTATTGAATTAATACCTCAACTTTTTGCCTGGCTCAATTTTTTTTTGTTTTGTACTGGTCTGAAATATTCCAAAAAAATGTTTGGGTACGAAAATATTCAACTATTGGGCCAGAGTAAGTGTTTTTCGGCATTTTTTGAATTTTTTCAACGTTATTAGCCGATTAACACACAGAAAAAATTGTACTTCCACTACGGGCGGTAGCTTAAAGTGTTTGGCATATAATCAGCGATTTTGAGAATTTTTTTCAGATTTTTAAAAAGGGGCTTTTTTTTGGACTTTTTTGGATTTTTTTTTCAAAAATGGTTCTTCAGAAAAATCTGAAAAAATTCCAGGGTGTCTTTCAGACTTCATATAATCATATAAAAAATAATTAAGCAAATCGGCGAGGGTCAGGGAAAAAGTCCGCCGGTTTGACGTGGAATACCTCATATACACTACCGTCGGAAAGTTTCCGGACAAAAGTCGGAAAAAGTTGCCACACTCTTTTTCGTGTTACTCCGTCGATAACGTAGATAAATTAATTTAATAAACGGCGTTTTAAAGGGGAGAAATTCCATTTCATTTTGCTTTTTTTTGAAAAATTTTTGCGATTTTTTTTACGACTAGGACGTCATTTTGAAAATGACAATTTTTCGTCTTTTTTTTTCCTTTTTACAGAGCGACCGCGTTTTCAGTAGAAATTTTTTTTTCTAATTTCTTTGACCGGATCTTGAAAAGGCAAAACTCAAGCTTCAATTTCGTTTTTTATAAAATCCGTTACGATTTTTTTTGGAAAAGTTATCATGTTTTTGGCGAAAAAAGACGAAATTCAGTAATTCCTGCGTAACACGAAAACTATCACATTTAGAAAAAAATCTTAAAGTAGTAAAAAGTTGCCTCTGAGATTGTTCTAGTCACTCGATTTTTTTCACATTTTTTTTACGAAATTTTTTTTTTTTCATTGATTTTAGTCGAACTCCAGGTCTATCAATTTCCGTAATTTAAAAACTATGGGTTTTTTCATCAAAAGTCCAAGTACGAAAAAGTTTTATTTCTTCATTTTTAACGTTTTGGAATTTTTTCAGATTTTTTTTCGAATTTTTTTATCCGACGATGTTGACGATGAAAAAAATCTGAAAAAATTCCAAAATGTTTAAAATGAAGAAATAAAACTTTTTTGTACTTGGACTTTTGGTGAAAAAACCCATAGTTTTTAAATTACGGAAATTGATAGACCTGGAGTTCGACTAAAATCAACGAAAAAAAAAAAATTTCGGAAAAAAAATCTGGAAAAAATCGAGTGACTAGAACAATCTCAGAGGCAACTTTTCACTCCTCAAAGATTTTTTTCTAAATGTGATAGTTTTCGTGTTACGCAGGAATTACTGAGTTCCGTCTTTTTTCGCCAAAAACATGATAACTTTTTCAAAAAAAATCGTAACGGATTTTATAAAAAACGAAATTGAAGCTTGAGTTTTGCCTTTTCAAGATCCGGTCAAAGAAATTGAAAAAAAAAAATTTCTATTGAAAACGCGGTCGCTCTGTAAAAAGGAAAAAAAAAGACGAAAAATTGTCATTTTCAAAATGACGTCCTAGTCGTAAAAAAAATCGCAAAAATTTTTCAAAGAAAGCAAAATGAAATGGGATTTCTCCCCTTTAAAATGCCGTTTATTAAATTAATTTATCTACGTTATTGACGGAATAACATGAAAAAGAGTGTGGCAACTTTTTCCGACTTTTGTCCGGAAACTTTCCGACGGTAGTGTATATATATATTAGACTGATTCGAAAAAAATTTTTATTTTTTTTTTCTTGCGCATTCACGTGCGATAGTTAGACAGCAATAAAAGAGAATTTCTGTTAAAATCTGAGCACGATAGCTCAATTTTTAGAGGTCGCTATCTTGTCTTTTGTATATTTTTAATTTTTTTAAAGAAATTATTAAGAAACAACTTAAATACAGCATCATGTGAAATAACAATTATGTTATGATAACATTCAACAGCTGTTCCGTAACAAAAATAGACTTCAACAATGCGAAAAAGGTTGTAATATTCACATATTGAATCCTGGTAAATAAGGAATACCGTGTATACTATCACTATTCGTATCGCTTGATTGATACGCACTTCATTCTTTCTATTTCTTTTCAGAAACCTCACTTTGATAATAGTTTTCTATATGGCATGTGTCAAATGTTTAAAAATGCAGCATTAAGTTTTATAAAAAATTAACTTGTTCTGTTTTCAAACTTGTTTTGATTTTTTCTCGGCCCCTGCGTATTACATTGCGCATATTAGCTAAGTATGCTAATGCGCATATTACTGCTCACGTCACCTTGTAGATCAACACAATTTTTATAGATATTTTTTGTGCTTTCGTTTTTTTTTTAATCCAAAATTTATTTGCTTCGGAAATCTCAGTTCATTTTTTTTCATTGGATTTAAATTTCATTTCATTTAAAAAAATGTTTCATGTGTTCAACACTGTCGCGCTGTCAGCGCTGACAGCGCTCAACGGGTTAGTTCGACTTGCACACTATACCGCGCGTAGTATTACTACTATATCATGAGCAATTACAGCGTCCAAAGCGAACGCATTTTGAGCGCTCACAGCGCTGAAATCGTGCAACTCGAACGTACCCGAACAACCCGAAGCGTAGCGCCACTGAAACATTTTTTTCAATGAAATGAAATTTAAATCCAATGAAAAAAAATGAACTGAAATTTCCGGAGCAAATAAATTTTTGATAAAAAAAAAAAAAAAACGAAAGCACAAAAAATATCTATAAAACTTGTGTTGATCTACAAGGTAACGCTCATTAGAATGCTCAGAATGCTAATATGCGCAATGTAATACGCAGGGACCGAGAAGAAATCAATACAAGTTTGAAAACAAAACAAGTTAATTTTTTATAAAACTTAATGCTGCATTTTTAAAGATTTGACACATGCCATATAGCAAACTATTATCGAAGTGAGGTTTCTGAAAAGAAATAGAAAGAATGAAGTGCGTATCAATCAGGCGATATGAATAGTGATAGTATACACGGTATTCCTTATTTACCAGGATTCAATATGTGAATATTACAACCTTTTTCGCATTGTTCAAGTCTATTATGTTACGGAACAGCTGTTGAATGTTATCATAACATAATTGTTATTTCACATGATGCTGTATTTAAGTTGTTTCTTAATAATTTCTTTAAAAAAATTAAAAATATACAAAAGACAAGATAGCGACCTCTAAAAATTGAGCTATCGTGCTCAGATTTTAACAGAAATTCTCTTTTATTGCTGTCTAACTATCGCACGTGAATGCGCAAGAAAAAAAAACAAAAAATTTTTTTCGAATCAGTCTAATAAATATATATATATATATATATATATATATATATATATATATATGGGATAAGTAATATACATATGGATGAGCGCGGGAGCTTGCTTCTGTCAAATAAGGGATAGCTTGTGTGTTGTATGCACCGCTGAACACGTTCGTGCGCGAATGAGGCAACCCAATAATGGGAAAAGCCCGGCGAGCGAGTTAGTAAGATCATTAAACTCTCTTATATGCAAAAGGAGGAGGAGGAGGAGGAGAATCGGTATAGCAGTGCGGCGGGTGTCAGGGATCATGAGGAAGGTCCGGTATAGGGCGAACTCATTCAACTCCGGTTAACACCTTTCATATGACATGCATTAGGAGGTGTGGATGAAGTGGTGAGGGTGCGAGATGAGGGAGAAGGAGCCAACTGACGATTATGCGTGTCTGTCGCGAGCTATAGAAAGCTACAATCTCTCTCGAGTTATCGAGGATGCATATATTCGGGAGGCGAAACGAGATCTGCCTGATTTCTTTGGTATTCTGAACCTCGCCATATAAACTTTATTCGTTGAACTCGCGAGCGAAAGACGCGAACGAAAACGTTTTTCTTTCTAATCGTTTTCGTTTCGTTGCTCTGCTGCGACAAAAGGCGAGCAGGGCATTGAGAGACAAATTGCACGATTCGCGGGAACAAAGAACGAAAAGTGCCCCGCGGGGGGAGAAAGCAGACGCGGTAGAGTTGCTTCGAGCTGATGAGCAAGAAAGCGATACTCGGGCGTGAAGAAGATACAATTAAAAGTTGTCGGTACACGTTCAGGATCGATTTTCAGCTTGAAGAGAGCGAGAGCGTGTTACATTTTCTCGATATATAGCCCGGTGACTGTGGCTGAATGCTTGGCTACGATGTCAGAATGTTACGACGGGCATACGTATATACATGTATAGATTAAGCATCAGGCGTTTGATCGGTCTTGGTCGAGGGAAAAACCCTCGCTCCGATGCTCTCCCCTTTTTTCCCTTTTTTACCACTGTATAACGATCAAAATTTATTTCTTCATCCTTCGGGACGTTCGGGATCGCGTAAAATGCGGCTTAATTTTGCTCCACACGAAAGCACATACCTATAAGAGGCAAATAAATATCTTTTCTCCCGCATATCTGAACTAGCGCGTTCGGCTGTATTAACATAATTAACCCATTCATTGAAACTATGGCGCGATAACTCGGGTTATTTTCTCAGGCGACTTATTATTTTGTCGATCCATGCGTGTGTGCGCGCGTGTTAATTTGTTAATTATTCGTGGATGAGGTTCAACCTGCTCGATCTTTCGTGGAGGGTCCTCTCGTAACAAGGAGATTAATGCGCGATCATGCAGGAAATATGCTGGTGGTGTCCTGGTGTTTCGATAGGTTGCATATGGTTATTATTACGCTCATTTGATGTGCGCTTACCGTTTTCTCGCTTGGAGCATCTTTCCGGATGTTATTTTAATTATTATTCCGGAACATAATCGCGAATAACAGTCGAAACGAACCAACTAGTTGACGCGTCCGTTAACATCTGCCATCCGGCGTTTCTACCTGCTTCAGCCGCATGCGTATACAGATCTGAGAGTCTCTGACTCTCATGCATGTGCGTGTGTGCTGGCTTAAACTAACCAGCAAAAGCGTCTGACAAGCTTGATGCTTCTCCGCTCTTCTCTTTTCTCTGGTGCCGCGTACAGCAAGAAACCCCGCATCCCGCTGGTTATCTATATTCCCGCCGCCAAACTATTGTATCCTCGTGCGTATCTTTCGATCGCCTTGCATCCATCAACCTCTGGAGTTCCCTCCTCATTTTGTATCATTGTATTCCATCGTTCCATCATGCGGTAAACGCTGATGCTGAGTAATGCTCTGAAATTTCAAAATTTCCGTGAAATATAATCAAATTCTTACGTGCCCCGCCGCATATCAATGAAAGTCCGTTTTGAGACAAAAACAAGAAAAAAATTGCTCCATTTCGATTTCGATCAATTGCGACAAGCCACGTATATTTGCTGCGAACCGATGGGATTTTTCAATATCAAAGGAAGAGGTTCCGAACGGCTCTCTTTCTCTCTCTCTCTCTCTCTCTCTCTTACCTGCGAATCTCGCTTAACGAAGTATCCTGCTCGGTACGCTGCAGTAAATCAGATAATTTTAGTCCTCTGTGTGCAGAGTATTTCGGTTTACGTGTCCACGTACAAGTATATAATAATACTTACGTATATATAGGTGTGCGTAGGACATTGAAACAACAGCCAGCACGCCGTTTCTATGTCTCATTGTTTTTATATTTGTTTTCATGTGCCCTTTCTAGTCATTTTTTATTACACAAGCAAGCTTTACATGTTTTTGATGGAATATAAAAATATTCATTGGATATTCGTTTCTATCTTCTACAAATTAGATCAAAATCTGTTTGTCAAAACTCCAACGTAATATATAATAAAAGATTAAGTGCATCAACATCACAAATTCTCATAAGAAGATTCTCATATGTTATATAACTGCTTCGAAATGTTAATCATTCGTATCTTCTTTCAAAGTCAACCAAAGGTTACAAAATTTTAACTCATCGTCAGTCATTTTTGAAATCTTTTTTTGTCATCTCTGCAAATTTTTGTAATTTTCTCTTTGTTAATTGATTTAAAGCGATTCAGTTATGATTTAGAGGATATTTTATAATTATTCGCTGAAGTATTCACTGAACTGTTTCGGGTACTAGGCTATTAGAAAATGGGAGGAAGTGCTGTCTCTTATTTAATGAAGAGCGCATTGATAATTATCCTGAAAAATATCTGTATAGTGATACCGTTTTTGAGATGTTTGTGATATTATTTGGCTTGCGCAAAGATGCTTTCTTCTTCTGGATTCTGGATCAATGGCACGTTTTTCATATTCGACTGATGTGATTAGCTGTGATTTCATCACGAATTTACGGAAAACCGTCTTCTTTTGTCCCGTGTAAAAAACGAGACAACACGGTTTTAATTAATCGGAATTGTTAATTTTTTTTTGGTATAGTAGTAAAGTTTCTGCCTGCAATTGGCACCGAGTTTCTAGGCCACGGGAGTGGAATCAAATTTGTCGTGGCAAATGAAAATTTATGCGGTAATTGCTGCCCCGTGTATTATCGTAGGGTTTTTCGTTCGGGAAGCTTTCTCTCTCCCTCTCTCTTTTAGATCGATTTTTGTCGCGGTATGATTTTAGTCGAGATATCTTGCGCGCTAAATATGACAAGGGATTGGGATTTATTCTTTGTTTTACGATCGGCGCACGTACGCGTTCGATTACTTCTACGCGATATGGCGTTATATTACCTATATTATTTCATTCTTGTGCAATGTATCGCCGAATGGACGTATGTATACATTCAGTTTTGAAGAGAGGAATAAATTCGCCGGATCGCGAGGAATTTTTACATTTGCTATTTGGCGCAAAACAATATATATAATGCATTAATATATAATTTCCCAAGAAAGACACAAATTTATTGGGTGTTATTGTGATAATGACGCTACGGTGGATGATTTTCCTATTCAATGATACGGGTTTGGTTGAACAAGTGAAAATTTATACGAGAGATTGGAGGTGAAAATAGAAAAAAGAGATCGATCGAGAAAAGGAGGAAATGAGTAGATTCCCGAAGATAATTTATTCCTCCTGCTCATATCTCAACTAATACCATTTTCTCATTTTTCGCTCGTACCCCTCTGCGCCCCTTTTTCACATACCAACAAGAGCTAGATCATAATTCTGCGATTTGACTTTTCTATCCAGCATATAGCAGTGATGTTTGAAATATTAAATTTATACTATATAATAATATATGAGAAGAGGGTCGTTGGCATTAACAACGGAATAAATTATCGCGTTCGTGGCACGAAACCTTGATAATTCAGTGACAAAATTAGCATAAGATCAATATTGTTTTTCGTTTTCTCGTAGCTCGAGCAGGGTCGTTATAAATACTCTAACATGCAGAGTTTCCAGATACTATCCGGGCCGCAATAAAATGGGTTGGCGCATATACATATTTTTCATCTTCTATACTATATACCTCGTTATTATCGTCCGTATTCAAATCCGTACTTTGATGGAAATTTTTTTCGATGACACGCTATACGGACATTGTACAATATAATATGAATTTCAATCAATAGTGACGGTTATGAGATTTAAAAAAAAAATGCGAAAGTAAAACCTGACGAAATTATTTATGATTATTTTTCATTCATGACTTTTGGTTAGAGTCATATTTGAGATCGAGACTTTTTTTTTCTACAGATTTTGAGGATTCAAAATAGGTAGCTGCAAAATCAATCATCAGTTCGAGATTTCGGCATCGTCAGAAGTTCGTGAACGGTTTTTCATATCAGTTAAAATCACTTGAAAACGCGTTATCGCTCGCAAAAGTCATTTTATACCTAAGAAATTCTCTTCACAAAAAACCTCCTTTAAATAATAAAAATTCCCATTTCTCTTACTCCTTATACCTTAATTAATAATCTAATATCTCCTATTCCTCTCTATATCTCCCGTTGATTGTTCGCGCGAATCAGAGCCGACTTGATGCGCTTAACTGTCACTGCAAAAGAGAACGACGGAAAAAAATAAATCAGAAATCCATAGCAACGAATTCTGTCAATCAATCGCTTAGCCAAACATCATCGCGCGTTTAACCTGACAAAATTATTTAAATTGATATCGCAAAAGCCGGCGATAGTGTCATGCCTCGGGGGATGGGCTGCTAAAGTATACCCGGTGCGTAATGAGTCGGGTTTCGGTTGATCAGACTTTCCATGTGCTTAGCGATTCGCGGTACTGTTCCGGTGCTAGGTGTATTAAAACCCCTTCAACTCTCCCTAACCGTATATTGATAGCGAGACGGTTGGTTCCGGAACTATTGCATCATTTTATTCGGTGGTGCTGGTTTTAATTCTCAAGTTCTGCCCCCGTTAAGCTGCGTTTTCCAAGACCGGAAGCATCACCGGGAGGCATCTATATACGAGAAAATAGAGACTCTGCGGGCCTGACTCACAAATGTCTGTATTTAATCACAGATATCTGTCTCTTTCTCAACCAAGAAATAGACACGAGACTCGCATTTCGGGAAACTTTGATGCGTACCGTTTGATGTGTTCCTGGAGGCGGGGATTTGCGGCCACAAAGTGGAAATGTAATCGGTCAAAGCATGCACGAGTGTCGTTTCCGATGCAACGGTACGTGAATTCACATTCAACGTGGTAATTCGTCCACCGGTTGTCCGGAGTTCACTCGCCGCATCAAAGTACGAATACAGGAAAGTTGATGCTTTTGATGCGCGTATTTAAAACTTGGAGTATCATATAGTGGTTCGTATTTGCAAAGCAAACGGAATTATTATTATTTTTTTTTGACAACAAGTGTTCCTCGTATACATTTATTGTGTCTTTTATAATAAAAAAAATTCTAAAAGTAACGACCATAGTTGATAAGACGTGAAAGCGAGATGTGATTGCGCGGATCGACGAATGCCGCCGGGAGATTCCGAGGATTTGCCCAATAAAATGTGCTGATCGGCGTTTTGACCGAAAGCCTCACGGAGGAAAGCAGGAGTCCTGTGTGGTCGGCCTTTGATGGGATGACGACGATATTGAAATAGACTTTGGACAATGATTAGAAGGTGTGGAAAGTTATAGACTAGAGGGATTTGGAACTACCAGGATTTGTAGTTGAAATACGACATGTGGACCGTGAGACTATTCTACCGAGCCCTCCACCGCTTTCGTGGATGGAACGATCGGAGCCTCTATACTCTCTGTATTGTTTACCTCAGAAAGTAGGTATATAACGGCCGGTATACCTCAAATGAACTTGTACGGCACGGTTGCTACAGCATAATCTCCGCTAACTCGCGATCGATCGTATTTAAAAGTGGATCTCGTGGCCGCGGATAACATGCACGCCGTTCATCCAAGGTAATATTGTACTACGAAATTATACGTCGTTGATTTTTTATTTCTACACACATATTCGTCCAGGTTTGCGTCGATATGTCTAGGACGAGCTGCTGGCACATGCTGCACGGTTACACGCCGCGCTTATTGAATTTTACGCTTTTGGTTATAGTTTAGGTTGAAATATGCTTGAAAGCGTATTTGGAATTCGGGGTATACGCGTATAAAAATTGGATTAAGCGACATATAGACATAGTAACAAACAGAGATGTGATTTTCGGTCGTAACGAGTGCCAAACTACTAAACTGCATTACTGACTGCGGTGAAATACTGTTGCCGGGCGCGTATCGCGTATACCAGCTGGATCAATCTATCCGCTGCCTTACCAGTGTCGCGCAGCCTCGCGACTATTTCACTATTGTAGCTTCGCAATCGCAACTCATTTGGGTTGTGCCGCCCGGTATAGACAACCGGGCGATATATTGTATCGCGCGCGTCGTTGGACCACGTATCCCAGCGCGTTGCTATATATTCAATAACATGTATCCTGCTCCAAGCTCGCCCACCGGTCAACCCCCGACCCTATACCAGAAAACTTTCTCCTGCTTCTATACATAGGTACATATACTATAAGAACTAGGTAAACAGATCGAATAGACCGAAACGCCGAGCGTCTTGCGTCTTTACCTCGGAAGCCTAAAAACTTTTGGAGCCACGGGGAGCATGAGCCATGACGACGACGACGACGACGAGCAACCAGGAAGTAAATCGACGACATTCGATTCTCCCATTTTTGTCTCCCAACATTTGTTCTGCCCGCGCAGAATCAAGATAATCCATCATGGTTCAAAAACGTGCCCTGACAGTTCTGAATAATACTGTAGCAAAACGTGTATACACGTGACGACATTCGGTAATGAGTTTGAGTTTGACTTTTTTTTTTTATTTCATGATTAAGGACGCGATTCCTGCTGCGAGTCAATCTTGATTCTCGATTAGGCGCGCGGGTCTGTTGTCGTTCGTTGAAGATTTTGGGTTTAGCTTGGGTCGTTATATGCTCGATGATGAGCTCGGGTTCATCGTGTTAATCACGAAAAAGTGTTCAAGTGTACTATACTTGATCCGGCCAACATCGGTTGGGAACTATTTTTTTTTCTTTTTCCATCGACTCTTGATACGCGTTTCGTTTATCGTCAGGACATAATTCATTGTAGCCAAACTTGGTTGCGATATGCCTCGTCGCCGGGTCGAGATCCTGACGCGAAGCTGTAGATCACGTCGCTGCCAGAGAGCGGTGATATCGAGAGTTTTTATCGCGGCGTAGTAAAAAAAGCAGCTCATCTCATTATCGGAATAGCTCTTTCACTCGGGCTTTATTTGCTAACCTCGGGGAATTTCTATGCATTTTATCGAAGCTTTAGCTATGCTACGCCAAGACTTGAACCAACTTTTCGCACTTTATTCACATTAGTTTGTTTTTTAGTTCCTCAAACCGGCTTCCTTATCGTTCTTTATCACCAAACAATAGTACATTGTGTACCAAGGAGGCGTTAAAAGGCCCCTGCCTCCACGGTGCACACGATATACTTTATATAACGCAACCACGTTTCCGAGCTTTTTCGAGCGTTTCGGCGGTACGTAAAGTAGCCGCTTTACCGACTGTCGAAGTGGATTAGTGGTGGGGGGTACGCGGAGCAGCACTTTTAAGTCCTAGGAGTTAAAAGTGTTGCTCCGCGTATCCCCCACCACTAATCCAAAAGGCTCCTCCGAAAAGGCGAGGAAAACGTGGTTGCGTTATATAAACGTACTATAATATTCGGATGAATAACAACGATTTTATTCATCCGAAGTACGAGTACCGCTTGTTAGTTTGTACCAAGTAGTATGTGTAACGCGATGTACTCATGAAAATATTTGTATTGGACACAAATCGATCTGACTTTGTTATACCGGTTTTGACTATATTATATTAATTATTATCCGAATCGGCCACTCACTTCATTTCGATTTCTGGGGCAAGCTATTTAAGGAGTTTCGGTACAGGCGATACAATGTTGCCATGCTAAACCATGTTAAAAACACAAAAAATTTCAAAAAGTTAAGAATTATATAAAATTTGGTGAACATATTATTTAGTGCCAAATTTGACGATACAAATTTTTTCAGATTTTTCTTCTACACAGTTATCGCGAGTAATTGAAGACACGTGTATAAGCCATAAGCATAGCGTTTCCATATATATATAGGTATACACTTCGGGCATAAGAAATCTGCTTCAATGCATAATTTCTCGATAACTAAGTAGAAGAAAATTTTGAAAAAATTTGTCTTTTCGTACTTGATGTTGAAGAACATTATCACCAAATTTTATTAATTTCTTAACATTTTGCCTTTTGTACCGAAACTCCTTAAGACTAAGAGGGTGAGAATCATTGTACAAATTGCTCAGAGATATCCATTTTATTTTGATTGTTGACAAAAATCGCATTTAGAAGAATATATGTAGCAAAGTGGCCTATTTAAGGAATTTCATCTTCCTGCTTCCCGAATCTTGGGAACAAAAATTTTTGGAGCAAAGTGAGTTGGAGCACCTCAAGTTCGATGAAAATCTATAATTATTATTGTTGTAATTTTCACTGTTTCCGCATGAAACACGAAGGCTGCAATAAAAAAAAACAAAAAAAAAAGTAACAGGGCATAGGAGACCCTTCCTCGAATGAAATGAAAAAAAAAATGAGCCAAAATCCTTCGATATATTTTGCCGAATTTTTTTTCATGCCAACAAATGATCTTTCGACCATTGTTCGGACTAACTGAGTCCCGAAATTCTTTCGCCATACTTTTTATCCGGAATCTGGTTGAATAATTTTTTTGGAGCAAAGTAGCCACCCCTGCTCTTAAGATGCGGTGAAAATCTATCATTCGCAAGTCCGAGTGATAAGCGATCAAGGCGTTGCAATATTCTTCCGGAGACTGAATTCGCTGCGGGGCATGCGCAAAATGGGCTCACACCTTGCGCGCAGGTGTTGATGCGACGATGCGATTTTTGTCAACAATCAAAATAAAATGGACATTTCTCAGAAATTTGTACAATGAATCTCACCATCTTAGTCCTCTTCTTAGTCTTATACAGCTATGAGGTTGCTCGAGAAAAATGAAAAAAAAAAATTCTAGGTCACTTTGCCCCAAAAATCGGAATTATATAGTGCGGCGGCGGTAGCAGCGCTTCCTTTAGAATCTTTTTTTTTTTTTTCCAAACACTCGGCGTTCAGTAGCTGTCACGGCTCGTGGTAAAAAAAAAAAACGAGTTACACGTCAAAGGAGCAGAGAATACACGAGGAACGGTTGTTAGAAAATCTATATTATTTTGTGTTCAAAGTTCGCGATGAGGAGTATATTGACATGATAGCCCTGCAGAGCGCCGTGTGTTCGTGTCGTTGTAGGTAATGACGGGCCAAGGTCACTGCGACATGACTTTGGTCCGTATGGCTTCGCATATTGGTACGATAATATACTATACTAATAAATACATAAAAGGTGAAGCATTGGAGAAAATTTGTTGACATATTGTTTATTTAAAAATGATGTTGGAATAAAATAGAAATTATTGTAAATAATGAAGATTTTGAATGACAATAGATGCGGTTGGAATGGGTTGTTAAATGTTCGGAGTGTTGGGACGAGTGCGAGGCGGTGAGCGGTGAGGTGAGCTCCACGAGTACTTACGCCAATGGATCAGTGCCGGTAGGGGATTGGGCGCGTTGAATACGGTAGGACGCTTATTGGCCATCGTAGAGAGATACGTTCGATAGCCCGGTACGGCAGCGGCGGTGGCGGCGGTGGCGGCGGCACGAAGGCACCAAGCTCGGTTGAGTTGTTTGATGTTCAGTACCCGGCAGGGCCTCGAGCGAGAGATTCTTATGTTTCGCCATCGCCATTTTATTTCCAGTATTTTTTTCCGCGTCTATTTCCGCCAACGA
This sequence comes from Campoplex capitator, assembly GCA_037576405.1. Classification (NCBI taxonomy): domain Eukaryota; kingdom Metazoa; phylum Arthropoda; class Insecta; order Hymenoptera; family Ichneumonidae; genus Campoplex; species Campoplex capitator. Next base: position 15,689,124 of record JARBWI010000322.1, on the reverse strand, counting down.
AATTAACCTTTTCGCGATAACTTTTTTTTTCTTTTTTTTTTCACGCTGCCGCTGCTCAATAAGTAAAAAGTTATGCTCCATATACGTACCAACTTAATCAACGAACGGCCTATGTGAGAGCTTCTGTGAAATACTAAATCCGTTTATTTTAGGCGCAACGCAACCACCCGAGACGAGAGTCGCGTTTTAGAAAAAAAGGAAATTTTACGGAATTAATATTGTCTTTGAATTAAAAGTTGCTCCTGTCTCGTCAAGTGTTCTCACTCTCTTTAATAACGTGTGATGAATCGCGACATGACTATTTTGAGTTTCGTGCAGCGTTATTATTCTGTCTTTTGTCTTCGTTAATGTTTTCTTTATCTTTGGTTTTCACAGTGCGACGTTTTTTACAATTTTTTTATCAGTGACGAATTTTTGTGTTTTACCGAAGTCAATTTCTTTAAAATGTTGCTAAGGAAAAAAGTGCCATTTCGTTGATTTAAGGATTTTCGGAGTCGAAAAGGATTCATCGAAACGTATGCGCTTCGTTTCGTTCTCGTTCGATGGTGAGTCGAAAATTATTGAATCAACGCGCGGCTTTTTCTTTTCAAGCAATAATATTTCTAAATATATAGAGGATTATATATATATATATATACCTATATTTTTTTTTTCATGTTAAGTAAAAATATCTTGTAACGAAATTCAATGTTCATCATTTGAAGAGGAGCAGATTCATTTTTTTTTCTTCGTAATTTTTTCGTTGCTTGTCCGGATACGTCCGAGGTTTAATGTCATTATTATAAATATAAACCGATGAATGATACTCGTAATTTAATTTGAACTTTCGTGCCTGTTTGTTTTTCAAGGAATTGTGTGTTAGCCTTAATACGGTACTATAATAACCACCTCCCCCCCAAACGGTAATTTCGGGAGATGAAAAATTAATAAGTATATACTTGACAAAAAATCATTAAATTAATACAAATTTGAAAAGCATTAACCGTCAAATATCCGTCAAAACTCAATTACAATACAATGATTCTACGCAACGAGAATGAGAATGAGAATTATTATTCTCATTCTCATTCTCGTTGCGTAGAATCATTGTATTGTAAATGAGTAATTGAGTAGAATTGCGTAGAATACTAAATAAAAACTTTCCGATGAAGAAAAAAATTTAAGTGCAAAAAATGCAGTTGGATGATATACTTGGTATGAGAGCTGTGGCTTAATTCTCATAACGTATATATATGGTCGAGAACTCGTCAAATCGAATAGTATTCAAGTTTACAAAAAACATCTTTCGAGGTAAAAAAAAAGAAAATTGTCATTTATCAATTGGCCGATGTGTGTTGCAAGCAGCCGAGGTTCACCGTTACAGTCATTTGCGTGATGGAGATTTTGCCGTGGCGGGTTGCGCACTGAACTTCCGCCGGAAGTTTCTTTGCTTCCCACCGCGTCTCTGCTATTTGTGAGTTGTTTTTTTTTCTTTTCTCTCGTAATTGTCCTGACCTCATCGCTCCCTCGTTCCATTATTCATTCGTGCGGCTTTTCCATTTTCTTTTTTCTCAAGCGCGCGGGAACCATTTTTTCTATAATACATCAGGTAAAAATTGATTTTTATTGTAAATCGGAACAAAATTTTTTTCTAATACCAGAGTAATGTTTCATTTACAAAAATGCTTCAAGATGAAGTTATACGAATGAAATTTTTTTGCTCCAGGTACCTACTTAAAATCCAATCTATGGTAAGCAAAAATTCTGGTGATCTTTCAGGTGGAATCAAACGAAAACGTAGTATCCAAAATGAGCGCTAATACTCTGAAAAAAGCACAATTGGATAGCTTCTCGTCCGCTTGCTTAAAACCTTTTTTTTCGCGCTCGACCGAGTTTCGAACTATGGGAAGTTGATTGGCAAACGATGAGAGCGATGACAATATCCCTTGACGAGATTCACAATCTCGAGCGATGCGGTGGCGCGCTTGGTTCAAACGTTTTCATATGAATTCAGGGGTATCATTATGCGCAAAAGATATAAATATTTACGCGCGGGGGTGCGTCGGGGCGTGATGGAGAATGCTAGAGGGGTTGAAAAAAGTGACGCTATAGGAGGTAGTATTTAAGAAGAAGAAGAAGAAGAAGAAGACGAGAAAGTAACGACAGAAGGGACGGAAAGAGGAGTCAGTTGTCCGGATTCGTTGCCTTTTTCTTCACGCTCCCATACCATTTTAAGCTCTCCTCGACTCCGCTCCATACAAATGTATCCGCTTAACGTCTTCGTAACATTATCGCGCTCTCTCTCTCTCTCTCTTTACTTCAAACCCACCCCTTCATCGTGCTGGGATTTTTTCTTCGTTAAAGCGCAAAGTCGCGTCGTCCCTGTACTCCGGTTCTTTTTTGACATCCATTCGTTACAAGAGCAGTATACATTTGTAAGGGGGGAAACTCTGGAAAAACGTGCTCAAAGTGCCGCAAAAGCAAAAGAAAATGTAAGTTCCGTGTGCTGGATTCGTAATCCTTCGGCTTGTCGAGAAAAAACTCTGCGCGCACATTCGACTTGAGCATCTCAGCTTTTTTTTTTTTGATGCGATAGAGCCCCGATTGATTTTGGATAAGAATGAGCTTTTTCTTAGGCCTCTGATCCGCGCAACTTGCTTATTAAATAATTGTATAGTCTCTTGGTAGTCGAAATTTGAAGGATACTTTTGTTGCTTTTCCTTATCCTCATATACTCCCTTCTCGTGATCCTATAGCAACCTTCTTTTTCTCCAGTAATTTTTACTTTCCTTTATTATTTACTCCTGCGGTTTTCGTCCCGCCTCTCGAGGCAATAGCGAATATATATTTTCCATTGCGGAGAGATGGTTCATCGTTCTTGCGTTTCATTCACAATTTTCCTTCTCGCCCCTCCTTTTTCCGTTACTCCATATACCGGCTTGACCAGAATTTTTGGCTCGAGGGTGCGCCGGTTTTTCTCGTGACCCGGTTGGGGAATAAAACACTCTTGCTGCTGCTGCTGCTGCTGCTGCTGCATACTCTGCACCGACTATGAGCTAGCTCTCTTATATTTGCAATTTAGGATGCGGTAAGATACCGCGCGCGCGCCCACATTCTGCTCCTCGTGTCTGACCCGGGACCCGAAAATGGAGCTTCCTCATATGTGCGTTACCGTTGATATTTAATACTCCGCTCCGGTGGGCAGTTGCAAAAAATTACCCGCCGCAATCTCAAGCTCAGGTTGAAAAGTACGACCGCGACGTTGATCGCGACCTCCTCGAGAGAAGCTCTCGGAGCTGCTGCGCACAAGTGGATCCTTAAAATCGGTTTTGCGACTCGAGTTAAGCGGGTAACGAGGTGATGGGTCATACACAGGGAGGGGAGGGGGCCGAAGGAAAATCTATGATGACTCGATAGACGTAAGCTTTGAGAGCAACCCGAGAATGCTGTGGAAATCTAATTCAAGGACGTGGCATCGGAAACATGCATATTCAGCGCATTTGTGGCCCTCTGCTCTGGCTACTCATCGTACTTTCGCTCTACGGTGGTGCTGGTTGAGCTAGCCTTGCTGGGGAAATAGCTAGCGGACTCACGAGCGAGTAACGCATATACTCGAATCTCCTTTTCGGATTTACGGTCACACATATATGTGGAACTCACTGCCAATCGATATGTGGTGCGTGTGCGTGTGGACGTGTGTGTGCCACGAGTGGATAGAACTTTTCAAATAGATCCATAAGTATAAGGAGGCGAAGATTTACATGTTCGTCGTCAATTATTTGGGTGGTATATATTATATCCCTATATCCCGGGGCTTGTAAGTGTTTCTAATATCCTGTCTCTCTAGTCCTGACTGTGCGTCCGTTTTTCTCCGCCGCGTGGATGCATCACTTGCTTTTGATATTTACTTTTATTCAAATACGCCTTCTGTCTCGAGCAATAATGATTGTATCGCCGTAAATTAAGCGGTGCATGCAATAAATTTCTCATCATCCACCTCTGCTCGGACTCCGTCAATTACTCATCGGCCTGTACTACTCTACATCGCCGGGTTATTGAAAACTGCATCTTGGAAGAGAAAACATCGCAGTGGTAGTGCAGGTTCGGAGAGGCAAGCTCCTTGAAGATATGGTACAAGGTACCGGCTTCCGATTGTTCTCGGTCACGCGCATCGCATGCATTTCACAGTTCCGTCACGTAATCCACCTCTGCAAGCCCAATTCAGGCTCGTCGATGGATATTTACAAGCTCGGGGCTTAATCGTACTATTTGTACTCGTACGTTACACTGATTTTGGATTCTTATCTCGAAGTGGCGGCTGCTGCTGCTGCTGCTGCTGCTGCTGCTGCTGCTGATGCTAAGTTCGTGGTGAAAACTCGTGGCTCGTGAGACGCCGATCAACGCCCGAATTGAGGCTTCGCGCAAAGGAGACTCTGCCAGAGAAAATTTTGCATGTTTAAGCAAACGGAAACGAATAAATGTTGAATCGTGTGAGGTCTACCATTCTTCGGGAATATAAAAATGTTGCGTTGTGCAAATAATCATCGTTGGTCCGGTATGATATCTGGTATGGTTGACAATTTGGATTGCATGTTTCCAAGAGGTGTGTATAATGAGAGCTACCTTGGACCGTCAGCTCTTCCGTCGTGTCCGTCGTGTCCGTCGTGGTGTACCAAATATTATGTGCTATGACAGAGTTTGAGCGTTACAGCGGCATAAGGTACATCATCAATTTCTTTCGTACGAATTCAAATCTGAACTATCAATAACGAGCTATTCGCTTGACAACGACGGCTAAACATGCCACAGCTGCTCGATATTCCGCATTTACCCCCCATCATTAAACACGTCAACGGTGTGTAAGTTTGAATAGCGAGTGTCTGGAGCATATCAACACGAGCGTCGCACTAGCAGGATGATCAAGTTTCCTTTTGACGCTGCGTATTTCATCTTGAGCCCATATATCTATATTCTTTTCCGAGTAGTTCAGGAGCCAAAGCGCGCTTTGATTTTCGATACGCGTACATATGTATTATTGTCCTCGGCCCTCGAACGCGTACAGAACCGCGGCGATATATTAAGCGGATACACCTGAATGGTTTAAAAAAATGCATTCAGACAATGATTCGATCGGTTGTCCGAATATCAGATCTCAACATCCAGATCCAAGCCTGAACAAAGAACAAGAAAAAATGATAAGTTAGCAGAGATGTACGAATATTGGATAGAGTTTGCGAACGAGTTTTCGCGATGATGAACGATTCGACGGTATGTAAAGAAAACATGCGAGCAGTGAGAATAAGAGGGAGAACGTAAAAAAATCTCATAGATATCTTATCGCGAAGAAAATATATTTTTGGCAGGATATTGTTCTCTCTTCCGGATATATGAAAATAAGTGCGCATATAAATATAGTATTTACGGGTCAAAGATATATGGCTATGAAGGGAATCTTCGTTCGTATTCCGCTGTTCGCATGGTTCCTCCTCGTACAATTGCTCACGACAAATAGCTCTTATAGTTATGTTGGTCCAAGTGTATGTCGGAGCACTCTGCATGATTGAGAGGAATTTTCTCGTGACGTTAAGAATCTCGCGCCTCGTTCCATCTTCTCTCTCTTTTTCATCCCTCCGCCCGCCTCTTTCATTTTTCGCTCCTCATATTTCTGGCATGCCTACATTTTTTTCGGGTCTCTCGATCGTAGGTCGTTGGAAAATCGAGTTTGTTTAAAAATTATCGATGCGTATATGCGCTTAATCGAGAGCTCATTTACGAAACCATCGATTCGACGGACACTTGAATTAAAACGCGCGCGCGGATGAATAAATTTCGATTCTATCGGTATGAATTCGCGTATTCGCATTCAAATCAATATTAACGAGTGTAATGACAAGAACTCTGACAAGAAAGTTTCGAAAAAAAAAGAAAAAAAATACTGTTTAGAACCTTCGTATGGGTATTATGGTACGTTCTGTATTGCATTAACAAACATCGGCTATAAAAGTCTCTGCAGCTAATTCTCTTTCCGAATGTATAGTTATATCTCGCGAAGTCGCTACCGCCATATACTCTAGAATAACATGCAGTTGGTGAGTTTTCTCGCGAAGGATTTTGAAACCCGCTTCCAGTCAAGGGTGGATATACATACATATATCGCAAGTAAGACAGGCATCCCCCTTCCCCTTCCCTTTTTTCGTTTGATAGTAAAAAAAAGAAAAAAGTCTATATGATTCGCATTACAATCGGCCGAAAGGAAAGAATTTTTGTTTCAGTAAATTGATTTTGTGTTGGAACGGAGAAGATTCAGAACAGATCATCGAGTGGAGTGGATAAAAGTGAAAAAATTGAAAAAATTAGCATTCCACAATAATTACTTTATCCGAGAAATTTTTGCGCGGAGATTTTGTGATTTTTATTCCGTAAACATGCGTCAGCACACGAGTGTTGCTGGCAAAATCTGCGAGTGCGCGGAGCGGCGGAGGGCTCGAGAAAGTTTTCATAGTCGGGAAAATCATGTAAATCAAACGCGCGAGTGTTTGTTAAACAGCTGGTTGGGCATGATTTGTTTTGTCTGAATCGCGTTCAGGACGCCGGTACTGCGGAAGCGAGCTTGTAACGGTAAAACACAGCGAGTACTCTCCGGATATGAAATAATCTGCTGTCACAAGCCTCTGCTGACTCGGATATTCGTACATATAAACATGCAATGAGGCATAATTGCATATTCGGGAATACGAATGCACGTTTTTGTCTTTTATGCAGATTTTGATTTTGGGGTATGGAGAAATTGAGTTTTCGATGAGCGCAACCAGTTTCAACCACTTGCGGCGCTCGCGCCTCCCTGCAGATTTAACCTGCTCGCACTTTCGTTCGAGCGAGCAGTAATTGAAAAATAAAAGCGTCCAAGACATGCAATAGTGTTTTTTCGCTATAACAGTGCGATAATCTCTGCACAAAAAACGTTTGACAATGAAAATTTGGTTTTTTTTCCGAGTCAACCGATCGTCGATGGGGCGGGATCTGAAAAAAGTAAAATAAAAGGCAAAATGAATAATACTAATAAGCGCGGAGGAATAGCGCACGGCTGAGGAATAGCATATTGTTGGGCAAAATTTCTTCCGCGCGATTGTTCTCGTCGCGCGCGCGGGTCAAACGACCATTTGATCAATCGTGGCAATATTGGTCGTGCTGCTGCTACGATTTGTGCGGCTTTTTCAAACGTGTAGCGCATGAATGCTTTCCCCATTCGCGATACATCGATCTCTGCTACGACTACTTCCACCGACGACTGTATAAAATGTTCGGTCACTTTTAATCCCTCGACACAAAACAACGAAACACCGCGAGTATGGTTAGCAGAAGTATCAAGTTTTTCAACTTGTATACCCGGCGCGGATGAGGGTTTCATAGCCAACAACGTTAGAGCGCTGAAGCCGCAATCGTCCAATTTCAATTTTCATAGGCATGTTTTGTGTGTGGTAGGCGCGTGCGCGCGCAATCAAGCTCGTCTGTACTACGTGCAGTGTATAGGTGTATATGCGCGTATCGCGGGGGCCGAGATTCTAGGACGGCGCATGTCAAATGGGATATGTAAACGTTGCTGTAATCGGTATATACTTGGAACGCGCATTATAATAGAAAAAAAGTGCATATTCCGCTGGCGCAAACGCAAATTGAGTGATATATGAATAGACACGTTCGAGTTAAATTTTCATCGTAACTCGAATCAACGATTCTAGTGTCACCCGCCGAAGCAGCACAGTAAACATGCTGCGCACGTTTAAGCGGTTCAACAGCCCCCCCCCCCCTCTTGAATCGTTTCATTTCGAGGATGAATCGAAAATCACAACCGAAAACGAATAAGCCCAACGAGAAACTTGTACCGCATTCTTTCCAAATTTCTGACCTTGGTACGGACCGTTATTTTGAATTTTGAATAACTTTTTCTCGCATATATATTATATTTCTTTTTCGCATGATTTTATGAAATTTTTCCAACTTACCACTTAGGGGAAAACCGCCCATAATGATCCCTTCAGGTTAAATGATCCCCCTTTGTTTTACCGCCTTTGCATGAATTACTTAGCTACATTCACTCTTATTAATTCCTTCTTGGGTAAATAAGCATCAGGCAATCAATGAAAACTTTCGAAAACCGCGCTGACGCTGATAAAAAAAGAAACATTGAAAATATTGGTCTTGATCTAAGGTAAGACGAATTCGATTCAGTGTATAAATTTCCTTCCAAACATCAAATTCATGTAGTTTTTTATGCAATGTGTTCGGACACCATCTAAGTTAAGATAAGAAATGTTTGATTACTCTCTGACATTTGGTTGGGATTATTTTTCATTGCGAAAGTTCGAAAGAGCATTTGGGGGAAAACGATCCCATCTCGATGGTGTAAAACGATCCCGTGATCATTTTACCCAAACTATTTTGTTAAATTGCAGATACCATGCCAAAAAATTATAAAAGAAAAACTTTGCGTCAAAGCTGGAGTCAAGAAGCAATGGCAGCTGCTCTTGACGCAGTGAAGGCCGGAGCAAAGTATAAAACAGCCAGCAGAGAATTTAAAGTTCCGCTCATGGCCCTAAAACGAAGAGCTAAAGGTAAAAATGTTCATGCCGTTGGTCATGAGAAATTTCTGGGTGGGAAGGCAACAGTTTTCACATTGCCTCAAGAGATGGAATTGGTGCAGCATATCCAAGATATGGAGTCTCGAATGTATGGATTGACCATTCGTGACATTCTCACTCTTGCTTTTCAATTAGCGGAAAAAAATGAACTTAAGCATCCGTTTTCGATTGAGAAGGGTAGAGCAGGCAATGACTGGTTAAGAGGATTTCGTGAACGTCATCCAGAAATTTCTCTGCGATCGCCAGAATCAACATCGGCAGCACGTGCTCGAGCATTCAATAAACCTGTCGTAGACAAATTCTTTTCGATATTAAAAAATCTTCAAGACACACATTTGTTTCCTCCGCATCGAATTTTCAATGTTGACGAGACAAGTCTCAGTACAGTCCCTACTAAAAATGCTAAAATATTGGCAAAAACGGGACGCAAACAGGTGGCACGAGTAACTTCAGCTGAAAGAGGGGAATCAACAACAGCAGTCATATGCACGTCAGCTACAGGAACTTTTGTGCCCCCCATGTTAATTTTTCGAAGAGAACGAATGAAATTAGAATTGATGGATGGTGCACCCCCAGGTTCAGTGTACGCCTGCAACAATTCAGGTTGGATGAAAGTGGATGTGTTTGCAAAATGGTTTGATCATTTTCTCGCTCATGTGAAACCATCTACCGAAGATCCTGCCCTCCTCATTTTAGACGGTCATCTATCACATACAAAAAATCTGAATGTGATATTGAAAGCAAGGGAAAGCAGCGTGACAATTCTGTGTTTACCTCCACATTGCACCCACAAATTACAGCCACTTGACGTTGGAATAATGTACCCGTTGAGTGTATACCACAATCAAGCCCTAGAGAGTTGGATGAATAATAATCCAGGAAGAGTAGTCTCGGTATTTCAAATCAGCAGAATTTTTGGAGAATCTTATTTGAAAGCTTCAGTTCCATTAAATAGCATAAATGCATTCAAAAAATGTGGGATAGTACCCTTCAACCCAGATGTTTTTTCTGACGACGATTTTGTAGCAGCCACCACTACAGAACAGCCTTTAGAACTTAGTAGAACTCCGCCATCACCGTCAGATGCGATTCATTCACCAACGACTTCATCACCATCGGTCCTACCTTATGTGACCACTACATCTGTATCACCCACCGTTGATATCAGTGGAGAAATTTTGTCCTCATCATTTTCAAAGGCAACTCCGAAGAGTATAAATCCACTGCCTAAAATGATAGGCCCAAGAAATCAAACAAAGAGAAAGTCTGGAGGCACGGCTGTCTTAACCAGTTCTCCTTATAAAAATCAATTGGAAGAAGATAAGAAACGGAAAAACGAGCAGGAATTGAAACAAGCATCACGTGCGAAAAAAAGATCAAAAAAATTGGAGGTGTCTCAAAATGCAAAGAAAAAGAGAAAAGGAAAAGGTAATGGCACATCCAGTGGAAAAGGTAATAAGGAGAACAAGAGTAAAGACCAAGAGCAATTAGAACCAACATCAGTAGAAGAGGACGCCGAATGCATGTTTTGCAAACACAGATATTCACAGGATAAAGGAGGCGAAGAGTGGATAAGATGCTGTGTGTGTTTAAAATGGGGCCATAACGAATGTGCTGCTGTGGATAGTGATGATATTGAAGAGTTTACCTGTGATTTTTGTCTCAGTGATCGTTTTAGAAATGTTCGCAAGAAATTGCAATTGTAAACGTATCAATAATTTATTAATGCGCTTTTTCTTTCTCCTATTGGTTTGGAAGAATATTTGATCGTTCTGAATATATTTCGCACAGTTTTGTGTTATATTAAACTTGAAGTACTGTACGCAATTGATTTAGAGAAAATTCTATGCTTTTTTTTCATTAATGGGTAAAATGATCCCCAGGGATCGTTTTGGACATGAGCCTGTCTAAAACGATCCTTTAGCATACGTTTAGAAAAATAAATGGTAACGACAGAATATTATGAATAAATGATTTGTTATTAGTCAATGCGTTTATATATAAATTGGCTAATGAAAAGTGATTTCAGTTGACCGAAGATTGTTTTGTTTTTTATTGTAAAATCGAATTCTTTCTTAGGGGGATCATTTTGGACGACTTTCCCCTACCACGAATCCTACCGCAGTTATTGCCGTAACTAAAAACACTGCGTTCCGTGGCAGCTGCAAGCTGCGAGAATTTCTCCGAACGTTTCTTGCAAATTGTTCGCAATAAATTGCGCTTTTTTTTTTTTTTTTTCATTTTACCAACATATAGGTATATTTATGTACATAGATTCGTTAATTCATACATGGTTCTGCACATTTAACCACAAATATAACGAATACAAGTTTACAAGATGACGCGAGCAAGTTTGAAACTCGGTAAAAAGATGTGAAGAAGGATGAAGAGCTATAGAGGGGACGATGAGCCGAGAAAGGAATTGACCCCTTGGTCTCGTTCCACATATGGTTCATTCCATTTGCAAGTTAACACGACCGAGTATGCATATTGCATATAATATATTATTCCCCAAGTAAAGCATAATTTGGAGATGTTAGACGCAATCGAGCGAAAAGCTCATCGCGCGTTCGTCTCAACCCCGGCGGTATAGCGGTTTCTCGCTATGTCCGGCTGGCCAGGGTTTCAATGTAGGTATGTATTATTGATAACAGTAGCCGACTACTCCCCACTCCCGAGCAGCTTTGAGAATCTGCGATGTGATATATGTTTCTTATTTCAAGACAGGTGCGAGATCATGACTCGCGTGAGGCACCCCCGAGTGCTAGGATTTCGTATGAAAGTAAACATGTGCGCGTGTACATTGCGCCAGAATTACGAATGTGTATGTTTATATACACGGTGCGGAAAGATGGGCACCGCGTGAACCAACAAAGCCTCGTAGTAAGCATGATGGATCGATCAAATGCCACTGCGCGGGGGGGGGGGGGGGGGGGGGGGGGGGTCGGGTCCGCCGGATGAAAACCCTGCTCTTCTCCAATAAGTTATTCAGGCTCTGCGTGCTGCTGGGAAAGACAATAATACCAAGTAGCGCAAAAACATGTAATAAAATTCTTCTTTTTTTTTCTCCCTCAATCAAATTCAAATTGGAATCGTCAAAGAAAATAATCCGAATATAAGATGCTCTGATTTTTATTCTAAAAACACTTGGCGCAGTAGGTAGGTTCGCAAAAGGGGAGGACGGGAGGAGATGGTTAACCGATACGATGGCTCGGAAATTATACTTAAAAAGTTTTTAAGTTAAAAAGAAAAGAGAAAAATGTTGTTTATCCCTGCTCGCACGAAGCAGATATTATGTACCCTCGAGCTTTTATTATACATATTCATTCATAATTGGTTTACATCGAATCGCGAAACTTTCCAGCCGCATTTTTTTATATCATTCGCTTCGCATTATTATTCGATATGACTAAATAAGTATTTTGTTGGATGCGGCGGCGAAGAGGGCTCGATACCAGAGATGGACTACTTTTTTTTTCAAATTGGCTTTTGAAATATTCATCGTCATCGCACGGATACGGGATTACCTTTCGGGAAATCAACCAAGTATTTTGAAACAAGTTGAGATAAAAGCTTTTCATTCTTGTCAAAAAAAAAAAAATCACTTTTCTTCAGCCGAATTTTTAATAATTCTCCAATGCAGCCGATATCGAAAATTGATATATTTACAAAATTCGCCTAAAACCTAAATTATTGTGTAAAACGAAAAATGAACGGTCCAAGTGATATGTATTGCATATAGGAGAATTTTATCGAGTCATCAAAAGCACGAGGGAAAAACTATTTACCGCAAAAGTGAGAATCGAAAAGGTTCTCCCCCAATTACATGAAGATAATCATAGAGATTGAGATCAGCAGTCTTGTCTTTACAATAAAATCCCCTTAATGGGTCATACCATTGGGATTATACCATTTTTTTGTCTGTCAACATCGGTCAAAATGCAGATATAGTCCGTCGACAACTTTTTGGGATTAAAGTTGCTTCCGCGCCTCCCTCGGTCAGAGTCCACGATCACGTTGATGGTGCTCCAACGCGAAAAGGCTAGTCAGGTATAAATTCGTTATAAATAAAATATTGGAAATGGAGCTCGTATGAAGAATTGAAAAGGAGATTACCCGCTGTCTTCACAATGCGCAAGTGCGATGGTGTGCGTGCGCGTGTAAAAATGTTGCAAATAATGATTGATGTACAATCGCGGATCTCTTGTTTTATTTGTTGAAATCTAAAATTGTTTGAAATCTATTTATAAGAGACAACGCCGCCGTTTTTCTCGTGTAAAGGATATGCGGAGAATATAGAGTAATTATATAATCAAATTATTATTATTATTACTCGTTGAAATTTTTCCAATAAAATTATGAGCAGGAAAATTGTATAATACACATATTGATATACATATTCATGTATTATTTTCCTCGAATTATAATTTTCACTTGTGAGAGGGGGCTTTCTCTAAAGTAAAAGAGTCGTAAGAAAAAGTCTTGGCACTAGAAAATCTATAATACGTTGAGAACTCCTGCACGCGGTGTCTTTCTTTCTCTCTGTTTAAGGATCAGCCCGGCAAGGTCGTCCGTTTTGGCGAGTTCCCGCTAACCCAGATATCTAGGCCCGCTCTCAAGCGATAGAGGGGAGGAACTCCGAGTCGTGAGGGTTGACCTGCGGGACATAAGGAAAAAAGGCAACTCATATATATATATATATATATAGGATATGTATAAGAGACAACGCCGTCTTGTAATTGTACACACGCGCGCGCGCACACACACACGTGCGTGGCTGAGCACTCAAGGATTTTAGGTCCAGGTTCAGAGGTTCTTTATAGGCCGGAGAATTTTTTTTCCTCCCTCGGGTTTCTCTTTTGCGAGGGTACAATCGTCAGAAAACAAGTCATTACCGAATATTTCGCCGTCATAGCTTTTCACATTTTCCAGCACACACACACACACACACACACACACACACACACACACACGATGAGCCCGGAAAGCGGGACTGAACTCGACTTTTCAATATCTTTCCATCGCGTTCACTCTCGTCCTTTTCTTCATTGAATTCGAATTTTATTATTTTTTCTTCCGTTTACAATCAGAGTCGAAAAAAAACCTCGGTTCATGAATCAGTCACCTTTTCCAGGTTGAAATTGGGACGATGGAAAAAATTTGCTGACACCCGCTTTTTTGTAATCCTGGGTCCGAACTAAAAACCATGTCGAAGAACTTGACTTTTTAAATTTGTAGCTTCTGCTCTCGCACTTACCGTGGCGAGTTACCGACCGACCCTTAAGAGTATGGATCAGTCACCTAACCTCACTTCGAATTTTCGAAATTGAAATTCTTCAGCACAGTTTGACCGATCATAAAACGGCTCTGTCAGCCCACGCAGGGCGATGGCAAAAATGGGCTGACAGGGCCATTTTCTAATCAGTCAAACCGTATCGAAGAATTTCAATTTCGAAATTTGCAGCTATCTCTCTCGCACTCACGGTGGCGAGATACGGACTCATCCATCCTCGATCAAGGTCGAAACTATGGTTCGCGTTACGAAATCACTCCCGCTGCGGTTACCGAAAGAATTGTTCCGATATCTCCTTGCATGGTATATCAATCCTCATTCAAAGTACTCTGTTATGTACGATATAGGTATAAATATGACGCAATTTAATCACGTCTCAGCGGAGCTGTCAATCGCTATGAAATTTTACGCATATCAGAGATAGTTAAGCTGGTAATTTTGTTTTATCTTTGGTTCTTCCTGTGTTTGTAAACAACAAGTATTAGATAAATTCCCGAGGCTGCTGTTACAACTTTTCCGAGTAATCTTCGCGTATACTCTTTCACATTCTCGATCACACAACAGTCCGTCATAAGCTACACCTGATACCGGTTCCTTGGGATCGCGTCGAGAGGATCCTCGATCGACGTTGCAGCAAGAATAAGAAGAAGAAAACAGACAGCTTCTTCTCGGTTTTACTGTCATTCACGTTGTGGCGAGAATGGCGCCAAAGGGTCTATTCCGGTGAGGCAAGAGGGGTCGAGGGTAGAGTGGCTCAACGCTGGACTCAAAGGCCCCTCTATAATAATAGTAGTTGATCGCGCATGAGAATGGCCTCCGGACAAACAGGCTTCGAGCAGAAACAAGTGGACAACTCGGTACGGGATAAAAAAGTGAAACCGAGAACACAGCCGTCAGAGGGCATCATCGGTTATACCATCCCGAACTAGGAATTAACTTGGGAACTTTTATTATCGCTCATTGTTTCGGTTTGTACTGCGGCATGATGGAGTCAAGTACTTCGCACTTGCTCGTATATTTTTATTAATTATTACTCATCAAATGTAAACAGGTGACATATACGAATTGAAAAACTGCGTTCGCATTATTTTAAGTTTGTTAAAAGGTATTTGGCGCTGCTGCGACTATTCGCGGTGTTTGCGTGCACTTTTTTGCTGATGAATATTTCATTTCCAGTATCCTAAATTTCTCTAAGCTGCAATATTATTCTGAAATCGCCGGCAGAAGAACAACTGGCAAGCGCGCTAGTTTTATCCTTTTCCGCGTCCTTTCATTTCTCTTCGTACCTCTCTCGCTCTTTCTCTCTATCTTCCGCCTGTTCGCTCCGCCGCTCTGCTCCTCGCGCCTCTCTCTTTCTCTCTTTTTCCCTCTCCCATTATATATATCTTTCGTTTTCGTATACCTTGTACGGCTGCTTGGCCCTCATCGCCGTAGGCTCGGCTAGCTTCGAAGTCTCACAAAGTCGAAGGGAAGCAGCAGCAGCAGCAGCAGCAGCAGCAGCAGCAGCGAACGACCGCAGCTCTTGAGGAGCTCATGGTTCCGGGATGTGGAGGGGATGGAACGTGGTTTGTTCACTTTCCCGAACGCCGCTTACGCCGTGGGTTTGCAGGGCGCGGTCAAGACCTCGGTCATCCGAGATTACAATAACTCGACGAGCAACCTGCTTCGCATCATTCAACTTGTTGGATATTATAGTAAAATATTTCTAAGATGGGTCGTGACGTTTCAAAATTGCAACTGCTGGCTATATAATTAAACGTTTCGGGCAGGCCTGTATCGCTGGGCAAGTTATTGTTGGGCAACTTGTATTAAAATTCTTTTTCGTTATGGCTTTAAAGCGATTACTTTTTCTCTATTCCGTTTCAGCTTCTGCGGGAACCCAGAAGCAGGCATTAAAATGAATTATATTCGGCCGTTGGGTCAAACTTTTCGCCAACTGCTGTCGTCGTATTTCGCTGATTCCGGAGCAGCCCAACGATCTCGTTCGCTTCGCTCGTCAGTTATGTTATTAGCGATCCTGAACCGACCGAGTCTCGAGCGCGCGTCCGTGTGTCTCGGATGCATATTCCATCTCCAGCAGTTTTCCTTCATTTTTTTTTGCAATGGGCTCTTGATAGAAGTAGTATCGAGTTTAAGAAGCGCTATGTTTTTTAACTTACTACAACTCGCACCGTACGACTTGAGCCTCGCTTCGATAAAAAATCAGAGTTTAATTTCTCGAGGTCATTCATCGAGGGATCAAGTTGAGGAAAATGTTTTTCGTCAATACCGGACAACATGGCTGCTGCTGCTGCTGCTGCTGCTGACCACAAGATACTTTGAAGAAATTGTGATCCGCCGCTCGCTTTCCGATCGACGACTATGAAAACAAATGATGACGATAAAAAACGGCACACGAAGATGGGCGAAAATAAAAAAGGTGTGTGAAACGAGTGTGTTAAAAATGGGCCTTCGAGACCCAGGCTCGAGGCCCCAACTCCCTCGACCAATGCCCTCCGCATCGCTACTCTCATCTTTCCATACTCCTCCGCATGAATATCATGCTATATGGCCTCTGTCGTCTTTCCGTCAACAGGTGCAAAGACAAGGCTTTACGAATACGCCCCTCCTCACCTTGTCACTCTTCACTCGCTTGCGATCTTTGCTTGCTGCAATACCGGTGAGATCACATCAGATCGGTTCACAGGTCGGAATGAGTTACAAATTTCCTTTAAAAAAAAAAAACGCGGGAATTTTTTAAAAATGGTCCCGGTGATTCCATATATCAGAAAAGTGATAAAAATTACCATTTCTCAATTTCCCGTTGCTAATCATATTCTGCACCGGCAAATTGAAAATTTGAAAATCGAAGTGAGTTTTCATCGCTCTCAGCTCCAGTTATGTAGTCCTCACAAGTCACATTTTAGTCCTGTTGTTGAAAAATGAAAAAAAAAAAAACCATTAGCGATTCCGATGTTTCGGATAAAATCAGGTCGGAATACTATTCTATTTAAAGTTAAGTCATCGTTGCATACCCGTTTGATTCGTATTTAAATCCCTGCATTCAGAAAGGCATGTGGTTTTATCGATCATCTTCTTTGTTCCAAGTTTGACGAATTTTTCAAGTCCAAATAACTTAAATATAATCTTGAATGTTAAACGTGCCTGGAGCTCACGCTCCAGTGTCAGCGCATCATATAGTGGTATAGTTTGCAAGTCATTTTTCAATTATTGTTGAAAATGATTCGAGCGTGATGCCTGGAGGCTAAAACTCATTGGTTTAACATGGATTGGTAAAAGAAAAAATTCAACCTCGAATAGAAAGTGTAGCCGGCGATCAAGTGAGCATATTAGAAATCTTGAAGCTTGGTTGGTGAATCGCGGGAGGAGTATTGTCTGAATCGTGATATATGGAACGCAATTTGATACCCCGAACCCCGAACTGATGAGATGATGAAGCGCCTGCGTATCATAGTAGTAGAATATTTTTGAACCTGCAAATCCACAATGTCTATCAAGCTCTATATTCGGTTCGCGCTAAAACTTGCGAGAAGTGTTTTCGAAAAATTCCATTTTGCTCAGAGTCATATATGATGCTCGATCTCCGATGAGATTCAACACCCGCCATTATTAATAATAATTCAGTCGATGATTTTATGGCGGCAGATTTTACAATAGATTGATTGTGTATGGAATCCCTGAGTTAATAGAAAAATCGGACTTTCCATCACGAGGAAAAGATCCTGTCGACGAAGCGCAACGTTTTTATCACGCTCGAGCGTGTACAGCCCCTGAAGAAACGATCAGCCATTATTTCTGTTTCCAATCGAAACGCGAACCACGAGCGAGTACACTACTTTGTCCACCTTTTTTATATTTTCCGTTTCTTCTTCTCTCCATTTATTTTTCCGTCTCCGAGACGTAAGTAGATTGCGGTGCGCACGAGCAGGTTATTGTACTTTCACATTGGATCACCCTTCTGCGTATTTTGTGGAGTACGCGAAAGCTCAATCTCCCACACGATTCCTTTATCGCCGCTGCCTATCGGATCCTTGAAACATAAAGAAAGAAAAAAGATAAGAAATCTGCAGAACTCTATCATTATTCCAAAGAGATTATATAAAAGTTAATCATCAAGTGCATGGTTATTTGCGGTAATCAAGCGCGGTACGAAAATTTGTGATTAAAAAAAAAAACAAGTACCCGAGGTGTATTCGATCAGTGCACATAAAAATAATAATTTACTGTCAAGAGTATATTGAAAATAAAAAAAAATGTCTGTATTTATGTAATTTTTGTATGACAAACGCGTTGGAAGGTCTTCTAACTTCTTGGATGTTTGTTGAAAGGAAAAAATCGATCGCTGATCGAAATTTTTTTTCCATAAACACAATGCGTGTTAATTGGAATATTATATTTTGCTGATCAATATGCGCTGCGCACTCGGCTCATGACATCACTCTCCCGAAGCGTTACAAAATTTCAGGCAATACTTTCTCGCGCATACGCAGTATACGTAATGATCGCTACCTCGAACACAGCCGTGGTTTCACTCTTCCGTACACCAATAAATTTCAATTGACAGGTCTTTCGTGCTGTTCTCTCATTAACGCATATTTACTTGATCGATCGCGCACGAAATACGCGATCACAAACCGCAGCACACACGGGCAACGCAATAACCTCGCGCGGACGATAAATATTATTTCATTTTTATTATATCCTCTATTTTACTAATTTAATTTCTATATTTTTATTTGCGATAATTATGTCGAATACCTTTTATTTTAACGATTGAGGTTTGGACGTAGCTCGAATTCTCGAATAGTCTTCGGCTATGCATGCACGACGGGGCCGGTGCGCGTCTTTGCAAAGTTTCAACCTGCTCGTAACGACTTTTCAAGTTCCGATACCATTTTCAAATTAATTAATAAATGGAATAATATATAGTTGGAAAAGATAATAATAACATTCTCCCAGCGGATTGTTGAGAAAAGTCTGAACGGGTGCTATAATGATAAATATAATGATTCGTTGGATTATTAAATAAATTAGCCGATTTATGTATACAATAAATCTCTATGCTCTTACAATTAGAACAAGGATCGTATGGGCGAAGTCGATCCTCTCCATTCATCAGAATTCTTTTGACTCGATTTTTTATTTGAAAATCATTCATTGTCGTGTCTTCCATTTCGTGTATTCCATTGCGGCGTTCCATTGTATGTAACGAGATCAATCAAACTTTCGTCTTTGCGCTCAATTTTTTACGATTAACCAGGAGCTTTGAACAGGTAGCGGCGGAAAAGATTTTTTTTCTTTAATATATGTATGCAAGTGCATTTTAAGTAAAAGATTGACACAACAGCGAGATTGCTGGTATAGTTTGCAAACGGTTCAAACGAATGGGGGGGGCAGCTGTGTGTAGGAGGTGGTAAGATCGTTTGAAAATTCTTTTGATATTATACAAACTTTATTCGATTCCACTTTCTGTTCCCGTTCTCTGCTCAGTCAAGCTACGAAATACTCATGGAATATGAAAATCTCAGCTGTAGAAGTATACCATTATTAAAGAGTCTTTGTGCGAATAATTCTCTTTTATATATACCTATATACCTATAAATGTACTCGAGTCGCTACCGCGATTCTATATAGATAATTCGGTCTACGACCTCGGGAAGAGACTTCATGGCTGAGCATTAGGGCCAACTTGGTCCATCACCGCTTCCTCGAATATCATTTTCACAGTCGGATTTCGAGAGCCTGCGTCCATGTAGTTCGTGTTTATATTTCCAAACAAGATTTCTGTCACCCAAACAATTATATTTCACTAGAATACCATTAATTCTATTATTATGAGCGATGACTAAACGAAATTTTCGATTATGATGAAAAAAAAAGAAAGAAAATAAATCATTTAAATTGATTGGCTCCAGCCTAATAATTTCAAAGGGAGTTCAAAGCGGGAGACCAGACTCGATTTCCATCGTGCGCATAGGTTTTAACACAATGTTGTCGATGCAGTGACGCGGTGCAACGACCCGCATATACATGTCGAAGAATCGAGTACGGCGTTGTAGCAGGGTCAATGCCCATTTTTCACTGGGTCATATTTTAATTAGGAAAGACCGATAAAATCACAATACGAACCGCATATGCGGTAAATATCAATTAGACTAGGTACCGAAGCTGGCTCATTGCAATTAGCGCTGCGCAAATATTTAGTTATATCAATATATGGATTATTGCAGCATGCGATAGAATAAGGGAGTTTGACAATGTCGGTCGACCAGCAACACTCTGTTGATCGATCGAGGTAGGATGAAAATTTTATACTTGAGAAACATTTAATGTCGAGGTGCATTTATTTTTTCTAACAATTTCCATTTTTCATTCATCGAACTACTAGTGGAAATCATTTTTTACATATATATATATATACTCTCAAGTCCATTGTAGTATACATCCAAGATCGAAAAAATAGTAGTTATGAAGTCTCTGGGAAATAAAACAAAGTTATTCGTTTTAACGTCACGCAGATAAATACTGGATCGCTATATAAATTCATGATGTTCTACTTGAGACAATTGAGTTTTATCATTGAATTGGCAAATTTTACTTTCAAAATTCGCAGCTATCTCTTTCGCACTTACCGACTGCATGAGCCATGCATATACCCTTATAAACGTGACTCATAATTTTTCAGGCAAGCACACGCGTCTCTCGTCACATCGGCGGGGTGTGTGATTGCGATTCCGGTATAAGTATATGCTATAAAAAAAGGGATATGAGACAACGAGAGCGGGTCCAAACGCCTTTTCCCACTTTTTCGCCATAACAAGATCGCTCGAACTCTATTGCAGTTTGTGTGCTCATCATATGCTCGATATTCATCTATAGCTTTTGTTCGAGACAACCCTACTTGATTGAAGAAAAGCTCGGTAGATGTGATTATTGAGCTCTGTGCCATCAGCGTTCACCGCTCCTACCAGCGTAGACCGCGCTACTTTACATGGTCTTTGGTGCGACGCGGGGCTGACAGCAGGGTGAGTATCGCTCTAAGATAATGAAGCGATCCACAAGTTGTCGCGGGCTCCCGCGTAATCCATCTCCACGCGCGGCGGCTTCGAGACTTCTCCCCTCTCGCACACTCGAGTTCGTACTGCCGAGGGAGAGCCCCAAGATTCATGGTATCAAAGCAATGGGGGAAGGGAGGGAACGAAGCGTATCAAGTCGAAGACCTCGTGGAAATTAAAGGGGAAACAAAAAATATCGACCCTTCGCGACTCTACACACCTATATCGCATCATCAGGATTAGCGGCATTCAACAGCTCTATGCTTGGGATCTAACATCGTACCGCTGCGCACCTCCTGTAAAGTCATATCACATGTGAGCTGGCTTATTCTTTCTTAGCTATATCTAAGCTCCTCGATCGCCTCGAGGTACTTTTCGGTAGAGAGCCGCCGCACCGTATTCATCCTAAATTCATCCTTCAAAATTAATAAATATAATGGTAACTGCATGCGTGAATTTAACATCCCGTGATTGAATCAATTACTCGCATACATATTTCTATATTGCTTCTTACGTTGAGTAAAAATGCTCTCGAGCGTGCTTAGTTACCTCTGTTAGCTTGTACCCGCTCATATAATTGTCATCCAATATGCCATTCGTTCAATAGCGTGCGTGATGAATTTTCGCAAAGCGAGCTCTGCATGTTCTTCGTAGCACGAAATGGCTAGATACGTCGCTTCATTCTTTATTAGAGAGTGCCAAAAAATGGGTATCCATTTTTTTGCACTTTTCGGTTGCATTCACCAAAAATAGTTTGTTAAATGTAGTATATGTTAAAAAAAAAAAAAAAAAGGTATGCTCGATATGAAATGATTAACCGCAAAGCACTTGGCATTTCGAGCACAACGCGTTTAACCTTTCCTTTGCGTTCTTTTCGATATAAAATTGATATAACGTAGTGCAAGAAAATATAGAATTTTTAATCCCGCGCGGATATAGGAGCATTCATCTGGAAGTGTGATAGCCACGTAAATATTTTTTTTTTGTTGTCAAACTTCAACCTTGGACGTCTTTGTTAGCTAGAACGCTTGTTTCGATCTAGCTCATGATAAACGTAACAATTGCCCGTCGAGACTTCTTTTTTTTTATGGAGAATATAATTTTCCAGAAATCATGCTTTTAAAATTTCTGTGCAACGTTTTTCCCTGCTCAGAGACACGAGTATTTTTCAGTGTTCGTTTTATATTAGGAAATTCGAAATGCGTTGCGCGGTGAAACAAGAAATTTTATTTTAAGCTTTCCTCGCGGCAGATGCTTTTTCTAGCCTGACTCGTGGGTACACCGCGCAACGAAAAAAGTACCCCGATGCTTATCGTTGACCTTGGGCTAAAATTTGGCACGATGCCGTACAGCGACGTGCCGGTTAGAGGGCTCACGCGAATATTTATCCTTGTCAACATTTCGTATTATTTTATGACCGCGATGGTCTTTCTATCTACAATGGCTTTCTCACGGGAATTTCAGGGTTGGTTCGTCCCTCGTCTGATATTCGCTATTGTCGTTATCCGCTCTAGGCGGATTCACGACAACGTAGTTTCTCCGCACGACCTAGGCTAGCGCGGTAGCTTTGTTAAAGGGTGAAGTCATCTAATAACTGCGCTTCTGGAACAGCGCGAGTGGTTTCCCAATAGAACAATTGCCTCAATGGTTGTCCAGGCACGAATGAAATCGTCGCTGCGCGCGATAACAACCAAGTTGTTCGTTGGTGTCTAACCTACCCTTTGACATGATTCTCATAATTTTATACATGATAGAAGCTGCGCTGGGCATTCTTGTAGAATAGCAATTACACAACGACACGTTATTTTACGTCACCAATTTTGCAAAATGAGAGATAACCTTTTTTTCAATCAAAAAGAAATGAAAAAATTAGCGAGTTACTTGTCGATAGTCTCTATTTCGTGGGTGCAGAGATTTCAATATTTTCGAGCAAAAGCTCGAAATACACGTTGAATCCAGCGTTATCGCGGCCGCGGCGGCGGTAAAAGAAATTTGTATATAACACCCGGTAGCAAACGTTTGTTGTTAAAGTTGCGGACATAGGCGTTCCTTTTGTTGTTTCTTCAGCAGCACCCATGCAAGTACGCGAGCAGGCCACTGGAAATTTTCATCACTGCGACCTGGAGAATAAGGTTCGCAGGGATAAATATTCCGCAATCCTCCGAACCACCAAGAATCAGCTGCTTGGGAATTATACGATTTGATTTTCTCTTATTTTGATTCACCGCAGTTCTTGCAGTAGGTACTTGCGTCAATTGTAGCGAGGGTCAAGGGATAAAGAGGAAAGGAGAAGGCTATTTTTCCTCGAGAAACACAGCGATGCGGAAATTTATGGCTCCGCTTAACATCATATGAATTTGCCCTTTTTATTATAACTATAGTATAGGTACTCGTGAGCGTATATTTTGTGTACAAATTTTCGCGATGACCGGAATATTTTTCTTCCATAGCAAATTGTATTTTCCTCACGACGAATGAGTCGTTAAAAGTTTCGATGTTGTATGGATTGAACTGGAAGTTTAAGCCGCTGATAAAATATCAGCTTTTCAACTCGGAGCTCCGCGCATAATGAATTCCGTTAAAATTTCAAATCTCTCATTCATTTTCCGTCTAAAGCCCCGCCCGTATGCGTTCTTACTGATTGCGTTTTGTCGCGGATAATCAGGTTCAAAAATGCGCGCGGGCGACAAGTGAGAAATTGGATAAAGTGGGAGTTTGGTAGTCATCGAAGACACACGCGAAGGTCGTATTACTGAAAATTTTTGAGAAACCTACCTCTTGTCATATAGTAATGGCGAAATGGCGTAGAGTTTTTCTTTCAAATGTTAGCGTTGCCCCACCGACACGCTGCTGGCATCGCTGGGTCGATCCTCCAGATCATAATCGCAATTTAAACTCTCGTCTCCGTCATCTGTCACGGGCGATGTGGGTATTTGTATTGGCGTAGTTACAGCTCGATCATGTTCACAACTAGCCACAGAGGTAGCCGAGAATCGACGTATTTATGGGACGCACATGTGCATAATCTAATGGGTACGATGTTGGTCCACACAGGTAGGCGTAGGCGTGTCCAGTGCAGACATACGTAGCAACAGCTGCGGTTAATGCATCGGTCGGTCGACACTTCCAAGGTTCGAGGGAGCCTCTCGCTCCCGCCCTCGAATCACTTAGCCATCTAGCCGCATCCAGCCATCGTACGTGATCTTTCAACATGATTCGGAGTGCTGTTGATCATAACCCAGCTGGGGTAAAGCTATCGCAGAAACCAGCACTCTAAACCCTCCAGTCGCGGCGTCAACTGGATTTATAACGTGGAAATGTTTTAATAATGGCACATTGTCCGAATTAGGATCCAAATTTTTTGAAATGTTATTAACGAAATGAGCGAGTGAGCGGTGAGTCGTTATTAGTAAAATTGATGAGCGCAAATACTCTCATCTGGTTCTTTTCAACAGTGCGCGTACTCTTCTTTTCTTCTTGAATACTTGTCTTATATACTTCTTCCTCCCAGCTCCGTTACATGCGGTTTTCGAGTCAATAAGTTTCTCATTGTGCTTCTCTCGAATTCTGTTCTACATACAAACGACAAAATTACGGATGATACAAAATGGTAGTCAGCGAATAGGTGGTGATAAAACGGGTCCAATGCGACGATATGGCCCTGAAAGCAGGATGGATATTTATTACTACCTCGTTGTCATTGCGGTGGGCCAAGCAGGGCCAAGCATGCAGAATGGCCGTATAGGCAAGCGCTGGTAGTCAGAATTACGCGTACACGTGCATCCAACCCCGCTCAACTTTCACTCTGGCTATTCTCTAGCTCTTGCTGTACCTTTAGCTTATTTCTTCTTACTCGACCGCTTCTCCGTTCGTCCTCCGCGTTATCGACAAGATTATTTCTCGTTTCTGTACCAAAAGACGCGGCCAACATTTCCAACCGCAACTTTCTACTCCACTTTTGCTATCGTCGCCAACAAGAATATCGATGGTTTCCAATTTATACAGTACATATTATGTGGATTGCTGTCGACTTGGTAGTTCGCATACTTGACCCCGATGATATTTATTATCATACCTTCATAGCCTCTGATATAAGCAGTAAATATAATAATATACGTTGATGGTTAAGCTTTACATTTGAAGACTAGTCTGTTAGTGCCATTCTCGTCACAGCACATCGGACTTGACGCCTTCCTCAAGGAACAAACGTCTCTCGAGCAACCTGGTCGATTTAATATTGTTGAATATACAATAATTGAGATCGTTGGAAGGAGAGAATCGTGGCGGAGAGAAGAGTTGGAATTTTGGGCAGAATCGTAGACGCATCGTCGCTGCTGTCGTCGGTCATGTAACGAGAGAGAGAGAGAGAGAGAGAGAGCTCCTATTTGTACTTAATTTATCTCAATTTAGATCATTCTCGTCAAAAATGATTTCGGATTTGTCAAAATCCTGTACGTAATACAAGAGTGATGCACCGTGATTGCCTTCTTCGGCAACGTTGCCGCACCCTCAAATAATTGGAATCGCGTTAGCAAAATTTTAGAGAGAAGAATATGAAAAAGGAAATCTGATGGCTCGAATCATCTAAAAATCAACGATAGTGACAGCCCGGAGAGAGCCACGCCGAAGCAGCCTGCTCTCCCAGAGTTCCTTGTTCCTTGCACTTGCTCACATACCTATTCCATAAAGTCTTACCGCGATATCCATGAGTTTGTAATCACCTTCCGTTTTTTTTATTTTTTTATTCCTCTACTCGGGAGCGTCAGCGGGTAGAAAAGACCCGTGAGATCTTTTCGCAAGTGCGTGTGAACGTCACACTCCGTGAACACGACATCGTAACCCTACAGCAGTTGTGCGCGATATCCTTCCGCTCAATCGTAAATTCCATTGTGCTGTAAACCTTGCTTACAAACATTGGATAGTTCAACCACGTTCGCACCCGTTTTGTCTGAATATATCTCCAGGGTCAAGGTCGAGGTTAAAATACATATTTTTATGTACTGAAACGAAACGTTCGTTTCCACCGACTGTCGCACATTATTTCTCCGACACTTTTCTCCAATGTCTCGATCGCGACACGACTACCAACCACATTTTTCGCCCGAAAAATAACAACGACCGTACGCGCGCGCGCGCGCGTTTTCGTCACGGCGGCGGCCATTTTGCTTGGGCATCGGTAACTCGGGTCAGAATAAGGGAAACAGCAAAATTAAGAAGATTGAGAAAAAACCTTGGATAGGAATTAGAGACGTAAGCTGAATAAGAGATGAACGGACGAATGGTTTTGGAAATTGAAAATGCTAGAAAGAACAGCATTTTGGCGATGCTGTTCTTTCCAGCGAATAATATACCTACTTACAAGAAAAATTATATTTATTCAACATTCCAATGTGCATGGTAAATATCGAAAAAATCACATTTAAAGCCTGTTGTTGCTGCTGTTTCGTTGTATTCTTTGATGGATCATCTATGAGTTATTCATTAATTTAGCCAAAGCTTTTTGCTGTTTGTTATTAATTATTAATTATACGCGAAAGGGATGAGGACGTGGAATGGGCTCTTCTCTCTCTCTCTCTCTCTCTCTCTCTCTCTCGTATTTTTGAAGATGCGTTAAAAATGCTCATAGGCACCGGTATTGGTGCGACTCGCCACAGCAATAGAAAAAGTGTATACGAAGCAATCGTAATATATATTCAAGAGCTAGCTCTGAAAAGACATTTCCGACATTGGGGCATATTAATTTTGTTTCTGGTTCCAATAAGTGCCTTCGTTTCATGGAAAACACGATGAAATTGCGTTTCCATTCTGTATAGGCAAGTTCGCATGCTCGGGTAAGCTTGTACAGACCGAGCAGATGGCAAATAATATTTAATTATTGTTGGTAATATTGTTAACTCTCGCACGACAGGAAGGAGAACACGTTTCTGTAATGAATTTCCCCATACGGTGTCCGAACTTTTGTTGTCCAGCTTGACATTTGTTTTCACTGCATCGCAGTAAAACGAATAAGCTGCAAACGGGAAAAAATTTTCCATCGAGTTTTGCCAAAAATGTTCTGTCGCAGGCGGGGATTCGAGGCGCAGGTTCAATCGCTTCGTTTACGAGTTAGTTTACTCGCCTTCTTGTAATAGAATTATAAATTGTAAGCGGGTGCAAGAAACGACCTTACCAGCAGGAGGCACTCAAGTCCCGTGATTGAGGGCTTAAGGAAGGGAGCGGCGGTGGGGAAATGCCAAAATTGTTGGTATATAATTAACGCTTGATTCTGAACTGGCTTAAAAACAATGAAAGTTAATTTTCATCGACAAGATTTAAAACAAAATGATACTAGAATAAAAGTATATCGACGTGAGACCACTGATTTTTGCTTTTTTTTACACTATATGATAAATGATAATCGTGTACGTGTAATAATATATTGAGGCGATGCGAATAAATCGGTATTTTTTTTTCGATTACGCTGTACAACCATTATACAACTGTTGAAAGGCAGCAATCATTTCGAAATTTTAGCCATCGGAAACAAAATTCGTTGGCTGCGCAAGTGTTATTAAATTTATCATGAAAAATACCGGCGACGATAATGACGATATTTACAAATGCGATCCTATACACGTATATTTGCGTATACAAATCGAGATGCGTCAGTTTTTAATAACCTTGCGACATTGTGCACCACGCGATAAATTTTGGATACGGTCAACGGAAGTTGTGTTCCTCTATGAAATTATGCATTTTTCTGCTCCAACAAAACACGCCTATCCACAAAATTGTATCTACTCCGCGATAGCTCAAACAGCCGCTTTGGTGGCCGCGGACTAATTGCACATTCGTATGAAACGGAAAAACATTGTTCCAGTCTGTGGTTTCTCCTCGTAATGGATCGAGTTTCGCTTCGTATTGGACGAGCTATTTTCATTTTCACGTTCGACGCGGGATAATCCGATGGAAAAAAATAAACGTAGGTATATGCGAATAAGCAAAAATAACCGATAAATCTGGATATCTTTCAGTTACGCTGTCAGCAGCACTCTTCGCATCCTATTTCAAAATGACATCAACACGAATTGTCCTGTCCTGCTAGTCGCGTATAGTATGTGTACAAAAATATTAATTTAATCCCAAATATTGCCTCAATTGTTTCTGCCATATCCGATGGATCGTAGCGTCAATCCGATCGTTAATACTTTAATCCATAACTCTCAACTATACAAGAAAAAACAAAAAAACAAAAAAAGATGGGTATTTTGGTTTTTCGATTCAATCATTTTTCAATTCGACCATGCACTGTCAGCAGTTCAATAATCGCGCGATACCCTGCTCGCGGAACGTTTGCATCGAATTCGACGAGTTATTTGGAATTTCATCAAATTACCGGCGTCGGCATCTGCAGCTTACCTACTTCGTACAGGATGAATAGCGATGCCTCAAAATCCATTGGCCAACTATATATAGCTATATGTATTGTATTATCCATCCCAAGTATAAAGGGCTAGCTGTTATATCGTTTGGTGTCTAGGTGCATGCTATATCGCGCATCACCAACGGAATTCAATGCTTTCTATCGCTATTGAGCTACCGGATCGAACAATATGTTTGTATCTTTAGAGCGATATACACGCCTATATTCGGGTGTATAGGAGGAAAGAGAAAGGGAAGGGCTGGGGGGTGGAGAGCGAAAAGGGAGCGACGGACAGACGCGTCTTTACACCGGGAGGGAGAACAAAATGACAAAATGTGAGAATGTACTACTATACTAGAACGGATGAACAAGTAAATACAAGTTTGCGGTGAAAAAAAATGGAGAAGAGCAAGTCGAGACGGAAACAGGATGACGTTTGTTGGCGAGAGGTGCGAATACGGGAGGAACGAAATGACGAAGGTTGAGAGGGTTCTCGATATGCTGGCAAATCCACGAAATGGAGAACCGCAGCGGAGAAAAGGGATGAGTAACGGTGTGAGAAAAATGTAAATATACGTACTAGCAGGCAGCACGCCAGCCGGAGGAAAAAAGAGGGCGCTAGAAAGACTTAACAATGCCCCGAGGCTGACGTGTGCTTGTACCCCGTTGAAGCAGAATAGAGACGAGAATGGAAGAAAAAGCGATGCTGCGAGAAGAAAAAAGAACGCACCGGTAGCAGAAGCAGAGCGCGCAGCGAGCGTTCAGTCAAAACTAAGCAGTGTGAGAGATAAAATGCTACTAAAAGTGTCATCCTTCATCGCTCGCTTCCTGGTGTTTAAACGAATATTACGCTTTCTGAACAAAGATTTTTTCTTTCAATTTATTCCCAAACCATTTCTCAAGACTGATGTGAAAAAATATAATAAGCCTGCTCCAATAAAATCTCCAACTTTGACCCCCGTACGGGGTCAAATTTCCATTTAAACAAATAATTCAAATATCTTTACGTTTATTATTGAATAAAATGAATGAACGGTGCATGAAAAAAAAATCTCATAAATTCAAATAAATTTAATGAACGTATATAATGACGAGTTAGCGTCGATTACCAATTTTGCGTACGCGTGCAATGTTTTTTTTTGTTTTTTTCAATACTTATGGCGTTGAGCTGCTACAGCCCCCTTCCCGCTCTGTATACGTATGTAAACGTACGAGTTTTTGAATAATTATTGTGCCGTAAATCTTTTGTGTTTGCAGAATAGATCAATAAATGTTTTTTCTTCTTTTCACATTATTTTCTCGTGCTGCGAACTTTGTTTTCCGAATGTTTCGTTTCAAAGAGCAGCTGTCGAGTCAATGCGTACCGTTTGGATTCATAGATATTTTCGTACAAAAGTTTTGCAATAGCTGGTTAATCTGTTTCCAACAAAACAAAAGGACGAGAGCGAACGAAAAAGGGTGGGTTGGGGCAGAAAGCAGAAAAAGGAGCAATAACATAGAGCCGAAAAATGAAAGCAGGCTACAAAGGACCGATGATGCACGACGGAATGAATACGCCCACAAGCTCTTTTTGGAGCAGGGAAGAAAAACTTTTTTCTCTCTATTTCTTCTTCGCCCTTCCCATGTACCATCCCTATTTTCTTGTTGTCGTTCCGCGCGGAATGGTTATAAATCGAACCGCGGATGAGTTAAAACCAAAGCGCTAATTGTGCCACGTCCAGGGACAGCGGTACATCTCTAGAAAATATATAGCGAGTAAACTCTGAAACATAAAATACCAGCGGGTGGATCGGAGAAAAAATTAAACAATATTTTTTAACTAAAAGAATTCAACGCATGGGCCCCGAGTGGTCCCAAATTTTTTTTTTTTACGAAATTTTTGGGAAACAAGGACGAGGATTCAATCGTAATAATAAGACTCGAATATAGTTGAAAGACCGTGTGCTCATCGATAAAGCTTGAAATTTTTTTTTTCTTCCATCGTTTGATTATGCATTGTCGATCTTTATACTATATGATGTGAGTTTTTTCTTTTAAATTGTTCGAAAATAATTGAAAAACATTTTCAATCCCGCCGCTCGGTGCTGACGCGCGTATCGTGGCTGCATATACCTACTATTTAGCGACGAGATGCGAGTGTACATTTTTTTTTTGACAACTTGAGAATTAAATCTTGCAATTTCGAAAGATATTGGAGAGCTTCGAAAACGCATATACACAGGGACAAAAATACCGACAGGGAGGAAATCTCTGGTTGAGCTCGGAGACGCTCGCGGTGGATACGAGTGTTTCGCGGTGTTGAAAGTAAACGAAAATTGAGAATAGACAGATAATTCTCAGCCTCAGCGAAGGCGGCATGCGCATAATTCAATTGCCGGTAAGGTGATAAGGTGATTCTTTTCGAAAGGCAAAGTATCTTTCGTACACCATGCACGCTCTCGTTTATCCCTCGAGCAGATGTCATCACGGCGGGTACGGGGCTACTTGACGATCGTTTTAATATCCGGCGATTAAAATAAAGTTCGATATGCGACGAAACGAAAAACGATAAAAATGAAGATAGAGTATAATAAACTCATGACTTTAACAGTTTTATTCTGCTCCGCGGCACAAGTTCTTCTCGGTCTCGCGTATATTGAAAGAGAATCGCCGAATATATACCATAATATGTGGAATAATTCGTTTATTCGATGAAAGATACACTTGAACGTGCCAAAAAATATAAGCAGCTCTAATAAAGGTATAAAGCTCGTGACGAACGGAACCGCGCGGACTAACGCTGAATAAAAATGGTAAAAAATTGCAGAGCGAAAAACTACGAGTCAACGCAGAGATTGCCGTGATTGTAGAACGCTTATTACGACGTTTAACAGAAAAAGGAAAAAGTAACGCTTCTTTGCAGTCGCGTTGACAAAGCTCAAGTACATTTTGCCTCAGGATTCGCGACTTGCGCAGTGACGAAGCCAAGGGATGATTTTTTTTTTTCCATTGCACCAAGAGGGTGCGCTATAGTCGCGGTGCGAGCAGTACTCGAGGTAGTCCGCTGGCTGCGCGCGGGCTTATTGGGATGTCAAGTCCAGCAGTGTGAGACTGCAAACTGATTATGAGTTGCTTGGTTTGCCTCTATTGCATGTGCAGCAGGGGGCACTTTACGCAATTATTTAAAAAAAATTTTTTATTCATGGACATCCGCACCGTTAAGACTCATTCGCTCGTATATACAGAGGCTCTCGTGAGCGAACCGAGCAGAATGCAATACCGAATGCAAGCTTTTGCATTCCATGCATCTATATAGTATAGCTATAGTATTATATGTGAATTTCCGTATATATGCGAGCAGTATAGAACTGAGATTTAAAAAAGACAGGTGCCTACTTTTCTTCTGCTCTCTTATTTGCTTTTTAACTTTTTCTACTGCTGCTTTGAGATTCGCGACCTCGCGTCGTCTCATCTCGACCACCTCCGCTTTCTTCGTTTATTTCATTCACGGTTCTTTGTTTGCTAGATAATAATCAAAGATCCTTCTTACTTAACTGTAGCGGTTTTTTTTATTTTTATTATCGTTAAATCTTTATCAAAGTAGAAAAGACATTCTGAGAATTATAATCAACAGCAGCGCCGGTCATTCGTCGCTAACGACGATTTTGTTTGACGGGGCTTTTTTACGTTATGGTATTTGTTCAATTATATACATATATGAATAACAATATATAACCACCGATTCAACGAGACATACACCCGATAGTTCGTGTATCATTCCTTATTTCTCCAAATTTCAATGTGCATCTTAGTTTTATCTTCTTTTTTTAGTTGCTCTCTTTTTTTTCCCCGATTAGTCATTTCCATTCATTAATTAAATTAAAAATGGCAACACTTTTTCTGTCCTCGATGCTCTATGTATTCGACATCATAGGCTTTGTAAAAAGTAAAAAATTATGCGAAAAACAATGGCAGATTCATGCGTGTGCGAAAGATATCGCGCCAATTCAACACCGAAAGCATCGCGGAGGAGGAAAGTTGGATTTATCCGCTTCGAAGCGGATGAAAGGTGTTGGTCTCGCCGCGGTTCGTTTATAGGTACATTTTTTAGCAATGTAATTTACCTAATTATTTGAAAAATGAAAAATCTCTTCCCATATCCGATATAAATATCTAATGAAAATCGTGGAGCATGAATTAAAGAATCAGAGTCCGAACGAGCAGCTCGTCTTTCGGTTAGATATACATATATTAAAACGAATGAGTCGAAGATTTTTTTTTTTTTTTCTCTTTCAATTGCGTTTAACGCGTAATTCAATAGCAAAATGTTATCGTGACGTGATTTTTTTACGAGAATGAGTGTTATTCGTTGTTCCGAAAAAAGTATTCCAATGAATGAAATGTACCAGATTATATTCTCAAAGAGAACGCGCGGCGACGTCAAGGTATTTCGCGTTGGTATACACGCGAATGAGGTGTTTGCGGTCCTTTTTCTGCTCCCTGTTTCTGCTCTTCGTCCTTTCTCGACGAGCAAGTCCGAGAGAAATGGCCGTCATCGTGCGAGTGACTGAGATAAGGTTTGGTGCGCGGAGTCTTGAAGGAGCGCGGAGCGGACAGAAGCTTCCATCTCATCAGCCATTAAACAAAGCAGAAACGAAGCACAAAGGAGTCTTTGCATTGTCGAAGAGCCCTGCTCGAATTCTGGCTAAGCCTGCTCGTAGGATTGACGACGAGAGAAGGGTGGGTGAACGAGGCGGCGGCGCCCCGGTACTTTAGCCCGCGTTACCGGAGGTGTTTTTTTATTAATCTTTGTGGACCGAGCATTCGTTGCCAGCATCCACTTTTTTTGTGCAGCCTTTCTCGCACGACTGGCCGCGGCCCCTCGTTCAGACACAACCATCTATGCCTATGCAAGCTAGCGCATCTCAGGTACAATTTCAAAAATGCAAACGCTGCTTCGGGAGGTACTGCGGAGGAAAAAAATAAACCCTGCATATACGAGAGAGAGAGCTCCGTGTCTTTTTCCTGCTACTTTTTATCTTTTTTTTTTTCTCTCATTTGCTGTTTCGCTCCGTGTGCCTTTATCTCGGAGTGTTGGCTCCTGCACATGCAACTGAGCGCCACTCTTCGCGTCGTACTTAATCATTCAGCGCAAAATCCAGCTGCTTTTGCTTCATTGCACTTGCTGCTTCTTCTCCACCCTTGCTTCACACTTCACCTTTCGCACGCTTATCGATGCAGTTGCCGGTATATAGCGAGTTTCACGAGAGTGCGTCAAACAAGAACGATTGATATCGTTCGATTGAGATCGCTCGAACAAAAAGATGAATGATCGCTCATGTTCGACGCTGGAACGAGGGAGGAGGGCAGATCCATCCTACCGCCCAGCAGGCTGAACCCCCCCCGTCAAGGTAAAAGCTGCCTCGGTTTGATAAGTACGCGCGTCCCAACCGAGCCCCGTCCGTTCTTTTCACGTTGTCTTATCTTTCCTGTACCCGATACAAAATATTAATGTTATAATGAATAATATATAAATACAAACCCTAAATTAAGCGCCGCAATAACATTGCTGCGTGACACTAAAGAAAAGCCGGATTATCTGCATCCAAAATCGAACGAAAATCTTTAACGACAACGGATACGAAATAAAAAACTTGAGCAAGAATAATACGAAGACCGGGAACGTACGTTTTTTTAATGGAACGTAGTTTTTTTTTTTTTTTTTTTTTTTTCATTACCGCTATCCCTGTGACCTTTGTATACATTTGTAAGAGGAAGAAATCTTTATCTTTAATTTAAAAGAATAACGATGAAAATATTGAAACACGGCTTACACGCTTTATTGCAGATGCTTCGATATAATAATGCAATATCAAAACAAAATAAAAATACCCGAGCCTCTTTTAAAAAATAGGTCCTTACGACCCGATTACCCGAAAGAGTTTCTGTCACTTAATAACCATTTACCTTTTGCCTGAGACCTCTATGTATACGCGATACGCAACTCAACGCACTCGTGGTACATACACCGCGCGCACCACCAACGGGCTAGCAGGTCTTTCTTTAATGTGTCCCATCGTCCTGTTACCCGACACCTGCCACTTGACATTCCATCGCCAAGGAACGAGAGCGCTATTCGAAAACTTATTTTTACTGCGATGCGACATACATAACACACATCGATTATAAACGCTAACGCACAAATTTAAGTCTAGCATGTGTGCTAAATTCAAAACTGGCGATTCATATATTTCCAGCAAAAAGCCTGAATATTGTCATATTTTTTATAATATAGGTATACCTATAAATTCATCATTTTTGCATTATGTGTATTTTATTGTTTCTCATACTTGTATTTTTCAATATTCCACCGTAATTATACTTTATTTTGTATGTCACCGGGGATTCCTCCTGCTCCTGTGTGTATTCTGAACCATATTTTATCCTGAAATTCGAAGCAGCGTCGTTTATACTTTTTGTTTTGTTGTTGTTTTTTTTCCCCTCAGAAATGGGGTCACGAGTTTTACGATCGTACAAATTCTTTTTTGCCCGCCGAAATTGTTTCAATTTCCACGAAAACATCAACGTATCCTGATAACTGCCTAAATTGAACCGAACAATTCGCGGATCCAATTTTTGATCTGGTTAATTCGTTTGACGTTCGCCCCCTCTGGTTTCACGTATTCCCTCAGAGCCGAACAAGTTAATTCCTGTTCGATATTTCATCAACAAACACGTTGTAATTTTATATACCTATCAATTGTTTCGCATCGTGCAATTCTATGCGCCATTCTCATTTTATTCGCATGTTTTTCTCTATCGTCAATCAGTAAAATATCATTTTCTGCTTTAGAAGAAAGAGAAATGTTTATTCGGCCGACTTAATTAATACCATTAAATTCATATATTTAAGGCCAACGGACTAAGAAATTATCCAAGCGTTATTACATAATTTCTTGATTCTTTATGATTAAATTTTCGGTATTTGCGCCGCGCGTTTATACAATGGCTGGCGCGCATATACAATGACTCGTTTGAATAATTATTGCGCACAGCCTGAGATTCGGAAGTGTCCGAGACTTGATGACTTGACGAACAACCCAATCACCTGGCCAAACATCAAAAGCACGCATCGACTTGAGAAGCGGTTGATCAAAGCATCGTATCGTTGGACGCCCGCGCGTGAACCTCACAGATTTGTCATAGTTTAATTTACAGTGCAGGCGATGCTGTAACCAACACTCGTGGGTTCTCTCAAGTTCATACCCGTAATAATGTCGCCGCCGCCGCCTCGAGGCTTCGGCCAATAGTCCGATCGTTACGTATCTACATTTTTTTCGAAATATATGCCGTTAATCATGTTTGTTTACATCACAGATGCCGAACCAATTCGGTGCGTTGGTAAGATGAAATATATAGTTATAGTGGCCGGGGCGTAGCCTCTGAGTCGCTCCGAGTCTCGTGATTTAGCTCAAATCAGTTAAATCAAAGGCTGAGCGCTTTTTCAACAATTTGCCGTTATTCGCTGCTGCATGGGGCTATAGAGCTCTTTTGGTATTCCTAGCATCATCTTTGATTCGAAAATGCTGATGCATAGTTGAAAATCCGTTTGATTTCAATCGCTTGATCACGAGTGCACCCGATTACCCTTCAAAATGCTGACATTGCGATTTAGGTTCTTGTAAAATAGTTTACCAAGTTATTGAATCGAAGCCGCGGATTCAAGTGATAATTTTGCAAATTGTATACATCCGTTAGGCTTATCCTTTTTGGCAAATCTTTCGGTTGGAGAGGAAGTCCTGCTCGTATTCAACTCGATCTTGACTAGCTGCGCTATCGTGTCGGCCGAGTTCGGCATGCCTCGTGGATTCTCGGCGGTCGATAGAGCAAACACGGCCGCGCCCCAACCTCTCTGCGAGGGGCTGAGAGAGAGAAAGAGAGAGGGCGCAACCTACGATCTCACCCGCGCCCCTCTTCTCCCCTCCACCCTTCGCCCCTCGCCACCCCTTCGATGCAAGGCTTCTACCGGAGGATGGGTGAAAGCCATCCGTGGCGGGATATCATAATTATTACAGGCGTTACAGCCATCAAGGGGTTCCCGGAGGAACTACCCCAAAAAGTTACGGCAGCACTGCCAACAGCGTTGTAACATTTTCCTCGCTCTCTCTCTCTCTCTCTCTCTCTCTCTCTCTCTTTGCTCGCATTCCTCTTGGCTTCTAGAGTTCCACTCGAACTCGGTCCTCGGGTTTGAGCTTTAACTCCGTTACCTCTCCGTTGGGTGTCCTAAAAATGAAGAGATCATTACCGCGCCTCTGAATTTTGAATACAGAGTAGTTTCGAGTTGAAAAATCATTCAGAGCTTTTTTGTTGGGCGGAATCTTACCGATGAGTTGACTAGACTAATTTGCGTTGGTACGCATCCGAATGCGGCTGATGTAATCGGTCATCAACCCCCCATCAAGACTTTGGCCAATAAAAAATAAAGGGTCGTCGATCAGGGATCCTTCGACTCGGAAATCCATCCATTACCGTAAACGTAATGCAAGAAGCAGTGAGCTGTTTTATTTCTGGTTTACACTTTTAATATCTTTTAGATACAAGCGGCAACCTACCTACCCCACACCCCTTATTTTCCTATGTTATTTTCCCAACTGACTCATCGCAGTGTGGGCTATAACAATTTTAGAGCGTCATTAATGCCAAAGGCTGCCGAAGGCTTTCGACGAGTTAAACCCATGAATGCCCGGCGAATGATGACATCAAAACTCGTTGTCCAAGGTCAATCTTCGTGTTGTATCGGAAACGCTGCTTCGATGTTATGGTAAGCATTTGTTTTGCCATATCAACAGTAATATATAATGTTAATCGATAAAAAGTTTGAATTCCACCGAATGAAAGTAGTATATCTATTAATATTTAAATTCTTCTTTTATTTTTCTTTTAATACTTGGCGTCGAGCCGCTACCGCGTCTCTTGATTAACCGGAGATCGCCCTATCTTTTCTCAATAATAGACGTATGACAATAGTTGCCACGGCGTTAGCGACAGTTCGACGTCGTGACGAAGCAAAGTTTCAAAGTTCACAACGTGGCTCAACTTGTCTCTCCATTCCCGAAGCCAGCCCCCGAGTACGGGGCTATTTCAAACATCGATCCGGCAGGGTCGGCTCTCGTAAAAATGAAAATTGTGCGAAATATTACGGTTCCAAGGAATTTGCGTCATGCCATTTTCCTAATACGAACATATTAATATTTCAGATAACTTTACTCAACATGACGACGGATAACTTTTCGTTAAAATGTTTCAAGGTCGCGTTCGAGCAAATTTTCGACGCGTCTTATCAATTTTGGGTCGCTTCGAGAAATTGTGATTTTTTTCTGCAAGAGCCCGAATTTCGGGAGCATAGTTGTTTATCGCGAGTACCGTTTTCCTTCATTACAAAACTAATGCGAGTGTCCGAGCACAGCGACGAGTGGTCCGACCAACCGCGTCAGCTTCTACACTCGGACGCGTACTATGCCCCTTGAGCCATATTAGAGCACTCTCTAATATCTCCCGACATA
Source organism: Campoplex capitator (assembly GCA_037576405.1). Taxonomy (NCBI): domain Eukaryota; kingdom Metazoa; phylum Arthropoda; class Insecta; order Hymenoptera; family Ichneumonidae; genus Campoplex; species Campoplex capitator. The sequence goes on along the minus strand of JARBWI010000322.1, from coordinate 15,651,214 downwards.
GATTTCAGGCCGTCATGGCAAATGAACAATTTATTTTACATTCAGTCTGAAAGAACTCGAGCCGTTATCTCATTATTTGTTCTATAAATATCCATGTACACGCGCGGCATCACTATACATTTTGAATAGCGACTTGAACCATCCAGTTTTTCATTGCGCGATAAATATAGGTATCGGAATGAAAACTCATAGAATATGAAATGAAATTTCTAACGAAAAGAATTGCTTTTCGGATTTTTCTACGCGTCATGGTTGCGCCGACTAAATTTCGCTCTCGACAACAATCTTCCACGTCAGGGCAGAGCCCGTTCTGCTATTTTATATATATTTCATATTTTGCTTCGGAACGGTTGCTTCCCATTTCGAGTGTCACACGTGACTCATCGTGGTTTTCCATCAAGATTCTTCCGTTAAATCATTTTTATCATCGCAGATTTCATTTGATTTTGATAATTTTGATAATTTTATGGCTAGTCGTTGAACGCGATGCGATGAAGTAGCAGCTACTGCCCAGTCCGACCTCCCGTTCGAGAAGCGGATACTTCATATTAAAGTCCTTTATTCTGTACTCTCCAAAAAATAACATTCATCAGTTCTAATTACAAGGTGAAACACGCAAAAAAAAACTCTAATTTATGAAAACATCATGAAAAGTCTACGATTGAATGAATTGAAAGATAAAAAAAAAAAAAAAAAACAAAAAGAAAATGGGTAAAATGTAACCTTGAGACCATAATAATTTGCATCCCGAGATATACAAACATTAAGTGTAAGTACTCTAACGCAAAATGTTATTTAAATAATAAAACTAACATTTTGATGAGGGCTTGGGCCTTTAAAATCAAGATTCGTTTTGATCATCACAGGTGATTCGAGTCAGCTTTGATTTTTTGTTGTTCAGGTTTAAGTTTGTTTGGGTGAGCATTTTTCCGGCTTTTACATGATTATTTTTTCCCGGGCATATCGTGTTTTTCGTCGACGAATAAACATAAGAGAATTTATAATAACTCAAGCGGGTCAACATCTAATAAAGCCACCGGAGCTCAACGGCCCCCTGAATGATGACTTGGTTGCTGGGCGACCGAATCGGAACGCGACCTCGCGTTCACGAAATCTTCTTTTGCTCTTTATTTTTGTGCTTCGTTCCTGTCTTGGGTACACGTGTACTTGATGGAACGCCCTCGGAACATGCTCGTTATTTATCGAGGGAAAATTACCACCGAAACGAGAGTCACGGGACCTCATGGAGACACAACTTATTCGAAAACATTTTTTTTTTCCAGGCATCTCCGCAATGACGGTAGATTTTTTTGTTCAAGCTTTCTGCATGGTAATAATGAAATTTTTCGAGTTTTTTTTTTTTTATCACTTGTCGAGCGTAAGTTTATGCCGCTTGAAATTCTTCATCTTTTTTATATCTCGATATTAAGACCTGGCCATAAAATAATGAGACTGTGTTACGTTAAACAGTTTTCGATCGCAACGATCCTACACGGACTACTGTGTTGAGAGAAAGCTTTCTCTCACCTTCCGCTATCTCCTCTGCCTTCTTTTATCTTTATAATCTTGTCTTTACAGTCATCTCCTGTATCATTTTTATTTTTCTTCATCATTTTTGTATTATTATTCATTTTGATTTTCTCTGCTCTTATTCTTCTTACATATTTTTCTTTTACCTTACAAATGAATACACGTATGTATGTCGTTGATGAGGAGAGGAAAATTACTGTACTGATTCTATTTGATTTTGTTAACTGGCTTTGATACTGTTTCTCAATCGATCCACACATTAATTTGAAAATTACGTATTACACTATAGTGGTATAGTAGTGAAAATGCATCCCGTCAATGTAATTATTGTTTCAATAGAACATGCTAAATAAGAAAGCTTACGATGCTCCTTTTTTCAATCTCGCCAATGGAGGAAAAAAAATATTCTGGTTCGTTTCCGTCTTGAAAAAGCTCTCCATATTCCATCATCATCGCAGCAGTGTCTGCTTAGGTGTTTGAACGAGATTCGACCGGAGGCACTCGATGCAACTTACATCGATGAATGCGCTCCGTAAAGCCATCGATAAAGGGGGTGCTACTATCTTTCTCCTTCGATCTCTGTACTGGCAACCATTCACCGTTCGCTCGCTCGTGAAAAGACGGCGAGACGTTTCTCATAGTACAATCCCAACTCATTCCCGGTTCGCAATCTGTTTCTCCCCTACACCGTACCTGCTGCCACCTACCTCCCACATTTATTTCGATAAATCCATAAATTCGATATGAATTCGTCACTCACAATTTTTCTTTTTTCTATCTCGAAAAGAGAAGATTCTCTTTCTTTTAATGAATTATCCATTTCTCTTGGTATTCGCTGCTATGCAATTTTTCATGCGTTCCCGGATAAATGTATCCGTATCATTTGCATTCATTGGTACAGCGCAGGAGCTTTCGGAAAAATGATTCATGCAGGAATTAAATCATGACCCACCCAATGATTTTGGAACAAGTGTAGTTTTTTTGGTCGTTTTTACCGGAGCATCGCTATTATTTTTCGTACGATGGATCTTTAAAAAGGCATTGCCACTTTCTCCGTGAAAGTCTCCGTGCCCCATCCTGGCGTTCTAGAATCCATTGATAATTCAATAAATTCTATACCATATTGGCAGCTGGCAGCTTCGAAAGAAACCGTTGTAGCCGATTATACACATGCAAAGCGTTTATATTGTTCTTTTCGATTTCGATCTACTCTCGAGTGTTTTCAACATCTACCGCCGCCGGTCTTTAGAGCTTCCCAGTGATCCTACTTAATTATTTCTCCATCTTCTCTTTCCGCGCAATCTGATTTTTTATTATTAGTTCACACGTCATCTCGTTTTTGGTGAAAAATGTTGCCCGCACTTCTCCTTTGCTAATGCGCGTACCTTCAAACTATTTTATAGATCATTATCAATGATCCGTTGCTCTAAGCTGAATAAATAATCGTTGACCTTCACCATGCATCTCTATGTCCCGATCGCTATATTGTATGACCGTTGGTTGCATGGTTTAAATAGGTAGGTATATTATTGTGGGGCGGTATACATCCTCGAGATCCTCGACACCGCAACAATAAATAAACTGGCGAATGTTGATGGACCGCGATTAATTGTGATGTTTTTCACATTTTCTCTCGTTGCACTATCTCTATCTCGGATTATAATAGTATGTATTTTTTTGGTTCGAAAAACTTTTTTATTTTGCTTATCGCTTTGCTTTGCGAACGATCGCGCCGCCGCTCCGAAAAATGTATGTACAATTTTAATAATGTATACAGAATCAGGGGATGTTACAATAATATATAATTGAAAAAAAATTCCAACAAGTTTTGCACTGATTATCTCATCTCCGATGAAACGGTTATCGGTAAATATTGTTGACAAGCTCCGTGTGACCGCATTCACCTGAATTCAAGAGAGCAGGATGAATAAGATTCATGAAACAGTTTTGGGAGAAATATAGTACGTTTTGACTCGTTGTCGCGGTTTGACACGTTAGTTATTTACAACGCGAGCTTCGCTACATCATACTCCAATCATGCAGCCTGTGTGCATTTATCCTGCATGGTTGCGTGCACATGCGTCGACGACGACGACGACGACGAAGCAAATAAGTGAATGAAGGTGATAGGTACAGTGAAAGTAAGGGTTGCTCTTACAACACACAGTCCCGGGAAGCAGAACGTCTGCGTTTCCAGCCAGAATAATGTCTAATTCCTGAGATTTATCGAATGGAACTTGCGACATAACTCTGCATAGGTATATGCTATAGGAATGTTGGTGGAAATATATAGCAAGATAAAATGAAGATGCTTAATGGAGGCACGCTCTTTTCTAATCCTGAATATCTTCGATGGTAAATGTTTGTTCGCCAAGTATGAATATTCCCGCGACATTATTCTCTCTATTGGAGAATGAAGGCGGACCTGATGTATCGTGCAGTGTATAGTAGGTAGTTCGGCGTTAGCTCTAAACTTGGGTATCGGCGGGATACCCCGAGGATCTCAGGAATCCCGATTATTTTCGGAACTCAACGCGCTCATCCCTGCTCCCTCGATGCTTCGTCGCCCTTGAAATTATTTATTTCTCTCTTCCCCGCGTCTTAAGCTTTTGCCTCTTTCTCGTATGCGAATGATCGAGCGACCGGGGACGATCTCGGACCTTTATCATACCGCTGAAAAAAATTATGCTAGCAGTCAATCCAGACAAGTTTCGTAGCAGCACACATAATTTCGATACACATTTTCGGCGGGATAAGTATTATACGCGCGAGTATGCGGTCTCATCCGCGTGCGACGCCGCGCCTCGGTGTATAGTTTATTTTTAACATTGTTGAGATGATTGTTCAACGAGAGGCGCGGATAAGGGTTTGCTGAGGCAAAAATATACTGGAAAAACAGGCGACATGCATGGGAATGCAATGTGTTCGGAGAGGCAATTCGCTGAACGACGTTGCATACCTCGACTCGTGTAATCTGCTTGGCTGTGAGCAGGGTGGACGTTGGCTCGTTATCTTCGTTACCGAGCGCGCACGGATATAGAGCGCCTCTGTAAACGGGAATATCTGGCTGACAACGCGTCGATGGTTTCACTTGCCCGACGGGTGGTCCGACCAAGCACAGATCTTGCTACTATGCGAGCCTGCTGCTTTTGCTCTGCTCCATCTACGTACTACAAATCTCCTCTTTTATCATTCACCATTTATTCTGTCAATTTTTTTTCTCTGCTTTTTTTTTTCTGTCGTTATGATTTTACGTATAGCCCTTATCGAGCGGCGAATGAGCATATACAGATTGATGTCGGTAAATAAAAATGGTATTTGAACAGATATTTTATCGATTATGATATACATTAGAAATTACTAAAAAATGAAACTCATCGAAAAAAGTGTTGAGAGGAGCTGAGCGGCGCATGACACAGGAGGGGATTAGAATTCGGTATAAAAAGTTTCCACCCGCACATGTTTATTATGGATGGAATGAAACTGAAATTACGACATGCAAACAAATCAGACAAATTGAAAAATTACATGGCTCGCGTCGACAAATGTATTGTTGTATTATTCGCGCTATATACACTAATAACAATTGACTGAAATAAACAAATGGAATTGAGGAAAGGAAAACAACGAAAAGAGGACGAGATAAAATGAAAAAAAAATGGAGTGTTGAGATAGGACAAGGAGGGGGGGGGGGGGGGGGGGGGGGGGGGGGGGTAATTCGGTAGACCCCGTTGGTGACCGAAAAGCAAATAAGAAAAACGACCATCATTCGCTACATTGGCTGTCCTACAAGCAGCAGTTAGTGTCCCCCTTGCATGTTAGCTCGTCGGTTTTTCAATCCCTCAATCGCGTTCTCCGCTTCACGCTCCCGTTCTTTATTTGCTAAATTTTTTTTCGGTATTCACCACTTTGTCTCTTCTTTCTTTGCTCAAGCGTTCGATTCACTCACACAAGGACTCTGTAGAACCGCGGATACGATGTAATTGATTTCTTATCCTCAAACATGGCTCTCAGATCCCTAGCTCGGTCAAATCTCTGCTCCAAACATAAAATAATAAGAATAAAACGTTATCGTTTTATCGTTTGCAATAAACACACGAGATAATATGTAGGTATTTTTTAACTTGATATTTCAATCGCGAAACTGCTTCCATACTCGAATATAAATTGAATATTACTACGCGTATCAAAGATATATGTGTATACACATAGGCGTGATTAACTCAGTTATTATATAGCCTATTTGAGAGATGATTGCCGCGCGTGTTGATGCTCGAACTCAACCAAAAGATTTCGCGGGCCGCGGCGTGTCCACGAAATTATGAAAAAATAAAGGAGTAAAGGGGAAAAAAAAGAATCAGAATGCAGAGGCTAATAAATTATGTCAACGACCATGCACCCGCCGCTACCGCGACCCTTGCAGAAAAAGCTCTCGTCGCCGTTCTTCCGGCACTCAACTTTTACGCTCGGTTATACTCGTGTGCGCTCATTACTTACTTCCGGCGCAGCGAGCACTCATAATTTGTCGACAAACGATCACGCACTCTCACCGATAATTTCCGCTCGTGGCACACACTCTGAAATTGTAATGCCGAAACGCAGCCAGCAGCCACATACAGAAAGTTTGACAGGGCGTTTGGAAATAGGCTTTTCCCGGCGTCGCATGATTAGCGGATAATGATAAAATTCGATAGGTTTGTTTGACAAAATTCGTACTACATATAAATACACACGTACCCATACATAGGCCTCGAAATTTTCGGGGTCTGAGAGCCAACCGTACTGCTCTACGGCCATACCTATGGCACACAGTCTGTCGATGTCACATACTCTTGATGTATCAGCGACATAAGCAGGATAAATCTTAAAAATAGTCTTAAATAAAAAACAAACAATAAGTGAAACTTTTTACCCCTAACATAAAATATTTCAAACCTCATGGTTTTCGAGATACACGCCACCATCCGAAATTTCTGTATTCTTACGACAATCTCGAGAAAAAAAAAAAAAAAAAAACTATATAACTTGGTCAAAAAACATCGCACTTTATTTCAATTTCCAAAAACCAAATCAAAGCCAGAGATGTCCTCTCTGAGCTTTCCCGACTATAAAGTTACTTTACTAACTTTTACGAGTCTAGCACGCGGTTTATTGAGGTAAAAAAAATAATCGCATATATTATTATCAGAATGAAGCTGAAATTGTCGGCTTCAAAATGGCGTTTATTCAATTGAGCTACGATTTTGTTTTCATTAAGATGTATGATTTTTTTATCGTACGAGTTCCTTCCTAATACTTTTGCACAAGGCTGCATGTTTGTATGTAGGGGACTATGGGGCAAAACGGACATGTTAACGATTTAAGCCAATTTAATCGATGAGCATATGGTCTTTCAACTATATTTGAGTCCCAAAATTGATTTCCAGTCGTAGTTTCTCGAATTTCGAAAAAAAAAAATTTTGGGGCAAAACGGACATTGCTTTTCGGAGGTATAAAAAATGAAAATTTTTTTTTTTTTTCGAAATTGAGACGTCTGAGGCGACTTTTTCCGAATAGAATACCAACTCGGTAATATAAGAAAAGAAACGCGACCACTTAGAACCCCACTCCTTGGCATGTAAGAAAGAAAAATGAGCCAAAACTTGAAATCGCATTTTGGCCATGTTTTTGAGTCATGCAAAAAATGAACTTTGGCTCCACCGTGCAGGGGTATTATTGATGTTTGAACTGTATTGGAGTTCCATAATCGATTTCCGGTCCTAGTTCCCCGGATTTCGTAAAAAAAAATTTTTGGGGCAAAACGGACATTGCCTCTCGGAGGTATAAAAAATGAAATTTTTTTTTTTTCGAAATTAAGACCTTCGAAGCGATTTTTTTCGAATGGAATGCCACCTCGGTGGTATAAGAAAAGGGATGGGACCACTTGAGCCCCATTCCTTGGATGTAAAACAGAAAAATGAGCCAAATCTTGAGATCGCGTTTGGTCCAAGCTTTTCGGTCTTGCAAAAAATGAACTTTGGCTCTACCGTGCTGGGGTATAATTGATGTTTGAACTCTATTGGAGTCCCACAATCGATTTTCGGTCCTAGATCCCCGGATTTCGTAAAAAAAAAATTTTGGGGCAAAACGGACATTGCCTCTCGGAGGTATAAAAAATCGAAAAAATTACATTTTTCGAAATTGAGACCTTCGAAGCGATTTTTTTCGAATGGAATACCACCTCGGTAATATAAGAAAAGGAATGGGACCACTTGGGCCCCATTTCTAGGATGTAAAAAAGAAAAATGAGCCACATTTGAGATCGCGTTTGGTTCAAGCTTTTCGGTCTTGCAAAAAATGAACTTTGGGTCCACCGTACTAAGGTATAATTGATGTTTGAACTCTATTGGAGTCCCACAATCGATTTCCGGTCCTAGATCCCCGGATTTCGTAAAAAAAAATTTTTGGGGCAAAACGGACATTGCCTCTCGGAGGTATAAAAAATCAAAAAAATTACATTTTTCGAAATTGAGACCTTCGAAGCGATTTTTTTCGAATGGAATGCCACCTCGGTGATATAAGAAAAGGAATAGGACCACTTGAGCCCCACTCCTTGGATGTAAAAAGAAAAAATGAGCCAAATTTCAGATCGCGTTTGGTCCAAGCTTTTCGGTCTTGCAAAAAATGAACTTTGGCTCTATCGTGCTGGGGTATAATTGGTGTTTGAACTCTATTGGAGTCCCACAATCGATTTTCGGTCCTAGATACCCGGATTTCGTAAAAAAAAATTTTTGGGGCAAAACGGACACAGCCTCTCAGTGATAATAAAAATTAAAAAATTACGAATATGTAGATTTTATTTGCTCCAATAAAAAAAAACCTTTTTTCCTTATTTTCTTATCGTCATTATAAATTTGGTTTTCAAATTAGTCACAAAAGAGAATGAATAGTGAGCAGAACGTAGTTTGGGATCGGAGTCAAAATTTTATGAAATTTATAAAATTTCGGATTCGACGTGTGTTTATTTTGCTCTAAAACTTGAATTTTTTGTGCAATTCACCCTAGAATTCAGCAATTTAAGATATTTTAGGATCAGAACATGGTTTGGATTCGAAAAAAAAATTTTATAAAATTTACATTTACATGTGTCCGTTTTGCCTCCCGTGTGTACATTTTGCCTCAAAATTCACTAATTCAGGCTGTTTTCGGGTAAAAATGTAATTTAGGCTTGAAAAAAAAATTTATGAATTTTCCGAAATTTCAGAATTTGAAATGTCCGTTTTGCCCCGGATTTTCGACTTTCGGGGCAAAACGGACACCCTGTCCGTTTTGCCCCATATGTCCGTTTTGCCCCATAATCCCCTATGTATGGATATAAACTCGCAGACCGGACCATAATTTTTCCGAGATTCCGATCATGTTGACCAACGCCACTGATATTTTTCATCGATCACGAAAAAAAGTAGTGACATAGTATTTTTTTGGCTCGTTATCGAGGTCACCTGGTTCATATTTGAGGATTTTTGTCAATACGCTTAATGCCGATACGTCCCCATGAATCGATTATACGTTATCACGGCCCTTTCAATATAGAGCACGAATGAGATATCGGGGTATTATTTCGAGCGAATGGCGAAACAATAAGGGCTGTTCAGCAACTATATCGAAAGATAGGGAGTGAAGAAGAGTCGTCGTTGGCTATATATGCGGAGCGGTGGCTGTGGCTGTGGTGTTTAATGGGTGATAAGTCATCGAGCTTGGATCATCCGCATTTGTCCGCACTACATGCATACATCTTTGTGCGTACGAGCTCTGTCGAGCGATTATCGGGTATGCATTATTATATACCTATTACACGCCGTCGCGATCCGGTGGCTAAGGACGATGAAGCCGCAATAGGCTCTAAGCGCGTGATTGACGGTAGATCTAGCGCGTTCGTCGATATTCGTTAATAATAATACATACGCGCATCCTGGGATGCCCGTGCTGCATAACAGCCGCATTTTCAAAAATACAATGCGGCTCGGAGTGAGAAAACGATGCGATGCCGAACGTATGTATCGGCGCGATCCTTTCAAGCGCAATAATTGATTAAGCGACTCGCGTTGCACTGACCGTTGTCGCATCGAGAGAACAGACAACTGGATCTTATTCCGCCGATCTATTAAGAATTCATTGAAAATCAGTGGGTGGGAATCGAACTTACGTCGAATAATCGCGAACTTTTTTTTACAAACTTTCCACCGGTATATGAGCCAGAATTAAAACGATGATATCCTTCATATAATTGCTCACAAACGACTCTGCCTCTCTCTCCGTGTGTGTGTGTGTGTGTGTATTCGAAGCTCCCGAGTAACTGAGCTACGCATACGAAAAAGAAAAATGACGCTCATGCAGAGCAGTGAAAAATAGTAAAAGTTGAGGCCACGGGGAACGCCGGGCGCGGATGAGCGGGGTGTGGACCACGGGCTTACACAACTTGAATCCTGCGGGCAATCCGAGGGTTTATCGATCGACGAGAACCAGATAGATATACATATATTACAAATATCTAAAGGAGGAGAGACTTTGTGAAGTTTTGGAACTAAGAGCTCGATAGAGAGTGAGGCGACGGATCGGAAAAGGCATAACTCGCGAGAAGAAGGGAGAGCGAACGCGCGTAATAAAACGTATCCGTGTGCGTGATAAAAGTTTTCCTGGCAATTTTTGGTGTAGCGTGTAAACGGCCTTGTGGAGGAGGCGCGTCACGGATAGGCGTTGCAAATAGCATATCGAGCGGCGGTCCCAGCAAGCCGAGAAGAAAGTGCTATTTTATACATGCAGAATATTCCAAAGTTCGTAGGAAATCACGCGAGAATTGGTTAGATCGGTGAATTCTAAGATTTAAAAAAAACATATACCTATTTTTCTGATACCTGCTTGCAAAGCGGATATTTATACTACTAATTATAGCGATGACAGCCAATCCCGTTCGTTGCGAATTGGGGTGGATTGCGGCGATTCGAAACTGCATATTCCGAGTGAGCAGAGGATGAGTCTATGTCAATTCGTTACAAATATTAAGCGGAAAAAAACGATAGCGAACGAGAATTATTTTAAACACACTTCACCCGCCAAGTTGAAAAAAGACAGACTGCGGCTACGGGTGTGCAGTGTGGATTGGTGAGCGTGGAGTGTCATCAGTGCGCAACTCAATTCATTCTCTTTCGACGTTCCATGACTTCCGTATTCGACGTCTTAACCGTGCATCTTCGTGCACGACGGCGGGCTGTCCGCTCGCGTTACTTGTCATTGAAGAAACCCTCTTATATATGCAAACGTATGATTGAAGATAAATCTTTTGAAAAAATGGAATAATGCATCATTTCCGCGACCGTTCAATTTTTAAAAAGCCGCTTATTTATCGGGACACCCCGTGTATGAATATGCGAATGTATATTTTGGGGCTCCCTGATTGGCCGCTTATGGGTTCGTTTGGCTCAATAATGCGCTATGTTTTATGCATTCGGTGTGTGTGTGTGCGCGCGCGCGCCTGATGACGGGCTTTGCGAATGACGGAGCGCATGCTGTTCCCCGCACCTTTCCCTTAACCGACAGGACATAACAAGCAGGACTTTGCGCTTTTCGATGTATACATAACCTAATGGAGTTGTGTATAAATGTACGCGTATAGCTGAAGCAACTATAGCGAAGCTGACCTCAGCACATATTGTAACGATCGGTCAACGCCATGCCTCCAATCTCGGGCGTGCATTATGTTTATTTACTCGAGCCTGGGATAAAAGTTAATTTTAACGCGCGCGTCAAGTAGGAAGACCGGCCAAGTCGCAGAGTTTAGGATTTCATTGATGTCCCATATTTATGAATATTTTTACAATCATTGCGCGAATGGCAAACTAATTTGAAAGGACGAATACAAGGAAGAAAAAAAAACTGAAACGTCGATACAACCGTGTAGATCGAGTTTTGGCTCTGTTATTTTGGCTTAATTCGCCGCGCGCGCAACCTTCTCCCTTTCATGTTACACTTCCACTAGCTTTTGCGTTATCTCTATACATTCTGCATAAAACGTAGGCTATACCTATGATCATAGGGGTGGTTTGGGATCCATATATACGCGGAGAGAAACGGTGGAGGATGAAGGGGGAAAGTGGCAACGGAGCTGGAAAATGATAGTTATAGTATAAACAAGTGTGTTTGGTACGGGCAAGTTTTTCTTTTCTGCTCTTGCATTCAGCAGCGACCATATCCATGGTTAAGAGGACTGTTCTGAAGCTCGCGCATGATAATTTTAACCGTTGACTACATAATGCGCAGAGCTTGATGACTGTCGCAATAGTGGACCGCGACACAGCCGGTTCTCTTTGAATCAGCACACATTATCAATGAAATATGTAATTTTGTCAGCGAGAAATTACAATTGAATTTTCAACGCGCAGCGGTATGTCTACGACAGAGCGTGGAAGCTTTTACCAAGCACGGGATACAACCCAGATGTCAACGCGTTACAGTGCGATTCTGGTCATTGAGCTCATTCAATAATATTTAAGATTCCTAAATCGAGCGATATGAAGTGGGCAGATTGGAATTTTTTTTATCAGCCATGCAACCGCCGCAGCAACCATCAATATAACACATATATTTTTTCGGTTGATCGGATTTTTTTGGGACGTCGCTTGTACTAAATGGATTTGAAAAAATCTACGATATATAGCTGATGTTAATTTCATGAAAGTCGAAAATAAAAATTGCACTTAATCTAAACATATAGCATGGGAATAGCCGACTTGTTGGATTGCATAGCATCATCATCAAAATAGGAGAAAGTGAAATTTAAAAGTTGTTCATCGCGCTCTGTACTGTCGGGATACGCGTTGATCCACGGTAGTGTAAAAGAGATGCGTTTTAAAAAATATGGCAAAAGTGCATTATCTTTAATGTATAATAATGCTACATTCCATATCGTGGCCTGGCCGTCCCGCGTAGTAAAGTCTGACGTGAGTAGGACACGTGTGGGCGAGAACGATACCGAATATACGCGAAAAGTAATACAGTCTTCTGACCAGCTGTGCGTGTAGATTAGCAGGTCCTGTGATTGTTACGAGTATCAATCAAAGGCGATATTTCTTTGAAGATTCTCCGCGGAAAGGTTCTATTGGAGATTTTCCCAGGGATTCTCCGGATATTTTACCTCAATATTTTACCGTAAATTTTCCCGGGCATTTTCTTTCTTCGCGAGAGATTTTGTCCAATACAAGTTTTCACCGGAGGTTCTCTCTGCGATTCTCCCGGAGATCCAGCTGGAGTTTCATCTGGATATTTTACCATCAATTTTCGCCAAGTTTCACCTGAATATTTCCCGTGAACTTTCCCGAAGATTCTCCCGTTAGATATCCCAGGCGCATTTTTCCGGAGATGTACCCCGGGATTCTTCGACAGATTCTCCTGGAGATATGTCCGGAGATATTCAGCTGGAGATTCCTCGAGACTCTTTCGGAGATTTTATCGAAGATTCCCCGAAAGATTTTACCCGCATGAGAATCTGTCGTCAGAATCTGTCAGCCTGGAGATTCTCCGAGAGATTCACCCGGAATTTTACCTGGATATTTTCCCGTTGAGTTTTCCCGGAGATTTCCTCCGAAATTTGTACCGGGAGTTCTCTCGGAGATTATATCTCCAGAGATTCCTCCAAGATTTTCCCCGAGATTATTCCGGGATCCAGCTGGAGATTAATTTTACTTTCGATCAATTCCAATCTATAGTTTGCTTCTTGACCAAGACAATTTTCATGAATAATCGAAAAACATATGCATTTTGATTTCCTTGAACATGGAGAACTAGCTAGAAAGTAACGCGATGACCCTCCTTGGATCGTTTAACAAAATTACGTGCTGGGTGATTCTCGCATTCTTCGGAATTTCTTTTTTCCACCGATATTGATATCTCGAAAGGAGCGAATGAAGTATAAATATCGATATATATCAAAAGGAAACAGATTCGTTCGTACCGTTAATCACAATAAACTGTAACTAGCTCAAAAGATCTTGCGAGTCATCGGTAGCCAATGCTCCGGTATATAGTCGGATACGGAGGAGGGGCTATCGAATTTTTATCGAAATTGAAAGGAACGAGAGACCGATGATGGAAAAAAAAAGATCCAAAGTTCAAGATGGTTTGCAGATATGCAATAGAGACACCCTTATTCAGGGGCGAACACCTATATTGTATAATACGTAGGTATATTGTAGATTGAATATGAAAAGGGGTGAGGACAAGACGCCTATATCTGCCTATCGCACGCGGTGCGGTGCGGTACGCTTAGTTAACTCTGCTGATTCTGCAATGTTGGTTTACGGTGAATACCGGTACACCGTACTGCTGGAATAGACTTCCGCAGTAGGCAGCCGTAATTTGGAAGGATAATGGCTGATGGCCATTGGCCGAAGGATCTTTCCTGGCGGGTGTGGTTATATCGTCGGTTCAAGTCGTCGTGACGAGAAGCAGCCTCATCGCTTTTAAGAATCACCACTGCATGCGTACTACTATTTCATATGCACATGTGCAACTGCATGGGAGCTTCCGAGGTCACGCATGGCGTCGCCACCACAGTTTTTATGTCAAAATGCATGCGACGAAGAAAACAAGTATTGCTCAACTCTATGGAAGTGATTACTCAAGTGTCGTAAGTGTGATTTTACCCGTTAGAAATTCAAACCTTCCAAGTCATTTTTTTTGTTTCTTTGTTTCTATATCGTGTTCCTCGCTCTTTTTAATCGAACGAGTCCAATCTGATTACAAACTATTTCTGTGCTGCTTCAACTGCTGCTGCTGCTGCTGCTGCTGCTGCTGCGCTATCCAATCCTATAAACTTTCCTCATTTTTTGCGCTTAGATAATGTATACGGAAATGACAGACTTAATTTCTCCAACTTCATCGGAGTAATTCGAAATTCATATATAATATTCTATAAGATATGAAAAAGCGGTGGGCTTGCCCTGCATGACTTTTATTTAAATACATGGCGTCGAACCGTTGCCATGGATCTTGATTCTAAAGGAATTCATAAATATGAATTGAAGCCACTTGAGGGCCAAGAAAAAACGATACATCAATTGAACGGAGAGCCTCGAATCGATCCACTACTTTAGAGACCGTCAATAAATCGCATCACTGCAGTGCCTCAAGTTGAATCAACCTCTGAGAGACGACATCGCACTGGCGAGTTCGCCGTTTGAATTATATTGCGAATATATGCAACTCGGTGATTTCATAACATCTCCTTCTTGATTGAATGAATTGAGCGATGAGCTCCTTGTATTATTCTCACCTCATTAGAATACGCGGATAAATCCGTTTTCAACTCCCGACTCGTCAATTTCGATCGAGAATAGTAATCATTTTTTCAAATAGTTATATACGATCCACGATCATTGATGTTTTCGAGCGCGGTGATCGCCCCCCTCAACTATATCCGCTCCCCATAACAAAACCGATCCATCATATCATGACACTAAAATAAAAATGAAAATAATAAAAATATTGAATTAGTAATGATAATAAACCACTAAAAAAAAATTATACTCATTTAGATATAACGGAATGAAATCATATATTTTTATTTCGCGTCAATGGGTTATCGTCACTCGAAGATTTTCACTCTTTTTCGTTTTCTTTTTTTCCGACCTATCCCTACCTTTCTCTCTCTCTCTCTCTCTCTCTCTCTCTCTCTCTCTCTCTCGAAAAGAAGAACATGATATTTTCATATTTTCTGGGGACGGGGTGCTATGTGCCGTAGAAACGGCGCAATAGAAATGAGTATTGTGAAAGTATATAGTATATGGAATTGAAGAAACAGAGAAATGCGCTGCTGGCATTTTTTACGTTGCCTGTTGAAAAAATGGAAAAAGAAAAACAATTGGAAAAAGTAGAGTACGCTCTTGTTACGGAACTAGAGACATGTACGCATGAAACGTTGTATATAGCAATGGGATGTTGCGGACAAGAGGCTGAACATTTCTCGGTATATGTAGTACGACCGAGTGTGGACGACTTCACCCGAAGGCTATATAAACAGATATTCCGTTCGAGATTGCTATGAATGCAACTACGTCTCACGGAAAACAAAAAATGAGTAATGAAAAAAAATTTTACCCGTTTTTCTTCAATTTTGAGAATGAAAAGTCAGAACATGTTTTTCGGAAGCAAAAAAAAAAAGCAACTTGAAATGCTTACTTTCTGGACTTACGTTCAATCGTCAGCGGTAGGGTACAAAGTTGAATTCTCATCGGAGGACAACCTTAGGATCGTATTTCGCTAGGGACCCTCTAGGACTTTAAAACCTCTTGAAAATTCCTTAAAATTGATAATGTTTCTGAAAATATACAAGTATATAGATGGACGAGTGAACGATGAAACGATTATTTCTATTATTCAATAGGTATACGAAGATTAGAATGAAACGGAAGCAGTCAATTGTAAGAAAAGAGGCTACAAACATTAACTGAAATACATTTTCTGTAGACATATAAATAAAAGCAGTATCGATTGGCAAATTGGAGAGCAGCAATATTTGCGAGTTCGTATTTAAACGAATAATTAGATTTTGGTCTGCGGAAAACATGTTGTTGGGAAAAAGCGAAAGCAAGGGTTTGTCGGGCGTCAAACGGGTTTAAGAGATGGTCGGAGGAGCATAGCCACAATCGTTACACCGTACACGTCCGGAGGGCGGGTCGCGGGTCTTACCTCAGGCCGCTGTTGTGAATTTCTCACGCAAGCATTGCGCCCGTAAACCCCATAAAAAGAATCTTTTTCTATTCTCGCCCCTTTTGTCTTCGTTAGGTAGTAATTAAAGAAGCAGAGTTCAAGTTTTGGAAGATGATTTTATTTGTTTTACGCGACAGAATCACATTTAGCTGACGACCGGAAATGCCATTTATTATTCTATTTTATATTTTTATTATCAAGAAAAAAGAAATGAAATCCTAGGATTATCAGCCGGGTGATTTGAAAAATTATTCAGCTGAACCTTTTTGATAGAACAGTCCGTTGACGACTTTGAGAATTATTCGCGACGAGTTGAAAAATATATTTTCCCACCCTGCAACCCGGAATTTGTGAAACACACCGTTGCATTATTATCGCTCTCGACTATTGAGCGCAGAATCATCTTTCTTCGTTTCCATAATACAAAGATACTGCGATTATCGATTGTTTATAAATTTTCGACATATTTGCTGCCTATACCCGCACTGTTATTGTGCGAAACAATTGTGCTACGGCACTTTATATAGGTTTCACTTTTTTTTCCACATTCGTTCGCAACGAATATTAAACATCTCCGGTATTGTTGTTTATTCGGACGCATAGATGTGACCAGTTGAGGTAACGTATCAGTTGTTTAAGTGCATGGGGGTCGGTAACTCGATAGTAGTTTTTCTCGGACAGTTGCGTGTTGGAGAAATTTTTTCTGGATTAACCGTTAATGCTGAAGTGTCATTTGTGCAAAAGCGAAAATTTAAGCTGTGCCTCCTTCGTGTTGTCTGGGTATGGCGGGTCAGATAACTCGCATGATATATATTTTTCCAAATATCAAGTGAATCAAGTTAAAAATGTTAACAATATTTTGTATGTAAGCTAGAATTGAGAGCGAGAAGGGCAGTCGGTGCTTGGTACGACGTATTGAAATGCGGGAAAAGACAGGCGTGTAGCGTTTGCAGGGGCTAAAACATCGATTTTCCGAAAAGCAATTTAATGCACGTATACCAGCGGTTACGTGTTTTCACGTAACCTCGTATGTGTATACATGAAATAAGATATGGTAGAGGGTGCTGCTGCTGCTGCTGCTGCTGCTGCTGCTGCTGCTCGTGGAACCCGATGTGCATCGCAACGTTTACACCTACGACCATGCGGCAGACTGTGTACGTGCTATAACTATAAGGGAACGCATGGGGCAAAGTGGGCCACTTAAGGAATTTTAGTGATTTTCTTCGGTGAGCACAGGGTCATTCCCTTATTTTCAAGTCCCAAGATCCATTTCACCTTATTATTTGACGAATCTTGGAAAAAAAAAATTTTTCGGGCAAAGTGAATCATCACTAAATTACGATTTATTGCCCCAAAAAATTTTTTTTCGAAATTCGTGAAACAATACGGTGGACTGAATTTTGGGACTCAAAAATAAGTGAATGACCCCGTGCTCACCGACGAAACTCGTCAAATTCCTCAAGCAGGCCACTTTGCTCCATATTCACTTGAATGCGATGTTTATCAATAATCAATATAAAATGGACATCTCTGAGTAATTTGTACAATGATTCTCCTCACCGTCTTAGTCTTAAACAGCTATAGGTTTCTCGAAAAACAAAAAATAATAATTCTGGGTCACTGTGATATTGCAAAAAAAAAATCTGCGCATAAAAGGGGAGAAGAGTCGTGGCAGAAGTGTGCAATGATGAGTACACTAAGGATGAGTTTGTTCGATGGTCGCTGGTTCGCCAATCACGTTCTTCAATTTCACGGTCGCGCGAATATAACGCGCCTATGCATTTGCTTCTCGCGCTAACATTCGTCTTGCCGAAACTCGTGCGACGCAGTTCTCCGTGCTGCTTTTCCATCGAAATTCTAATTCGAGCTCCCATCGAACCCCTTCATTTGTTCACCTTATTCCCTCTATTGCGCGCGACCGTCAATGTTCATTTTCATCCAGGAAATAACATCCCGTTTGTCAAGAGTTGTTGAAAAAATCGTCCAAGTTACCAAGCTTTTAATGTTGAATCTATTCTTTTCCCAATTCCTATTAGCCCATGCATCGGTTATCCAAAAAATCCTCTCCTTTTAATAATTTTTTAAAAATTAATTTTTCAGAAAATCATTATCGCACATTATTACTACAACATTATTGTGGACTAGTTTGGCGCTGAGTTTCGATTCAATTGGTTCTTCTAACTTGGATAGGGTAGTGAAATTAATTCAGTACGAGAGAATTAATGGTGCGAGAGAGGCAGCCGCCGGCCTGCTCTCCTCGCAGGAGGACGAAACGTGGTGGGTCGAGTAGAGGGACGAAGAAAACGGTCGAACGAGAAGGGAGAACTATATCGGTGTATCGCCTGAGGCACGAAATAACGATCCACTTAACCAACATTCCTTTTCAGTGTTAGAAGCCACCGCGCCGCCTCTGCACACATCCAAAGGACAAGCGAGCTTTGCATACATTTCCCACCTACTTCACCTTTTCGCCGCTTTATGACGTCACCATTCGCCTCGAATATTTTTCTCCTCTCACCCCCCAGTTTGTGGCTATTATGAAAATCAAACATCCCGCCGCCGTCGCTTTCGTCTACTTTTATTGTCATGTGTATTGCTTGTCAATTCTTGTTAGCAGAGAGGAAATACACATCTACAAGGATTTCACGAAAAAAGAAAGGAGCTTTCTTCATTTTTATTCATGGAATCCATCAACGTTCATATATAGAAATATTGATGATTTTTATTTTGCCACGGAAAATAATGATCTGTAGAAATTGGTGGCCATCGATATGTAAAAATTACTGAATCCGAAACGAAATATACAATTGAAACATGTCAATGCGGGCCACTGTGTACAATTTCTTCCCTTGAATAAATGATGGATTTAAAATAAACAGTCAACCAATACCATTAAACGATCATTGAAAATATGAAAAAAAAAAAAAAAAAAAAAAAAAAAAATGTCAAATGGTAGTTGAATAGATTAATTTTGCGCACTTATTCTTGTGATGATTATTGTTGTCTACAGAATTTTAAAACTACTTGGTACACGCGGTAAAAAGTTGAATTTGTCCATTTTTACACCGTTTAAAAGTTTGAAAAAATGCTTTTGTCCGTTGAAAACAGACGTCACTTATGACTTTTTACGCGAGACACGCAGAGGGTGATTTGGGGCGACGCGGAGTCAACGGAATGCGCGGAAAGACCAAATCATCAATTTCGTGAAAATCACTACTAGCACTCGAAGTCGTTGGATAAGAGTTTTTATGTGGAATGGTGGCAAGGAGGATGCCGTGAAACTGTCATATAAAGGTCTAAAAGAACTGGAGCCACTTTATTCGCGAGAGACGAATAAAGCAGCCGTGCACAATCTACTTATCGGCCGAGCATAATCCATACATGTGGTTTTTTCGTCTTTTGAACCCTGGCCCGAAGAGACGTCTCCTCAAAACGTCGAAACAGAGGTTTGGAAAATGAGGATGAGAATGAAAAAAATATATTTGTTGAGAAGTTTGAGCGATTTCAGCGAGGGAGAGGGATATTTTCTCGCGGCATTTTTAGATTTGGTCCTGTTTGCATCGGCCTTGAAAAAGGGTATACCAGAGACTACGACGTGGTCAAAAAGTTTCACCGAGACATTTGGTATATATGTATATCTCACCATTCAAATTCAGATGAGATAGCAGGTCGTTATGTTCCATTTTTGAGCCAAAATCTTTGGCATTTCAACATTTTCACCCCGTGACACATAAAAAGCGTCGATTTTACCAACGATAAGTAAAAATTTTCAATCCAATTGAAAACCCATGAAATTGAGAACACCTTACTTTTTTGCCCGCCTCGAAAACTCAAGACTCGGGGTCAATACTTATTCGAACCCAATTTCGAGTAAACGGAAGATTCGTCAAATTTCTAGCCTGGTTGCTTCGCGTGGTTTTTTTTTTCGCTTTCTTTTCTTGTTTTTCGCATGTATAATGCGTCGGGGTAGTTACCGCGGAATGAGCCCCCTCCCCCAAGTGTTTAGTTTCTGCCCATGAAAGTTGCAACACAGCAGGGCCGTTCGAATAAGTACAATTTGAAAGGAGAACGCTGGCTGAATGTTCAGAAAGAGCGTCTGCGGGGTTCAACAAAATGAGTGATACGGACCTGGTTGCTGCCGCCCTTCCGTCCGATCAATAATACTTTGGTGGGGTGGTTGCGACGATGCTGAAGGAGGAGGGAGGAGAGCAGGCCTGCTAAAGCTGGCAGGCACCCTCGTACTCGGCCGGAGGGTAGAAGGAGGCTTCGCGACTCGGCCATGTCGAGGTGGGGTAAGGGGGTTTTCTGAACGCTCCCGATGCGGAGCAGCAGCGGTTCATACTGTCATGGCGCCGCGCACCACCGCCAGGGAAGCGGCCAAAAGGCCTTGATGCTTCACGACTCATTGTCACGTTGCGCGACTCGTTCCTTCTGCTTTTCTTTCCAAATCCGTTTCTCTTATTTTCCTTTATCTGGTACGCAAGCCAAACGTTTTCTTCTAATCTTCAAAGTGGATGGACTCTCTTTTTTTCATCAGAAATAAGGACCCTCCTTTATCCGTTATGACACCTCTCGCGTTGTTAATTGCGACATGCGTGTCGTCGGTTCGAGTGCCAGAGTGAATCGGAATCATTCAGTGTGAGTTTCATAGCGACGAATAATTTGGCGAAATATCTATGTGTAGTGCCCACTGGTGCAACTGTGCAGTCGAAGGTAAAACCAAGTGCATCGCTCAACCGGAGAAGCATCGTATCTGTGACTTACTTCGGAATAGACGAAGGGACACTGGCAAGCGTGCAGCAGTGTTTCAGAACAATCAACGAGATTCGTGCATAAGTATATCCCGCTATTACTGGAACTATCGCAATTTGGGCAGCTGATTCGTCCCGAATACGCCCTAATCTTCTTCGTTATTCGTTCGTTGAGGAACATTCCGGAACGTTTGCGATTTCCTTACTGCGACACGGTTCATCGGACCTGCGAACTTTTTTTTCCGACACGCTATATATTACGTTTGAATTTATGTATCTCGAGCGAAATAGAGGCTAAAATTCATAACCGGATACACATTTTTATGATATTATCGTATCAAATTGAATCGGTGACGTCTGTATCGAGCTGCATGATCAACTTCAGTTTCGATCGTTTCACAAGCGGTCTTGTTGGCGTCAACTGTGCCAATCTATCTTAATAAAAATATAACCAAAGTCCAAAGTGTGAGTCAAAGCGTTCCTCATCGAACAATCGTTAAAATCAGTTTCAAGTGCATTCCAGAGCATTTTGACTCCCGGACTACCGGGTTGTTTGATCCCAACTGTCGAATCGGAACGAGAGCATCATCTAAAAATAATTCATCTACTTGGAAGGGCGGGAAGGTTTCCCGAAGCTGACTTGCTGAATAAAAAAATATTGAGACCAGTGGATACAGAAAAATTAGTGAAAATAGGTATCCGAGCAGCCCGGGGAAGGCTCAAGGATCGAGGAATTCGACTTTTGGTGAAAAAGAGAGTAACAATGTCCTAGCGAAGGTAGACGTTCCCCTTGTCCAGGCATTTCCCTTGTCCTCCGATCCGTCTAACCTCATAACCCCAAAGGATCCCAGCAACATCCTCGTCCCTTTTCGAAAAATGCTTTCGGTGCATCCAATATCGAAGACGAAACGAATTGCGAACGTATCTGTAGATAATAACAGATAAAAAAAAACCAACTCGGCTCAATTCTACCAAAATCACATTGTTCGTTCGATAATTCCATTTGTCACATTGAAGACGAAAATAATGTTATCGTTCATGAGAGAGAGAGAGAGAGAGACTCGTAAAAATCAACCGAAATTAAATAGCTGAGAATAACGAGATGGTCGTGAGTCAAGATACATTGATCCGCGTAGACCGATCGTTCATACAAAGCACAAGAATCATCCCCGCCGGCTTGTCGTTTATAACGTCGAAAGAAACCACACCCCGCGAGTTAATCAACTTTTTGTTGCCTCGTGAAGGATTCACCACGAGAAGTCACGAGACATTTGCATTGGAATAACGAGGTTGGTATGTGCAAATTAGTTGATGAAGCGATACATTGGAATACAATAACTTATCCCAGGTCGCGTACTGTGTGCCTAAATATTAGATCCGTCGAACGAGCTGTTATCGGAGACGACGATAATCGTTTAGGTATGTACGTTTTTTTGGGGATACCAATGAATACAGTACAATGAATAGAGTACAGAAATGGTGCGCGGTAAAAAAAGCTCGGACCGACAGAACTGATGGAATAAATCTGGTTGGTGTGTGTAATCGGTGCACATGGCGTTGTTCTCATTGGCACGCTGCTCACCGTTTGCGGGTTCCAACTTCCAACGAAGCGTCGTTATGCTATACGGGGTTAGGTTGGACCAGTCGGTGATCCGAGAACCAACCTTCTATCATCCCCGAACCCTCCTCTGCACTCCTCCTGTCGCACTGGCTCCGAGTGCGATTTCTTGTGTGCAACTACCCTGCTTTCCCATAACACCTCTCTCTCTCTCTCTCTCTCTCTCTCTCTCTCTCTCTCTCTCTCTCTCTCTCTCTCGTAGGAATACTCTCATATAGCAATAGAAGTAGCGTTTAGTGAGTGAAAAACGGCAGAGATTTACCGATTAACCGCTTTGAAAAACAGTAAATTCGCTAATCACCCTGCTTGCCTCGCGCTTCGTTAAAAACTTTTCAAGCTCCATCACTCTGTTATTTTTGAACGGATCGTTGCGAATAATAACACAGTGAAGTACGTTGAAAATTATTTCCTATCGTATATTCCTATACATTAGAGTTGAGAGAGTTGCGTTTTATGGACTTTTAGCTCGGTAAAATTTGACCAAGGCTTAACCCATAATAATCATTCTTATTTGATTAATGCGAATGAGCCAAAGTTGAATTGTTAGTCAAAATGCTATATAAGAACTGAATCTCGGTCGGTAAAGTACTATAATAGCCACTCGTATCGACCGCGGGCTCGTATAGCACGATTTCTCTTGGCTCTGCTGGTGCAAATACCTATATAGTAAATACGCTAGTGCAAACTGACCGTGATAACTGAGTGCAACCGTGGATCTTGATAGGTGGAGGGGAGTACACTCGTACGCAAGACTAAAATTATGTCGATATGTTAAATATTAATTGACGAAATGAAATATGTTGGCGGTTCGCATAAGAGGAATTTTAAAAGATTATATTTGACAATACAATAGAGATCCCCCGACGGTCACGCGTCATGTACAAGTCGCGGACAGAGGTTCATGGTAATTTATGTATACCCACCCGCACGTCCAAAACATTTCACGATGACGATGTAATCCCTTGAGGATTTCGCGTGAAAGAGGATAACTTCGGCTTTGTGATTAATGTGCCGAGTGAAGGGATTTTAGGTGCGGACTGAACCCACAATCAAGCGGACGGGGATATTTGTGGCGAAAATTCGTTCATCCGAAGGGCTGCGAACGCGAGGGGCTCATACTTTTGCGAATGAATAATTAATAATCATTTCTGCTCATCCGAAAAATGGAATTTTTCATTCCGTCGCAATTATAAACAATAACGATGATTCGATGAATAAATTCAATCAAATTATTTCATAATACGAAGAAATCTTTGATCGATGGAACTATCGGGAGTTTAACTTTTGGGCGGATGATTCGAAGAGAAATTTTCGAATAATATGCACACAATAAAAATTCGTACATTCAATGTGTGTGTATAACATTGCTACACATCGCGTACGCATGCGCACATTCATTTACAACATTACGACCATAACCATACTCCCTTATTACATAATTACACCCGGGCCATAAGATTCAAAGAATTTGGAGAAAATGAAAGTTTGGCAAGTGCAGACAGGGGCTTCCGTTTTGGTCTATGGAGGAATACATCGGAGGAGATTTCACGACTCGTTGGGTCGAGCTGCTCGACGCTGAAGACCATTCATTCGGTTGCTCTGTTCCTCCCGTTGCAGACTCTTCTGGTCTTGGCTGCAGTTTCTATCCAAAACTGAATCGTCATCCGCTCAGCCTGCGAATGCATCAGGGTTTATGGTGAAACTCTGGTCAATACCGATTCACTTTCACGGTTGTAGTGCAATCGTTAAAAGTGAATAAATAAATAAATATATAAATAAGAGGTGTTGAAAAAGTTGGCCTCGAGCTGAAAAGGTGCAATGGCTCACTAAACACAAAAACATTCTAAAAATAAAATCTCTTAACCTCTAGTTTGCCCCATGAATGAGGAACGAATCAATCACAGAGATGATGCACCTTGGTATAGAAGTACATATTCATTCTATTCACCGAGATAGATCTCGTTACGCGTTAACAGAATGATCAGATTTTCTATTTTCATGGTTTGAACGAAATTAGTCTGGCCACATAATTGCGTCAGAATATATATAGGTATAAATGGTGCGAAACGCGTTGATTCTCGAGTCTCTCGATATGTTCTTTGATACAACAGTCCACAATTTCAAGATTCAACGACGATCAATTTGGGCGATTGAACCTTTGGCAAACAGAGCTCGCATACCAAAAGCTATTCGTACAGCTCGTGAGCAATGTGGTGTTGTTGCAAATATGCTCTTTCATACTACGATAAATATTGTCTCAGCAAACAGAAATCTAATACCTACCTATCTTAATGCAAACTACGCCTCCGTGCATATTCTAACTCATCGTAGAAGTCACATTCGATATATATCTTCGTTACGCTAATGAAAAGCAGAAAGGTTCAACATTTTCTTTTTTACACGTGTAACTACACGTGTTTATTTATATATTACATCATTCTACTAGTTTTATACTCGTGATACGTACATCAGTCAAATGCCACTTTTGATTTGATGGCGGACGTAAAGAAAAATGAAAAAATTTTCAAGAACATAAAAAAAATATATCTTTCAAAACTTAATGAAAAATATTGAATACTCCCACGAAAATATGTAAACGCGGTACGTCCGATATTAAGAACGTAACGGATCATTTGGAAAGGAGAAAAAACACAAGTACGACGAAAGTATACGTATTCGCGAGCAGCGAGATAAGAGCGAGAATAATAAATGAAGGTCGAAGGGTCATAATGGACCCAGCGTCTGAGGAGAAAAAAAAGTCGAGTTTCCATCCCTTCGAGAGTTCATTTAATCGACATTTTGGTTAGAAACATCTGTAGCGGAATGAAACTTTATTATACTTATCAGAATTAAAACTCATGCTGGCATGGCAGCTCCTGAGTATGAAGCGTTCTCTCTGCTATACACAGAGCTTTACCACATTTGAGTGTGCGCTAATCGCTTCAACCCTCGGGTTTAAGTGTTTCTCCCGACATTGGTAATCCTGCAGATTACGGCGGCGAGAGTCAGTCAGTTGTGCTCGCATAGAATTTGCACAAACTGCATTAACCCTCCTGGCATTCTTCAAATTTTTGAGCGAAATCAACTCCGGTGATATTGTCAATGGTCTATTCATCTATTCGTGAACTCTGCATGAATTTTTTTCATGTTATTCATACAGAGTCAATTTGACTAGGATCCTCGTGCTGCTTCGCCTGAATTTGAGATAAATATTCTAATATAGGTATAGTATAATAGAATTCGCATCTACGCGCATACACACACGCGCACACAGCACATCGTTTATTAGATATTATCCGCACCATTTCTAGTAATCCTCCAAGTAATAATATTCGTGAAATCGGCGACTAGACTGTGCATGTTGTCGCTATCTGCGAACTCAACAACTAATCCCCGTTTTACCGTCACGAGTACCAACTTCTCATCACAAACCGCCTTTTTCGTCATTTTTATCGAGGCTATTATATTCAGCGGATATATACGTTCAATATAGCGTTTCTTTTGGCGCGTTTTTTTATGACGCGAGGTCCTATTATACGACCTTGAGTATACGCATACGATATGGTTATTATGAATGTAACATGTCACTGTCTCACTGTACAGCCGACTCAAACTCCGAGGACGTCCCGAAATCGAGCGGATGTACTCGGCTCACCTCTCCTCTTTTTTATGGCGGTATAATGTATGTTCATCGGAGTTGCGCTCGCGGCCATCATAATTAATGGAAATTCATTGTAAATTCAAAGGAAATCGAGGATATACATGGCGGGGAGTGGAATAAGGTACTAGCTATATTTCTGCATTCACGAGATGTCACGACAATACGAAAATATTTTTTTCATACAAGTAATGTTCAGTTTGATACGCGTATAAATAAACTGAAACAACTGGACATACGTGAATATGGGCGCGGATTGAACGATCGAGCGTCACGATATGCAAACTCACGCGCTAGAAGGGAACGTTGGGCATAGTATATATATATACATATAACAATCAGCTGGTGCGATAACAGAAGAAGAATATACGGAAAACTATCTTGAACGACCATCTGTACGGATGATAGAAAATTGTCCAGTAGACAGATTTCCAAATTTCAATAATCATGCGGAAAAAAATGGCTACGTTCGAGTCGGGAAAAGTGTCGGATATAGTAGAAATTTTCATTGGAATCTTTGCATCGAATCCATTGTCTTGAAAGCAGAAATAACGTGGAAATAAGGTGTACTACGAGAAAAATTATTTTCCGTTTGGTAACGAAATGCTTGTACCTATAGTCGGTATTCGTACCACCAAAATGGGCTGATATGTATATTTTATATAGCCTGTATATATGTAATATAAGGTACGCAGCTTCCGCGCCGACTCTTTCCGATAAATTGGGCGCGTCGGGGAGCGTCACGGCAATAAACTCGGCCAACGATGACTGCGGAACATAACCGCGGACGATGGATTTAGGGAAAAAATGAAAACGGTGGACGAAGGGGTGTTTTTGTGGTTCGTTTTATTTCAAGGAGAAGCTCGTCGATGAATTAGATGGCGGCGGGATGGAACCGCGCCAGAGTACTATTATTATTATTACTACTAGTTTGAAACGATCATCGACTCACGTTACTCTTTACCTACCAAACTGAATAAATAAATGGATGAATGAAATACGAAGGTAAAAAAAACTTTTGTATTTTTCATTGGCTGCACCGGTCGCGAAAATCAATATCAAAACTGTGTAATTGCGGAGACAGTTGATGACGCGCGGTATTCGTTAGAGATGAGTGATTGTCGCGGGGGCATATTGCGCGATACTGCATGTATAACCCGCATGCCTTCTCTCATAAGCTGCTGGATATCCAGCAGGATGAAGGATTGCTCTCGCGCGATCTAACCGAAATATCGAGGACGCTGCTGCGCATATATCGCCGCACAGTCAGGCAAAGAAGTAAAAATAAAAAATGTTTAACGATTCGACTTGAAAAGTTTGACGATCGGCTGCTCACCGCGTGTCGGATCGCCTCAACGATACTATAGATATACGGTAGATCTCGGATGACGTACCAATTAGTGTTCAGATAACGCTCCATTCCCCGTCCATTCCCTCCCGCGGTTGCTTTTTTACGTTTTTCATCCATTTGTGTGTTCCTTCTCTTGTGGGTGCGCGCGCGCGCGCGCGCGTGCTTGGGCTCCGCTGATTAATTTGCGGCATTCGTGATTCAGGAGAGAAAAAAAAACGTCGGAAAGACAGAGGATGGAGCGAGGAATCGCTCGATATACAGCAACTATACTCCGATTGAAGGAGATCGCATTTCATGCACGCGGATCCTCACCGGTACCGTATATATATTGCGAATATTTAACGGTTTATCCATGGCAAGGCGTGCAGGGGTACGAGTGGAATATAGGGCGACTCACCCTTCGGATTATCCATTTTTTTTTACAATCGAATAGCTTCCATATGATATTGACATATTCTTATGTATCGTACAACAGTGTAACTATTTCAGTGTTTTCATATCGTTTTTTTTTTTTTTTTTTTTTTTTTCTATTTTTTTCATTTCTTAATATACAACAATCAGGAATCATTTTGTCATTACCAAAGGGCCTCCGATAGGAAGCCCTTTGATAATGTGATAGGTAAGTAGGAGGAGGAAGTAGCGGCGCCGCGGTCAACGTACGTTTCCAGGAAAACGACATAATCGCGTCGCACTTGCACGAGCTCTCGGTAATCCCTGCTTCTATTGGCCCCTTACACGCTCCTCTCTGTCGGTTTGAGCAGCAAAAACACAATTTCTATATAACCTTTATTTTCGGTACGGAGATCCTCGGTCGTATAATCCAGCCGTCCTTTTGGAGAGTCAATAACCGCCCCTATACCGATGGACACGTGCGAAATATGACGTTTGCTCTTGTTCGTTCCGCCGCACGAATACGATCGACCGAGTTGTGCGCCTCCTTTCCGCACCATTCAATATATCAACTCCGCTATCGTGCAGCGCCTCTTTATATTTTGTTTGAGTTTGACGTTGGAATTTGTTTGTATTTTTTGCAAGCAACGACGATCTTCGCTGCTACTAAATGCTACTAAATTATGTGTGCACGTGCACACAATGAAGATGGCTGTTGGATAACGGTATTTGAAAAAAACGTAATATCCTTTTCTGCTTTTCTGTTATAGGCTAGTTATAGCTGGTAGTGCGGAGCAACCGTCCGAGCGTCCGGTGGCTCGAGAATTATTCGAGGAATCGCGAAAGTAAGGAGGAGCCTTCCGTGAAAATCAACGTCAGCGAGGTGAACGAGCCGGACAGCGGTTCTGGCGGCGGAGCGGCAGGGGTGAGTGAGATGTGCCCCACATTCGTTTCAACATTTTTACCGATACACCAACAGTCATATTTTTATGACCTCGATATTTCACAATCAATATTGGATATACCGAGAGCAGTGCACGTGAATGAACGGAATTGGCCTCATATTCTCAAAATAATCCAAGTTGACAAATTATTTATAAAAATGTAAATAATTATGATGAAAAGGCTCTTGTCGCTCATTATTTTTATTTTTCATATGCCCCCGTATAGGTACTATGGGAGCGGGGGTATGGGGGGTGGAGGAAGGCTACGAGCCACGGACCTCCGGCGGCGAAGCGCGTTCCCTCGTAACGATGATAATCCACGAACGTGTACTCGTCGAGCATCAGATACAAATAATGTAATTAGTCAAAATGATTATAAGGAGGCCAACACCGCTAGCGATCATGTTACGAGGTGAGACTTTCTCAGCTAATAACCTAATTAACAACAAATTTTTCCATTTTTTTTATCGCTATTACGTTTTTTTATTCGTCATCGAAACTATAGAGCCTCTTCAACTTGAAAGTCGCGCTTTATGCGCCGGGTTTATTTAGGCTGCAAGAGAGTTTGAGCCTTTCCGTTATGCATACCTACGTACTGAAATTTATAATATATTTTTGTTGGTTTTTCTTTCTTGGAATTGTCCTAAAAGCATGCCTCGCATTAATTATATTGAGATCAATGGACAAAATGACTAATGACTAATAAAAAGATATGCGACTGTTTAGTTGTGTTAGATCAAGTCGATTGGAACCTGAGGAAGGCTTCACTTCGGGTCAACCGACCTGCGTCGGAAATATCGCGAGTGGAAAACGTAATCGAAGGAACGGTGGTGACAAGATACGGGAAAGAGAATACAGCGAGGGAAGCCTGAGGCGGATCAAGAGGGAACATGGGCGCGATGGTGACGGCAACGATGACGAGTCGCCGACGACACTCGGGAAAACAGCGGATAATTTTTATAGACGAGTAGAAAAAGTGGGCTATGAGGACCATCGACCGGAGGACGAGGAGAACGAAAGGAGACGCAGAATCCGGTGGTACTGGAAAAGTCTTGGACGATTTGTCAATATGGTCTCCAGGACTTTGCTGCTCGGGATCGTTCTTCTCGTCACACCAGGTTTGTTTTTCGCCTTATTCTACCGTACGACGTTTCCCCGGCGCCTCCCACCACCTTGTCAGTGGTTAATCATCATTCTTTTGAAACATATATCATCAAATAATGATTGATGTATGAGGATAGAAAACAAAAAAACTTACCGAGTGTTCTGCAACTTTTTACTGAATTCGAAGGGCGGTCCAAAATGTTGATGAACAAAATCGCGAATATCACTATATAGCTTTACGAAAAAAATGTATTTTAATATTTATTTCCCGTTTTTAACATATCAGATGCTCACTCTCTAGCTGTTCGATACTTGTACTATACCGTGATTCGGATCGTCTATCCGTTTTCAAAAGTCAGGATTGTGTATCATTCGATGAAAATTTGTGCAAACCTTGCCAACGTCTTTATCTCAAATTCTTTTGAGATAAAGACGTGAAGAATTTGTGGGGATGAATGGACCCCGCGATCAGAGAAGAGCGAGTCGAGTCAAGAAGCGTCGTCTCGTTTTGAAGGGATGGGCGGCGCAGGAGTGTAAGACAGCGTAAAATAATTAGTTGTCGAAGAATCGTCTCGCCTCCCCGCGTTATATTTCCTTAATGTTTTGTCTACGGATTCTTTGAGTAAGCCTGTTTCTCCCTTGCCAGCCACGCGTTCATTCATAGAAACTTGAAACTTGGCCAACACAATGGCGGGATGCCATTTATAGGGACGAGCATTTCACAGTCTCAAGTTTAACGTTCGCGATTTCTATTATGCAAATCGCGCCCCGGCAACCACTCGGAGGTATCGCAATGATGAATTTAGAGCAATAAATGTTTTTGAGAAGAGAGAATTCGCGGCGGAGCTTAAGATTTTGTGGGTGGGAATAATTTTCGGTTCGCCGGCTCGAATTAATAAAGAATAAATGTTTTTTGTTTTTTTTTTTTTTTTTTTTTTTTTTTTTTTTTTCATCAAATCTTTCCGAGTGGCTCATTGAATTTGATTGCTTTCAAAGTCACGAATAGCAAACTATACATGCACCACCGTATCTAGATAATTGGCGTTATCTACTTTTTCATGTTTCGTGAGGATTATATCACGTACCGATACTACGAGCTACTATAAGAAAACACCGTAACGAGACAATATTAGATGAGCAAATAGGATTTTAAATGGGTGATCCAAAGACAGCGGTATGTTGGAAGCTCGAACGGGGGGGAGTGGTAGCGAAGAGAAGTTAGAAGGACGCGCGAAAGGTATATAGTAAGGTTGAAAAGTATTTTGATTGGTAGCTGTTTCTATCATTTCCGGAGGGCTATCATGCGGAAATTGTTCCGCTAGTGAGAAGCTAGACGGTTATTGAGAGCCATGGAGCAGCGGTAGGCTTTTTCCTCAACAAATGGAAGCTCGGTTACTGCATCATCGTCTCATCGTCCACGATCAAAGGGACACTAGTCATATATGTACACGCGAGAGAAAATCACTCTTCCTTTACACCATCGCTCCTTTGTTCTATAGTATGCTGTTCTCGGCTTTTCTTTCCGGACTTGACTTGTCAGTCGATCTATTTTATGTGAAGCTCCAATCTTTTCTCGTTTCATCGTTTTCTCCTAGTAGGTATATACCTGCTACATCAAACAAAAACCTTCTACCCAATATAAAGACTCTGTACATCGAGTGCTGGTACCTCCGTCCAGTAGTAGTAGTATGGTATTTCACTCTATAATACGTATACGTAATATAAAAAAATTTATTTATTTTTTCTTTTCGATATGACCCCTGTCGATCCACTTCGGTTGCGGTTATTATTTTTAAATACCTTTCCACTTTGCAATGATTCTTCTTCGAGAACACTTCGAGAATAGTGCACCACGGTACTTGCCAGCTTGAGAACGTTGGAGAATATTCCCCACCCACATGTTTGTTGTATACATGCAATATTTGAAACAATTCCTGAAATTTACATTAAATTCGTCAAAAGGTACTCATCGTTTCGTCATACATGTCGAAAGATACGATCCTACCTGTACAAGTTTTATCCTGAAGGAGTGAAAGCGCAATAGTCCCGACGCAAATCACTCGTCACCCCTATAATTCCCACAATAGGTGGTTCTGAAGATAAACCGCGTCAAAGATTACGACTGTTGTGTAAAACGATTTATGAAACAGAATATTTCGAACAAGTGTAACATGATGGTAATAAATCATTTTTTTAATTATAATCGAAGGCAGGCGAACATGATTTCGCTTATCAGGATTTCGCGTTCAACCGAAATCCTCGACGAAACGACATGAACGATCATCGAATACGATACTCATGGACACTAAATAGTATCTAAATTGACAGATATATGTGTATAAAAAATGTTTGTAGCCAAAGTAAGATGGAACGATGACTAGAAACGTCCGTGCTCGACGAGGCACGAAGATCTCGAATAAATCGTTCCAATAAATAATCAAATCCATTTTCAGACTCGAGTATAATCAGGCGCGAGAGGAAAGGCGGTGATTATAGTAGCGGGGGGAGCTAAATTCAAATTCATCCTCCGTAAAAATTAAAAATTTACACGAAAACGTTTTTTCCATGCAACTACCCCGCCGCTACAAAAATATCAATCGATATTGGTGCATTCTGTTTTATTATAATTGAAATTTTTGTGCGTAGGTCTTTGTCATCAGGACGCGGTGCATATAACAGCGATCTTGGGGGAGAGCGTGGTCTTCAACTGTCACGTTGAGTTTCCCGGTGAGCACCCAGTGCCCTACGTTCTCCAATGGGAGAAGAAGGTAGGCGAGATGGTACGATATCGGACGACACCCTCTCTGCTCTCTATCCGTGAGTTATATACGCGGTTCCGCTCAGTGAGTGCACGTAAATGGTACCAGCCGACTAAAAAATCAACAGGCTCATCGCTCAACCACCATCCGGCAGATATATCTATCTTTTCGATTCTATATTCTATCATTTCGTTCGATTCATTATTTTCATGATTTTTGTATTTATTTATCGATCGACCGGTCGACGCATACGCAATAAAATTCGCAAAATTGCCAAGTAAATGTTTAAGTAATGTAGCCTTGACGCGCGTTATGCAAATCTAAAGAGAGATCGTGATTGACCAGCAACGATTATTTATTGTTGAAAAGAAAATCATGTGATAAATTTTTATTGAACGAATCAACGGCAAAAACAGCACCAGCGGCAACATCGACAACAGCTGGTACCAAATACACACAAGTGCCCGAGCGAAACCTTATGATAAATACATGTTACGTTGTTGGAGCGTTGCTATTACATTCGTTGTCTTAGAGCTCGGCGAGTTGATTTCTCTTTATAATTTCAATAAGTTTTCATTGAGCTTTCGCGCCTATGTTAATACTATCATTATTATCATCGGAATCATCATCGTCTTTATTATTAATGATATATTGCATCACATCGATGATGATGATGATGATGATGATGATGATGATGATGATGATGGTGGTACGTGATATTTATTTACCGGCCAACGGGACGCGCCACGTTCGTTGGAACGAGTATGCGAACATAATATCAACAGTAAAGCATACACCGTATGAATGATCAAATTTCATTATGAAAAACAGTAGATGCGTTGTTAGCATTTTGTGAACATTTATCTTAATTAAATTGTTACTACAATACTTGTCAGGCGGATTTTTTTTTTTTTTTCTTTATAAACAATGATACCGATGGTATAAAATTTTGTATTGAAGAGAAGAGGGCAAAGCGCAAGCCGAGCGGATCATTGCGCATTATTCGTACGTTTATCGCACGCTCGATACGTTCCTGTATTGATTTTATTGACATTTAATTCCACCCTCGTTGACCTCGGTGATCTTCAAACCCGGTTTTCACATGTATTCTTAATTTGTTTGGGTCTGTTCAAGTAGCCCCTTTATGGTTTATCGCGGAGGCTCTTCTCATCCCCGCTTAGGTGCGCAAAATTTTCATCCAAAGTTTCGCTCCGTTTGACGCGGCAGGTAGTTTGAGTGAACGCTGCGCGTCTCGGCCATATCGATTGAACCGCGTTGGTTATAGTTAACCGTTAGATGGTTTAAAAATAGTACTAGCACGCCAGAGACCCGGCTGCCTAGCTTCACTCCGCGGCATTACGTCGCGTTATAACGTATACGAACCGACGGAAACTCCCTCCTACCGACTCCGACCTCCTACAGGGTGGCTCTAATAATTGCAACCGTGCTGCAGCTGGCTACGCGCGTTCGGCATTCGTGTATGCGTTCTCATTATAATTTACCGTTATCGATCAATCCCTCATAAATTAAAGAAAATGAAAAGAATCAAAAAAATGTTCTTTCGCCGTATTCTCTGACCGTACGTATTATTTTCAAACTAAGATGAAAAAATTATTCATTATCCACCTGCTCTCCGTTAACGCTTTTCTTCCTTCAAGGGCTAGCCTACCCCATGATCCTTGATCTTTTTTCGAAAATTCGAGCAATTTGTAAAATAGGGATGCAAGACCCTTCATCATTTTCTCAAATTGTGGATTTCCGTTGATGGTCCTTCGTCCATCCAAATGTTCAAAGTACTATCCGTGTACCCGAGATTTGGTGCAACGAATTTTTTTTTAGCCGTAGCAGGAGCTGAACGAGCCCTAGCTGCTATTCCCCGCTCCGCCGTCGTAACACGTGGAAACATCTTGAATGTTTCGCTGTTACGAATCTATGATTTCACTCGTTCCGTTCGGAACAACGCATCTCAATCCTCAATCACAAATGTTGGTCTCCGCGTATCCTCTTTCTTGACTGCCAAGCCGTGTTGCTCTCTTTTGTTTTCATTTCTTGTCGAAATATTTTCTTTTTCGCGCAATGTACGAGCCGCGGGAGGGGGGGGGGGGGCTCAATCGAAATGAAATAATAACAAGTGGGAGTGAGTTTACACGAGAAACGAATGAAAATGTATATCTCGAAAGATGGACGGAAATTCGATATCTTTGCCCGGAAGCGCATTCGTATATGCATTCTACTTTTCCTCTCCCCCTCCACCATCTCATTCGACCATTTTTTTCCATTATTCTTTTCATTTTCACTCTTTTTACTTCATTTCATCTTTTTTTTTTTTTTTTTTTTTTTTTTTGCTCAATGAAGAACGCTTGCTCCCGCGCGCCTCTCCTTCACCCCTCAACTTTATCTTATTTCCTTTCTTTCTCGAGTTTTGTTGTTGCATCACTCGGACGTTTGCGCGACGTCCTATAGACTTCTGCTCTTTTCATTTCATTTCCGTATCTGTGGTATTTGGCTGATTTACAAAATTTTATATATTTCGTGTCAGGGAGAGAGCCCATTGAATAATGCTTACAAGTCTTAGAACGCGTTTTAAAAATTCACTTTTGCGAATCGAAAAGTATTGCGGCAGCTGTATGCGAGAGCAGTCGAGATTCGATTCATAGAGTTGGCGCGTGCGTGTTGAGATTTCGCTGATTCTAAACATCCACGTAAGGGGGCGTTTACGTGCCATCTGGCGAAGATAACCAAGTTTATGATGGAAATTCGACTAGGTTTCAAAATGGATTGTTAAAAAGAGGCCCAACGAAACAGGAAAAATCTGCCAACCCCTGAACGACCCCAAAATAATATATTACGTTGGGAGCAAGTTTATAATACGATTTTT
Source organism: Campoplex capitator (assembly GCA_037576405.1). Taxonomy (NCBI): domain Eukaryota; kingdom Metazoa; phylum Arthropoda; class Insecta; order Hymenoptera; family Ichneumonidae; genus Campoplex; species Campoplex capitator. The sequence goes on along the minus strand of JARBWI010000322.1, from coordinate 15,615,489 downwards.
CGAAATTAGTGTCACAGCTTGATGAGCGATCGCATTCATTCGAACATTGTTTTTCTCAATTACTTGGAATACAGATCGAACAAAAAGGAGTGCCATTTTCGAATGAACGTAATCATTTATAAGATTATTTATTTATCAGGTTGTTGAAACAAAGTCGTAGATTGGAAGCGCTTATTATTAGGTGCATGACCCGTTTAGCAGTTTATGCGGATGTTTCAATCGTCGATCGGAATCTATAATCAATAATGCTTGCTGAGAATGGATTCTTCTTTGTCCCCGTGCCTATTTTCTATTTTCGTTCCTTTCTCCCGCTCCCTCTCTGTTACCCCATCTCCTTATCTTGCCATCCTATTGAATCCTCCCACGTATTATATACTGAATATACCGATATGCCTATGTATAGCTTTGCATGCGAAATGATGATTGTCGTTTTCGGCCCTGGCGGTAAGGCAGCCACGAACAGCCACGAACAGCCACGAAAAAACTGAGGCGTACTTCTATATTCGTTCTCTCATAATTGTATTCTTTTTTATTCAATATTCGATCGTTCCGATAGATAATCAATGATGCAACTTGTAGTAAAAAAAAAGCACATTTACCAAATGATTCTGTGATCAACTATTCGGGACTGCCCTGCGTGCCCATTACGATTCGTGACTTTCAAAATTATAATAACGTACGTTACTTATTCTCTATACATCGAACAGTAATAAATTGGGAGTCACGATTTTTGTTTTTTATCAAGCGCTGCATCTGCCGCCGCCTTATTATGATTATTGCTGGAAAAAAAAACAAAAGTGTCGTATCGTTGCTGGTTGGTGCGAGAAAATGGGAAAATATTTGATTCGACTATCAGAAATTTGCTCATGCTCGGAGCTCGGCAGGTTGTTTCGTATAATTTTCGTAAAGTTCATTCGGTATTCATGGCAGTAGATATTTCTCAAACAAATAAATAATTCCCGCCCCAGCTATCAACGATCGCGACCATGAAGAATCGAAATTGATCGTAATTAATGTTCGTGATGTTGGGGTTGTTTTTTGTTTATTTTTTCAACGGATCAGGGTAAAGAGACACCGATTTATATTTGGTACGAGTCTTATCCGACCCACAGCGGCGAAGGCTACGAGGGACGCGTCTCAAGGGTCAGCCCTAATTCTCCTTACGGCATCGCCAGTCTCAATCTTACCGACATCAGAGAAAGCGATCAGGGATGGTACGAATGCAAGGTCGTTTTCCTAAACAGATCGCCCAACAACAATAAAAATGGTACCTGGTTCCATCTCGACGTTCATGGTAAATATTATATTTTCATTCGCATTATTATATTCAACAATTATTATTTTACCGGAAAACGAAATACCGCGTATCGCTGACGACGTTCTTCCCGGACGTCCGTTGGACAGAGTCAAATTTCATCAAGGATGGAATTAATGTTTGTTGAACTGGACTTTGAGACCACAATCGAAAAATGATGGCCGATACGGGATAATAAAAGCCTATACTTTTGGAGAGTATACGGGGAGGAATACGGGGAGATTCAAAGATTCGACTCGCGAACCGCTGTTATCGGCATCATCGGCCTCTTGTTTCAAACTCATAACAAACGAATATTCAAATACTTTTTCAGCACCGCCAAAATTTAGTATAACCCCGGAAGACATGATCTACGTAAATCTGGGTGATTCTATAATCCTCAACTGCCAGGCTGAGGGTACACCGACGCCCGAAATAGTTTGGTACAAGGATGCCAATCCGGTAGCCACCTCGAACACGATTGGCATATTCAACGAGGGTACCGAGCTGAGAATCGCGACTATCAAGAACGAGGACATTGGTGATTACACGTGCATCGCTAGAAATGGCGAGGGCCAAATAAGTCATTCCGCACGGGTCATCATAGCGGGTAAGATCATTATACTATTTCTTTTCAATATTTTCATAAATTCTTAAGGAAAAAATTATAACTAAAATAGGAACTTTCTCCGTTAAGGCGGCGCGCGGTCCTCTGGAAAATAACAAAAAAATCTGTGTGATCGGGGCCAATATGTAAAGATACGCCACGCGGTGATGGCTCGTAAAATTTATCGGGTTCGATGCTTTCTGCTTCCGTTGCATGTAATTCTCTTTCATACGAGACGTTATATTTTCATGCCCCCGAACCGTAAGTTCGTCGCCCCGCCGCCGCCGCCGCCGCCGCCGTTCCACCATATAAAATTCGCGTTAAGCAATCGATTCGATTTTATATCTTGCTGTCAAACTCCGCACGGTCCCTGACCACTCGTATAGCCGACGGATGACTAAGTGAATGTTATTATTATTTGTTTGGAAAATTATCCCTTCCCGAGCTCTCGTATCTTGGCGTATACGCAAGCATGCAACTCATAGCGGCGAGTTGAATCTCGGCCAAGCAGGGAGGGGGCCTGCCCGGCTGGTGGTACTACGCCGTATAGAAACCAGCTATTATGCCGGATAAGCAACTAGGATTCGAGGTTTCGAGAAAACGATGCGTCTCCCGCGCGATATTACCGCGAACCTATACTCGCGAGGATCGCGGTGTTTATTCCGAAAGAATAACTTAATAATGATAGCGATTTGATAAATTTCGAACGTTAGCGAATCGATAACGGCAATTGATCGAACGACCGTCGGGATATACCTAATTATTTGGTATGGGAATGGGGATGTTTAAGGTGGCGCGGTGATAATGGTCCCACCGTCGAATCAATCCAAGCTGGAGGGCGAGAAAGTGCAATTCTCTTGCGAAGCGAAAGCCTTACCCGGAAACGTAACGGTTCGTTGGTTCAGGGAGGGTGCACCCGTGACAGAGGTGTCAGCGTTGGATACAAGGGTATCGATCAGAATGGACGGAAGCCTCGTTATCAACCCGGTCAGTGCCGATGATTCTGGACAATATCTTTGCCAGGTGACGAATGGTATTGGGGAACCTCAGAGCGCAACAGCCTATTTGAACGTCGAATGTGAGTAAAGAGTTTCGATATTAAAAAGTCTAGGATAATTATAATTATTATTATTCAACGGACGGGGATGCGATTGGATGTTAAAAAAAAAACGAGTCTTGTGTAGATCCGGCGAAAGTTACGTTTACGCCTACGGTCCAGTACCTGCCATTTCGTTTAGCCGGAGTTGTTCAGTGTTACATCAAGGCTAATCCACCGTTGCAATACGTTACGTGGACGAAGGACAAGAGGCTATTGGAGCCTTATCAGACGAAGGATATCGTTGTAATGAATAACGGTTCTCTTCTCTTTACTCGCGTTAATGAAAATCACGAGGGTAAATACACGTGCACGCCTTACAACGCTCAAGGTACCCAGGGTGGCTCGGGGCCCATGGACGTTCTCGTTAGAAATCCCCCGGTATTTACGATCGAGCCCGAACAAATGTATCAGAGAAAGGTCGGTGAAACTGTCGAAATGGTCTGCGATGCCCAGGAAGCCGAGGGCACTCCGAAACCTAGCATACAATGGATGAGAGTGAGTCTCGATCGAGTAACAGTTGAGATCATGCGCCCTTTTTTTCCTTTCTTCTTTTATCGAATTACTTTGTTTACTTTGTTATATTTTAGAGAGACGGTGCGCCCTTTCAGCGGAATCGTGTCAAAATAGTCGGTGGTAATCTTACGATAGAGAGCTTGAGGAGTTCCGATTTCGGTTTTTATCAATGCGTCGCGTCTAACGAGGTTGCGACGATCGTATCGGCGACGCAATTGATAATCGAAGGTACGCAGCCTCACGCCCCTCACAACGTTACCGGTACGGCGACCGAATTTTCGGTCACGCTCACCTGGCTCCCTGGTTATTCGGGCGGTCCTGATTATAAGCAGGACTACACTATTTGGTAACTAATCGAGCAGACACCCATTTTTCTTTTCTTTTCTTTCTCTTTGTTCCAACGATAAGCCGGCGTTCCATCTCCAGCATTGTGATTAAACTTGATTCGCGACAGGTACAGAGAAGCCGGCACATCCGAATGGACAACGATACCCGTGACTCCGTCGGGGAGTACCGAAGTGACGATTAATAGACTGGCACCCGGTACGGTCTATGAATTTCAAGTTATCGGCAAAAATGCTCTCGGTGATGGGATGCTGAGTAAAGTCATTACGATCAGAACCCTCGGTGAGTCAACAACGCTTATCCGTAATTCGATAATAAACTTATTGCGTTTCAACGAACGATCGATCAAAATGCATCCTCCTTCGAATTAAACCGATAAATGATATTCTTATCAGTTTCAAAATTTGGGCTTTTTTAAAAAATGTTTACAGTTCTCATATTATTCCTGACCTTCTACCACCGATCGCTAAAATTCATACAACACAAATTTCAAATCTTCGCTGTCACAACAACAACAAAATATTATATGCTGTGACCAGGACCCTTTATTGGTACAAATTTAGTTGTACCAATCATGACGAGATCAAACATACTTTTTTAATACAAGGTGGACCTTGAATTATTTGACAATAGCCCAAATTGTTCAAATTAGTTTCATCCCAAATTGTTCACTTAGTTTCATGCGGAACTAAAAAAAATCACAATATTCATTTATTTTCGCGAAAAAATACGCGATTAGTTGAAAAAATAAAAAATGAAAATTTACAACTTTTCATTTGCTGCCATTCGGAAAAGACGTCGGGCTGGCACGACCTGCAACTCCGTCTTCTAGCGCAGGTGGTCAGCCCGCAGCATCGGATCAGAGCGGTAAGGGAAATCATATTGAATGAAAATAATGAACAAAAGCATCGCGCAGGAAATTGATGGGATGAATCGTCTCGTGGTAAAAAAACAAAAAACAAAACAAAAAAAAGCATTGCATTCTCGTTCGCACGATATTGAACATTTTTCTTCTTCGTCTTCCCGTCGGCATCATAATCTATGATAGGGGGCAAAAATACACATCAAATTGCATATACAGATCTGCTCGCAATTTTTTGTTTCGTGCATAGATATCATCTATGTGACTTTTGCACCTCGTGGTGCAAAAGTTTTTCTTACCACTCGGTCGAGATATCTCGGTGAGTGAAAGAAAAAAGTACTCGCGATGATTGTGGTACCGGAAGAGTCGAAGAAAGAAGGAAAAAAATGAAACGTAAACCAGCCACGACTTGGATCACGGGGGGAAAAGAGTAAAAATCCATTCCCCGGGATAACTTGTCTATATCGGAGAAAAACGAACCGCTTCTACGCCAAAGGGGCACAAGGGAGGTGGAAGGGATGGTGGGGTGGAGAGCTAAACTTGTCGTATCGGAAAACTCATCGAGCCGTTTATTCTCTACTTTCAGCTTTATTTATTTCCTCCTCCACGAATTCGTCGCTCCATTGACTTGCATTTGTGCACTTTTTTTATCCCTCTGGCTCTCATATCTTCTTTCTCATACATTATACGATTCTTTCGTTCGACCTTCCTTCATCTTTTTTTTTTTCCCCTAGCCATCCGACCTCCGATGTAATGAAAAATATAACGAAATGGCCATAATTCCTCTTTCACCTTTTTTTTTTCACTTTTCGTTGACATTTTTGTATTTAAACTCACAATACTCCACATGACTTATGGTGACAATTATTATCATAATCCTCATTATAATTATATGCCTTTTGCAATTTTCCATATTTCATAAACGAAAATCGATGATGATGTACCGGATAACTCGTTGGTGCGATAATTTCCATTATTAATCGTATTGTGTTTTTTTTTTAACCATTAGACAATCACAAATATTGTTGCAAATGAGAGAGGCACAGTTTTATTTACTTTTTTCACGTATTTCGTTTTATTTGAAACTTTTCAGACCATACGTCTGCAGTATTTTCGACCGATTCTACCGGAATTCTGATTTATCCGCCAAGCGTATGGTCCGAAGGTATTAAAATTTTTTTTTTCCCATTTTTTCTTCACATTCCATACTCGTTATCGACGTACAGAGTCCGTTAACATTTGGATAGACTATTTCTTGTTTGCAGTGGTCGATCGAATGCCCGAGGTAGAAAAAGAAAAAGAAAAAAGAAAAAAAAAAAAAAAAATACGCAACAAAATCGATGTCGCGACAAAAAATTTGATTCTAATTGATAAATAAATACGGTGAGAAAAACGGTTATCATTTCGGGTTGCACGAAATGAAAAAGTGAAAAAAAAATATATGCGAGTTGAAAATGATGCGAAGGAAGAAGAGCACGAACGGATGAAATGTCGGACAATAAGAAGGAGAGAAAAACTCGTAAATCAGAGCAAACTGGGAACTCGAGCAGCTGTTGCAAGCTCGTAAGAATCGCGAGCCTTTACGGCCCTTTGTGATCGCGTGAAGAAAAAAATCCCCGAACCCAGCGAGGAACTCACTGCAAATCTGCTCCTAAAACGATTTCTTATAAATATGGCTACAACGTTTCTCAACTCGAAACAGTCGCGCGAGTCTTAGCGAATCAACTATTGTTTGTTAACTTTTCCATTGTTTCTCCAAACTCAATTGAGAGCGATGAATACTAATGTGAGAAAAATATGAATTTTTCTCGCGATGCGAAACATTTTCAACGCGATATTCGCCAAGTTTGCGATCAATCTCTAAGATGAATTAAAAAATGTTAATTCCCGTTCAGGCGCGCGTTTAACGAAACTTTTCCAAATAGACGATCGCGTCGACCATATTTGTGTGCTCGAAAAATTCCTATCAATTTCTACGGATGCTATTGAAAAGCAAGAAAAAACAAGAGAAAAATTAAAAAAAAAAAATAAAAAAAAAAAAAAAGAAAATAAAAAAATACACCTGTTCGTCGTCATCCCTTGGAAGCCCATGTGATTGATAGAGATGTTTAAAGTGAGTCTTGTGACAGGACCTAAACCAGGACCACCGAGAAACGTAACAGTTACGGAGATCAGCAATGGTTTTCTTGTTACGTGGCAGCAGCCACTCGAGAGAAGTCATCTTGTGCAGTATTACGCGATAAAATACAAGACCGATGGACCTTGGAAGATGGTGAACAAAGGACAAATACGACCGGAGGAGACGAGCTATCTTGGTAAATTTTTTCTCACACCAATTTTAGTCAACGGTCCTCGCTGTCTTGTTTTATAGTTACGGTATATATCTGTCTGACAACCGGGGTTTCAAATATCTCATGAATAATGAAAATGTGAACTTTTGAAAACAGTGAAGAATTTGGTGGGCGGGCGAACTTACCACTTTCAAGTATTCGCCTATTCGGCCACAAATTACGGGGTTAGCGAGGAGGTCAAATTTCCGGTACCAGCGCGGGTTAAGCACAAAGCCATCACTGCCGGAGTCGTCGGAGGAATACTCTTTTTCATCGTCGCCATAATCCTCAGCGTATGCGCCGTTAAAATATGTAACAAACGGAAGCGACGAAAACAAGAAAAAGGTACGGGCTCGCTCATTTTGTCGGAGCTCGCGCGAGAGTGAGCTAAGAAATATATATATATATATCATTTGATCCAAGACAAACCGTCGCTTGCAACGCGCGCTTGTACCTGTGCTCTCGGCGTCGTCGCATATCCCTCTTGTGCCCACAGCTCCCGAGAAACCTTTGAAATTTGAAAACTGACTTCTGCCGACCTGCGTGCCGCGTAAATTAAGAGTCTTAACGAGAATGCATTTTCCCCACAAATTTCATTTTCTTCGGGCATTTCCTCGTGTCTCCGAACCCGATTCAGAACAGACGACGACGGCGACGACGACCGTGACGCGGCAATGCGCAACCTTCGAAATGCCGATAAACGTAATTAATACAGTTTTTCTAACATTGTAGAACTGATTTCAGCGTATAACATGGTGACGTGCAGGGTCACCGATGCGAGAAACGGCGCAGGCCAGGGAGGGGCCCCAGGAACAGTGCCTTTAAAAAAGTGAGTGCCCCATTTTGTGTATTTATTATTATTATTATTATTATTATTACTAATATGGATAAAACGACACCGTGTTATTACGACCGAACGAAACTATAAATTTATTGCTATTACCACCTATTATGATCGTGTAATTAAATAAATTTGCGACGACTATCAAATAATAAAAAGAGGAAAAGAATTGTTTGAAAAATAAAATTCGCCGTTCATCCTCTTGCGCGGAAATTTTGAGAACGATATTTCGTATTGAAAGATAAACAAAAAAAATAATGATACCGGATCGCAACTGCACACAGCCTCGGAAAGAGTAAATATTGGTAAAGAATATTGGGCAACAATCTTCACTTGATACAGTTTTCACTTTATTTACATTGCAATAGTATACACTTTGGAGTCATTGAAATAATAGGGGAAAAATAAAACGAAATTTTTCAACGATTACCCTTGTTCGCCGTTGTTAGAGAATCGGTAATCGTCGATAATAATTTTATGACAAAAAAATGCAGTTGCGATTGCCAAGAAGAAGAAGAAGAAGAAGAAAAAAAAGAAGAAGAAGAAGAAGAAGAAAATGTCCATGTTAATATACTTATATACGTGCATACTTATATTGTATAGGAAGAATAAATTAGCCAGAGTTAGCGATGATGAATAAGTTACCCCGAAGCAATAGGCCGCGGAAAAGCACAGTAATTTATGACGAATATCCAATCACTATACCGAATTAATAAGTATGTTTTTATCAACCCGGACAATACGCATATGCGTATTGTACCAAAAACGCTGGACGAGAGAAGATTTAAAAATAATAAAAAACGATTAAACTTTCTCGATCATCGAGGCATCAAATTTCACGCCCTCGAAGCGGGAGTCTCTCATCTGCACGCGGTCATTCGTTGATGAATTCATAAATTTATTGAAATTCAATCGGAGAAATGAAAGCTGCTCGAAAGCTATTTTGACTACATTTGAATAATACGAACGAAAAAATATACGATCGGGGCAAATTTTCAAATAAAAGTTCATTTGTTTTTTAAATCTCTATCTCATCTAACGCACCAGTGTGAGCTTTAGTTACATAACTACCTAGAGACCGGCAGGTTAAACCGCAGCGGCAGAGGTATTTTGGACGAGGTTGGAGTGCGATGTAGATCGAAAATCTATTGGTTTTTTCCTTCTCATTTTTACACATGCATTTTTTACAAACGTTCTCTCCTTGCCCGGAAAGATTTTTCGAAGAATCGAAAGAAAATGGAACAAACAAATGCGACGCAACAACGGACAGACCATTTCACTGCACTCGATATTTCCTTGTCACGTTTTTTCGTGCACGCAGGACAATCCACGCAACAAATTGGAAAAAAAGAAAAACAAGAAAAAAAAAAAAAAAAACACACACACAACCGATATTTGTATACCACGCACGCGCGATAGCTCTACACGTCGTTTTTCTCTAATCTCGCAACCAATTGCGTGATCCTTACAAACATTTATGTACCAGTACACGCAAACACGCGCGCAAGCGCATACACGTACGCGTATTGTACGTGTATAAAATAATTATATGATTTCTACGGCATCCAAAAGTCCACAATACGACTGCAGTGATGCCTATTCTGGATTTTATCATCTTGTTATTTCTCGGTTGTTCGCATCGTATCATCTTTCGCCATTCATTGATCTACAAAAAGCATTTATTCATTCATTCTCGTATTTTTTCTTGTCTCGAACATAAAATATCGCGAGTCCAGATTTCCTTCGAATCTACAAAAAAAACATCGATATCGATCGTAATTTATTCGTATTTTTTTTTATCAATTTTTACGTTTTGTCATCGAAATACTTTTTCTTTCTCTGCTTTGTTGTTATCATTATCTACTATCGCTTATTAACCGATTGGATTGCGAGAGCACTCAATTATATTATCATCATAAACTGCTCTACATTTTTTTTCAACATCTCATTTTCTCCAACTTGTTTTCGCTATTTCCGATTGCTCTCGTGATAATTTAGCCTCATTTTGAATAACCGTGATAACGAGCCAACGGCATTCAATTTTTGTTTCGTCATGATCATCATTGTCATATTATACATGGAATGAGTTGAAAAAAAAAGAAACAAATGTACGCGCCTACAAAATATCCAGAACGGGTTGGACGGTTCAGCCACTGCCGAGGACTCGTAGTAAAAAAAAAACCTCAGTCTCGAATCGCAACGAATTTCAACGCGGAAGTAAAGTTTTGGAAAAAAAAAAAAAAATGTACAAGAGAGTTGTAAAAAACTTGTCGTGAAAGATGAAGCCGCTTTCGAGTACGAAACTGGGGTAATACTTTCGGCGAGGCAATGAATATTATTTTCAACCCCCCTTTTGACGTGCCACGATTTGGGGAGCGAAAAAACCATGTGTAGTACACGATTTCATTGTCTCGCCCCTTGATAAGATTTCGATGAAAAATTGTTGTCTCGTTGAAGCAGATGAAAGATATATTTTAAATTAAAAAAAAAAAAAATGATTCGCACGACACGCAACGCGGTGTCTCCTTGTCCTCTGTATGTTCTGTAGGTCGACAAACTTAAACGCTTGCTCCGGCGAGTCAGTCTCGACGCTGACCCGTTGCAGCCCGTTGAACCCGCAACCACAACCTCTTCATCAACCACTTCCTACGCAAGTTACTCCCGTGACTGCGACCTCGGATCAGGTCCACGAGCAGATCCCCCCGAATCGTGATCGTGATCATCACGCTCTTCATCTCGATAATCGTGATTACGAGAGCGTATTTATCATTGAGAGGCGGAACAGTAAGCCTAACATCCGCTAGACCAACAAACTGAAAAACAACCAAAAATAAATAATAAATAAATGACGAGTTTACCCAAGACGGAGTTCCCAGATCGAGCAAGATCGATCGATCGAAACGAAACAATAAAAAGTTGAAAAAAAGCGATAACGAAAATGAAAATAATATTAGCGGTGGGGAAATTACGATATCCGAACACTCTTACTTACTATTACTTACTAAGTGCAACTACTGCTACTGCTACCACCACCACCACCACCACCACCACCACCACCACCACCACCACCACCACCATCACCATCATCATCATCATCACCATCACTAACTACTATACCACTACTACTACTACTACTACTACTACTACTGCTACCACTACTCCACTGTCACCACTCGTAACCGCAACTACGTTCGCTATCAGCCATAACCACGACAAAATATACATATATATTTACAAAATATATACATATATACATATATATGTATACGCACAAAAGTGCAAAATACTTATTTCAAGTAAAAACAAAAAAAAAAAAATAAAAAAATAAATAACAAACAAACAAACATCACCAACATCATCATCAGCGTGAACTACTCCGCTCTCCGCTCTGCAATGTTATCTCTAGGACTACCTAAAGCTACCACTACTACAACAACTACAACCTCTGCCTACCTAATCTCTACTACTTAGGATGATTGTCATGAACGTAGTGATGAGATGAGCAATACAGGCAATACAGCAATAGGACTCACTAGCTCCTCCAGTCAGTACCCCTTGACTTTATTTGACTCGATTGTTCGGCGGTTGTTAGGGAGTACATAGATCCTTAACTTTGACCGAGTGTGCCAATCCTTGTGTCATTTTTGTATTTTATCTTTTGACCGTTGAATTTTCTGTTTGTTTGTTTGTTTTTTTTTTTTTTTTTCTCTTTTTTCTCATTCCTTTAAATAGTTTGGGCGATAGTATCGATGAATGAACAGTTGTTTCCTACTGGAAGATGAATCGTGCTCTCTTCTCGCAAAGATAATTGTCAGCACGATACAGCAAAATCTCGGTATAAATAATGAATGATTCGAACCGCTGGAAAGTTTGAAGTAAATAATTGAAAAACCCGTCATTTAGGCATATATGTATACATATATCGGCGGAAGATGCGAGTTTTTTTCTATACTTTGTCAGATATCAACGCACAAGTGTCCAATTGTTATTACCGAACTGTCGTCAGCTACATTATTACCGATAATCGTCAACTTTTTAAAAATTACTCACGAAATTTGCGAAAAGTATGAGGACGAATCTATAGAGCAAGATAAAAATTATTGTGAAAATTAAATGCAAATGTTCATTCAGCCCTTGATGACTTGAATCCAACATATTTATACTATTTACATAGCGATGATAATCATGATGATGATGATGATGATGATGATGATGATGATGACGATGATCGTATAACGGGTGGCGTAATACCCGTTTACTTACATAAGGAAAAAATCAAGGCTATAGATCGTTGTTTAATCAACGCATAGTCATCGTCACTGTTCATCCTGTCGTTTTCATACCAAATGATTTTTACCGGTCATTCACTTTCTCAAAATTCTTAATCTCTGTCGCTCTAATCTATTGTCTTCTACCGCTAAATTTTATAACTCGATGATCACTTTTTTGTTATTTTCACGATGATTCGATCAATTTATGAATAAATATCATCCTGGTATGATGATAATAATAATAATTTTGAACGATCAATCTCCTTGCTGGAAAATGAGTCGAATTAAATAGCCCTAAATTTTACGACTCTCGAGTCTAACGATTGAAACATAAATCTTTTTACTTTTTAATTGCTTCGTTGCCAATTATCGTCTCGTTCTTCGTTGCAACGAAAAAATTATGAGAATTACCCCCATTTTACTATAGGGGTAAACGTAATCGTCATTTATTCGAATAATCTTTATACGAATCTATCGCTTCGCCAAGATCGATTCGATGATATATTTACTAAAATTTCGATAAATCGCCAATATTTTTTATTACTAAATGTATCATCTTATTTCCTTCATATACGCACATTGACACGATTGATCGAAAACTTTCACCGATCAATGTTATTTTCGTCGTGATCGTTTTCTAGCATCGACCGAGCTTGGCGATTGTCTCGAAGACTCGTTATTTTTTCTCGGGAATGCGTTGCGAAAATTGATTTAAAGAAAAAAAGTGGAAAATCAATTTTTTCATAACATTTAAATGATTCGTGTTGATCCATTATTGCGATCTTAGAAACGCGTTAGTTCCGGAACGATTGCGAGCGAATTATGTAATAAATTCGATAGGATCGTCATTGAAATTTGTTGGATCTATTGGCGCCGGTCGTTGGCATATTGAAAAGTTGAAAAATTCTTAACGTTTTACGCGCGAGCAACTCTAACGAGATCTTCTGTCTCACTCTTTTAAATGTCTGTTGAAAAATAAGATTTTACCTCTCTGAAACGCAAAAAGTAGAATAGCGGCGGCTAACGCTTTAATCGCGTTCATCCGGCATGCCAAGAGCTATGCGAAGGGCATATCGCTGAACAATAATTTTAATCTATTCATCAAAAGAGTCGAGTTCGTTATCGATCGAGCATGCGCGCTAATTATTTTTCCTTCTCCTTTTCCTTGGGACTCTCGTAGAATCGCAGTCATTCCGAAATTCGAGAATTCGAGACGATAGTTTCACGGACCGTCGGGGTGTCGTGATTTTCGATCTTTTTGTTATTCAAATTTACAATTATCCATGCTGCAACGGTATTATATCTTATTCAGGAAACATTCGATATTATATTTCATATTTTCACAATATTATCAACTTTTCATCGAGCTATTTCGTTTTTTCATCCTTTATTTAATTATTCCCAAGTTAAGCTCTGCAACTAAAAATTTATCGAGAAATAATAAGAAGCCGAAAATTACACGCCCAACTGAATCAACACAACCTCATAGGTTTCATACATATGTATGTATAGCGTGCTTCTTTCATATTCTTCTCAACAACATTAACGTATGCTTTGCCTGATTTCCATGCGGTGATTCGGAGAATTGTCTCTCAAACATTGATGGACCAACCGAGAAAAAAATTTAAGCAGACTTGTCACCGAAAGACACCGTGACGTTCATTCGCTTTTCATTGCTTTTTTTCTTTTCATTCTTTTAGTTGTAGGCGATACAGCGAAAAAAAGACACAAACATGACGGAATAAAAAATGTATACTTTGCATATTGGAGTTACATATTGATTCGACTATATTTTATTTTTGTCGTGCATTTTATCCTTCCGGAATTGGTAACTTCGGCATATTTCCTGATGCTTAGATTTATTCTCAGCCCTGTAGAATTCAATCAAAAAATCTTACATCGAAGCACTTTCCATTGTTTGTTATATATTATCATCAACAAGTTTTAATACAACCTGCTGCTTAAACGTGAAAAATTCTTAAGAAAAAATTTCAAATTTTTTAATCTCATGCCTCTCATTCTGTGTTTTTATTTCTTCTATTTTTTTTTTTTTTCTTTCTTTCATTCATCATTGCCGTTACAAAATTTTTTACACCCGATATGAAGGGCAAATTGTTGGCTGCAATTTCAAACTCATTCGTGATTTCTATATACAACGCATTTAACTTTTTTCCTCTCGTAACTCGGGTTCATCGTTTTCCTTCTCCATATCATCGAGTTGCTTCCGTGAAATTTCAATTTTTGTTTTTACTTCATTCGCTCGAGGACATATGTTTGAACGGAACAAAAGTCTCATTTTTTGTAAAGTCGACTGGGAATAAATTCTCAGTTTTAAGTCTACCGGGGCGGCTGAAATAAATTCCGAACAACATTATGTTTGAAGACTCAAATTGTTGCTGTTTCGATACAAATACCGAAACCGATATTTGGCCGTATTGAAAGAATATTATTCAGCAAAGGGAGTACGCGTCAAAGAAATGTAGAAACGAGCCGGTATATTATTATTGCCTCGAGTAATTCATTTATAATCCCCCCGTTTGAAAATCACTATAGCATTATTCACAAAGTATTTATTTTTCATTTTCAAATATTTTTAGTCCCGCATCTTCGAGGACCCGGTTAATCGCTTTCTTCGGTAGTTGAAAAAAAAAAAAAAAACAAAAAAATACTACAATCGATTGCAAAAATATTTGTAAAATAAAAATTACAATATATTCATCGCGTCGAATCTATTTGCTCCCTATAATCACCGCCTAGAATTATGTTGAAAAAACAATCTTACTTTCAATTATTTAGCGTTACTTTTATTATCATTATCATCACCGATTGTTTTTCTGTGAATGTAATCGTTGTGTTACAACATTCTCTCTCTCTCTCTCCCCGAATCTTTCCCTGCTGCCGGACCCGAAGGAGGAAAAAAGGTGACCAGTTTCGGAGCACCTAAGCCACGATTGCTCACACAAAAAAAAATTGTTATGACGAAGAAGAACGATAAATGAAAACAAAATATTTAAACTCAAAATAATCACAGTCACAAAAGTCGAAGCAAAGAAAAAAGTCAATGAAAAAAAAAAAATTGACGTTACTGAAAATTCAACTGTCGAATCGAAAAAAAAAAAGAGAATGGAAAAAAATTACACACTGCCATCACTCACTTAGCTTTCCCGGAAGAAAAAAAAAAAAAAATTCACCCCGCGTCACGCCCCAAGAGAAACTACCTACAGCACAAAAATGAGCATGGCATGCCGATCCTTCCCAGCCTGCATCAGTAAATGAATTATGCCTAAATATGTATGTTTTTACACGATTTTGTTGACAAAGATCTCGTTTTAATTTATTAACTCGATCGTTATTATGTGTTATGTGATTGTTGCACGTAAATATTTTCCGAGTTATCGAGCGAGAATTCAAGTAAGGGTGTAAGATCAGTATGGTTGTTGAGATCGTTAAAAAGATGAATCTATTCGCGAGTTGTATTCGTAAGAAAAAAGATCCGACCTCGAATTCTCGCTCGGTATTCTGCACAATCGATAATGATCACCACAAATATCGTGACTAACGCGCCTTATGTCTACCGTAGACCTAGAAAAAGCAGAGTACCAGGTCTGAGTCTACTACGCGAGATACTTAGCCCGGACAGCCCGGATTCATCGCGCGGCCGTCCGCTGGGTAAAATCTCCCGAGCGGCCGATGGACGTTTCGTTATTGCCGATTCATTGATGAGTTCGGCCAACAACAGTATCCTGGACGCCTCGAGCAGCGACGACGGTGGCTTTTTGCCGAAGCATTCGCGTCTGAAAGCATCATGGAGACGTCCGTTAGTCGGTAGAAGTCATCTGAGTCTGAGATCGGAAGGCAGCGGGGTCTCGATCGGGATGTCGCAACCTCCGGTCTCTGCTGCCGCTGCTGCTGCCGCTGCTGCTAATCTACTGTCCGTTCTCGGTGCGGATGCGGCGAGCAATCAGCCGGTCAACATCTGTACAATCGCATCGTCGAGATTTCTCGCGAGTTCGCCGAGTTGCGGTTCGCCGAGAGCCCAGGTACCATGGACACCGGTTTACTTCAGCGATCTTAGCTCGGTCCGCCAGCCATCTTCGGTCGAACGATCATTTCCAACGCCTCCGGGCTATCTCCAATTGGTTCATCAACGCTACAGCCAAGAGTTGCCATCGTTGAAGGCGATCCACGCCGAATCCCGTAGATTCGTACCCGTTCAACCGCTTGCGACTTCATCCCCGCCTCAACCGGCCGGTCGACCAAGGGCCCGGCTTCCGCCGCGACACGCCAGACACGCGAGGTCCGCTCCTGAATTAGCTGCCTCCCCCGATCTCGAAACATCACCCGAGAGTCGTTCCAGTAGTTCCGGCTTTGGAAGTAAAAATACCTCGCAGCAGAATCAGAGCTCTCGAAGCGGTAGCACCGTTGCCGAGTGGAGGCCGCCCCCTTACCGACCACCACCGCCACCTCTCGTCGGTCGATGGTTGGAGCTTCACGAATCATCGCCCGTTAAACTCTCTCATAACATTAACGACGCGCACTGTATCAATAGCCCGACCCCCGCCGCTATCTCCAACGACAACGACAACGAAAACGACGACGACAACAACAACAACAACAACAACAACAACAACAACAACAACAACAGCAACAACGTTAATCCGAACAACGACATCGGGATGGACGCCGGTAGTGTCGACGCTCATTACGAATTCGATCCGGTCTCTTGTACGCCGACCCCGACATCCGCATCAACGCCAACTCGGGAAGAACGCCCACCACCGCTCCTACATCAGATCGATATCCTTAATTCACACGTACCTCAGATTCACCAGGTTCACACTATTCAACATCATCATCATCATCACCATCATCATCAGGCATCATCCCGCTATACCAGAGATAACATCGAGGCCAGGGTCCAAGCTATGAAAGCGGAATTTCATCAATTTCGTCAGCGACAAGCAAGAAGAAGGCAAAGTGCGCATCTCGAAAGCGCTTGCTGACTCCTCGAGCGTTTGTCCGAGCGCTTTGATTTTCGATCAATGGGACAAGTGCGTTTACAAAGTTCATTATAGATTGTGACCGAACTCGAACCTAAAATAACGACCGTGAAAATTGATCAATTCGAAACGACTTTCGTTCGATCGACGCTATTGCCAAAATAGGCTTTTCTTCCGAAACGCGATCGAACCACGGAATTGGAAGGCCATTTATTTCAAAACAATTTCTGAATTCTTAAAAAAATTATTATTTCTTATTAATATTAATGAATCCGATTTTCTAAAACGATACCTCGATCCACACGCGACTCGACATTAATGCGAGCCTAACGTATCGACGAAGAACGTAATCGAAATTAAAAGAAATAAATTTTGTTTATATACCGACCGCGAGGGTCGGTTCACGATGTTTCAGCGGCGGTAGAGCAATTCTTTTCTCATATTTCAATTCTTCCGAACCTCACGCGCGATCATTGATAAAAGGGGGTGCTCAATCCTTTCGGTTGGTAATGTAGAAAACGAAAGATTCAAGAAATTCAGGTAATATCCCACAGGAACGATAAATTCGCGTTGGATATATGAGCCCATGAGCGAAGGCATTGAAAAAAATGCCCATATCCCCTTCCTTACCTTGCTCCTAAAAGATGTATATATCTTTAGACCAAGTCTTTTGTTGGACGTGTACCATGAAGACATGAAAAAAAATAACTGAGAAACAAATCTCGCATTTGTCCCGCGACCCGACAAAGCTACTCCAAAGAAAGAACAAACAAATAAATTGAGAAGAAAAGTAGCCACTACCGGGACTTGGTGCTGCATATTTATACATTTACCAGCACCAACGACGATAACAACAACAACAACTACAACAACAACAACAGCAGTAACTTAAAGTTAATCACACATGATATGTAGGCATGTATGTATATACATATACTATATATATGTGTGTATATATATACATATAATATGCAAATACACGATATATATTGTAAGTAATAAAATGAAATAATAATGCAAAAAAAAATAATTAAATGATGAGCAATGGACTCGAAACGTGATATTAGGCCGAAGCTTGCCTCGAGATTGCTTAAGGACTCACTCGTACTGCACTGCCTGTTTAGGGTTTCGCTAGCGACCCAACATATTATCGGCACAATAATTTTTCTTAAGTAACCTTAATTAAAGAAAACTAAATAAATAGCGATGTGGAAGAGCCTCAACAAAGAGAGCAAGAGAGCAAGAGAGAGAGAGAGAGAGAGAGAGAGAGAAAGAACGAGATAATAATAATAATAATAATAATAACAATAATAATAATAATAATATTGATAATATTAATAGTCATAATGATAGTAATAACAATAAAATTATTATTATTAGTAAAATAATAATAATGATAACAATAACAATAGAGAATAATGTTTTTGAAATTGGGAGCTCGCGAGCTGATCGGTTTCGATATTCTTCGACGTTGCATATCGCGTCTCTGACCCATCGAGCGAGCAATGCCGGAAGATTTTTCTATCGTTAGATTTTACATAAACAAAAACATCGTTGACGAACTTTTTCGAATACAGAAAAAGGTATAAATCAAATGGAAGAAATCATTTGGAGAATTAAATTCGAGAGAGGAATTGGTCCGGTTTTGGTCCGGTGGTGAATGGTAAAATAATAAAATTATGATGACGGGCATTTTTATCTAAAGTACAAAGCAAGGAGGAAAAATGTGCCATTTGAAATTGAGATTGGGATACGCGATAAGTACTCTCTCGAATCGATTACGGAATATATCACGGGAGACTGGTTTGCGTTCCATGATGTATATCTACCAACAAACAAAAATATGGAATGTTTCAGTGACGATAATCGGGGTTCATATAGTTCTGGTATTCAAATAAGGTCTCCGAATTCAGGCCAGCTCAATTCCTCAATAAAATAAACAACGCCAGTTTTACGAGAACCCGCTCGCACCGCTTTCGAACTAATCGGGATTTCCCCGCAAGCCGTTCGTCTCGACATAAACGTGGTTTGGGATCAATTAATAAAAGAAAAAGAAATGAAAAAACCTGCAAAGTAAAGAATCACACGTTTGTGAGCGCATAAAAAATCATAAAAAAAACAAAATCTGTCGATGAATTTTAACAAACGTTTCACCGATTTCTCGCGGGCTCGATAATTTTCAATAAAAAAACAATAAAAATCAATTTAAAATGCAGTCAACACGCGTATAGTACACAACTGTTCTCTAACGTTAAAAAATACTATTTGAAAAATAATTGGAAATCGAACCCACCTAATTCTCACCATGAGCATTGTATGGAATCGTCGCACCTAGGATCGGGGAATCCTTCGAGTGAGCGTTCATTGTAAACAGTTTTCAAGAGCAAAGAAAAAAAATTAGCAAATAATTAAATAATGGAAAAAAAATCAATAAAATCGGTCGATCCTAAATAATCATCGCCTAATTTATACCATCCGTATACGAATCAAGAGTTGATTGCGTAGTCAATTTGAAAAAAAAAAATCAATGAAAAACATCTCGAGCGCGAGATCTACGTTCACGCGAGCGTCCCTGATCCTTGAACGTTTTAATTTTTTTTATGCTACAAAAATATTTTTTTTCCCCACATACGCACACAAACACACGATTGTGAAAGCGAACCAACGATAACAAGAAACAAAAGGATAATATTATCAAAGGCTCTATTCCTCGGTTCAACTATGAATAATTTGGTAAAAAGTGAATAAAAAAAAAAGAAGAAAGAGAGAGAGACGTTGAGAAAGGATGTGGCGATAATTTTTTGGTGTGAATATAACTGTACGTACAATTTTCAGCATCACGACCAGTCAGAGATATAGGAGTGTGTGCATCGAATGAATTCACAAGCGCGTTATTAATTTAATAATACTTTTATTTCATTATTATTATTTTGATATGGTTATTATGTAATGTACAACACGTATATAAGCTCGTAAAGTAAACGACGAGAGAACAAAGAAAATATGGAGGTGACACAAAGAGTACCAATATTCTAAAGTAATTCTAATAATTGAATTAATAATTTGATAATTAATTGATATTGTAAATCGTAAACGATCGTAGACCGTAGTGTATTAATCACCCACGGCAACGACGACCTCGACGACCTTGACGACCTCGACGACCTCGACGACGATGACGATGAACACGGCCAGGACAAGAGCTATCATGATAAAAAAAAGATGATCCAAGAGAACGAAAGAGTGAGCGAGAGAGAGAGAGAGATGACGATGTGTTTTTAATATGAGGACCGACCGTAGTCGGCCATTGCTGTTGTATCATATTAATTATATAAAAAAAAAAAAAAAAAAAACAAAACAAAACAAACAAACAAAAGAAAACATAGTTAACAATTAATATATCGAGTATTACTAAATAAATAAATTTAAAAAAATGTCTACAGACGATTCTTCCGAACCCCCCAAATTTTTTACGTAACTCGACGGGAAATACCTCGTTCGAAAAATGCGAAATTGAGAGCAATGGTGAAAGATCGAAATTTCACCGTGTCAGAAGCAAAGATACGTTAGAGGTTTTCTCATATACTATAGCTGGAAATGTATTTTCATTGCGAAATTGAAATCAATCCGGAAATGTGGGCCGTCTCAAAATTTGAGATATGGACTCGTGTCGTTGTTGTTGTTGTTGTTTTTTTTTTCTCCACACTATCCCATATATTAGAACGAATAATGAAATAATATAAATAGATATATTGGTATAAATGAAAATCATTAGAAATGCAGCGCGCATCTATCATTATCTTTTCGTAACATTTTTGTACGATATCGGCAGTTCTGAATCAGCGTGTTGCAATAATTGTCTTACGAAATCACGCTCGTCAAGATTTATAGTGTGACTCGAGAAGATTCTTTGATTGGGGAGAATTAGTGTAATATCACACGCAGTTTCGCGATTTTTCGCGATCGCGGCAAGCATATGAAATTTAACGCGTCTATATGACTGCTTCATTAATGGAGTCGTTATAGTTTTGATCCTCAAAAGGAGCTTACGCGGGCAAAATAATTCCAATGCCGATGGAGAAAAGAAAAACTGAAGAAAAATAATGAATAAAAAGCAGGGCAGTCAAGTTCTCAAATGAAACATTTGCAAATTATTTTCATCCACGACCAAGATTAACTTGTAACTGGTTCATTATTTTTTTTCTCACAGTCTTTTCATTGTCAATTTATTGAAAATTTCACATCAGCACTACCGTCAAATTTTATTATTCCGTTTTTCTTATTTCGTTCTAATTTTGTGCATAAATCAATAATGAGTCGCTTATGATAAATATCCGTTTGTAGTATACAAGTATACATACATGATGAGTATGTAATTCGATCTTACGAGGTCTTACGAGACTCGCGTTACCGCACAGGCATTTTACAAGGACTCTTTCCGCGCATTAGACACAACCTGACCTCGATCCGCTACGTCGTGCAAGGTCTCGTTACGGATTACACGAATGTTGGCCAATTGTTAACGAATGATAAATAATGCGCGTAAAAATAAAATCTAAAATCACTCCGTTGCGTGTGATTCATCTATCCATCTAAATTCATACGGTAGAGGCATCAGGCTCGGATCGGCTCGGCTCGGCACTTTCGGAGCAACGAAACGTACGCGCTCGTTACGATCGTCATGTAAATCGGCGTTGCCGCGAACGCTCAGCGATAACGCTTCATATTTTTAATAAAAATTAAATCCGAATACGTTTGGTTCAACTAATTTCTGTACCATTTTTCCAATTATCTCTCGGAATCTCTCGGAAACTCGATGTTTTGTGCTGCGTATATAAAATAATATGGTAGGAAAGAGCATGGAAATATCGGAAATAGTGTGTCGCCGGAGAAGCAGGTTTGTTGGTAAAGAAGCAGGAAAAAGCGCGCAAGTGTGGGATAATATGCATGGATTTTATTTCGAGTGTCCCGGGCACGTTGAATCCGGGATCGTGATCCATGCGAATGGATCTATTATCTTCAACAGTGTGACAAGGCTGTGGGCAGTCTGATAATGTAGCAAGGGGCGGATGTGACGTTACGTGAGGTCACCCACGCAAATGCGAGCGTGTGTATCGTGCATAGCTATCCCCGACGGTGGACAAACCTGCTGCCGCCGCCGCCGCCGCCGCCGCCGCCACCGCCGCTACCCGTTATTCAACGTCATATTCCCTTCCTCCGATCACCGAACTATATTCGATTATCACTTGTTTCATTCATTTTGAACGTTTTTTTTTTCTTCTTTTAGCGCGCTCTCACAATTCAATTGCCATAGTACTATTATATACATATATATATAAACAAGTATAGAAGGAAAATAAGAAAAAAAAAAAACAAATGAATACTTGGCGTTCGATTGATATAGCAAGCGATCAGAAATATATTTGAAATCCATAAACGATAAATATTGGGATAAAAAGTTATCGCATCAACCGCAACGAAAAAAAAAAAAGAAAATTGGCTCATTTTCAATTTACACAAGATCTCATTTATTGTCTCCTTATAGTTGGGGAAAAAAAAAAAAAAAGTCCTCGAAGCATGATTAAGACGCCTGCTCGCCGGTCAGAATTTAACCGCGAGTGCGGGCAGTGAGAATTGAATTTGTGGGTGGTTTCACACCAATTCTCAGTGATAATCGGTCTCAATAACAGCGTTATTACCATGAAATAAAGACCAAGGCAATAACATACTTTGGCTATTGCGGAGGATGCTGTTTTTTTTTTTTTTTTTTTTTTTTTCATCCGTGGGGCAGCGAACGCGAGACTTTTTTTCCTCGAAACTGCATGGTGCATAATATAAGTTTGATCGATGTGGGTGGGTGGCTGCTGCTGGCATGTTGATGCATTTGGAAAAAGCTTTACCGTACGCCGAGCATTGCAGGGGTACAACCGCATATTGAACGAATAACGAAAGTATCGCGGATCGGTGAACCGTTCGATTCATAAAATGAAGCCCGCGTCAAAGCGACGAAGCAACGACGGGGGTAGAGAGTTAATCCATTTGCTTGCGATAAACGATAAACAATCAAGATTGTCGTATAAGGCAAGGCATCCGCATTACTCTCTGCATTGCTGAGAACTTTTATTTTTCTTACTAAATTCCACGCGTATAGAGTAGCGCAAGCTTCAAACGTGCAATTACAATAATGCGGCGATTAATGTTATTTGTTTTCAATACACTCGACGTGGTTCGAATTGACGCTCTACGATTATAAACGTAAATCGTTGACAAGATCGAGGATGAGGCCAACTCGAATTTAACACCGCGAGTTTGCATTTAGCGCTCGAATGAGCCCGTGTCAAGAATGAATCGATCCGGTGTGCAAGACGGATATACGTTCTGTTTGGCACGCTTCATTCATTTCGCATAACATTTCGCGATGTATGCGTTTGCTCGAGATTTTAACAATGCTTCGGATGGGCCCGCACCGCGAGCAGGTTTACAATTAAAGGTCTCGCCGTCCTCCTTCCACCTCCGACCGCTTCTCGCTCTCGCTCGCCCCCTTCTCTCATCCTGCCGTTTGGTCCTCCCAGCTTTTCCACTTGCTTTTGTATTCACCGACTGGGCGAGCTTCCCGAGAGAACGCATCTGCCGCAATTACCTACTCTCCGCTTCTCGATCACTCTCACGGAGCTTGGATCAACGACAGTTCGGAGGCAACCGTTCGCGCGATCATTCTCTCCTCCTCCGCCAAATATTCCCTTTCGTTTCTCTTCATGCGCGCTTATATATATTTTTTATTTTTTATTTCTTCAATCTGGACCTCATTGTTAATTGAATCGGCGGCGCACGATGAAATAGTATAATCCGAGTGATCGCGCAGTGTTTGCCCCGATGGTGGCAGGCTGGAGGAAGAAGAGACGAGTCTGAGACTGTCCGAAGCAAAATCAGAGTATCCAGTGAGAAGAAGAAGAAGAAGAAGAAGAAAAAACTCATTTGCCCGAATTGCCGCCACCGCGTATAAGCAATACTTCCGGAAACGCCAAGATTTTCCGGTAAACGAAGGGGATTTCAATTGGAGGAAGCGAAAGAACCAATCCCATAAACTTGGGAATCGAAGAGAGCGGAAAGATCCAGAAAACAAGCTCTTCGTTTCGAAGCGAATAGACGCAAGAGCGTACGCGAGGATCGAGTTTGAGAATGAACGAGTATCGAAGAACGGAATGAAGAGGTCAACGACGTGAGCAGTGTGCAACGATTGATCGAAAAAAAAACGACGCCAGGTGTTGAAAAAGTTTTTGAGTGACGGTGATGACAGATGTGTTTGCGCTATTCCTCGTAACTTACGAGGCTTTGACTCTTCGGCTCCTACTCACGAGGTGTTCAAGCGTCATTGTTCATAGAACAAACATCAAGAGGTTTTACTTTGGTTATTAAAAAGCCGGCTGATGTCGGGTTACGTCACCACGAAGATGCAGCAATTCTTTGTGATATTTCTTTGCTGCGCAGGTTTGTTCTTCAATTTTACTCATTCGAATTTCGTTTTACTTTTTTTCATTTTTCATTTTTCATTTTTCATTTTCATCTTTCATTTGATTTTGCACAAACTTTGGCATATATACTCGATTACCAAAATTCATTGTTCACAATATTTATAGAAAAATGGATTCTTGAACCGATAGCGAGTATCGTGGCTCTCCGAGATGGCGCGACCAATTTATAAATCAGTATTGCATCTCGCGTATAAGTATATACGAAGAGCGGGTCCAAGTTCATTGCCTTTTTATTTAGTTTTGAAAATGCGGTTTAGTTTTGAGACGCCGCGTATCGCCGCCGAACGGTCAAAGATTCTATCACCATGCATAATTAATCATTTGTCGTTCCGATCATCGAGTTATCGGCGTACCGTATCTGGAATTGATATTCGGAATGGAAATTCGGGTCTAGGTCGAGCCCTTGCCGTAATATCGATCCTTCTATCGTCGTGAACGGGGCTCGATCGTTTGATCGTGTCATAAAGAGTGAACTTGACCACGTTCGTTTTATACCGCCACTACTACATTTGTTTGTAATAAAAATGAAGGATGCTTCGGACGATAACGCGGAGAGTCTTTTCGTTCTTGTTTCTCCTCCTCCAATCTAGTCGAGAGGCATGAAAAATTGAATGAAAATATATTTGCTACAATTACGGTATGTTGCATCAAACATGATTCTTCAAATTATACCAATTACAATATTATTACAAGCATACTTGATATTACAAAACTTTACAATTCGCGCTTCAAAAATAGCCCAAAAAATTCCAAATTTGTCAACCGTCTTGAGAGCTTGCTTTTTTTTTTTTTTTTACGGCGATCAGCTCGCTGTCCGTCATTCGAACGTTCTACTATCGTTGGACATTTGGAGCTAAATAAAATGATTTGTCTTCGCTCTGTAAATGCTCGTCGATACGCCATCCGAAAGAGTATCCGAGTGGTCGGGTGTCGCATAACCGCGTCAAGGTTTCTCGGTGTTATCACTTTTCTTTAACCAAAGGGTATATCAGCTTTCATTACGTTCGCCTCATTATTTTACCGCAACCTTCATTTTTCGACAATCACGCGAGACGAGAGAGAGAGAGAGAGAGAGAGAGAGAGAGAGAGAGAGAGAGTGTGTGTGTGTGTGAAAAATGGAGTAAAAACCTGCACATCCGCATAAACTTGGACGAAAAACAATGATAAAATGTTGAAATGATTTTCTCGAACATTAGCAGTGGGAGCGGTTGGGCTTATGATGGACGACGATAAGCCTCCGAATAATTTCACAGCAGCTGTCGGCGAGTACGTCGTGTTCAACTGTCATTTGGATTTTCCTCACGATTTACCAATACCTTACATTCTCCACTGGAACCGTGACGTAAGTGACGTAATCATCCGGTTCATATATTTATCGGACTTATTCTGCAAACGAGACATTTTTCAATGATATTATAGCTGCAACCGCGAAAGCCCGAAAACGCTCAGCGTTTTGTAGAGGTGCGAGCGCGCGAGATAAAGAAAGCATCCAGCGGAAAAGCGTTTGCTCCCAGCATTAACGCGATATGGGAGCGGGAGCGGTGTATATGCTGGGTGCGGTGCGGTGCGGTTACGAAGAATAAATAGGTTGAGAAAAGTCATTGAGAAAAAGAGAGCCAGCAGCACGTTCAGCATTAACTCGGGTAGTTATCAGGGACAATTGAAGCAACTATGAAGCAGGTCTATCAAAGGTAGAAAGAGTTGGGAGCTTTGCGAGCTCTCCGCCGGGCACTCCGGGGGGGAGCATTAGAGGCAAACCTTTAAACGCTGCTTGCGTAGAGCTATAGCCGCGGCATTGCCTAATCTGCATACTTGAACAAAGTATACTAGCCGGACTACCGTTTTATCATGCTCGCGCGTAGAACCCCATACGTGACACGACGCTACGCGCGCCAGCGGACAAATCTCCTACCCCCTGGTACCAACACCTATGTATATATACGTCTGCGATTCTGCGATATATCAACGAACAAAGCGATAAAAAGGCGTTCATCCGGCGGGCTGAAATAGACGCTTGTCGCGCGCGTCTATACCGCCGCATTGATTCTCGTTCCGGAATCATGTCGCCTTGGATGCGCGCGTTGCTGGAAAAAGTTTCGAAATACTGCAGCGACGCTCTATTTTATTATTTCCTCGTTCGCATGCACTCTGCTTTTGCCCTAATTTTCTGAACGATAAATCTATACAATATATCTTGATTTCCTCGCGAATAGTCGATCGGTGTCGTCGCGCGCGCTAACCGCAACCGCCCGCTCTCAAGGACGAACTCTGCGAGCATGAATTGGCCGGCCTCCCACGCGCGTTCGCACCAACACGCGCTTCGCAATTCATATAGCCAGCAGCAGCAGCAGCACTCTGCGATTATATCGCTGTGTCGACATTGTTTACTAAAATTCAACGCCCCCTCGAAATTGCTGATGAATAAAAAATCTTGTAAATCTTGACCCGCGAGTAAAAGAGTCTCACGAGAGATTTTCAAAATTCATGTTGTGCACGTAATTGCAAATACTTTCAAGGTCATTCGAAGAACGCGCGCGTGTTGACTTTGACAAATGGTTGTTGGAATATTTTATGAATTATTTAATGGGGAGTTATGCTTAATGACACGGAGGGGAGACAGACACGTTTCATCCGCGACAATCGTCGACGATGTGATGCGGTTAACAAAAATAGTGCGCTATTAATGCTCTCAAGCTCCTTATTATTCAACCTACCTTTTTCAACTTTTGGGCGACGCGAACTCGAATTCGAAACGCGAGGAATACTCTCTAATTTCGTAAATTCATACGATAGGTACTACGTTTATTAGCTATAGAGCCGTACCCGTCAACGATTCTTTCCACCGAATTCACTTGAGAGAAGAATAAACGTCTGAAAGCAATACGAAAGCAGGAAATCGCATCGGAATGCGCATTCCTGAGCGTTGTCTCACCGCACGAGAAACGATAAAATGATGAGAGTTAATCCGAGTGTTATTATATATATTGCCTAATACTCATGCCGCGCTATATATGTATAGGCATGCAAAGACAAGCTGGCCGTTATATCGAATTGGTTGAAGATATTCCTGCGCTCTGGTCGATCCTCCGAGCACTGTATCACACTGCCAATCATTGCGGCAGCAGCAGCAGCTGTACCGGGTCACCGTTAATGCATTGTCAAACGATTAAGCAGCCTTATTAGCACCATTTTTGTGAACCCTAACCGAGCAGTTGACCCACCGCGACTCTCGTAACACGTGGCGCATACACGAGTGTTATTCATGCAAAAATTCTTTTCTTCTCGGATATAGCGCTCGCACTTGTGTTCAATTTGTTTGTCAAGCAGTCTTTTATTTTTAATCTGAATTTACAATTTGAATTCTGAATTCCTCCGCCTAGTGTAGCCGAAAAACTAATAGGGATAGCTGAGGAGCGAGAGAGAGAGAGAGAGAGAGAGAGAGACAGATGCGCAAATGTGGACCGGATGCATGAATCTCGAAAAGCTCTCGCGCGAGCTTTGAATATACGTCGGCACTGAGGAACGTTAACTCGTGATAATTGATGCGTCTAACGTTTCAGGGACGAACGATTTTCTCCTGGTACGAGGTACCGGGCTACGAAAGAGTCAACAGCGTACTCTCAATTGCTGACGACTATGCAGGTCGGATACACTTGCTCGAGGGACCGGTAAGTCGTGAATACGGACAGGGAAGCATCAATCTGACCAACATAAGGGAGAGCGATCAGGGCTGGTTCGAATGCAAAGTCATTTTTCCCGACCGATCACCCAGCTCGAGAAACAATGGAACCTGGTTCTTTCTGAGCATCGAAGGTCAGTTTTCACGTGCGAGCACGCTCAAAAATTGCATTCATTCATAACTTTCATACTATGAAAAAAATGAGTCGACGCGAATCACATGACTCATGACCGAAGCATTTACGCGTCAATTTAGAACAAATAAAGGCATTATATTGCGGGTTTTATCGAGCAAGACACCGAATGACGATCCGCGGCACACCTATATCCGGTCCGTTTCTTCCCGCACCGATAGAATTTCGCTGACCGCGATTGACAAAGCAAATTTACAATCCGTTAAAGCTCTGCTCTGGCTTTGCCGCATTCCTGCGGGTATATTTAATTAATATATCATTGTAGACCCAGGTAGACCGATCAAGTTTTTCAAGCTCGATGAACCGCTACTCGTGGGCGGTTGATCGAGGGTCTAACCAAAATCAAATATAATTGACGGGGGGAGTTGGATTATTCAATTGAAATGTCGCGTAACACGAAATTAACATAAAGAATTGAAGTAATAGGTAATTGACGAGGATGCGCGGCGATATAATCGAGCGAATAATGAGAATAAGATGTGAGCTCCCGCACTAACCAAGAACCCGGCAGACTCATTAAAAAATTCAATGCAGGCGCGTCGCCGACGGACGATGTTCCAGGTGAGAATTTGCTGGCAATACCTCCTGTCAACAGAACCGTCATGGAAGGTGACGACGTCGATTTCGAATGTGTCGCCAAAGAATCTACTTCCATTGTCAGTTGGCTTCGAGACGGTATCGAGATCACGGAATCAGAGGTTAGAACATTCGATATGCCGGGTCGAGACCGGCGAATATAATTAATCGAGCCCCTCGGGGGAGGAAGAATCCTCCGTGCCGGTGCTGCCATCGCCGCCGCCGCCGCCGCCGCCGCCGCCGCCGCTGGACCGATAGACCAAATTGATTATTTAATTTTTTTTTTCTTCCATAGGATCTGAGACTCAGAACGTCGACGAATGGCAACGGGACCTTGGAGATTCGACCGGCTGCGATCGGTGATCTTGGCGAGTACACCTGTGTCGTAACCGACACTCACGGTGACACTCAAAAAGCGTCAGCCTTTCTCAATGTTCAATGTAAGTGTTTCGAGCAAACTTAATAATTCTTTTATCGCATCAATAACGCGGCCGCAGCTTTCAAGACAATTCTCATGCTTTTCATGGCGGTGTGTTTCAGATAAAGCAAAGGTTATTTATGCTCCCCGCGATGTTTTCCTACCTTACGGGAAACCCGGTCGCCTCGACTGTCACTTCCGGGCGAATCCTCCGTTGACTAATTTACGCTGGGAAAAAGACGGTTTTCTTTTCGATCCTTACAACGTGCCTGGAGTTTTCTATCGACGCAACGGATCCCTTTACTTCAGTAAAGTTGACGAAACTCACTCGGGAAGTTACAGCTGCACGCCGTACAATGAATTGGGCACGGAAGGACCAAGCCCAGCCATTTCAGTGGTAAATATTGCGTCTAACGCTCTCATTATTAATCCCCTTATCCCCCCGCTCGCCTATTACCCGGCTCCATTTAACCAAACTTTGATCCCGTATTGTTGACGCGGACTCTTGTCCGCGGTCGACGAATCAACGGATGACAAGGGAAAAAAAAAAAAAAAATATCGCAACGACTCGTCATCCGCAACTAGGTACCGAGCGATGCTGGGTTCTGCTGACTCGCGTACTCGAAACGACGGCACAGATCCGCTCCGAAAGGCGGAACGAAAAGAGAAAAGCCGATTTCTTCATTGAGGCGAATGAAGCGGTTGATTGAGGCGATGGCGCCCATTACAACTCGTTCTTTGCCAATTGTTTGCTCCTATATAGATAGCTGTCAAGTGCAATTCGAGAGGCGCGTATATCGCGAATCGTACGCGTCAAAAAAGGATAATCCGGCCAAAACCCCGTCGTTCAAGTATATTTTTAAGTCGTTTCTCTGCTCTCCGATCCGTGCGCGAACGAGGATGAGGATGCGCGAAGATTGAGAAAAAAAAAAAAAAAAAAAAAAAAAGAAAAACTAAATGAATGAAGCGGTTTATACCAGCTCTCCTCGAATGATTCAGGTAGTCCAAAGACCCCCGATCTTTACCGTCACGCCGCAGCGCCTGTACATGAGAAAATTGGGCGAGACGCTCGAGATACCCTGCGACGCGAGAGACGGTGATCAATCCCAGAGACCGGCCATCGTATGGTTCAAGGATGGCTCTCCGCTCGTCCAGGAACGGACCATTCTCCGCGGGGGAAATCTTACGATAGAGCGAATCCAGGAACAAGATCGTGGCTTGTACCAATGCGCTGCTAGTAACGAGGCTGCGACGGTCGTTGCCGATGCCGAACTCATGGTCCTCAATGTTCCGCCAAGGGCTCCTTACAACCTCAGCGCAAACAGCAGCAAAACGGCGATAACGCTGACTTGGGTGCCCGGCTACGTCCGACCCAGGATGGAATACGCAGTCTGGTACGACCGATCCGATTCATACTCGAATTCGATACTTATTGTGAATGGAAATTCATTGATCGGTGCGTGAATTAATAATCGAATGCAGGTACAGGCCAACTGATACGGCGGAATGGAAGACGATGAAAATTCCGGCGAAAAAAATAACCGAAGCAACGGTGTTGAATCTAAATCCGGGTCAAGAATATGAATTCATGGTGCTGAGCCAGGACAATCATGGGGACGGGATGTTCAGCAAATCGATACGCGTACTGACGCTACCGAACCAGGGTAATCGCGATCGTATATAGTTAAAAAGTCTTGGAAAATATTGAGATCGCGCGCAATGACAATGGCTGTATTATTTTAGGTACGATGGACCGAAACGCGGCATCGGAATTTCGCAGCGGTAAAGGTTAGTTTGCTAATAATAATAATAATATACGCAATACGTATAGTATACCAAAATACCGCGACATCGATGATGAGCGTTTAAAATATTTTTCACAAGAATCCGATCTGATGGGACCCCCGCGAAACGGTAAAGTTCAACCAACGGCCGAAGGTTATCTGGTTACTTGGGAGCCGCCGTTGTACGGCAAAGAATTGGTCAGATATTATACGGTGAAATGGTACCGCGGATCGACCGATCAATTGTACGGCAGGGCAAAAACGGTTGATCCATTTTACCTCGGTAAGTATACTATATGCGCAGCGCGCGCTATTGATCCTTATTCTCTTCTCCTTTCCTCCGGCATTGTACGCTGATCAATGAATTTTCATGGTACGCAGTTAAATATTTGGAGGAAGACAACACTTATACGTTCGAAGTGTCGGCAAACAGCGAAAGAATGGCGGTCGAAAGCGCGACCGGGAGTCGTTTCAGCTTGGACGTACCGGCTTATAGGCGGCACAGAGCCATTTCCATGGGGATCGTCGCGGGAATTGGATTCCTCTCGGCCTCACTCGCTGCTGTATGGTGGGCCAGAAAAAGATTTTGCCAACAGCAACCCGGCGAAAAATAGATAAATAACCTCTAGTTTGCCCCCGCCCGCCCTTCTTCGCACAAATAGCTACTATACTATTACGCTCTCGCGATTGAATTCAATAATTCGATACGAATGTCGCAACGGCCAACATTTAACATCAAATATAGGAGTGGTTACGGAGTGGTTTTACAACGGCCGAAAAAATTGACGGGCGACGCATCGGCGAGTCCTTGAAAGCATTTTCCTCATCTATCGATTTATCAATAACGGCTCCAACCTTACCAATACCCGTGCGTCGCTGACAAAATCAGCGGCGGCACAGGAGCAGGCCTTTCTCTATCTATTTCTTCTGTCTCGATTCTGCTCCTATCTCGATTTCCACCCCGTTCTTTCGATATCCGTACTCATTGGTCGGGGTCGGTCAACTTGGGCCGTTTGGACCATTTGCATGGAAAATTGGACGCGCGTTTATCCTCTCGTCTAATCGTTGACTTGCACCGAGCCAGTCGTATAGTTAAGTCAACGCAAACACGACGAGTTTGCGTTGTTGTTTTTTTTCTTCCTCGTCTCTGTAAATAAATTGGATCGATCGCGATCGCGTTTGAGCCTCCCCGCTACTCCCCCCGTCCCTTTCTTTCGGGACCTTTCTTTCCTTGCCATTTTTAATAACGCTTTTGTCACTCCTTTTTTCTCCTTCGTCGCACCTCTTCAATCCGCCACCGCTGTGCAATTCGTACCGCAAGGGGTATCGTTGAATAACGTTATCGAGATACGTATATCGTACATGTATTCCAGTATGCAGGGTTTTTTTTTTTTTTTTTTTTTTTGTTTTAATTATCATCGACTCTCAACTCGTATCAAAGTATCAACACTGCTTTAAGATCGATTAAAACTCGACACGTTTTTCTCTTCTTTATGCGTTCGAACGCGCGCAGCGATTTGTAATAGAAAAAAAAAAAGTATCATTAGGTCGGTCGTCGAATGAAGCGTTATTTATTTTTTGTTGCGAATATAACGCGCGCGGCTACTGCCCCTCGTGCGAGAAAACCATAACGTTCTTGGCTGGCTTCGTAAGTACCGAATAATCCATCCCCGTCTGCACACGGTATAGTATAGTATTTCCGTAAATATACTCTCATCGCGCTTGTCCCCGAGCATGAGTTTTAAATAAAAATCCTTTCTCGAATCCCAGCCCATATTTCAATACTACAATTTCGATTTTTACATTCACGATCAATCTTTCAGAATATCAACATTTTCAAACGCGCGCGATTGCCGCATTTTTATTCTACACGCGTATACGAGGACGCACGCGCGCACCTTTTCTATTTTATCATCTGTCGCTGTGTTCTAATTTAATTATTATGTATATTCGACTCGACTTGACGTGTAAATTGAATAAGAAATTTGGTCAAGAGTAGTTTGACGAATAAAAATTGGTATATCCACCAAAATTACGATATCATCGTATTCCGAAAATTCTATCAGCTTTTATTATATTTCAAAGATCCCGGTCGATAAAGTATCGATGGTAACCAGTCGCGACTGTAGGTCAAATAGCAGCAGTTTATAAACAAATTAATAGTGCTCGAATATTCTTTTTTTTTTGTGTGTACACGCTCGCCAACTCATCATCGACGATCGTAATTATAACAGAGTCCCGAAAAAAGTTCCAATTGGCGGGACTTGAGTGGACAAGTGAAACTCACTCGTGAGTCTCATGAATGGGACTTTTTCGACTTTTGTTTGGGACTCGTTGATGCGGCGCCAGGCGGGAAGCGCATTGAAAGGTACAGCAGCAGTTACTTTCTACTTCTCAGAAAAAAATGCTTTACCAATGATTTTTATCAATTAACACGCGTGAGTATAAATCGGATAAAAAATATGAATTCCGCAGAAAAAAAATGCGGCAGTCTTCTTTTCTTTTCTGTCCGGAGGATTTCCGGTGCGAGCGGGGAAACGAAAAACCACGCACCACCCATGCTTTTGTTATAAAACGCTTTTCATATTGGCAGACGTTGTAATTTTGCCGCCGCCTTCTCTTAGCAACGGCTAATTATCAATTATTCCGAGTATAGCGGCGCTAGATCGCCAAACTGCTGCTGCTCTTTCTTTCATCGGCCTTGAGCGAATGAACGCATATAGTATATACTATACTATAGTACATATAATCTCAAGCGCGCGCGCGCGTTCCATTGTCAAGTGAAAAATAATATTATATCTATTGAAACAGTGTCGCGCGCTTTAGCCTTGTCTCGATATACCTCAAAATTCAGCCTCTCTATATACGCGATAATCGCATAATAATATGCCTGGTATATTAAAAAAAAAAAAAGTATAGGTATAAATATGAAAATATGAAAAAATGATTGTTCGATCAATATTTCAATATTTTAGTAAAATTCAAGCGTCGCTGCTGCTGTACGATCTTTGAACGGATGATTTCGAGTTCACGGCCATTGGAAATAATTAGATACGAGCACGTGGACGACCGACTTTTGTTACAGCGAGAGAGAGAGAGAGAGAGAGAGAGAGTAGAGAACGAGAGCAAGTTAGTGAAATTGTTGAGTGAATTAGCGCGACGTCGATGAGAGCGTCAGGGGGATCAGGGCGGAGGCGCGGCGACAATGCGTGAAGATGTCTGGAGCGAGCAGCGCGACAAGCCTTTGGTCTTCGCATTGACGAATGCAATCAGTTTTCTTTGTCCGACGCTTTTACGACAATGCACACGCGGGACTGGCAATTGTCCACGAATTCAAATCATATATTTTTATTTAATCCTTGCGCGCGCTTTAAAAACATAAAGCATTTTGCCCTGGCATTTTTTCCACAGACAAAAAAAAAACAGTGGATCGAACTTGTACCGCGGCAACTCTAATGCGGAAACCCAGCGGATTAGCGGATGGCAAATTTTATCGAATAAACACAAATTCATTCTTCGTTTCTTCGAAACGCGATGCCCCCGCGTCAACTTGGACCACAGTTTATTCTCGTATTTGATTTTTTTTTCTTTTATTTCATGTTTCTTTATTGGTTTCCTGTCGATCGGCATATATAATTGCGGTTGTCGCACGAAAATATATGTATCGGAATTATGCGCGAATTTTCGCGTTGTAATTTTTTCCGTCGATTTATTTTTGCCATTATATTGTAATAATATGTGAAAAATATCAGAGTTCTTGGAACGACGAGGCCGAAAAAAAAAGTCTTTGTCAAAAAAAAAAAAAAAAAAAAAAAAAAAAAATGAACCGAAGCAGGCTGGGCTCACTGGGCTGGCGGGGCCAGTGTAAGTTGTAAAGCAGCCGTGTCAAGTTCGTTGTACCGCGCGCGTAACACGAAGCAGAAACCTCACGATTCATTGTTGCGCGCATGGTGATGAGCGTACTCCGATCATACTGTGTGCCATAGTGTATATATAATATATATATCGTACGATTCGCTCAGCTATTCGGATAGCTGCCGCGTGCGTCTTTTTATTATTTCTGTTGAATTCACTTTTCATTAGTCGCTGCTGCTCGTCTTTCTCTGTTCTCGCTCTCTCCGATTCATTCCAAAAGTTACGCGCCTCGTAGGTATCTTTGTTTCTCTATTCGAAACGGTCTTTCCCTGTCCCTCGTCGCGTAGCGAGCTTGAAACGCCCAAACGCGAATGAAGCGACGATGAGCCGACGAGACGAGCGACGAAGCGCGGCGGTGGTGGCAGGCTGCGCAGAGCGGCGAGCGGGGCGAGGTAAGTCTGCGCAAAGCACATAAACTCTGGTAACTCGTAAGCCGAATAACTCTACACTCGCCAGTCTGACTCTGATCTCACGCTCGTGATCATGTTCCCAACCGACGAGTAACGAGAGTCGTCGAACACGTGAGTTCGTTCAAGTCGTCTTTAACAATACTCCCCCCCAATAATCTATATTACGCATTTGATTTTTAATTTAATACCAAAATCTTTGGCCATTTCCGATTCATAGCCCCGCATCGCCGATGTAATATTATATTCCTAGATACTCTTGCTAACGCTCTTCGCCCCTATCTTTTTCATCATACATAGCCATAGAAACAGTTTTTTTTTCTTTTTTTCTTCCTCCTGCGCGTTAGGCTGCTTGTTTTCGGCAATTTTGAAAAGAAATAAAAACAAAACTACGCACAATTACCGTATCTGCGACTTGGATTACGTATATATCGCGATTCGAATATAACGACGTTAATTTCGTTATAATATTCTGATATTATCGTCCGTACATGATATCGAACGAATTGTAATATCGATCAATCGGCGGCGATACATCGATTTTTCAATATTTTTTCAATGCAGCATTTGAATCGCGTTGTCGTTACATAACGCTACGCGGCGCTCTCTCTGCTGCTGTGCGCATGGTTTCTCGCGAGTGGACATTTTTTTTTTTTTTTTTTTTTTTTTTTCTCTCTATGAAAAGAGCGCGACGGAAAGTCGAATTAGCAAATTAGCCAAATAAATAATCATCTCGAGTCTCGAGTGAGAAAGAATTTTTCTTCTCTTTTCTCTTTTCGTATATTATTTGTTTCATTAATATTATCCTGTGAAAGAAGCAGGGCGGAAAATTGATTGTTCGAAAAAGAAATGACAGCGATATTCGCGTGTTTTATAAAAATGTTCGGGTTCAAGGTCGCGGCGGCACGGTTCGCATGGCTTCTCGCGTGCTCCAACCGTGCCGATTGGTGAAAAAATTCTTCGAGAGCGCCTTATGCCAGATAAATTTTCTGACGAAATCACGCGAGAAAAAGAAAAATAAAAAAAAGAGCTCCTAATGTTTTGGGGGCCGCGGCGCGGCGGTAGCCTCGTGTGTTGATGCGGGCAGCGCCACGCGTTAAAGAGCCTGCTGTGTCGTTACTCGTTGCTGCTCTCGCACCAAACCGAGAGCTATACATATAACAGAGGCGTCATTGACACGAGATACGGAATAAAATTATTCAAAGAATACCCGATGTTAATGATATTAGAAAAAGACTTGAACCAACAAAATTTCCAACATTTTACGGATAACTTTTAGCAGAATGAATGAAAAATAAAAACACATATATAATTATTGAATTTGTCTCTTCGGCTCAAATTCAAAACTGTAACGGGATAACATGGCCTGAAAATACTTGCGGTATACGTAAAATCTGCTAGCTCGTTAGAAAAAAAAAAAAAAAAACTGCTTAATCGTTCCGAGCGAGCCGGTGTCGCGAGCACGATGCGCGTCATTCATAAAATTTATTCGCATTTATACAGGATTTTTTCGAAAAGTTGCTCGTTATTTGGACGAAAAAAAGTACAATCATTGAAAATCGTAAATATAGTCAGTTGATAATAATTTCATATAAAAATAATAACGAAATTATAATTGTTTCGCGAAGCAGGCATGAATACACGCGTCAAAGGGTGGGTGTGATGGACACGAATAATATCAAAGATGCTCCGGTTTTGAAGCGAGTCTGTTATACAATAAAGCATTCCGATAGATTAGAGTAGAAGATGGAAAATAATGTTTATTCATAAAAATGAATATTTTTTTTAACGAGTGGAAGAATTGCGACAATGATATGCTGGTACTAGTACCGGCGGCATCGCTGTACTTTGCTGCCGCACGATAGTTGATAAATGAATCGTGCAAAAGAAGACCGCATTATTTTTATCGTAGCTGTCTTTGACCCGCCCCGTATTAATTTTTTCTCGCTTTCTCCATTATTATTAATATTTATACCGTGCGAGAAAAAATGTCAATGTTTCTCGTCGTATGATTTCGTAAAATACGCCAATAGCGGCAATCATTGATATCATCGAATGTATACCTATATATGTATATGGGATAAAAATTTATTCGACGTATTTTCATACTCGCAAGATAATATACTTGTACTATCCTTTGAGAATTGAGTTGCTCGCAACAATAACAGAGTACAATTCGGACTCGCGGTGCGCCTAATTCTTGAAATAATGTGCATCGCGAATGACCAAAGATCAGCCGTCAAAGTATTTCACGGGTTATCTTTGTTCTATCTCGATAAGTGTGTTTCTTTCGCCGCGGTCACACGTGTATCGTCGAAATCGAAATTGATGAGACTGCGAAAAATACTTGAGGAGGAGGAGGAGAAGAGGCGGGATATCTTTTCGGTTTGTTTTTCTCGTTATCGGTATCCAAAAGACGAATATAATCTTCATCTAATCGCGCATATGACTCGTCTCTGCCGCTCTCATTTTCAATTTTTATTTTTCATTTTTTCCTCACACCCTACATAGAAATTTTTGTTTGTTTTTTTCTCACGCTTATCGAGACAAGAAACTCGCTTATCTAATGCGCAAAGGCATCGGACTTTCGACCAAACGGACCATCGAAGACCGGTCTGGTGGTGTTCCTGCTTGTGGTACTACAACAAGAAAATACATTTTATGTATCACAACGGCTCTCGAATACACACTGGTTATATTTATTATTTGACTAGTCAATCTTCTTGTCGATTATTCGTCGAGCGACGTCCGGTCTATTCATCAACTCTTCCATTCATGCATAGTTATCTCTGAATTTATCATACATTATAACATATATAGTATATGTATATATGTAAATATACACCACCAGCCAAAAGTATGAAAACAGAAATCTCAGCAATTTCGAGAGCTGAACTGAAAATTCTATTGCTCCGTCGAAAAAAAGCAAATGTTAAGATTTTTTCCGGAGCACGGCCGTTTCATTCGGCCTTATTCCGCGTCTTGAAAATATTTTATACCATTTTTTCTTTCAAAACCGATACCTATATACTTTCGTTTTACCTTTTCATTTCGAAAATTAAAAATGATCCAAGCGTCAATCTTAGCCTTTCCATTTTTTATTTTGCTAATTTTTTTTTCTCACTCGAGACGCGGTAAAGAAAAATAAAATAATCGTTTCGTCGTTGCTTATGAAATGTGTTGGTGGTGCGTGTGAAAGTGAAAATAAAAGATAATAATTTTCTTTTTCGTATCATCCGAAAGCATATATGTATACGTATGTATTTATAGGACAATCGATCCGTCTAAACAAAATTTAAAACGCGTCGCTAAATAAGATTTGGACGCACCAACGCGAGGCTCTAATATTTTTGTTTTCAAATTTAAGTGAAAAAATCATGATATGAAAAAATATCGATTTTTCAATGCTCCAACGACAAATATTAGTACTCGATGAAAAGTAGATTCTCCCAAAATTAGAGTTTGAAAAAAAAACTTGATCTTCTCCAAAACTTTTATTTCAATTTGTCGTAAAACGTATTATTAGATATTATAGCATAAAAAATCATTTTAAAATGCAAAATATAAATATAAAGAGTAGAGATTTAAAATGTGTGAAACGATCGTTGGACTTGTTTGACAAAGCAGGTAATCGTTGATGGATTCGTTGATATACTCCATCGACACAACTTATAAGAGAGGAATATATCTATCGGACACTTGTCAAGGCAACATTTTGGTTAGCGAGAAGAGCCATGCAGCAGCTAATATAAGATCGATTCTCGATTCTCACTCTCAAAATTCTTTATCGCAGAAGCAGTGTCACTCGCGCTTCATATACGTTGGAAACACAATAATTTTTCAGCGCAAATTGCACTTCCATGGTCCACCGGAAGTGCACTGTTCACGATGTTTTGACTATTGTCAATAAATCAAATCCTTTATTCGTTGTCTTAACGTTTCTCCGAATTTTCGGACAATCGCTCCCCGCGCGACCCCGAACCCGTATAGTATGCCTTTTTCAGGCTTTTCCAATCTCCGCTCGCCGCCGCCGCCGCCGCCGCCATTACTTTTTTTTTTCTTCAACGCGCAAAAGGGAAAACAGGTAAAACGTACGCTCAACACAATAATATGAAATATGTTTTATCCCGGTATATAGTTTAAAACTCGAACTCGACCTCGATCGAGTCTCCCGGCGGTGTTATGGTGCAGTATCATATGCCTGAGCGATCATCCGCCGCTACATCAATGGCTCATTTGTCCGGGAACTGTATATATAATCGCCCGAAAGATACGCAGAGCTGACCGATTCATATCGCGCGGGTTATTCGCTCGTCGCTCGCACCTGGACCAATCTATCGCTGCATATCAAACTTTTTTCAATGTTTCAGTGCATACCCCCCGTATTTGCTTTCATGTCGAGAAGTGATTGAGCTTCGAGCTTATATACCTGTATGATGCGCGCTTTCGAGTCTACGAGCAGCTGACGTGATTTTATTCGATGCGCCATTGCAAGGACGTTAGCGCGCGCATGCGCTAACGCTCAAAGTTGAATCGAGCCTCGATCGCCGCACGTGCGGAGATGGCCCAAAAAAAAAAAGATAATTTTATTCAACGTGTATACACTCGCAGCGTACAAGCTGCTGACTGTAACACTGCCCGTGACTGATTCTTTCATCATTCGATTCACCATCGCAATAAGTTTATGCGCATATACTTCGATCGACTGCAATTATCACGGCGTATGATAATCGTTTAGTTGCAAACCTCGGTTCTCAATAGGTTTTTGGTTTCTTCTCCAAAATATAATATCATCTTTCGTATAATAACACGAGCCTTTCTTTCTTGTTATTTGCTTGCTCTGCCTTTCCAATAATCGTCTTTCTTCATAACCTGGTAGGCTATTACAAAATATAAATAGAAAGCTTATATCGAAATATCTTGCGTCGCCCAATCTATACGACGCGACAAATGCGAGCATTATTGTCTTGTTTTCTTTTCTTTTTCAATCGCCATTAGCTCATATGAGCTGGCTCCTCGTCGTGGTACAAACAACGAGAACATATATTTACATACACTTGTATTATTTTGATACGGCGAAATAAAAAAACGACACTTGCAGTAAAATCTGCACGAGCCTCGTTTGTAACATCGTGTTAATTGATAGGAGAATATATATCTCTATGAGACACGTTGGATGAAATTTGATCGGTTCGAGTTACTTAGTTTCCGAGTCATTCAAACGGTTTTGGTTCGGAGTGTACCCCGGGTGATGCTGGTATTCCCAAACAAATTGTGAGCTCCCAGCGTGCTGGATAGCTCGGTTTTGACCAGCAGCAGCAGCAGGTATGAAAAATCTTTCAAGCAGAATGAAAAAGGTTTTCACGTGCGTCCAGACTCGACATAGCCAGGATAGTCGAGTAGCCCAAGACAAGAAAAAGAAAAAATATCAACATATTTCGACTGTAACAAAAAAACTGGCATTATGAAATTATATTTTTTGTTACAGTCGAAATATGTTGATATTTTTATATGTATAATTATAGGCCTATATTATATTGGTTGTGATAATAAAATATGTCATCGCCGTATGAAGCAACGTTATATAAACTTGTATATATGGATCTACAATAAGAGCATGCACCAATTTATCTAATAACATTCAGAGCTGTACAAACATTAAATTTATTTATCAAGAAAAAATGTACGTGGCTCGATCAATCTCTCCGCACAATCTTCATCCATCAACGAAAAATGAGAAGATAAGAGGGTAACGCGTTTTTTTTTTTTTTTTTTTTTTTTTTTTCCACGCCATTGATAAGAAAACGACGTCTCGTGTATATACGTGTTTTCGCAAATCAAAAAGCGCACGACGAGCGTAAACACGATATCATGATAGACCTTACGGAAGAAAAGAGCCCTGGGAAATTTCATTCGTATATATTCCAAGACGCGGCGGCGGCGGCGGCGGCGGCGGCATTATTAAATATTATTTTATTACATACTATTCGTTTTGTACAAGCAGCGAGTTACGCCCAACTGAGATTCGAAATGACAGTAACGACGACGTATTTATTTTCTTGTTGCAGCGCGTCGAGCGCGATTACGAGACGAGCGATATATTACCGCCGGGGTTTTTCGGCTCGTGCTGGGCTCATGCCGAATTTACGGAAGGTTATAATAAGAAGCGCGCAGGAAAACAATCCACCGGTCCGATCATGAGACCCTGGACTTCGAAATCCGTTATTCTCGCAATAGTCGGTCTGATATTCGTCGCCATCGGAACTACGTTGAGTTTCATGTGGCCAACCATCTTCCGAACGATTCTCAGCCGGGTAAAAAATTAATTTATTTATATGATTTCTTAACTCGCTCAACATTTTTTGTTTACAAACTCTATTAGGAACTGCCTCTATCCCCCGATTCAAGGAGTTTCGAAATTTGGCGCGACACCACCGATGTTCCGGTAAACATTGAATTTTTCTTCTTCAATTGGACGAATCCGGAAGAACTGAAGATAGCTGGAAAAAAGCCGAACCTCGTGCAAGTTGGCCCGTACGCGTTTGTGTAAGTACCTATCCAAAATTCTTCCTTTTTTTTTACTTTTCCGTTTCTTCATCGTTGCGTCGTGTTGCGTATCTCGCTGTATCACACCGTGATACCTACGAGCAGTCGCTCGCGCCTTATTCCGCGCATATTACCAACTATTGTATGAATATATTATGCGCTATCAAAATATATCGCCCCTTGACACGACTGAACATTTGCGCGATAATCCCAGCGGGAAGCATCTTGTCAAACGAAAAACGTCAAATTGCCGCGCCAGCCACCTCGGTCAAACCAGATACATACCATTAAGAAGCCGAAAAAGCGGTCGGCGGAGGCTGGCTCCGCCTATGCGTTGCAAGCCTGGTGCATCGATGAGCGCCCTATTTTTCGCAACATTGTACTCAATACACCGCGTAAGCGTTATCGCGCGTTCCAACATTTACCAATTCATTTTTTTTATTTTACGTATTTCATTATATTCGCGCTATTATAAAAATAGAAACCTCAAATTTATTCGCGAAATTCGCGATTTCCATTCGATTATTATTCGATACGATATCAGCGGTGGGGGGCTATCGCAGCATGGCTATCGTCGCGAGTCTCAAGTGTTCGAGCGCCGTATACGCACGACAATACATATATGAGGCAGACCTCAACCATTTTTCATTGTCTTGAATTTTTTTAAATAAAATACCTCCCAACTAAAGGATATATGAGAACCAGTTTTCAAATTTTCATCTCGAGTCTTTCAATCAAGAGTTTCGATTTTTCCAAAAACCCCGATTTAGCGACATTTTTTCTTCTATTCTATTCTTTTTGTGCACAAAATTCAAGTTTTTTGTGATTCATATACCTACTACCATAATCACAGTAGTCATGATATGATTCACATGAGAAAATTCGACTTTTTTGCGAAAAAAAGAATTTATGTTAGAAGAATAAAAAAAATAAAAAAAATAAAAAAAATAGGCCCAGAATCGGATGAGCAGCGTCAAAAGTCGTGAAATTGGTCATACTATTTAAGAGATTATTTTTCGTCTTGTGTAAATCGAAAGAATCGCGAAGATGGCGGGCGGGCGGGCGGGCGGGCGGGGGTAATGGAGCAATTTTATGCAGATTCAACTCGCAATAATGATCAATTATCTTGGCGTCTGCATGCTGGTCTAGCTGGTCCGCGAGATATGAAGGTCATCGGGCATATTTCAGATGATGAAATTAAAGGCAATCGGGAAGCAATGGTTAACCCCGTAATATTGCCTCGTTAATGCGTTAATAAGACGATTTTG
The DNA here is from genome assembly GCA_037576405.1 of Campoplex capitator. NCBI lineage: Eukaryota > Metazoa > Arthropoda > Insecta > Hymenoptera > Ichneumonidae > Campoplex > Campoplex capitator. The sequence goes on along the minus strand of JARBWI010000322.1, from coordinate 15,572,009 downwards.
TTGGACCTCTTGCATTCTCCTAGACCGCGCGTGGGCCGTACCGATACCGAGGATCTTTCTCATTAAACAATTGACTTTTGTTAATTACTTTCTCGTGAGACTCTTATCTTTGTCTTGGCCTCTGCCTATGGGGCGGTGGTGACGCGCGAACTGCGGAACACGACAGATAAAGCATTACTTTCTTTACTCTGTTTGTTTTTTTTTTTTTTTTTTGTTTTCTTCCTTACTCCAATAGCGGCCCCCGCCGCATGGATCCGCGACACGAGACCCTTGCCCCCTTGTTTCTCGAAATGTTCAACACCCGGGACTCGTGTGACGGCGGCCGTATCTCAATTACAACAATTTATTCTTCTTCAAATTCATTTTTTATTTAATTGAAAACAAAAAAAATCAAATAAAATTTAAAAAATATATGCAACTATAGAAATGGCCGTTTCCTCGAACAGAACCGAGTTTCGTTGCAAAAATCGTTTTAACAGAGGCTCAATCAAGCTCGATTGCAGCAGAAACATTTTCGCTGCGTCCAAGTTCGCGCCTGCCTCCAAGGCGCTGGGCGCTGGTGCCACTGCCGCCGCGCGTCTAGCGTACATCATCTCGAATATTCGTGTTCATCCACTGAAAAAGCGTTTTTTCGTCGAATCAAAATCTATGATTTTTTTTTTTTCTCCTTTATCCATACCTATGTAGTACGTTCGTTGTTTACAATGATTCTCAACGGATCAAGGACGTATGAGCAGAAAAATACTCGCGTCACTGGTGCACGGCACATTAATATTATTTGGTAAATATATAAATGCGTGAACGTTAATGTCCCAATTTTTATGCCGCGTCAATACCTGATGCCCAACAAGTTGATGAATTTTATTCACGAACAAATCTCGGAGGTAAATTGTTATCGTACATCGTACATTGATTCGTCACGCAATTGTCACGTCAATCATGATCAGTGAATATAGGCCATAAGATCGAATCAAGAACACCAAGATAGAAAGAGAGAGAGAGGAAAAATGTGCTATGCTGGTTATTTAAACTGAGAATTTGTGTGTGCGCGTGTGTGTGTAAATAACTTGAGCGAGTTAAACGCATTTCTACGAACGCTGATGGACCAGAAGTAGCTTTCGGAGATGCGAGGGCTGCGCGAGGCGTTATCACTTTGTAACAATTTTATCACGATACGCAATTATACCCTGCTCCCTTAATTATTTTGTCAACTCGTTGTTAATGACGACGATGATATAATGATCGACGCTCCGATGTTGCTCCCAGTGAAAAGAGGCAGAAGGTGAACATTACGTTTCACCCGGAGAACAATACGGTGAGCTACTTGCAGAGAAGAACGTGGCACTTTGATCCGGACAGGAGCAATGGGAGTTTACAGGATAAGATTGTTCAGTTGAACGTCGTTGCTGTGGTGAGTAAAATTTTATTTCGATACAAAAACAAAATCCTTAATTCGTTTTTTATTAAAAGAGAAGAAAATTTTTTCAAGAGACTGTATCGTCATTATACGAGATAGAATAAGAGCTATCACCACCGACTCGGTTATTCGAGTTCGCTCGTCTCGGATATAGCTACGCGCGCATGGATATGTATATCAAGTGGATAATGAATAAGATTTAATGCGTCGAGTCGAGCATATTCAGCCCCGTGTTCAGGAAGCGTAGCATTTCAATGACGTCGCGCGAGAACGTCAATGCGAAAAAGCTTTTTTTTTTTTTTTTTTTTTTTTTTTTTTTTTCTTCTGGAGATTCAATCTTGCTAACGAAACAATATACATATATGTTATTTGTTTCAGTCAGCGGCTCACAAAATTCGATACTGGGCGTACTTCTTCCAAAATTCATTGTCTTACATGCTGAAAAGTTTGGCAGGCATACACGTGGTAAAAACAGTCGATGAACTACTCTTTACCGGATACAAGGACTCGATAATCGACATGGGACAATTTGCTCCCGACGACGAGGAAATACCACCGTACGATCGTTTCGGATGGTTCTATCTGGTAAAGTATTTACTTAATAATATTTCCGCGACCAAGAAAAAAGGAAATACCTATAGTATAGAATGATCTTATGGCTACGAAATGATTTCAACGCGGGGCCGTTCGTTCGTTCCTTCCTTCAGAGAAACGGTTCTACGGCTTTTGACGGACTTTACAACATGGGCACCGGTCAAGATGATCTGAACAATTTGGGAATGACGAAAAATTGGAATTATAAGGACACTACGAAATATTACAAAAGCCCGTGCAACGCGGTCGAGGGAAGCGCCGGAGAATTTTTTCCCCCCTATAGGAACAAGGACGAGATCACTATTTTCAGTGCCGATATGTGCAGGTTAAGAATCGCTCAATATTCTTACTCGATTCGTAATACATTTTTTGTTTTTTCATCGAAATGAAAAAACGTGCTACTTTGATAGGGGAAATAAAGAGAAAAGAAAAATCACTCTTTGGTGATATTGGTTGAAGGAAACGCTTGTTCCAGGCCATTGACTTACGAGTACGTTGGAACGGTACAACACCAAGGAATATCGGGCTACCGGTATGCCCTCGGTGAAAAGAGTCTTGGCAACGAAACATGGCGAAAATATCCTCACGAGCAAGCCAAGTATTTCGAGAGGACGACGACGACGGAAGATTTTTTCGCGGTTGACGGAAGAACCGAGAGGCCGACGAGCGCTCCTGAAAAAGATCCGGATCTCGTTAATACGGGAGGCTGCTTCTGCAACGGTGAATGCAGTCCAATGGGTCTTATAAACGTAACCGCGTGTCGTTACGGCGCGCCTGGATTCATTAGTCTTCCACATTTTTTTAAAGCCGATCCAATACTCAGGGACCAAGTGACCGGATTGAATCCCAATGCCGATCAACACAGCTTCTACATGACCCTCGAACCGGTTAATATACATATATATTTTTGCTGCATCGGATTTTACTGTAGAATAAAAAGAAAAATAAAGCGGCGTTACGTGCATGCTTCATTCTCATCTTTTGAATATTTTTCAGACGACGGGGATTCCTATAGATGTTGCAGCGAGATTACAAGTCAATATTTTACTTCAACCATCGTTGACCGTAGCGTGAGTATCGAATCCGACGTTAATCCCGTTATAAATATTAAATATGTTTGGAACGAATAATCGTGTCCTATCTTCTATCGCATTTTTCCTCGACTTTCAGTTTCTTCAAGGATGTTCCAAAAATATATTTTCCCATGTTTTGGTTCAATCTACGAAGCGGCACCACCGAGGATCTCGCATCCTCGTTGAGGCAGTTACTCATGCTGCCCGACATAGGGAGCTACTCCAGTGTCATTATGGTAGTTATCGGTTCGTTGATGCTAGTCGTCGCCGCGGCGCTTCTCTATCTTCAACGGACCCGAGATTCCAGAGTAATTGTTTTTTTTTGTTTTTGTTTTTCTCGTCATTCATTTTCTGATTGATCGTGTACCTTCCTCTCATTTCGTTGCTTCGTTCGCAGAACATCAAGTCGCGAAAAGTCGCGGCATCCAATGGAAATAAAAAGACTGAATTGATTTACATGGACGTGGCGGCAGCGGCGGCGGTGAACGGTGATGGCGAGGACGGAAATACAAGGACCGATCGTCAATTGCGACCGAGGCTATGATCTTGAACAATAGCCTATAGTGCCAAATCCAAATATATATTCGCTCTGTGCACACCCATACACCCTCACCAAAGTAAGAAAGTGTAGTCGTGTATATGCATACTGGTGGCGACGCCAATAGTGCGGATAGGCATTTTGTGCGGGACAAAACGTATGTATGTACACGACTACACATTCTCACTCTGGTAAGAATGTATAGGTATGCACGGTCCCAATATCGAGCGATGCCATATCCGTCTTTGAGTCGTATGAGCATGCAGGGGCGATGGAAAAGAAACGCACGCGCGACCGCGGTTGTCGCATCGTCGTCGTCGGTAATAACGGTTTCGCGGATATGCGCGACGAATACATTCCGGCGTCGTTGGTCAGAGGGCGCGACAGGAGCAACGGCAGAGCGAAATTCACGCGGCGCAGTCCGCCGATACATCGGTCGGCTAACTCGCCGGCGGGGATTAGAGAGAGCAATCATAAATATATAGTTAACATTCGCCTATTTAATTTTTTAACATACCGCGACTTTCATATCGCGCCGGTGGGCAACAACGCGGCCCTTTACAACGAGAACAAAACTAATTTTTTCTCTATATAATATAAAATTGAAAAAATAAGGTAGTCTTTCATAGATAAATTAATATATATATATATATTTTGATGGCCGATTAATTTTTCGGCCGTTATTGCGTGCCATCCGGATAAACTCCAAGTACAATATCGCGACGAGCAGAGCTTTTACATGCATAATGTATACATATCGCGCTTTATTGCATTGGCCGAATCGATCAAAACTTGTCGACGAGCGTGTGCCCGCAACTACGACGATGTCGGGGAACTTAAAATTCGCGCGATACATTTGATGCAGGAGAATTTTTATGGAAATTCAAGCCTCGTATCAACGGATAAATTTATTATTCCCAGGCATTATCTTTTTCAATGACTTTTTTTTTCTGCACATGCCATCTCTTTCAAACACGTTACTTTTTTTAGACTATCGCATTAATCGCATTGCCCTGCTCCCGCGCGATAATAAAATTATTTAAAGACGCGACAGCAGCGGGGCCAATATATAGGTGTTAGAGTGGTATGTCCGGGATCGAATTATCGAGTACTATATAGGCAGACAGGGTTTTACCAGCACCGGGCAAATTTGTAGCGACATTCAATTCGGCGGCGTGGTCTCACCACGCTAACGAATTTCTTTCTTCACCAAAGGGATCCGGAACGAAACGGCCGAGACGCGACAACGCTACTTCTAAAATGCCGGCGAGAGTGTATTTCTCACCTAAAACGGGTTTACAATTAAATTGTTTGAGCTTGATCGCGATGCGAGGAACGACCAACGTCTTGGTCAAATTATTTTCATAACTTTTTAGTTTATTACGACTCTGTCGCTTCATCATTCATTTCTGAAATAAAATATATTAGGTGTAAGGCAGGATATCATTGGCAGGCCGTGTCCGCAGATTCGTTCACGAACCGCTTGTCCATAAAAAAAATATTTTTCTAATACTATTTCCGTCAATACAACAAATTATAAAAATATCAATGATGCATATACGTAAAAGCGCGCTCACGGCGATTGAATATTTATCAATTTTTCGGGAATACGTCGAATCTGTGGAAATAAGAGGAAAAAAAAACGTTGACCCGCAAAATTTGAGGATTGTTGAATTGTTGAAAATGTTGATGTAAGGATAGATCGTTATCATTTGTCAACAATACTCTTTCCGAAAATATGATTTGGTTCGTTCAACGAAAACAACAACGACAAAAAACATGATCGATCGGCAATCACTGAATCGGACTTGGAGAGATCGTTTCCTCGCCTCAAATAATTATTTTAAGCAGCAGCAGCAGCTGCTGCCCGAATAAAACGAGACGAGTATTGACATTACGAATATAAATATATTTTTTTACAGCTATATAGAAATATAGTGAAATTATGATATAATAATATTTTGTTCCTATGCGAAGAGGCGTTAATACCTCTCGACGCCGGTACAAATTGCAATCTTAATTTTAAAAAATAATACATTTCATGACAATAATACGTCGGATTAAAAAAAAAAAACAATGACAAAAAGAAAAAAAAAAAAAAAGAAACGGAATGTTTTAGAAATTTACAAGAACCGCTCGATGGTTTCTTCCAATTTTTCATCGTGCCATCTCGAGGATAAAATCGTCAAGCCTTCCAATTGTAAAGCAAAGATATACTATATCGATGCGATAGAGTAATTTTCTAATCTACGTATAAGTAAAACCGACCAACTAACTTTTAAGGATAACAATGATTCGGTCCAAATAATATAGATATTAAATATATAGATATTTCGCCCGATTTATGAAATATGAACCCCGCTTGCCAAGTGTCACATGACACATATTATTATTATTATTGTCGTAATACGAATTTGAGTATCGGTTCTTTTCAACGCAATTATTGAGTCATGAATTTTCAATCATTTACTCAATGATAAAAGCCTAAGATAAAAATAATTTTAAGATTTTCCGAGAATATCAGCATAATTGAGCAGGGTCTTTGCATTTTCACGTTAATCCTACAAATACAACAACCATATACATAGTATATGTATAATCTATTTGTATTTTAATAAAAATTTATAATTTTCTTAAAGTTTGTACTCTCAATCATAAGTAGTACCTATGATATGAAACTCGACGGTGTATCACTCGAATTTGAATGAATTATTAAATCCGATTCTATTTGAATAGACGAATTGCCTCTTGTTTATCCCTCCTCTTACTTTATTCGACATCGGCCGGACACAAAGCTTTTCCGTGTCTATCGATTAACGTTTTATTTAGCTTTTTTCGATCCTACGTCAAATTACTGTGACGGTATGTTATTGAGCTAACCTTGTAGCTTACACAAGTCGACAAGACCGTCGTCGCCTTCAGGGATAATATATGATGTATACTAGTTGAACGAGCATAAGCCGCTGAGACTATGTACTACGACCTGCTGTTATCATCGCGCGGTATCGGTATGCTGCTGCTCTTCCTACGGATTATCAAATACCTATGGGAACAATATCGTACGCCGATTAATTAAACCTAATCGATATTGCGATTCGCGTACCATATTACGTTCTCTTATTATCGTTATATATTTAGTTGGATAAATAATAGATATTATAGGCGACTTGGAATGAAGAAAAATGTTTAAAAAACATTCATGAGATATATGAATAAATAAAAGTGTATAGGCGTGGTATATAACCTACGGTTAGAGCCATCTATAAACGAGAAGGGGTGCGTGTAAATGCTATAGCGATATTCGTGACATCCGTTCTCACGGTAGCTCTGCTGCTGCTGCTGCTGCTGCTGCTGCTGCTGCTGGTGCAACTGTCAACGCCGACGCGTGTTAGTAAAAACGATGAATCGCGCGAATTGATTACGCGATGTCTGGCGAGTAGTTCCATAGTATAGTATCTTCTCGCATAAATACGTATATATAGGGTGTAGCAGAATGTAGTGAGCAACGCCAGCAACGCTCGTAACAACAATATGTTTAATCTGAAACATTCTTGATCCCCCTCCTTTCCGCGTTAATAATTATTGTTGAGGTTCGCGGCTGATCAGCTCAGCCGCAATGAGCGAACATCGCTGCCTCCACAAGAGCAGTCAACGGATGAAGCGCACCATTTTTCCGATTGTTCCGGATGAATCATTGTATACAAATGATCGCGGCGACGTTTTTTTTTTTTTTTTTTTTTTTTTTTCTTATTTGCGTCGATTCGGTCGACATTCTTGACCTTTTGAAATCCTAGACACGCGGTATATATACGGTTCAACGTTGATGTTAGCCAGATATATACCTATATAGGGGATTATGGGGCAAAAAGTTGAAATCCGGGGCAAAACGGACATTTCAAAATCTGAAATATCGTAAAATTCATAAATTTTTTTTTTCAAGCCTAAATTACATTTTTACCCTAGAATATTCCCTAGATATTACCCTAGAATACTTCTGACCCTAGAATATCTTAAATTGCTGAATTCTAGGGTGAATTGCACAAAAAATTCAAGTTTTAGAGCAAAATAAACACACGTCGAATCCGAAATTTTATAAATTTCATAAAATTTTGACTCCGATCCCGCAAACTATGTTCTGCTCACTATTCATTCTCTTTTGTGATTTATTTGAAAACCAAATTTATAATGACGGTAAGAAAATAAGGAAAAAAGGTTTTTTATTATTGCAGCAAATAAAATCTAGATATTCGTAATTTTTTTATTTTTATTATCTCTGAGGCTGTGTCCGTTTTGCTCCAAAATTTTTTTTTTACGAAATCCGAGGAACTAGGACCGGAAATCGATTATGGAACTCCAATACAGTTCAAACATCAATTATACCCCAGCACGGTGGACTCAAAGTTCATTTTTTGCAAGACCGAAAAGCTTGGACCAAACGCGATCTCAAATTTGGCTCATTTTTCCTTTTTACATCCAAGGAATGGGGCCCAAGTGGTCCCGTTCCTTTTCTTATATTACCGAGGTGGTATTCCATTCGAAAAAAATCAATTCAAACGTCTCAATTTCGAAAAATATATCTTTTTCATTTTTTATATGTACCTCCGAGAGGCTGTGTCCGTTTTGCCCCAAACATTTTTTTTTTTACAAAATCCGGGGAACTAGGACCGGAAATCGATTCAAACATTAATTATACCTCAGCGCGGTTGAGCCAAAGTTCATTTTTTGCATGACCCAAAAACATGGCCTAAATGCGATTTCAAGATATGGCTCATTTTTCTTTCTTACATGCCAAGGAATGGGGTTCCAAGTGGTTGCGCTTCTTTTCTTATATTACCGAGTTGGCATTCCATTAGGAAAAAGTCGCTTCAAACGTCTCAATTGCGGAAAAAAAAATTTTTCTTTTTTTTTTTTCGAAATTCGAGAAACAACGACTGGAAATGAATTTTGGGACTCAAATATAGTTGAAAGACCATATGCTCATCGATTAAATTGGCTTAAATCGTTAACATGTCCGTTTTGCCCCATAGTCCCCTGTATACGCGCGCGTTTACTCCCTTGCGGACAAGTTCAACCGCGTTTGACCGTGAGCTTGAGCCGCGGAATATAAACGGTTCACGGACTTTCGGAACCGTCCGAGTTTGCGGTGACGCGTTGGCGCGCGCGAGACGATGTACTTTAAGTACGACGAGCATCAAGCCTTCTCCGCTATTAGTGCGCGGCTATATATCATCGCCATTCCTTCATTCCTACGCTTTTCGTCGCGGTATCGCCCGGGCATATGCGGCGGCGTATCATACCTACAATATTGGTACACGATTTTATTTGCCAGCGTGCACGCACCCTATCTTTCCTTTGCGATATTCAACACCGGATGTCGTATAACAACAAAACTTGTGTCAGATCCGAATATCTCGATACTCGAAGCAGCTCGGGTTGCCCCGAATTAATTCGTCACAATATTTCGATCTCGCCGATGTCTTATTGCGGCGTCGTCGCGCGTTTTATTTAGCCTGTTTTAGCGACGAACCATTCGAAAATTTGACAACCTCCTGGCCTGCTAACAATAATACATTCATATTAAATTCAATTGAAAGATGTTAGGATAGCGAAGTGCAGGAAAAATGATATAGCAACACCTATCGTCAATTACTATACACGAGCAGGGCATCGTTTAATTCCCCGCCAAACTTTATTTTAAAAGTTTCTCAGATCCTTCGTGTCGAACGCTTGCTGGTCTCGCTAATGTGTCAAAAGGTTCATCACCCGCGCTCGCATATAAATATAAATATAAATATAAATATAAGGCATTCCACGCCATTCCGCGCGGCCGTGATCCCGACCATTTTTAATTATCCTGAATTTTTTTTATCATAAAATAGAGTACCCAGCAACGGAAGGAATATCCGAAACGCGATTTAAAGGTTTTTATCTCAAGTCTTTTGAGTGTCACGAATTTTCAGAAAAGCTCAGATATAGCAAGTTTCGCGAAAACGTTCCAACGACGACGCCCGATGACGAAATATCTCTGCATGCATCACATAATATCGACACATCGGAAAAAGTAAAGTTTTTTTTTGCATCTGAAATGAATGATTCACACGGAAAACTTTTTCGAACGTGAAAACTCGTAAATAAATTGGCTATGTATTTGGAAAAAATGAAAACGCGGAGCAGAATACTCAATGCGCGCTTGACTCGCGTCGATCGTTCGTGATCTTTCGAGTCACTGAAATCTTTTCAATTTTTTTACGTTTTTTATCAAACGTTCTACATATATTATAGGTATAAAGGGGAGAAAATGCAGCCTTTTTGAGACACGCGATAAGTCATGTACAATCGTCATCGTCGTCTTAAAATTGTATTCGCACCTGCTCCAACGAAACGAAATAAAAAAAGGATGATTGGATGAAAAAATGGGGACCATCGCACCGCGGCGGTAATAACAAGACGAGTGAAAAACGATCAACATTGCATGCGAACGATTCGGTAGGGATTCGGATAAAATAAGTCGCCAGCATCGGTCGCGCGTCAGCAAATAGTTTCCAAGTTCTCGCCGGTTAAGAAACCCGCCGAAGGGAGGGGGTAATTGGGGGCGTGAGGCGCAGGTACCTACGCGGTGAAATTTTGTCAATCCGAGAGGGATCGGTGTGATCGGTCGCGGTTGTTGCTGGTTATAGGTGCTGCTGGTTCGTCGTATAGCCGGACGCACGTCGCAGTCGTCGCAGTCGTCGGTAGTCAGTCGTTTCGTGACTCTCGAGTTGAGCGTTTACTCTCTGTATTATATAGTATCTCTCGGCCTGTATTGGTATACATTTTTTTCGCGATAAGTTAAACAAAATTTCACAACGAATCATGATTCCGAATTATTCGTTTGGGAGAATCATTGCTCTGCTTCCTATTATTCGTGAGTCTATTTATTTATTCATTCATTTTTCATATACAATATCATTTATATATTATTTTCCCATTGTCATTAGTATATTTTTAATTAATACAAGACTCGATCGCGTTTTGTGACCAACGGATAGACGAAAAAATCGTCTATTCTTATCTGTTTTCCATTATTTATTAATAAAATACACTCGATACAAATTTTACTTTTTTGGGGGGCCAGCTTATTCTTCTTCTTTGAGATTATGGGCAACTCTCGTTATGTCGCCAATGCGAGTGCGAGAGGTTAACTGAAAATTTCAAAAGTTCAATTTTTCGGCAGGCTTTGGCCAATTATGAAAAAGCCCCGTTGGCTCAGCGTTTTTGCCATCGTTCCGCGTGGTCTGGCAGATTTTTTTTTTGTAATCGGTCAAACCGTGTTGAACAATTGAAACTTGAAAAATTCGAGTTGAGGTCGCGGGGGTTACTTTTTGAAAAACCCTCAGCCAGAGCGATATCGAAAAACAAAATAAAAAAAAAAACTGCCATTAAAGATAAATAGCATTGTTTTTCCGTGTATGTATAGGAAGGAAAAGTTTTGATGCTCGCCGAGTAAACGTTTCATTCGCTACAACGAGGAACAATTACAACAATTCGTGTTCTCGTTTCGCTGAAAATCCTCATATATAACATTTGTTTCAAGTGTTATTGTCAAAGAGAAAAAATGGCTCGATAAGTTGGACGTGATCGGATTATTTAATCCGATAAGTGTCGTCGAAACATCGCTATCGCATCTCAGGCTGCTTTCGCAGCACCTTTTCATTGATGCGGCTAATTGCAAAAAATCTCGCAGTTGGTATAAACGCGGTAAGGCGCGCGGTTCAACGTATCTCATAAACATCGTTAATATGTGCTCCAACGAGAGCAGCACATATTGAGTTATCGTCATCATCATTTTTTACACGAGCGAGTACTATCAGCGGTTCGCAAAAATAGATTAAAACGCATCATACAACGCGCAAATCATCCTTTCCGCCACCTCCGGCCAACGCCGTAAACCGTCTTTTTTCGCTCGTAAGAATTTTCATTTTTTCCTGTCGTCGCAGGCTCATCCTCGAAATATCGTTCGAGCCTTTTGCAATTCGAACGTTGCGAATCCGCCTTTTTTTCGAGCCTTCTATCGAATATTTTTGTCATTTACCGGCACGTCTCTGTTTCTAAATGAATCGTCCATGAAAATTTAATTATCGCGATATGGCACGAGTTTCTTGAATTTTTTCAATGTTTCCCGAACATTATATCGTTCTCATTGGTATGACACTTTTATTCATTCTCTTTCTTCGCTTTGTCAAACATTATTCCGACAATTGAACATTCGTAACGAGTCAAATTTTACGCGACATGCACCGTAAGGTTATATAAAAATTGCGAACGCGACCCGATTTAGAACTGAGGCTCCTTTGAAAAATAAGTCGCTTTCGTGGTGTGGTTGCTGCTGGTATCGCGGCGGTTCGTTAGCGAGTTGTTTCTAATTTTCATACTTTCATCGTTGTATAACATTCAATACGAGCAGTTACCTTGTTTTTCCCGTTCATTAATTTTTCCATCGCGGTTACGCGCAGGGTGATAATTCTCGCTCGTATTCGTACCTCGTGTCGATTCATTTTATTAACTCGGTGTTTCGTGCTTCGTCTCGTTCTCGTACCAGCAGATCGACATCGTGTCAAGGAATAGGTTAAGGTTGTGCCGCCACACATGATTTGGACACACGACCAGCAATGCGCGGATACTCCTTCTCTCGAACCTCGATTAATTTTATTGACCCTTTAACCACCTAATTCGTGCCCTCCGGCGTCTATTAAAAGATACCTAAGTGAATTATCGAGTTACCATCAATTTATCTTTTTAGCGATCCTTGTTTTTTTTCCTTCACAATTTCAACATATTCCAATATATTTTATTTTATTTATAGTATACTTGCATGCGTACTATGTACTCGCTCGTATACGGTACCTGCGACGAGTAGTACCGTGCGGAAACAAACAAACAAACAAACAAACAAACTACATCGCCGTTCGAACAACAAACTTGACCAAACGACGTATAGTATACATATAGATCAAATGGGCAAACGCGGAGGACGCGTATATTAACAATTTAACAGGATTAGATTTTTTTTTTTTTTTTTTTTTTTTTTTCTCAATCTCACTCGAGCATTAGGTTGATGGGACAAGGGCGAAAACAAATGTGACCTACGGTTCACAACCCGCATTATTGGTACAAGTGGCTTCGAGTAAAATCTTCGAAGGAAATAATTGGCTACAAACAGTCACACGTCTTTCGTTCGTTGGATTTATTATCATTACTATTATACTGTGAGTGCGAGTGTGCATGCATGCCTGCATGTAGGTATATATGTACTTAAAATTATTTATTATTATCGCATGACGTCGTAGTATCGCGTTAGATTTCGATTCGAGTCATCTCTTCGTATATTTTTTATATTTTTATATTATACATTATTAAAAAATTCTCATCATTTTATTTCGCATGCGCACTGCCGAACGATATACAATTCGAAGAATATTTTTGGCGTACATCCGTGTGCGCGCGCGCACGTGCGTTGCAAGATCAACACGCGACTCGCCGTTATCGGGGTGATAATCCTTTAATTTTCGTTATTGACTTTGCGAGTTACTATATAGCTCATTTGACGAGATGGAAAAATATTTCGATGTAAAAAATTGATAGATTTCCATAATTTAATTCGCCCGTCACCCGCATATGCGCTAATATTGGAGTATTTTTGGAGAATTTTCTTATTTTTATGAATAATAGAGCAAGAGAGAGAGAGAGAGAGAGAAAATAGTCAGTCATTGAACAGGAGTTTTCGCTACTCTACGGGATTTTCTTGAGAGTACGCGTTCATGCGGCATCCGCGTTATTTCCTGACGAATCCGAGCGTCACCGGCTCTAATCCCTTAAATACCTCTGATCTTGTTAATTGCCGTCTTGAATGAGTGACACCGGTGCATGCTGAGAAAAGAATTTCATGAGAACAATTAATCAATTAACTTGAACAGCATTTACGCCACGCGGGGACTTTGCCCAAAGCCCCCGGTCTCTCTCGCCACTCGTCGCTCCCTCGCTGCCCTCATTTTCAGGAAGACCATGCACCGCAGAAATAAAAGTCAATTAATAAGTCATTGACCCGTCAAGAAATTGTTCGTTCTCGTAAAACGCCAAGTAATTCTATTACATTTTTTTTATTCATCAGAAACGTATATATAGCGCTTGCTGGTTGGTCAGAGAGAGAGAGAGAGAGAGAGAGAGAGAGAGAGAAGCGATTTATTAAAATTTTATTCCAAATTCGATGCAAAGGCTCGGTGTTACATGAGATTTTTGAGAAATAAGACAAAATCAAATAGTATACTTGATGATCCGCTCATTAAGATGAGTAAACGCAACATTTTTTCAGAGTGCCAAAATCTTGTGTAGTATATTTACTATTTATGATGGATTTCGCATCGCTCTTACATTCTCAACCTCCGCAACCCATTACGGAAAATTAGATTCATTATTTAAGGATTTTTATCCGAATTTGAAAATACATGTGCAAAAAACGTTTGCCCACTCCGGACCTGGTCTCGAAACTTTTTGAAATTCATCTAGTTTTTGGCAAAAAATTGAAACGAATAAACGAAGAATCGGATGTTTGAGATACCGGATCGTTCGAACAGGAAAAAAAAAAACAGAAATTTTATTTATAGAAACCCCATTTTTTTTTCAAAATCAAGTATATATCCTGCGTGAGAAACCGGCCGAAAATTGCGAGAGGTTGAATTTGTCATAAGACTCGATGGTTTCCGAATCGTCACGGTCTGAATCCGAAGAAGCAGAGCTCGAGGTCGAAAATTCGATTAGCCGTGAAATTGAATTGAAAAATGGCTGGATCGAAAAATCTGAAAATCTGTGTCCGTCGCCTAAAAAGAAAACATTTAAAAAATTTCAACGGATCGAAAGCCGGGTCAAGGTTTAGAACTGAAAAAGTCGCGTGAAATGCCTCATACATACGTATACATAATGGATTATGAAAAAAATTCTTTCAAGGACAGCATTGAGGATTTTTTTTTTTTTTTTTTTTTTTCACGAATGCGCCATCACGCGACTAGAATAAAAATTAGCAACCGACGTACGACGAGATATACTCCGGATGCGTTTCTCGACGCGCGCCATCTCGTCTCTGTCGCTCATCGATTCATGCGATTACTGATGAAAATTTATCCTCGCCTCTCATCCATATTATCTGGTTTTGTAAAATATTATGTAACGAGCAGAAATATAAATACAATTTTAGTCTTTCTTTTTTACGACGTTGCTGTATAGAGCATCGGCTGCCGAAGCTTGGCGCAGACGCCAGGGTTTCCATTCTTGCCACGTATATACTACCGCTCAAACACGAATGTCAATCTGTATACATATTATTATCAGTGAATACGCGTATATACACATAAATATCGTTGCCGCGCGCAGCTGCTTTCACTCAACGGAGGAGATACGTTCAGTTTGCTAGCCACCCGGCAGCGGAAACATTCCGATACACGCAGTCATTTTCTCTGTACGTTTTTGGAGCGTGGGCCGTGAACAATCCTTCACGGAGAAAACGTGTACCACGTGCATGTTTTCAAGAGTGCGAAAACCCATCGTCGAATTGGCAAAAGAGGCCGCTGCACGCTTCCCCACCAATAATATATAGCATCGCGGAGCCGCGTATACGCATATACCGAGGTGAAATAGCCATGGTATAATGATATTATGATAATTAAAACAATAACGGAAACAATAAGTAATTTCTTATTTCGGAAAAGCCGCGACGTTTACGTTGCCGAGCGCGAATTCGTCTGCTTTTATTCTGGAGTTGCGTGTGTCACAAATTATGTACGCGACTAATAACCTTTCAAGATACGCGTGCACCGATTTTCGTTTTCGACGTGCAATTGGAACCGATCACGAAGAATCAAAGTCGCACTACGCGGAGTCTCGATTACCTAGGGAATTCCCTGCTTCAAAGTGAATAGGCGGTGCATTGTTGCGAACGTTAATTAACCGGATACTCATCGGAGCGTTATTGTTTCGAGGAGCTTGGTCGTACGAGCAGAGGAAGGTATAAAGCTGCCAGAGTCAAGTACATTGTGCAAGGTCGGCGCTATTCCGAACTGCTCGCTTTCCGAATAGAAACACGCCGCACTAGCGGTTTTAGCCCCTTTCGTCCGTGCAGTTCCTCAATCGTTTATATATATTGCCTGAGAACGCCGTCCCTCTTAATTTCCAATATTTCTATGTCCGACTCCTCTTGCTCCGAATCAATCGTATTACGTATAATGCATCATGAAAATTCATGGAAATGCATGATTGAAAACAAAAGATACAAGGAATTGGAAAACTATAATCGTATTGATATTGAATAAGGGAGAAATTAAACGTTATGTAGAATAATAATAATGCAGCGGACGTTATCGTCATGCATACCCGGTGTACCCGGATGAGCTAGCAGGCGAGTAGCGTTTGCTGCATATATATGCGAGCAACAAAAGTTGTTGGGGAAAAAATTCTGTTAAACGGCGTATATAGTTGTCCTTGACCGGTCGATCGGGAACAGCGCGCGACCGGAGCTAGTGTACGCAGGTAGTATTAATTAGAAGCGCGCATCAGGCTAAAGAGAAAATAAGGGGAATTCCACCGATGCATAACAGCACGTATTACACAATGTTATACGTACGTTTATATCACTTTAATTAGAAAAATTCTTCGAGAAAGAGATAAATATTTGACACACAGTTTTGTGATCAGGATAATGATATAGCAATTGTTTGTCGTTGATGCAGCAGTCGCGATACGTTTTCATTAATTGTAAGAGACTTTGAACCGGACATACATAGGATAATTTTTTAATTTTAAGTCTGTAAAAAGATATGAGAAACAAACGAAGCGTTGCCTCAAGAGGGTCGTATTTGCATGGGAGCGAAAGAAAATTGGGAAAAACCCGGCCGATACGACTGGCTAGATTTTGACTGACGTCAATGACTCACGACCAGTTTTATGATCGCCTAGAACTCGGTAAAACTGTCCCCCGCTGAATGATTGAGGCGCCATGCAGATTGTGACCCCCCGAACGAAAGTGTGCTCGTCCGAGTACGTCTGCAATAGGTCCCAAAGTCTGAATACATTTGTATGTGTAAAACGGGGGGGGGGGGGAAGAGACACGTCTCCGATGTTCCGATCTCACAGACGAGTTTACATTGATATTTCAGAAGCAGTAATGTGCGCTACAAAAATGAGTGTCGCACCCGATGCAAAGGACTTTTTCGCCGAACGTATCGAGGCTAATCTGACAAAGGTGACGTGGGCCCATGCGGTCAACAGTAAAGAAAAGCTACACGAGGCTCTGGCATCTGGTAATCTTTTTTCTCCCAACAATTTTTATTGAATATCATTTATAGTATTGGGTATATAGGAATATATCTTCTGGCACAAAGTATGAACAGCTATATATATATATATATATACAATAGCGAATGAACGATTAAGCGAATGTTAATGCGTTGATTTGCTTTTGATCTCATTTATATTTTTCTTCTCAAACTTCGAGACAAAGCGATGATGCTGGAAGCTGACGTCGTTCTTGGAAGCTTGAACGATCCGAGCAGCAACGTAACGGAAGATATACCGATAATGGCGCATCCACCGGAAATAACGAGCGATCTGTCGTTGGAAGAATTCTTGGAAAGTATTCTTGCTGATGGAAAACGTGGTATAAAGCTCGATTTCAAGAGCATCGAAGCTTTTAAAGGGAGTCAAGCGATACTCGAGAAACATCGAGCCAATGTTGGTACATTTTATTTCGAGTATTGTAGAGGGAGATTTTGTTGAGGGCTCGTCTCCGCGCGGCGATGCCCGAGTACGCGAAGCACAAAGATGCATGGCCCCTCGTATTAATGCGCGCGTTTTACAGATGAGTTTTCCAGTCTGGCTGAACGCTGATATTCTTGTCGGGCCGGTTGATGCAAATCCGAGGGATCCGCTCCCCGTCGAGGCCAACACTTTTTTGGCTGGCGCTGCTGCTTCTTTGCCAGAGAGCACACTCTCCATAGGTTGGACCACGAGGTAACGCAAAATTGGCATACTCTGTTCGCGGCGGAAATCATAATAAATTTATGATTTATTGCAGATACGGTTCGAAATTCAACATTACCTCGGGCGAATACACGAACGATCAAATTCGCCAAATGGTCGACGTGGTCGGTCAAAGCGATACGAAACAGTCGATAACTTATCCCATAAGAGCTGGCTTAGCGGCTGCGAATGTTGAACTTTTTAAAGATTTATTGAAGGATACATCGGCTCACGAATCAACATTGACTATTTGGTCGAGTCCGAACGACACCGTCGACGTCGCTGCTCTTTCGAAATTCATCACGGATATTGGGGTCGACAAAGTTTACGTCGATGTGCCCGATGAAATTTGGATGAAGCTCAATATTTCCGGTGCAACCTCTTTCACCACCATCAGTTCAATCCTTTTCTTCGCTTCGCTCGTTATGAGCTTCGCAATCACCAAATTGATATAAGTCGTGCGGCGAGCATAATTATTGTTCGATGCGTACACCAAAGGGGAAGCCGCGCAAGAAAGCAACATAGAGAATATTTATTTATACCAGCAACGATTTTGGTCAGCTCCTCCTTGCGCTACGGCAGGCTACGAGACACCGACACTAGAGCTTTTTTTCTTTCCTTTTCTATATTATTTTCGCACACCGTCGTCGCAGTCACCGCATTCCCAAACTCAGTCATTTGAATCAAATTGAAAACTTTTCGATTCAATTTCTGATTCATCGATGCACTCTATTAATTTTCTGCATGCGCGGATGAAAAACGAACCGCGATACCGCGCGAATTATTCACCCCGTTCTTGTTTTCTTCATGAGTGTCTCTTTTTTTTCTTTTTTTTTTTTATCGTTTATAACACACATTTTTCGTATATGGAACAACTTTTCTATATCTAGAATATAAAAACACATTTGCAAGAGCTGCGAAGAAAAAAGTTAATATTGATTTCTCAACTCTTATCGGGTCAAATACGCCGAAATTCTGTGCAAATTAGCGAGTTGATTAATCGACCATGTTCATGATAAATATGTTGAACCCGCCTCGCAAGACCGCCTGAGTTGATAAATTTTGCGAACTTAATATACCCAATCGATTTCATTCATTCAAAATCAGCATGTATATCAGGAGGATGGTTCATGTGTATCGGGTTGATGTTCAGGATGGACGAACGATCTTTCCAAAATTGGGATCTTTGCGGCTCGTCGATATGTGCGTTTTTATCCACCTAATTTTGGTTAAATTTCGTGAAAATAAAATTTCTATTCATCTCAGCACTGTAATCATGCATGCAGGAAAGAACTTGACGAATAGATAATTATCACAAAATTGGCGACTTTACGGATGAGATAGCCCCCATCCGACAAATTGCTTATCTTGATATTCCCTTTTTTTATGAATCCCTCTGATCCCTCGGATCATTGAGTTGTTTATCGTTGTTTCAAGGAATTAATTTTAATAATCCTCCCCTGCTCCCTTTGGTACTGAATTTGAATCGTTCGGCGGTGCTGATATTATTTTTCCACGAAGTAATGTATTTCGGAAATTGCCCACCACCTCCTCCTCCTCCATCACCACCACCACCACCACCACCACCACCACAGCTCCGAACTGTTTGTGTATTTGAAAAACTCAATGATCGTGTTAATCGAGCGAAATCACCTTGAATGTATTTAAATTGATTAAAACTAACGTTAAAAAAAATTGAATAACTTTTTCGACTGATTCTTTGTCGAAGGTACATTCGCGCGATGACGAATAGGTAGATAAATGTGATGGAGAAGCGGCGCGATAGCGATAGCGGGCCTCAACGCCATAAGTATTCACAAATATTTCCGAATGAATATTGCTTAATTCGTTGATTTTTTTACGTTCTACATGCGATTACACGGTAGATTATACTTAGATGTAGGGCTCGCGGTAACTCACAGCGAAGATCGGCGGAAGTGGCAGTCAATACAATGCCGTGAATTATCATTCGTTGGTTTCATCGATAAATCGAGTATACGGAAGACATGCAGATTGTTATCAATTATGGGTCTCTAATTATATTATTGTTAGCTATACTCACCTCAATCTGGTACCGTCCTCCGATCGTCGAATCGATCGTCCATCTCTATCTTATATACGCTCGATAGAATAGACGAACGCTCTGCTTGACTAATTTTATCGAATCTTCTTCTTGGTGATTGAAAATAATAAATGATGCGGGACCGGTATTGAGAATTTATTTAAACAGGTTTTTGACCGTTTTTATTCTAACAATAATTCATGAGCTATATTTAATTATAACGGCGATCGACCAATAACGCGCGTTGTCAACATTTTGTTTTAGGTTTTCGCTTCTATACCGTTACAACGAGCAGACGATAAAAATTCATAGATTTTTCATGTACACAATGTTGAAAGTGAAAAGGTTTTACCCAGCAATCGATTTGTAAATGTTGTTTCATCGTCTATTATACGAAATACGACGGGGCGTTCTCGGAAAAATTTGTAAACAACATTTTTAATATTATATGGCGATCCAAGTACAAAAGCGTTATCGGATGTCATAATTTCATCGTTATGTCGATACTTTAGCTGGTTGTGGGGATGTTTTTATCGGATCTATAGACTTTTTATTGGTTCCGATGGATTTTTTGCCGGGGATAGTAGAAGCACGGTTCGATGTTTTCTGCGTTGATTTTGCTTTCTCCGTTGCTGCTGCTGCTGCTGCTGCTCTATCGTTCGACTTTTTTTTATTATCCTGCGCTGCTGGCTCCATCTTGGATAGAGAGTTTCCTCTTCTGGCGGAAGGAGGTCCAGTCTCTACCAAGAAACCGTTCGACGACGGATGCTTCTATAGAAAAAAAAAAAACAATACATATTTTTTCATCGTATAACCAATTTATATTTTTTGCATTTTTTTTGTTCTACCTTGAAAAATTTACTGATAATGCGCGAATCTATAGATTTCAACATTTCGAGTTAGAATTTTCGTATGCACTCAATGCGAACGCTCATCATTGGAAAAGAGTTATATTTTGTTTGTATACATAGTTAACGCTTGTAGAATTGTGAAACTAAATTGGACGATTGCAAATTGAAAAAATGGTCTATTTAATATTATTAAAAACACACCCTTGTAGAAGGAGCACGAGTGGTAGTAGAAGGCGGGGGCAACCTCCTCGGCCCGGATCCGCCGGGGGGGGGGCTCGAGACCGTCGAGACTTTCTTGCGATTTTGAACTTGAGCCTCGAGAATACCAAATACGATAAATAAAATGACTATAGATGACAATCTTTTATCCATTTTCGTTAATAACGGAAGAAAAAAGAGGAGAAAATTATGAAAAGGCGAAGACCGTGATATATGCGATAGATGCGAACGAGCAACTCCGAACCGGTTTATAAACCGTACGTCGCCTGCTCCGACAAAGTTATAACCCGATATTCTGCAAGTAAGACTCATCAAACCTCTCGATAGTGCCAGCTTTTATTGCTACCCGCGGCGAGAATTAATTTACGACCAATCTTCGATACCTGTCGAGCTCTACGACACGGTATAAACTCCTTAAAAACCGTGCATGATTCTATTAACTCTACTCGGCAAAGAGCACTTTTTACAACTAATGGCTACATACATGTATATGGGGCATTCCATGCCAAATCAGCCACTTCAGAACCTTACAGTTTTTAAATTAGCTCAAATTTTTTTATAATGTTCTATGTATTGAATGAGCCTTTCTTGATTTTTTTCAAATTTTTCCCTCGATTGCCTAACGAGATATATTTTTTCCAAAAATTCGATGGTTTTTTTTTCAAAAGCTCACAACTCTTCGAAAAATGGACGGAATCGAACTTTTTTTTTTTCAAAATTTTGGTTTTTTATTGTACTTTTTGAGTGTGATAACGAAAAAATTATAGTTGAATTTTTTCTCTATTTTTATTCAGGTTGAAGAACAAAATCGACGATTTCAAGATGATTACATATTTTGATTTTTTTCAAAAAATTTTCAAAAAAACTTGAACAAAATTGAAGATTTTTAAGACCAGTTACATCGTGGGCACGCTATATCTTCGATTCGATTTCGTATTTCAAAATTTTTTTTTTCGTTTTTTCAGTAAATTAAAATCAAATTCAACAGTCACACAATCCACAATGCTGTTTTCCTAACACTAGAAATTTTCTCCCATCATTAGATTGTGAATGGCATTCGTTTTTTTTTTTTTTTTTTTTTACTAATTTCTTCTTGGAAATGAAAAATTCCGCCATGAATGAAAAAGTAGATCAGTACTCCATACATATTGTTCGTTTTCAATGAGAAATGAATACATTTTTTTGGCGTTTAAACAATTTGTGCACTCTGAATACTTTTGGAAAAGAATAATCTTTCACAATCAAGGTATTCTCTCCATACTTTTCGTTGTAGTCGTACGTCGATCGACGTACCAAACCACTACGGTCGATCCATTAGTTTTGTCTCAGCAACACGGTCATTTTTGATGATATCAGAGGAACAGTAAAGAAGATTGTTGCACGAGGAGCGTCCAATTGCTGATCACTAAACAAATAATAACACCATCTGTTCTATACGAATGGGCCTGTGGACCCCTAAACCTCCCTAATATAGCGGTTAATTTTTTTCAGTGGAAGACTACGGTGTTGCTGAGACAGAACTAATCAATCGATTTAAACGTACGACTACAATCAAAGGTACTGAGAGAATCCACAGTATGATCCCAATAAAGATGGTACCACCCATTATGGAAGATTATTCTTTTTAAACAGAATTCAGAGTGCACAAATTGTTAACCATTAAACGAATAAATTTATTTCTCATTGAATAGGAACAATATATATAGAGAACTGATTCACTCCTTCATTCATTGCGTAATTTTTCATTACTGAGAAGAAATTAGTAAAAAAAAAAAAAAAAAAAAAAAAAAAAACGAATGCGATTCACAATCTAATGATGGGAGAAAATTTCTAGTGTTAGGAAAACAGCATTGTGGATTGTGTGACTGTTGAATTTGATTTTAATTTACTGAAAAAACGAAAAAAAAAATTTTGAAATACGAAATCGAATCGAAGATATAGCGTGCCCACGATGTAACTGGTCTTAAAAATCTTCAATTTTGTCCAAGTTTTTTTGAAAATTTTTTGAAAAAAATCAAAATATGTAATCATCTTGAAATCGTCGATTTTGTTCTTCAACCTGAATAAAAATAGAGAAAAAATTCAACTATAATTTTTTCGTTATCACACTCAAAAAGTACAATAAAAAACCAAAATTTTGAAAAAAAAAAAGTTCGATTCCGTCCATTTTTCGAAGAGTTGTGAGCTTTTGAAAAAAAAATCATCGAATTTTTGGAAAAAATATATCTCGTTAGGCAATCGAGGGAAAAATTTGAAAAAAATCAAGAAAGGCTCATTCAATACATAGAACATTATAAAAAAATTTGAGCCAATTCAAAAACTGTAAGGTTCTGAAGTGGCTGATTTGGCATGGAATGCCCCATATATATATAGGTATAAGAGGAAGGAGGCTCGCTCAAAGCGGAAATTTATTTTTCGACCATTAGTATTTTCAACGCAAAGATTCACGCAAATATATTTATGAATAAAATAGAACATTTTCAACGAAAGCCTGGATGAATATGAAAATGTATTTTTCTTCAAAATAGGTAGTACCTCTATGCGATAATTTGGGGGGACAGCGCTGTGGTGGCAACGCTAATAATAAAATCAAAAATATCGAGAAAGAAATTAATTATTTATTCAACGGAATTTGTCTTTCACGCGAATGCAGAGAAAACGCGAGTAAGAGGGAAAAAACGGAAAAGAAAACGTTTTATTGCATCATTCGAATGAGCAAACAATAATTTTCAGACGCGCATTATTACAATAATGTCCGATAAAATAAGAACAAGGATCGATTTCATTCCCTAGACGATTAATTATTATCATTTTTCAGGTTCTACCTACCTTTTGCCTCTTGTTCCATGGTTCAACCCATTGATATCTGTAAAGCTGCCAAAACTTTTCATTGCCAACCAGTTGCAAGTTTTGAAGAAAGTCGATATTTTTTACCCAACGTACGTGTAAAAATACCAAGTAACGCGATTGAGTACTATGAAAAAATTGCTCGATAATTCATTTATTTCATTTCTTTTTTTTTTTTCATTTTATATTACAGCATACGAAAATACGAAAATTCTTCGTCGTTTCGGATGAAATATCGCCTCGTATGCATCGAACAATCATTATTATCTTCTTTCTTTGTACACTCGTATATACATTATTTTTATCATACGTCATATTACGAGAAACAGTTTTTTTCCTTAATTAAAAGTAATGAATATTTATCGAAGAAAAAAAAAAAACAAAAGACTATTGCAACGAGTCACGTAGTACTGAAATATTTTATAATTAAAGGCAAACATTTTTGGCACTTTCGACGAGTGTGACCAATGTCACTTTACAAATGGAAAAACCGACGGAATTGAATGAAATTGTATTCCAGGCTCTTCAAGGGTGAAGGAGAGAGATATAATAATATATAATATATGTATAACTATGGTACAAGAAAGATTAGTCCATCAATTATTTGTATTGTCGATGACGGACTGGCGCACAATTTTTTACAAAACTAAGAACCTTCGAAACGTGATAATTTTTCAAAATACATAAGGTAAAAGTAAAACTACATCGAAAGATGTGCACGAAGAGATTTTAATTCGAGATACCTAGGTGGTCAACGTTTGATGTTGCTATTTTATGTATAGTACGCTTAAATGAGAAAATAAGAAGAATTGAAAAAGTTTGTTCGGCTTCCCGAGCTGGATACTTGGAAAAAATGATTGAAACGATGTAATGTGTATACGCAGTATACAGTAGCCCAGCAATGAAGAATGTGCTCAATCTTGTTTTTTGGTACCAAAAAGGATAGTTGATCTCTATATACGCGTGGATCTCGATCGCAGTGAAATTCGTTACGACGACGTTTATTATTTTATTAGGATTTGAAGGATAATATTCATTTGTGAAGGCAGTGGCAATAGCGTTTGGATCCGTGCTCGAGGCAGGTGGAGCTACTGGCGTACGAATTGATTCTACTGATCTCGTCCTCGTTTATTGTAAAATTATCAGCGCCGTGATAGCGTATAGTAGTCTCGTAACGTCCACCACCGGGGGTAACCTCGATAAGATAAAAGTATCCTTGGACGGTGGCGTTTGATGGATTTCCCCGTAGATCAATGACTTTGTCAACCCGATGAATCTTCTTGAGTTTGAGCTTGGAGCAGAGACGTTTGCCGTTTTTGTCGCGATAGTGCTTTATTATATTTTCAATGTGTTGAAGAAATTTGCGTGTACCCTCGAGAGCAATTTTGTCGCTGGTACTGGCGGTCTTGAAAGCGGTGCAGGTACACCAGTGGGGTGAAATTCCAGCATCGGAACAGCCTCGCTGTTGAGGAACGGGATTGAAGAGAGTTTGGCAGGTCGGGCAACCGGTACTCGCGTTAACCGTACCGCCGGCGCGGATCAGAATGTCACGCAGGGTTTCGTAAAGATCGTAAGGTGAGGTCAGACGATTCTCGTTCAGTCGCATCGCTTCGTAGGCGTTTGGCTCTCGATGACGAAACCAATCGGGTATTTTGATGTAAACGAAGGGCAAACGTTCCTCGTACCAGCCGACAAAGGTTTGCCGTATTCCTCCCCAACGCATACCGTGATCGCTCAAAAATACGATCATCGTGTCGTTCGTAATCGCCTCTTTGTCCATTATTTCAAACATATAACGAAGCCGATCGTCCATCGAGGAAATACCGTTCAAGTCTTCGTGACTCGCCGAATTTGTCCAAAAAAAACCAAAGTACGGAGAGCCCATGAAGGTACGGGCAAATTCGAGGGCGTAATTGAAAATTCTCTCGACGCTTATTTCCGGGCCCGTGCAATATTTGCTGCCGAAACGCTTTTTTGACCTGAGAAGCTTTTCCGCAGCAACTATATACGGTCTCAAGTAATAGTCGGTTGGAGGCTCTACGAAGCCTACTTTATGATAATTGAAGGTGCTCAGGGTAACCACTTCTTCTCCGTAGGCGGTAACGTAACCCGAATTTCTATACTCGTACCAAAGCATCGGACAATTGTCGAGACCGTATGGGACCGTTGGTTTACACTTGGCATAAGCGTCCGTGTTATCCATCCCGGTTAAGATGGCCATCAAATTTGGAAATGTGTTTTCGCCCATTTTGTTGTAACCTTGAAGATGAAACCAATCATTTTCACGGAGATATTTTTCTGTTTTTGGCATGGCCCTCTTGAAATTCAAACGCGATACACTGTCGATCCCGAGCACGAGGATGCTCAGCTTTCTGCTGTTTTTTCTTTCGATCGACGACATTTTCTCCTCCTCCTCCTCCTCCTCCTTCTCTCGGTCAAATTGTGCCAAACGTTCCTGCACCTTGGCCGGATTTATTATCGCGTGGATATTCTTGTATATCGTTGCTTTCCCCCGACGACAGGTTACCATCGCGGTTTCAATATCGGGTGACAAAATAACACGATCCGACGACAACTCGACGCATTTCCCAACACTGTGTTTTCAACATGCCAACATACAACGATCTAATTACTTTTCAACAAACATTCATTATTCATCCGTTCGATCGGTGCATGCGGTAGTGCGGAACAGACTCGCAACGAATCGATATATCGTTCAAGTTATTTAATTGCAAAATACAACGAGACGAGATTTTTTAACACAATATATGCCGTAAATACACCGAGCAGGGTTGCGAGCAATAACATTTTTATGGTTATTAGGTGTGCAAGCGCGATAGGATCAAGAGACTGCGTATTGATAACCGTCGTCGTTACAGAGCTGTTGCTATACGACACACCGCACCGCGTCTTTCGACTCGAGTTGTAAAAATTCAAGGTCAACGAGATTAAATCATCATGTACACATTGTACACAGCAGTATATACATATAATAATATCTTACGTTATGTTGGAATCCCAGTCGCCCGTGGGCGGTTCAGGAGGAGCAGGTCGGAAAATCGGCGTCCAGCAACAAATAGTGCTCTTCGCCGGAGACTCGGTCGATTCCGTCTTAACGATCAATACCACACTACCATTTTGTGGATCCCTCGTGACGTAACTCATGAGAGGCTCCGATGAGCACGCCTCGAATTTATATTTCGTTACGTATTTTTTAATCGACCAGTCTAGTGGATCTTTCGAGATCATGTGGCACTTTGGATTCCAAACGAGATATCCATCGGCAAGCTCTGTGCGTCGTCGTTCAAGCAGAACAAATGAGACATTTTATAATCAAATATTTTGCTACCTGATTCAAATTTATCCAAGCAAGCACACACCCATTCTGCAATTACCATTCATAACTTGATGAATAGTCAGGGGAACATGGGGCAAAGTGGGGCATACTCCCGAAAACTCTAACTATGTTCCCATAACCATTTATCCAAATTTTCATAATATGTTATCGCACATTAAATTCGAGATAATAAGCCAAAAAAAAACGTCGACAATGTTAAGTAAGAAAAGTTGGAAATTTCCCTATTTTTTGTGACACTTGCACCGATCAATGCACAAATTGTTAAGAGTGAGCCCAGCACTATATTGGCATGAGATAAACAACAAACAAACAAAAAAGAGTTTTGCCCACCTAGATGTGAATAAATTTCACTTCACGAGCTTTTTCTTCGAGAATAAGTCGACTTTGCAAAATCAATCTTTCAACACAACGGTATTAGTACCAGTTGACGGACCATACATATCTAGTAAACCGATCCATCTAGCTTATTAATTGCTTACGGTGTCCACTTTGCCCCAGCGCGTTCCCCTATCTGACGATCAATATTCAAGAAAATTTCAAGTCTCCACGTAAATATAGCTGACGTTGGCTGGTACGTGGCCGGATTTTTTTCTCGAATGAGGCCGTTTAAAAAGTGTTTTCAACATTTATATCATTTTTAGATACTTTTTTATTTTTATTTTTTTATTCTCCGTGGTTTTCAAAAATAATAATTAAAAAAAAGGCAACCCTTCATCGACGTTGGAATATTCGCCGAGATAAGGTCCAAAACACAATCGTAAAAATACATCCGAGACTCACCATCATCGCCACCGGTGTAAGCCTTGAGAGAGAGAAAGCTTTCGAATTCGAGTTCCTTTCCGGAAACGAAGTAGAGTGTAAGCATAAGAAGACACGGTGCAGCGAATAAAAAAATTCGTGGTCTTTTTCGCACGCTTTCCCACAATTTGGACAATTTGGCTTTGAACATTCTGTCCGATTTCGTGGTCGGTCTACTTGTCAATTGTTTTCAAGGTGTTACTCCTCGACAAGCGTCGAAAAATCTTCACTTTTAGTCCAGCAACTCGATCAAACTCTCTCGTTGGCGATGCTCTCTCCTGAGTTTTCGATGAAATATCTTTGTACAATTGTCGTCTCATCCAATTTTTGGCGAGTGGACCTCGTATCCGGGCTATATTTGCGTCGTCCATTGGGATCTTTCCATCTATTTTAATCGTTTCATTGATTTTAAATTCATGAAGTTAATATTTTTTCAAACATTATTTCCAATTTTACTCTACTTTTATTCGAATTTAAATATCATTGATGAAAAAAAATTTCTTGAAAAATTAATTGGCAATAACGACGGCCTAGCAGCGATGGATCCGTGAAATAGGGGGGATCTGCGTCACAAGACTGCGGTGTAGTACAAGAGGCAGAGTAGTCGTGGATCAAAGCGATTCAAGTCAAACAACGAAGAACTCTATTATGTAGTTGCTGGTTGCTGGCGCAAAAGTCCCCCGCGTTCACTCTCGACAATCAGCTGATTACCTCGTCAACTTTTTTTTTCATTTTTTTCACGACTCGAACTGTTTTTAAGTGAAAAAAAAAAAAAAAAAAATGATGAGGACGATCGAGCTGTGACGAACGGATAAAAATTTGCAATAGCGTTTTCTATCTGAAAATTTAGGGCCAATCTTACCCAAATTAATTGTGAGAAATTTATAGAAATGCAGCATCGACACGAGAGTCAGCAACGTTCGTTCATTACACACAGTTTCAAATTAATTTGCCGATAAAAAAAATTAGAACAAGAATACGATTGCAAACGCACACCACCGTGAGAAATAATGAAAAATTTGACCGAGTTCGCGTCGTGACTGAAAAGCTCGAATCACACATTAACGAATAGACAGAGAGAGAGAGAGAGAGAGCAGACTGAACTGATGGGTGAATAGCTGGAATATGATGTCTACTGGCATAACCTCCCACCTCTGGAATCTTTAAAACGTCACATTAACCTACATGTATGTATATATACGTATCACACACACGCGCACATTAGACGTGTATGTATATGGAACTTATGATGGAGGTACTAATTAATAACCCGCAAACAACTCGTGCCTGTGATAATAAAATATCTTCTTTTTGTCGTTTTTTTTTTTATTACTAGATAATGTTAAATAAAATAATAATGTGAATAAATTCACGCTGCTCTCGATAAAAAAAAAAAAGAAAAAAAAAAGAAGAACGGTATACTTGCCTAGACATTGCGGCGGGTGGTCACCGAAGATCGGGTGCGAGGTTATTAATAAACTCGGGGCGTTTTTGCGACGCATAGCGGCTAACCCGAAGCCTAAAATTGGGGGTATTATCGGTGATCCTGTCCCCCACCACCTGGATATTCTATCCTGCTTCGTCACGTGCTGTATTCGAATACTCGGTCCCAACTATTTTTACGCTGTACTACACGAGAATTTGACGCGAGTATGGAAAAATAAAATGAAGAAGCAAGACGAGTGGAAAGAGAGCTGACTCGGTGAAAATTGTCGCGCGACCGCGAAAAGACTGTATGCGCGAACCGATGCAATGGTTTTTATTTGAGCAAATCTTGAGTATTGACGAACGGCACCCGAATGCCGAGATCCGAGGGTGTGCAGGATACACAGCTGGAGCACATCCCCCACTTTCGTCACACAACCCCGATTACGCAGACGCCGCGATTCTCCCTTCGCGAGCTTTTCCTCCATACTTTCTCTCCTCCTCCGCCGCCGCCGCCGCCGCCGCCCTCTTCCCGTCTTTTTAGTTCAACTTCTTGACCTTCATATCTACCCTTGCTATGCCCTCGCATCCGTGCGCGTCGTCGCATTGAAGTAGACCCTATGGGGGTCACAATTTTTCGGATATTCGTAACGATCCGTTTGGTTTTACCTTTACGCGGGTTATTACGAAACGCGCGAAACCGCACGTTTGAACAAAGTTTATTTTTTTTTATAATTTTTTTATTGAAACAGTTGCTGCACATATGCATGTAGTATAAATAAATGAGCCGTTATCCATTTGGCCTTGGTTCAAATACTATAAAAGGAAAATGTAGCTACGAAATTTAAGTTTTAATATAGTATATAGCGTTGAACTGCTATAGGCATCGTATAGGCACCGTACGTGTTACGTGCCGCCGCCCAGATCGATCAATGAATTCTTTGACGTAGGTAAAATTCTGGTGAATAATACAAAAGTGTACGCTATTTCAAATGCATTACAACATTCTTTTCGTGCGCGTTTTTCATTTTTAGAATAACCCTATAATTCGATCAGGAAGGAGAGAAAAATAAAATCTTTTTAAATTGTGTTTACGTGTGCCGTTTGAAAAATACAAACGATACACATAATTACGGAGAATGATATTGAATAAATAATACTCGGGCTGAAACATTTAATCGAGAATCGCGAGCGCTAGTGAAAAAATACATTCAAATTTTTACTTCCTCAAGTTCGAAATAAGAAGAGATTGCTAATTATCAAGTAATACTAATATGTAACTGACGCTTTGCAATGATAATGAAGAAATTATTCGCTAAATAGTTATTCATCTACGTATTTTTATTTTCTAACGAACGAAATGAAAATGTTTGATTTTTATTCTTATACGACACGAATCAATGAGACGCATGAAATAAAATCTAATATCGCTCCAATTTCCGTCGGTATATTTTTCTTTTCTTATTCGACCGTATCTTCCAGCTGTCCAGCTAACGTGTCGTCGTCGTCGTCGTCGTGTACCGCGCGAGCATCACAGCGGATAATCGTTCGAAATCCTTAATCCCGAACGAGTGGACATCCTGAAAATAAAAGATTTCATGTGAGCTTTGAACATTGTTAAATATAATTTAAACTCTCCTCATCCAAGTCGCATGTATTTAAGAATTTTTCTTCCGATATCCAAGAGTGACTAAATGTTGAGAGCGACCGATATAATTGTGATACCGAGAAGCGAGGTCACGAGATCCTGGTTGGGAAGATAACCAACGTCCTGTTTGGTCAATAGTATATATAATAATATAAATATACATATATGCTCCGGGCTCTACTACGAAATAATGTGTATTCCCAACCAAGCATGGGAATGTTTATCTTTTCATTTAGCTTCCTTTACTCAAAGCGAACTTCGTATCAATAACGACCCTGACGGAAGTGTATTCCCCTTTTGGGGCGTTAGATTTTTATTTATCATGCCGTATATCGTCAATAGAACTCAATTTAATTTGGTATTTTTGACGTACATAGTATATCCAATAATACATTCCCGATCGTTGATTCCGCCCGCCGTTCGATCGATACTTTTTTTGTCGTTGAAACAAAAGAGAGAAAGCGGTGACGGTATAAAGAGAGAAGAGCAACGAAGAGATATATGAAAATTGGAAACGCTATCGCTCCGGTAAAGACTCTCTGGCAGCGACTCGTCATATATAAATGTACTTGTCTCAGAGTCGCTACCGCGACTCTAGATAAATATGTGCGTGGGAGAATAATTTATCGGGCGCCTACGGTATACTTCCAGCGTGGCTCGAGCGTTTGGCGGGTAACCATACGAATGTACGCCGTTGTTCAATTTCTCTCCCGGATACCTGCTACTAAAAAGCCTGTAAGCGCGACTTTTTTTGCCCGCGTCGGTAAATCTGATAAAGTCCAAATGTCCAGCAGTTGGCATTTTTAACGAATAAACCTCATTTTGCCAGCATTCGTGCGGTTCTCAATATATGTAGAAACGTTGCGCTCGAGGATAACAGAGGTGACAAATGAAAAATAGGATAATACTCACTGCAGACCGAACAGTTTATCTCATCCGATCCATCACCGCATCCGTCTCGGCCGCTACAGGTTATGGCGTCCGAGCGACATCTTCCGTTGGCGCATTTGAACGGACAGGTGCGCGAAGTTGTTCGCGAACGATTTCGCGTTTTACACGCACCTCGGGGCTCGTCGCTACCGTCCCTGCAGGAGACTACCGCGTTGCAGAACTCGTAAGCCGGCAGACATTGGCCATTGTTGCAGCGAAAGGCTCCTTCCGGGCACTCTGAGTTTGTTTGAGTAAAACAAGTTTGATATATATAGTATATATAGGTATATAGGACTGCACTAATAATCAAATTTTTCTATAATCGAACCATGAGGAAGCAGAGAGTAAATTTTTTAACGCGGCGAATCATTGAGTTGAAAAAAAAAAGAAAAAAAATTGTGTTGCGCATACTTCGACGACTTTTGCACCCTTCTTCATCCTCGCCATCGGGACAATCATTGCGCCCGTCGCATTGTCCCGCTCTTGAAACACAAAAACCGCTTTTACGACATCGAAACGCTTGGGCCGGACATCTCGAATTGGTGCATTCTTCGTCGGAACCGTCGGCGCAATCGGGTCTTCCGTCGCACACGAAGAACCAGCTGATACACGCACCGGTACTCCGACATTGAAAGGTACCCGTCGCGCATCCGGTATTCCCAGCCCCGCAAGCGAGACTTCCATTTCCGCGTAGCGCACAGTCGCACATGCCGTCGATGCACCGTGAATTACGATCGGACATACGGCATTCGAGATCGTTCAGGCAGGATAGACCGATACTCACGGCGCTCGTGATTTCTGTCTCGTGCCGATCAGTTTTTACCGGAGCTGCGGAAAATCAGTTGGTCACGCATTCTTCGTTCGATCGATCGCAATCGGCGCGACCGCACGAAACCAATACGATTATAAATCCGTTGACCGTGTACATACCGGAAGTTGAACTGGTTGTCTGAATGAGATCCGCGATAACAGCCTCGACGACAATCGCGTCATCCCCGGGAAATTCATTGGTCCCGCTGTGCCGTTTGTCCGGCCTTGATGTAGCCAAGGACGAGCGGGTCACGATGTTACCAGGAATACGTGGGATCGGTGACACGGTTGACAGAAGTCTCGTGGCATTTTTCAACCAAGAGACCTGGACACCTGCGAAACGTTTTCGAGAGAAAATAAAAATAAGAAACGTTATATACGAGACCGGGCCAACAACGCCGCTTGTGTTCGAGTTACCGGTGTCATTATCGTCATCGTCGTCGTTGTCGTTGCTGCTGTTGTTGATGTTGTTGGAACCTTGATCGATAGATTCCTCGGTGGGTTTATCGTCGACCGAGACCTCTTCGAAAACCTGCGGGTCGTCACCGATTCCTTGAGCGAATACGGGATTTTGGTGCGGAGGCGGCGGTGGTGGTGGTGGTCGGACTCGATTGTCGGGCCGGCAGACGTAGCCGTCCCGACGCATCGGAGCTGTACATTGACAGTGACCGAAGAGATCGGGTATGAGGAAGTCGCAGTGGGTATCGCTGTCCCACAGTCGGCAATGCTCGTGACTGTAACATACCTCTCCGGGTCTTGCGGCTGCGCGTCAATCGCCAAAATTTTCCCATCAACTCTCATTACAAATGGTCTTAATATATCGGAAATTGGTATAGCGATGCGCGTTGGATAGCGATGGGAATTGGGTGATTTATTCATAAAATTGGCATCGCTCAACTATTAGAGAGTCGGGAATTTTATACTAACGTTCCTAAAATTAAAAAATCGACGTTATCAAGTTTTGCTACCAAGGGTTAGGCGAGCGCCGCGAAACGCTAAAGAAATGGGGGAGCACGGAGAATCGAGGAATATCAAAAGGGACTACTAGCGCCCCCGTCGCGCGCGAAGCAGCCCCCCGTCCTCGGAAGGCATGCCTGCTGGCAAAATACAGTTTTATATGCTGCCTTCCGTGCGTCGCTATCACCGCTTTCCTACCTAATTTCATTGGCGAAAAATAATTAATATCGCAATCATTCGTTCTATTTAAGCGAGTTTCACTCGACGAGCATTCGGCTGGCGCATGAATGATTCATCTGAAAACTTATGCACAAAGAAATATTAAGCAGGACGAATTATTTGACGATCCAAATCCTCATACCTAAATCATGAAACCGGAAATTGGGTGTCAAATATCCGCGGTTTAAGAACGAATCAATAGTGTTAATGTCGACACCAAAAATTACAGCATCATCGCGGTGTTGTCCGCCGTTGGGAGTCATCCGGTTTCAACCCCCGAATTGCGAGAGTGTCGACCAGAATTTGCGTATTAACACCCGGATCAAGGGCGTCAGTTTGAGTATCTATTTACACGCAATATATGTAGCCAAAAAGCTCAATTCGGATGTCGACACACAAATTCTGGTTCGAAAGAATTTCAGTGTCGATACCGAACAGTTCCGTATCAAAACACCTGAGGACAAGCGGTCGAGATAGCTGTTGACACGAATAAACTCGTTCTTTGATCGGATATACTTGGCACCCAAAAAATATTGGTTTCACGATTGGTCAGGGAAACGATACACCATCGATGATTCTAATATTAAAGGATAAAAAAAAAAAAAAAAAAAATTTACATAATAAAAGTGAATACGCGTCAATGTGCTCGTGTGAGGATAAAAAATTTATGATGAAAAAACTTGCGTTAGAGAAGAAGGAAGAAAAATGTGTCCGCTCGTAAAGAAGGCGCGTATTTATTAGGAATATATTTATTATCATAAAAAATATTGAACAAGAGATATTCGATGGTGAGTATTTGTCGATACGGCGTGAAATGTCCGATAGGTGGTACGCATACCGTGTAAGGACATAACCGCTGTACGATATAGTATTATGTATCATCGATACGCGTGTTTCCTTATAAGTTCAACATCAAGCGGATAGTTATATGTATAGCTAATATTGTATACGGAGCAGGAAGAAGCCTCTGCTGTGCTGGGCAACTCCGAGAGCCGATGGAATCTTGATAAATATATATACTCTTCTCGGACGTATAGAGAAGAAAGAGAAAGGAAAGAAAAAAAACAAACAAACAAACAAACAAAAACAAATAAAAGTCTGCCCGCGATGGCCCTTTTGATCGAGCATTGAGATTCTGTGCTTGTTCAAGAGGTATACAGCTACTATAAATGCACATTTGTGCTTCCACCTTCGATCCCAACAAACTAGTAGGATATGCGAATAAATAAATACGAATAGCCGGCAATTTTTATAGCTACAAAGCTCAATGATTGAACGTAACTCGCCCCCGATCTGTGTTGCGAAAGGCACCACTATATCCGGTCACCGCTAACCCTTGACTCGAAACTACGCCACCGCGCAAACGAAACTACATTGTTGCTTATTATTTTGTTTTTATTTCAATTTTAATACTATTCTTATACATCGTTGTTTTTACTTTGTGCTGACTGCGCGGTGTTATATATATATATATATAAGGACAAAATTCAAATTCCTAACTGCAAGTAGAAAGCGACATGTACCGAGTTCGTTACGCCGCGATTAATCCGCGCATCGACTATAGTATAACCATATGATAACGATCCTAACGATATTCGCAATTACCCGTTCGAGATCGTAGCTCGTGCCTATCCGCGGTAAATACGTATAGGCCGTATAGGGATGCATATTTTTGCACGATTCGATCTTTTACATCGGAGAGAAGGAGTTGCATTAGAATATTTTGGGAAAAAAATGTAAAAAGAGGAGAAAAGGGGAAAAAACTGGGGGGGGGGGGAGGGAGACCTGGGGGTTACATCAATATAATAATAAATAATAATATTCTAGGAGTTGCGAGCTCTCCGCGCCATCTAACGCGCATAACACGCGTTGACATTCAGGGCTCTCTTGTTTATTTTCATTGAGCCATTGAGCGTGAAAAAGTGCGGAAATATATGATTGAATAATGCTTGCCGCTACCGTCGTATGTATCCAAAATATAGTGTCCGAGAGAAACGTTATATATCTCGAATGAAAGAATATGATTTTATCGCGCGGTGAAAAATATGAGATATGAAACGCGAGCAGACTTGTTAGGATGCGGGACGCATGCATGGCGAACCATGTTTTTCCCGAGTCTTTGCAATGTCCGTTAAAATTAAATCTGGCTTTTTCAATAATAAGCGTTATAGAGATAACTGTACGTACGTCCGAGGCAAGTGTGCCTTCGAAATTGCAGATGTCCCTCTTCGCATCGACAGACTCCAGCGAGGCAACTGCTTTTCGCTACCTTCATCGAGCATTGCTCCGCAACGAGACAGTCATTGCCGAGTAAAGTTGCTGCAAACGTAAACGTCAAGAAAGATTAATTGAAAATATATTTTATACTCGCGATATTGGCACCAGCCGGTGACAATTCATCGGCGATCCATGTAACCTACCTTATTTGAGCTATGAAAAATGAAATATTCTAGTTCGCGACAAAACATTTTTCATTTTTTATCTCTCTGACAGAAGAACATGATAAAAAAAAAAAGTTTTTTCTACGGACATGTGGTCGTGCGCAATTTAATTGGCCCTCACGGGGCTTTTAATTGATGATTTAGATCTGATCCCCTGTACGCGATCGGGCCTGAATCCATTACGCTATTTGAGATCCAATTATATAGACTATCGCGACTTCTCTTCCGTTCTCGCGTTCGCCGATGTATTGAAAAATGAAATGCCGCGGCGAAAAGCGGATAAAAATATATATATAGGAAAGCATAGAATTACGCGCGGAGTATACCAGCGGTAGGTTGCGGGTGTGGATTCAACCCCGTGTATCGCCGACGATCTTCTTGCAACGAGATTCTAAAGAGATATTTCTCGTCGCGCGGTCTATCCATTTAACGCGGCATCGATACCTCCTATTCAACTTTATTCGTATATATAACTCGCGACATTCGGAAAGCAAATATATAATTATCAGAAGAATTCTCCGCGCGCGCGCGCGCGCTCGCGCGCCTATACCTTGTTATTATTTTTAATATAGGTATACACCTATCTCGTGCATCGCCACCGAATCGATTTAATAAATCCAACTTGATAATAACGGGAGTACCGTTATTGATTTGAGGCCTCTATAAGCGGACAGAATGCAAAGTGAAAAATTACCATCCAGCAACGGAAGTGAGGTGACCGACCTGCAATTTTGAAGATTATTGCCGAACAAAACACGAATTTCCATCAACATTGAATTAAATTTTATTTTTATAAGATGGAAAAGCTTTACCGCGCGGCGGGCTATGTATCCGGTAATATGCGAGTTTTTGCAGGAATTCTCCGAAAAGAATGTTGTCGAAAAAGCGTGACGATTATTTCAACGTTTATTTTGCATGCACTGTTACAACTGGTCCCGCGCCTCGATCGTTATAATTTCACAGTTTTAAAATTACTGTTCGATCGTATTCCGTGTACTCGTACGGCATATACGGCGTGCATAGTATATAAGATATTGACGACTCGGCCATGCAACAGCCAGAAAGGGTGAAATCGAGATAGGGGAAAAAATCAAGCGGCTTTGTTTGGGTTTGTTTGTTTTTGCTCACCCTCGAGACAACGAGTGTCATTGTATTCGGCGTAATAGGGTCGACATCGGCAATATCCCAAGTGGCACTGGCTGTTTTCGATCGTTGCCTCGCAGTCACGATCCCGGTAACACTCCTCTCCTAGCTTAAGGTCTATGCTAGTTGGTGTCGAATTAACGATAAACTGAAACAAGGAGAAAAAAAATTGTTTCGATTTTTAGTTTAGTAAACTCGAATCGAATTTGTTTTACGAGTAATTTTGAGTAAACTTGAAATCGATGTTATCGAGCGTGGTCGAATCGCCATTTCGATTGTCCAGCATATATGTAGGTATTATAGGCGTCAACGTCCGTCCGTTCGTTGAAAAAGCTGAACGTGACATCTGGGAGGACGCGTTTGCGCTCAAACTCTACTCAAACGGAAGATCGAGACACGAGCTAATCGCGCTTCCCGGTTTCCCACGATTTTCAAACAATGTAAAGCTTGCCGGTGCTTCGGTTACCAGAAGAATCCACCACACGACGCGGAGGAAGGATAGATCGGAGAGGGGGCGAAAGATTAAGGTTCAGATTACAAGAGTTGTTCCGCGCGTGAGTTTACGCACGCTTGGAGTGCACCGAAGGAAACGGAGATGGAAATAAGCGAAGGCCTAAAGAGTGCGCGAGAACCGCGCACGGAGATAAACAAGTTGTAATATCTTACCGGTGTGAGTGTGTGATTAAGCGAGGAGGAGGAGAGCAGGGTGCGAAACTATAACGTGTGGAAACAATGCACTCCCTGCTGGGGCGGCAACGGGGGCATATATTATAATTCATTGTTCAGCGCACATACTGCAGTCGTAATCGGCGACGATATTTACCGATACACGCGTATTTAAGATTATATTCTGCTTGGCTGGAAGCGAATTTTATCTCTCGCGCGGCGAATTCGTCGGAAGCAGCGAGACCGTAATCGTCGCAATTCATTCATATTCGTTCTAGTAGCGAATCACTTGCCGAATAATGCCGACCTCGCAAAAGTCCTATTGTTTTTTCTCTTTCGATCGCATGCAAAGAATCATTCACAGCAGCAGGATGACCTGTACATACGGAAACATATAGTATACGGTTATTAAGATAATAAAAAATAGATGCCGCAAGTCAGTGTTTGCAAATGCGTGTTCACAAAGGTGACGGTTTATACGTTGATGGGCGCGCGCGCGCGCGCGCGCGAACGGTGCGTGTGCATCGTGGAAGCACGTCTTGCGCCTAGGACCGTTACGAATGTCGAGCAATTTTGCCCCAGCAGAGCACAGATTGCGCAAAAGAAGGTTCAAGTTCAAGGTACTACATCGGCATACGCGCGTGTGACGTAACAAGAAACAAGAAAAAGAGTAAATCCTCGTGCAGGATGACGATGAAAACGAAGCGAGGAGCGTGTGAGGAAAGATGCGCGGGAAACCGCAAATAATACGGCGGAAGCAGGCGTTCTTCACCTTATATACATCCAACGAAAAAGAAGAACTTCTGCACCGTTCGTTCGCGCGGTGTCGCAATCAGCGCCTTGCTCGTTTCAACTTTTAACATACCTAATATATCGTATTTAGGCGCACACTCGCGAATCCTTCGACGTTGGCCTGCTCCGGTAGCATTTGTGTACGCGTTACCAGTTCTTTTCAAATTCAATTTTGATCCAACATTTTTTTCTAAGCAGGTGATGGTCTTAATGACCGTGCCGTGGCACTGAATTATGGCTGAATGTCTGTAAAAATGTCGGTGTGAGAATTTCACCGCGACACGCATACATCGTTTTTTTTTTATATACACAAGCATATTCTATAATTCATCATTAAGTATATTACCGTAACGAGCCACCACCACCACCACCGCCGCGCATCTCACTAATTACGAATAAGTCTGCGTGTGAAGAAATATTTTTTCTACCCGCCACGATCGATATCTCCCTACCCCAAACATTGTACTTGATATAATTTTTAATAGCAAATAATTATCGCTGACGATTTTTTTTTCTTCGATCTTTTAAGTAGCGGATTTGGAAGAAAAATTCTTTCGTTTACCGCTGTAGAGCAGGGTAATGGAAAAAAGGAAAAATGATGTACAATATCCCGAGGGCTGTATGCGTTGATGCTTGTTGCATGATGTGGCACGGAAAACGAATAAGCAGAAGAATTAAATTGTACTTGGAACAG
Source organism: Campoplex capitator (assembly GCA_037576405.1). Classification (NCBI taxonomy): domain Eukaryota; kingdom Metazoa; phylum Arthropoda; class Insecta; order Hymenoptera; family Ichneumonidae; genus Campoplex; species Campoplex capitator. The sequence continues at coordinate 15,532,484 of JARBWI010000322.1, read as the reverse complement.
AAATATGCGCGTTGTGAACCGTATAATCGAATTTTACTGTTACGATTTTATTAGAGTCGAGTTTTTTTTGTGCCCATGATGAGAGCGGGGAGGAAACGAAGAGAGAAGTGGAAAGTTGATGATATAGAAGAGCGAGGATAGAAGAAAAGTACCGTGACGCCGCCGCGCGAGAGCGAGAGTTGACCAGATTATACCATTTTATATACATATATACATATACATATATTTGTAGGAATAAAGACGCGCTGCTCGTTTCCGACAATGATTATGAATTCCTTGTGAACACAACGCATCAGCGGTAGCCAGCAGGAGCGTAACGAGATTTTATGTAATATGAGCGTGGTAGCAGGATGCGAGCGCGAGAAAAATACTCGCGCGTCAACGCATTATTAGGGGCATTCGCGATGACACTCACCGACGTCATCGATATGCAATGAAATTATTGAATGACATTTGTGGGGGTACGCATACAAATTACAGTTGAAAAACGCATGTTCGAGTTACGTAATAAGGGCCTCGTCTTTCGCAATAGATTGTTTCATCCGAAAGAAACGCGCGCGCGTTGCTCAGGCCGCGCCCTACAATCAAGAGGTATTGAACCCTATTGAATCGCGAGATTGCTACGGAATGTTGATACGACTTTTGCTGAGGGAATAACACGAAGCTAGGAGCTATAATGAAAAAGATTGTAAAAACAAAGAACCGAAGCTCTCGTGAAACGTATGCAGGAATCAGTAAATCTTACGGCATGTGCGTATGAGCGCGGAGCGTGTAAAACACAGATATCCGCCCATTTGAATAATCAGCAATGTATATTCGTGGCAATTGTGATGCGGCCGAGTTTGAGAAGTCGAAAAACATAATTGAAGCCGCCGCACGTTCTTCCGATAATAGTTTTAACGTTTGCGCATTGTTATACGGGAAGCCCTTACGAACCACAAATAATAACACAAGCAGAGCAGGATATGAGGAACAAGAAGAGGAAGAAGAAGAAGAAGAAGAAGAAGAGAAAGACGCGAAAAAAGGGAGAAGCGACGTACCGCATGTTTATGTATGCGATAGTAAATCCGTATACATATATATATATATAGACCGCATGCTCGAATGTGCAGACAACGAGGTAATATTTTCCACGTAGCGCGGAAGCTTCGACCCTCGTAATTATCTGGCAGTATCTGCGTGAGGAGGCCCTCCCGAACCGCTCTGCTTATTACTACTATATATTATATGCTACTACTAGTTTATTATATACATATATACCCATTCGTCTTTAAGTCTTCAAGTCGCGTACACACCGCGAATTCTGAAACGCTGCATCGGTGCTTACAATTATTTTGTTTTGTTTTGTTTTGTTTTGTTTTTTTTTTTTTTTTTTTTTTCTGGAAAAAAGAGACGGCGGACCCGAATGCGATTGCGCGCAACATGCATATTACGATTTGCGACGATTCGACGAAGCCAACTTTTGCATACCCCCGCGTCATCTACGTGCTTTAGCGAGGGTCAGTATTGTATTTTGGTTTTCTTTCATTGCGAAAAAGAATTTCAACTCAGCTCGTCGCTCACAGCATATCGCGCGTGTTTTTCATACGCATATACTTTTCTATCTACTCAAATCTAATGATCGGTAGTTTGAGGATCATCCCCGTTATGCGGTAAGCCGTCCGCCGCACTTAATAGTTTCGTACCAAGTTTCGTATCAATAATGAAAAATGTTGGCCATTAAAAGCAGTTGGCAAGATGCGCGCGCGCACGCACGACGCACTCCGGAAGCAAAGTATCGCTTCGATTCCAAGGTAATTCGAACGGATTGCCCCTGTGGCTGCTGCGATAAAAGAGAACAGGATCGATGGGAAATCGAATGGGAAGTATATCGATGGATAGAACGCGATCGTGAATAAATCTCTTGTATAAGAATATGAATTCCGCGCAAGTTTGCGCGATCGATCCGAGCGATTCGAGCTACCGTCGAAGATCCGTAGATCGGAAAATTGATCTCTTACCGCAGAATGCCTGTTCAGGTCAATTCGTGACTCGAACGGCACACACCTCCCCCCCGCCGCTTTCCGCACTCTCGCGTCGCTCTCTTTTCTTTCTCCGCATGCTCACATCCCCTCGCGGCGGAATACATATATACTTTTACGTGTTTTTGTAGCGCGGCTCTCATCCAAATAACTGCTCGCTTAATCTTATATTACTTATCATTCTTTCTCATGCGCGAAATCTCATGAAAATACCAATACTATCATCACTGAATTACACATTTCGATCGAATGTTTAAAATTTCATTCAACATATATATGTATAATTTATGGGCGCACGAGAAAAATCGAAGAGGGATACACCTTGAATCATCTTCCGTCGCATCTATATCACGGATCATCGCGCGGATGAAAATGTACTCAGCCAGGAAACGGTATTAATATATGCGTTGTTGGTATTGCTTCGAAATTGAGAGAATGAGTTTGACATGCAGACATTATGTATCAAATACCAAAAGGTATTTCTTGATTATGTCCATTTTAGCGAAGATCGGGAACGGCTACGTTACTCGTTAAAAACAACCAGCGCAGCACCGTTATTTGTTAAGTGATTCGCTACTAAGAATTTTAATATGAAAGGAAGCAGATTATGGGATTGGATCGTATTTAAGCTGCCGGTTATTGACCCGATAGTACCCGCGTTAACTAAAAATAACAAACTCGAAAATCTTATATAATTATAACACGGCGAAATATTTTAAAAGCCTCGATCAATGTCCGTTCAAATCAAATTTACACGACTAACAATTATTGTTAATTCCATCACGCGCGCACATTTACCCAGCAGCGAACGAATTTTATCATGACCGGCGGCGGTGGCGGCGGATTATCTCATTTTTTCAAGCGAGATTCGAAAGAAAAAAAAAAAATGTTTTTCTCTTGGGAAGATTCCTTTGTTCAGGAAAATGCTCGACAAGAAATTCTTCAGAGAGTCCGGATATGCGCGGAGAACAGCGAACGGTTGAATATTAATTGCGTTAGGAGCGTGACTCGTTTACCGAACGAATGAGACACGTAACCGCATATACATATACTCAATAGAAGCAGGAGTTGAAAATTCGAGGATCCAATAGTCGACAGGTTTTTTTTTCATTCTATTCCAGCACTTCCCCTCGTTCTCTCGCGCGCCGTCGTCCCTCCCGTCTTTTCTTCCTTCCTCCCTTTCTCAAGGTTTTGACGATTCCTCGGACAAGAGACTCATAGAGGAAGTCGATGTCAATGACTCGAGGCTCGTTTAGAATTCACGGTCCAAGGATATACGCGCGCTCGTATTATTGTCATGAATACAAAAATCAGTTAAGAAAGGGCCAAAAAAAAAATGAATGGGTCTCGCTGCGAGAAAAAAAATGTCAACAAATATTCTCATAGAAACACCTTTCAAGACGTTTTTTTCCATTTTTCTCTTTCTTTTTTTCTAGTACAGGTATATACGCAATTTTTACATGAGTATTCTCAAATAAGCACAGAGACTTTTCGAAGAGGAAAACATTTTTTTTTTTTCCACATCTTTATGCAAAATGTTGAAATAAATAAATACCTATTTTTTTTAGCGACGATAAGCCCATTGTTTTGATGTAAGATTTGAAAATACGTTTCATCTCATTGAAATATTTGAAGGATCAACAGAATTATTGGAATAGTGTCAATGGTGGAATAAAAAAATATTTAGCTCACCACAAAATACAGAAACGAGAAGAGCCTCAACAAATTCTCCGCCGCCTTCATAATCCTGATTTTTTTGTTATTGTTCTTCGAAACTCGATTCTCTCGATTTAGTTTTGTTTTTATCAAAAACTATATAGAAAATCCACGATTTTTTAATTATTAGCAATTACAAGGATTTCATTTTCAGTTGTTCGAATTTAAGTCGTTAGCGATCGCGGCCGTTTTGTTTGTTTGTTTGTGTTTTTTTTTTTTTAATCTCCTCTAATTTCAAAACAACGAAAAGCCGCTGCACGGGTATTTACGAAAAAAAAAAGAATAAAAAACACAATCGCCAGCGGTATCTAACATAACACGATTGATATTAATGATAAATAGAAGGGTATACACGTGCCCATGCGCTTTGTACGCCTGCGTGATGATGACTGAACGTGAAGACGGCCCCGCGGGGGGTTTTCGATCTTTCTCGCGGCAAAGAGGAAAGCCCAACGGGCCCGCGGGTGCTCCCACCACCACCACCGCCGCCGCCGCCACCGCTTCATCTTCATCTGCTTCGTTGCTCGCACGATGCTCAATCGCGATACCCCATATCTCATATACCCCATTGATGGGATTTCTTCCCGGATCGAGAGCGTGTGAGCGAACCTCCCTATATTTGCCTATAGCCTGGCCTGTTCCAGCCTTCTGCTCGCGAATAATTCATTCTACACCAACCGCGCGCGCGCGCGTTGGGTCCACCCGACCTTTTCGTCGTTATATACCTACTTCCGCGCATTAACCACCATTTCCCAATTTACGTCCATAAATGTCTCGCAAATTTCGAACAAAAATTGCGAAATCATCGCGATCTTCTCCTTCTCCTTTTATCCGCAGTCGTTTAATAATAATCCCAAGTGCTATTGTATATTTGCGAATAATTCCGACAATATAGTCGCACAATTATATAGTAGCGTGCGACCTCGAAAACATAGAAAAATATAAATATTATATGAAAAAGCGTTTTTCATGATCCACCTCCGTTTTAACGAGCCGGAATTTAACAATCGAGCGTTCACACGGAACGCGATTCGCGAAACTCCAAGTTTTGTGGGTAATCTTGTTTCAAGCATTTTATTATTCTGAAATTACGGTGCAGGTACGTAGCCGGTTTATTTATATTATTACTCCTGATGCATACGTGTTTCGAATCCTTACCTGCTCGGGCAACAAAAGGTTAATCCTGCGAACTGTGCCGGTGCTTCCATTCAAGCAGGATGCTAATATACCGCAGAATCCACAATAATTGTTTATACGTTGCCCGTTCACGCGGGGCATCGCTCTGCTCCAAAAGAAGCGCCATCGCGTGCATACATTTGCGAATGTAAACTCAAATCCGCGCAATAACGTCTTTATCGCGCGCGCGCGCGCGCGCGTATCGAGTTTCAAGTTTCAAGTTGAACGCGCGCGCGGATAACGGTCCCCGCGTTGCCGCGGCGCGGTGCTACTCATCTTTGGCTAAAATTCATCAAATTTTCGCAATTTTCGCTCCGAGTTTTAAGGAAGAAGACGCGTCCTGATATTTCAAGGAATGCCGATCGAGCCAATACAAAAATCCCTATACATATATACCTATATCAGTATGATTTAACGAGAGCAAGCCAAGAGGGTTGTGCGTAGCTTATGAAAGATGGAGCAGCGAACGATGGAATCTTCGTTGCGTATTATACCATACACACGCTGACTCGATGTACAGAATGTTGTTCTTATAACGCGCATCTATATATCTATATGAAAACAAGTAACCCTTGTTTTATTGTTACTTGCGCGTGCATCGGAGATGATAAATTCCGAGCATCGCGCCCTCCGCCCGCGATCGCGATTCTTCCTTTTGTACTTTTCACGAGTGAAAGAACATAGAGGCTCGAGTTTACGGTGTTTTGCGCTGCACAGATAGTCGCATAAACTCGATTATATGAGCTAGTCTCTTGGCAAATTTATGATATTCCGAGTCGTACGATGTTAAAAATCAGGCCAGAAATCTAAGAGACCCAAAACCTGATGCTGGTACAACGCGCGTACGCGTTTATATAAATAAAGTTATCTTCTCGCGCGGGGTTCGTCTAGCATGACCACACCACAATTTTCTTCCCATCAAATCGTTCAATCGTTTCGAATAAAATAAATCTCGTCCGAATATTATATCCTCCGTATAGTACCTCTTTCCGTTCGAGCAGCTAGCGGAACTCTATATATATTTGAAAATAAAAGCGGCGCATTCGGTGGTATCGCGAGATCAATATAAACACCATCTGCAGTCCCATCAGCAATACCCAAAACTTTGGCCTTGGTTAAAATTAAAGTATACCCGCTTCGTAAAACCGTTACGATATTCAAATTCAGAGGCGCGCGACGCATCCTTGCGTAAGCGCAATATTAAAAAAAAACGTTATGCGCGCATCGCTCATGAAAAGCAAAGCGTACCTATATTTACTACTTTATTCCCACGAATACAGTAATATAGTATCAAGTTGCGTAGCTGCTACGCCATATATATGGGGGGGGGGGGGGGGGGGGGGGGGGGCCGTTCGTTATTCCGGAAATTTATGAGACCAGGTCAAAATTTCGAGAAAACGAGGCGAGCTAATGAAAAAGAAAAGAAACTTGATTGAAAATTTTGTTAATACGTATTGGAAAGAGTGATTGCGAGTGCGCGTACGTGTTGAGGGTACGCATATTGGAATTTAGACGCGGCGGCGCGGCGATATACGGTAGTAATAGAACCGTTTGTTTGTTATATAGCTCGAGTACGTTGACTCTCGGAGGAGGGTGCGCGCGAGGAATCAGCAGAGCACCTGTGTGTTATGCACACGTGTCTCGAATGTGCATGTTTGTCTTTCGCGCGGAGATGCATGTTCACCTTTCGTGCGAATCGCACTAATAATATACTATAGATCGTTCGTTCTTATAAGCTGCTGCGCGGCTTATCTTATCGCGATAATCGACCGCGTCCCCCCATCAGCATCCAGTATAACGTTACTCATTACCATCCTAATAATTCATATTGTATATATGCGTATTTTTAATTTTGCAAACGCGGTTAATCGGCATTAATCGTGAGCGGAGAGCGGATTAAGCCCGGAGAGTGCGGATTCGAATTGTCTTTTCGCGATAAATATGTATCCGGTTGGTGCGCGTCTGCGCGAGAACAGTTGAAGCGTGCTGCAAAAATAAACGAAACAATCGAGAATAATGGGTTTGATCGTTTTGGTTCCGGTCCCCCTTGCCCATCTTCCTGTCTAGTTACAATTTACGAGACGCGCTCTCGTGTTGCTGACCCTACAAACGGCAGCGTCAAGCAATTTTCAATTATAATTTTGAGATATTGCTTCTGTCACTCGCCCGTTGCATCACCGGTATCAATTTGTAGTACATCTTATCGCATCAGCGGAGCTACTTTTACTCTTCTTCCATCTGGATTAACATAAATTAGTATATATATGTATATATTTTTTCAGCCCACTTACCCCTACCATTTTGAGAGAAAAAAAATGTTATTATTAATCGCCAGAATTTGCTGGTTCGAACGAACAAATAAACGCGCTCTTTATAAAGAAGAGAATTTGCTTGCGGTTTGGTCTACCGTAGGTATAGGGCAAGCGCGTTTTGAGTTTCGGCGAAGAGTAAATTTAGAGGCGGCGATACGCGAATACGCGTCACGCGTCCAGTCGGGCCAAGTACCGTCTGGTCGAATCATTCTCAGCGCGGTCGTCTCCATCCGACAATTTTGCGGTACGCGATTGCGGTCTTTTCGCTCAGCTATAAATAGGGACGTTGCAACGTGTATCGAAATTTCTTTACCGCCGCGTTTTCGAGACATCTTCGCGGTTAATAGAGAAGACTCCGAATTCGCGTACCTATACGCCGCGATCGAGCTGAAGCGCTCCAACATTTCCAAGCTATACGCTCGATCAATTGTCTCCTCGAACGAGCGGATCTGACAATCGTACGCACACGCGCCAACACACCAAGAGGAGGCAATGAAAAACTCTAACGATAGTGCACAATTTTGTAAACGTAGATGTATTTTAAAAATATATAATAGTCAATATGATAATGGTAATAATAATAATAATAATAATAATAATTATAGACGACTCACGCAACTGTCTCAGGGAATGGCTATGTACAAGGATCGCAGTAATGAAGAGTGGAGACACAGTTGCAACGAGAGCGACCGCTGGCCATGGTAGAAAACTCATCAAATATTATTGTATATGGATGCGGAACGCTACGCGACGATGATCCGGCGGTGCTTCGGTGATAAATAATTTATTTCCCTAATCGCGATACAAACACTCTGATAAACCGACGACGTCTCCCGCTATTCATTGGAATTATAAACAGAGACTTTCGTACGGCGACAATGACCAATCTTATTATATAGCGCTCAAACACGCACGCACCCTCGCACCCATCCGCGTATTTTCACATTTTCCAACTCGCATGTATCTTCCTCGAGTTGTTTTTCCGTTTTCCACCTGACTCTTCGCATCGATCGGGGATTTGTTTGAGACCGTGCTATATGCCCCGGATGGTACACATTTGATGCGACCAACAACCGAGAGCACTCTCCTCTCATTTACTAATCGGAAGGATTTTTGTTTTTTATAATTTATCGGTTATCCGAGAAAACGCGCTTGTTGATAATTTTTAATATTGCTGTCTCTTGAAAACTCGTGATCGCGATGACGAGAGCGTCGTCGTTATTTCGTCTCGAAGGAAGATACAGAGCTCGAATCGATGAGAGAAAAAAAAATGTGCAAACTGTCGTGTACCGTACCTCATCAAAATTTCTTTTGGACTATTCACATTTCGAGTAAATAAAGTAATCGAATACACTCAATGGAACTCGTTTCGATCAAACAAAAGATTTATACAACGATTTGTCGATTTTCTCACGCTGATAGCGTTTCGATCGGTGTGTCGTATGACACGGGCGCCTCAAAAAAAACGCTCCATACATCGAAAAATAAAAAATTTCGCTAAATTCATCAATTCGACGCGCCAATCGGTATCTCGCTGAAGGTCAAGGCCCCTCCATCGGGCTTGTCTCGTAGTACCATCTCGTCCGGAGACGGCATTCTTCGCACGCGCCATCCTTCGAACGATATCATCCCGGTACAATACAGCTACTGTGCGGCCCACCCCGCTTTTCTTCAGACTTTATTTGATTCTAATGGAATTTATCAGTTCCGACATCGATCTTTCATCTATCAATCAACGCTTCGTTATAACTCAAGTTCCTAATGTCAAGCGCAAGATAGTCGCATCTCTCAACGGATTTTTGCTCGATAGATTATTGTGCCTCTTGATCGGAACGCATCCTCGTGCCGATGCGCTTTTCCGATTGTTCTTATTATTTCATCCGATCAAGAGCAAATCTCTGACCAATTTTCAATTCGTTCAGTACTGGAGACTTTTCTTTCATCAAATCATGAATCACTGAATATTCGGGACTTTTCTCTAATCAATTTCTAGCTCCATTATAGTACTTGATAATATTCATTAAAATCAGTCCTGAAAATTCCATTCATGCCGACCTCTGATTGAATCGAATATTATTTTTCTTCTCAGACGTTATCCGAGTAACGCGCGGCGGCGGCGGCGGCGGCGGCGACGACGACGACGACGACGACGACAAGTTCATTCTTGTGTGAAAAACATTCGACCACTTTACGCGAATCGATTACTCATTCAAGGGATGAGAAAATTTCCTCGGTCTGCTATTACCATAACGAGTTTTCCAAAAGTTTTTCTTCACTGCGAAAAATTCACGCCGGCCCCACCCTCTCTTGACTCGTATCTGAGAGCGATAAATTTTTTGTACTCGCGGAGACTAACGCGGGTGGTTTTGCGACTAGTTTTTTTTTTTCTTTTTTTTTTTTAAGCTCGCACTCCAACTCCTTGGGTGAGCCTGGCGATAGCCGGTATGTACGGTGTATCCTCGTCGCCTGATTCATCGCTCGCTTCGACATCGGTTTCGGGCAACGGTTCGGGCTTGGCACCGAGTCTGACGAGTTCACGGGCCAGTTGAGCGTCGAGACATAAAGCGATCTGATAAGCGGTTATCCCAGCGTACGTAGGCGCGTCCAGACAGGGTCGACATTCTTGTAGAAGAAACGTGACGACCGATCGGCAACCTCGCTCGAGGGCGAGATGAAGCGCGGTTCTTCCGGACAAACCTTCCCTCGCTTCCAAATCGGCGCCGAGGCGCAAAAGGTGCTGTACTATATCGACTTGACCACCGGCCGCTGCAACGTGCAGGCACATTTCTCCTGAAATAAAAAATATGAACATGAATCATAGGATAGAGAGGTGGCGGTGGCAGGCAGTGCCTTATTATTATCTTGAGAGAGCGGCTACTTCAGCCCCTCCCCCCTTCCTCTTTCTTTCTTTCTGAAAGAAAGAGTCACGCGGCTTGTCGCGCAATGCCGGCCGGTTTATAGATAGAACTAGGAAGACGCGCGGTGAATCATTGTCGGAGATTTGGCTGATTTCCCGCGGTCCAAACTAGGCCCGCGACGATCAAAGTTAACGTTAAAATTAGCACCACCGAGTCGCATCGACGACTAGGTATAACAACCCCGCGCTCTACCGATACTGCATTATCGGCGATATTCATCGCGATATTGCAGAGGAGTCACTCGAAAGCAAATTGCTTCGGAAAATATGCGATTTGTTTCTCCTTACGGAGAGATCAACGATACCGTGTTACCATAAAACGGAACATTTTCATTCCAAGATAAAAGTGTTAAGGATGAATAAAAATAATGAAAAGAGTGATGCGAAAGAAAGTCAAGCGAAAGAAAGGCGCGAGAGGAGCATGTTGGCGTGAACGACGCGCGTGCTCTTGTGGGGCTTCCCGAACAGCGGTAGATTCCAAAGCTCTCGAAAATAGCTCTACAGCGAGTATTTTTAAATTGGAAAACATCTGCCCCTGGCTACCTCTGTACGTGCAACGAACGCGCGGATTTTACCGAGTGTGCACGGATGACGCGTATATATACGCGTCATGTGGCTCATCGTCTAGTGATGCAACTCGTTTTCATCGTGGTTTTCGTTGATGGAACTCGCCGCACCGTCGGCATTCCGTTTACTTCCAGACGGGAAACAAATCCGACAAAATAAAATGCCTCTGCGGGCGGCATCTTACCGAGACGAGTGCACGCACGCACGCACGCACGCACAACTTATTTTATTTTTCCTACGCCGTAATTATTCATTGTTTCAAACGAATTCGCGGCATTGCATGGACAAATAAATTAAGCCCGTACTTTTACTCAAAAAACCGATCATCACTTTCGGAACAATGGCGATATCGTTGTACGTCAATTTTTACGCCTCGGTATAGCGAATTATTAGAGTAAATAAGATTCCACGTGCGCCGTTACGGTGGGATTTTCCCGTGCATACACGCCGTGCTGTGCTGTCACCTTAAAGTCACGAGGAATATCAACTCTTGAGTTTCACAATGTCATTTTTTATAATTACAAGCCTCGCTCCGCGTCTTGCCTCCAGCGAGTGAAAATATATTTTTTTCACTCGCTCTCACAGTTATCAGATCAGAATCAATACGCCTATCTTTGTACCAATTTCCAGATTCATCAGGCAATTCCTCATCTCTCGTTATATACACTCGTAAAAAATTTTTTAACTTTTCAACCTATTAGCCGCATCTTTATTTTCAATTTCTTTCCAACCCTTCGCCGCCGAGCTGCTGAATTATTCGAATATCGTGCGCATGCCACGATTCAATTATCGCTGCGCTTTCCTTTTTTTTTCTTCAATCGATTCCTTTTCATCGGATTGATCGATAAAATTAATAATTTCGTTATGATTATTGAAAGCGAATCTTGTTACGAAATCAGTGATGTTGCGTAAAGATATTTATCTTACGCCCGCTGGTGGTTTCCTTATCCCTGCTCGTGCAAGGAAATTTAATTTTTTTATTATCAATATTCATCGATATTGATCGGATCTGTTCTCCAATTGAATGATTGAAGAAGAAAAAAAAATCACAGCGTTGCTCCACAAGTGGTGCTGCATGATAGAGAAGAGTTTGAAAACAATTTGAATGACGCGTAACAATCGATTCGATTCTCGGTGGCCGGCAGCATGTCGGACGGTCGATGATTCGATTACTTTTTTTCCAATATTCCAATTCGCAAACGAAAATGATCGATTATTGAGATAAAAATCTAGCGATTGGAGCATCGATATTCGTTAAAAGGAACGAACGAAACGAGATTCGCCAAGTTGTTTTTCGAAATTAGGACTAATCTCGATTACATAATCTATACAGAGAAAACAAGACGTTCGACGCGTTTCCCACTACGTTAACGTTCGCGTATCATCGAGATACGTGTCTCGTTTTCAAAAGTTTAAAAAAAAAAAAAAAAAGAAACCTATATTTTGGCACAAATGATTCGATACCATCGAGATTGAATAAATAATGTCAATACTTCAAGAGTATCGACATTATTTCTCAACATTTTCGAATCCTATATGAATTCTATACGTATGAGGACATGAAAAATTTATCGAACCACCTCGATCAAAAATACAAGTTTCTATCATTTTAGTTTTTTTTTTTTTTCTTCCATGAGACGTTGAAAATGTAAGAAATTGGCGGTCCGCGCGTTTCTCAGCCAACATCTGCTGGAAAGTTAACGACTAGTTTACGAAACTTGTAACTCGAATGTTCGTTTCACCGGGGAAATCCCAATGTTCTCCAGACTCGAATGGTTTCTACTATATACGCATTCCCACTAGCGCGAGCGCGCGTGTGTACGCTCATACGTGTATGCGGTCTGTTGCGGCGATATAGCCGCATCGAATAATATGAAAATTCGAGATTTTTTCACCAAGAAATAAGTTTCGCGATTGTAGGAGAAAGAATTTATTTTTATTTCTTCTTCTCTCTTTGACGCCGGGCTTCTTATGATAGATGCTTCTTTTGATAGAAAGCGGAATAATATCGTCGCTCGGAATATTGTCATCACCGTTATCGTCATCGTTATCGTTGAGCCAACTTATCCTACGTTGGGAAATCCCGATCGGCGTACAAAGAGTTTATCCCGATTATTGCTCGATCAAATACGATTCAGCCGTATCCAAGGGTATGCACCGAACAATCTCTTTCATCGATAATAACCATCAGCATCTCTCGTCGTCGCGTCATGGAGGATTCTCGACTCGACTCGCGAAACTTTGGTTAAGAAATAAAGCGTTCTATGTTTCTTTTTTCCCCAAGAAATGAATGTAAAAAATAAAAATTATTCGCATATATCCCAAAGCGCGATATCTCGTTGAGCAAAATTATCTGAGAAAAAACTTGTTTTATATATTTTATATAGTTTCGAATGAGAGAGGAAAAAAATGTGACGCATAGGCTCCGACACGTTGGTCGAATTCGAGCGGTAACGCGGTTAATAACCCAAAGATCGTATATACTCTCTCTTTTTGAAAGGTCCGCGAATGGGGGGGGGTTTTACGCTACTATCCCCACAATTGCTGGACAACGATAAAACCCGGAAGAAGCGCGAGAGTGAATTACGGGATTTACCCGATGAAATTCGGCGAAAGTTCTCGTCTCGCTCCCAAGAACGTTCCCCTTGAAATTCAAAGAATCAAGAATTTCATTTATTTTCGAGCGGCGTCATCGCATTTTTTCGGATCCGAATCATTTCCGCGCGCGCGGAAATCACACGAGTCAACGATGAATGGAATAATAACCGAGCAGCGAGGTGACTCCCGAATCGACGCTCGCTCACGAAACAATCACAAGTGTGACAATTCTCAAAACAAAAGAAAAACTTGCCGAGCCTTGGAAATTCCATAGTCGAGTCGATAGAATCCCCCGGTGATTCGAAGGAATGCAAAGAAAAAACCCAGCAGCGTGAGGAGGGAATCGCGTGGTTTTTCGCGGTCAGATCAATCGTTCCTATAATAACATCTCGTCGACGTTCCATTTTTGCATCATCTTTTCTTCCTTTTATTTTGTAGAAAATTTTGCCGATTTTCAAGTATCTTAAGATAATTGAGCGGTTTAACAAAGGTGCGCTGACGTCGCGCGTCATACTCCCTTTTCTTCCGTATCGAGGCCGCCGCCGCCGCCGCCGCCGCCGCCGATAAGAAATAATCTTTGGCCTTGTTACAAATATCTCGTCTTCGACGGCCCTAAAATAGCCTATTTTCTCGGGTAACAGCGTTTAATGCCACGACAGGTTCTTCCTAAGCCAATGTATATGTACTACTACGAATCCAGGGAAAAAATTCTAATTTGCGAATGTACCGCGAACGAATCGAGTATTAAACGCCTATGATAGGCGAAACTTTTCCTCGTTGAGAAATATTGTACAACGGTGCGATGCATGATCATCGATGAACAAGTATTCGAGTACCGTGTTCAACAAGATTTTTCTACCACGAAATCACACAATCAGCAATTGTTTTTCTTTTTCTCTTTCTGACGTTTTACGATACGAGCAGAGGCTCAACGCGTTCAAGTAACAACAATAACAGCGTTGAGATATGAATTTCATTGCACCGAGAGTTCGGGAATTCCCAGCAGCAGATTCGCTGCCAGCATTCAAAAGACGGCACACAAATTTGAAAAACAAGGGAATAAAATTAAACTTGGAACGTTGCTGGCCGGCCATATGCTCGATGACTAAATTTACGGAAATTTCGATCGATGATCGTCGTCATCCTTTTATTAAGAAATAATTTCCAAGGGGCTGCTGAACTTTCGCGTTCTGTGTGCGTCAGAGTTGACAAAAACAACAAAAACAAATATACATACAACCGTCTTATTTATTAGCGAAACGAACCATCAGAGTTGGTCTCGCGATGCACTCAATTCGAAATGAGCGCGTGCCTTTATAGACAACAGCCGATGACGACTCGAGAACTACTACGACGGAAACTTAATGACGTCGTGGAAAATGAATTTTTTTTAAATCATGCTAATTGTTGGCATGAAAGTTAGCGCGCTCGGATAAATTAGCGTCAAGGCGAGCGCGTGTGATTATAGCTTCAACTAAATTCAATCGTATTTACCACTAATGAGCTTCGAAAGGTTAACAAACAAAAAAGTTGATAAAAATGCAGCGAGGCCTTTGGAATCGGAGAAAACGAAAAGATTGCGCATGTAGTGTAAAAAAAATTTCAAAGGTCGGAAATGTTAAAAAAAAATTAAAGAAACGAAATAACGGGACAACAAATATAGTAAGGTGTCGGAGCCGGAGAGAGGAAGAGAAAAGTGCTTACATTTGTGTAGCGTAGGCAGCCGCCAAATTGCGGGGTTTCCCCGGCCTCGGAGAGAAGACACCGAGAGATGGCGGGGTGGGAGAGAGAGAGAGAGAGAGAGAGAGAGAGAGAGAGAGAGAGAGAGAGAGAGAGAGAGAGAGAGAGAGAGAGAGAGAGAGAGAACGACGAGCCTGGCGAGTTGGTAAAACGAAGGTGACGTTCCTTGACTGCCACGTAAATTAATCGCATTCTCATGATCGTATAAATTGTGCACGTTCGATTGCAAGATCGTGCGAGGTGTTGGGAAAAAAATGGAAGGAAGGCGATGATGTTGTATACATACCGTCGTAATTTCGTTGTTCGAGATTTTGCGGAAGCGCCGGTATTCTCGGACTGTTGGCGAGGTAATTTCTTTCGACCGGTGATAAGGGATCCGTAAGAGCTCTGGCACAGGCAAGGTCGCCGGAGAAACAAGCCAAATGAAGCGCCGTGTTTCCCCGAAAGTCTCGAGTTGATGGATTCGCACCGGCAAGAATAAGCCTCCTCGCGATCCTCGACTGTCTCGTAAGGACTGCCAGATGGAGCGGAGCCTGACAATCGTCGTTCAAAATGTTCAGTAGCAACGGATGAGGCGCCATTCGTATTAGACTAAATGCCGCTTCCAAAAACCCCTGGACGATCGCGATGTGTAGTTGTCTGAATATTGAAAAGAAAAGAAAAAAACATAACAACGATGATGGTATTCGTAAATTGACCACATATTTTTTTTTTTCTTCAATGTCTTTCCTCGTTTGAGCGAGGGTACAACGGTCCATCAAAGATCGTGACACGAGTGCATGACGCGGCTGATGTACGTAAGAAAAAATTGCGCATCCCGAGTTCCATTCACGATCATAATAAAATAACAACCGCGTAGAAAAATCTTGAAAACGTCATTCATGAAACCGGATTTTTATAGTCGTATACGAATCGTGTAACGGGGCTGACGTCGAGATTTTAATGTCGATTCAATCACGACGACGATGGATCTCAATTTTTATCAATATTTCCACCACCACCCTTTGAGAAATAAAAATTTGACGATTAGCAGGAGAATCAAGAATTTTTTAAATATCAGGCGTCTTCATACATCTCGAGCTTATATCCCAAAGAATAGTTTCCGAGTAACATTCTAGCCGACTAATATCGCTCTGTTATGCAAAGACTATTTTTGGATAGCGCATTATTTTTGGTTCTTGGCTCGCACCCAAAAAAGCATAATTTCACAAATAAATTTCATGTCATTTTCTTTTGCCGCTCATCAATTTTGCTCTTTTTACCATTTTTAACGATTCAACGTATCGCATAGATTATTATTATTATTTTATATCATTTATCTTTGCTATTGTCATTGAAGAGAATCAAATTTAATGGAAACTCGTCAGGTTTCCAATGGTTCTAGCCTCTTGAAATGAAAAACTTATAAGGCAAAATTTGTCCTAAAACAATAATGAAAATCGCAACAATATTTCTGTTAATCATGGCGGAATAATGATCGGAACGGCTCAGAATCGGGCATGAAAAATGCGATTAAACAAAGAAATAATCCAATTTACTAACGTATCGCCGTCTTCGTCCTGCATGTAATAGAGTTCCCAAGGTTCCTGAGAATATCCGTGAGACGCCCGGGTAACGCTTTGCGGCTGGACGGAATCTCGATCGCATGCGTCAGAACTTTTGACGACCGGTGTCAATTCCACCGTAGGCTCGGATTGTACTTTGGTATGCCCAAAACGGTTAAGATTAATTTGTTTGAGACTCAATTGGCTAAGACTTTCGCTGAGCCCGAGATCCAATCCGCTGTCGACTCTCATCGGATCCGTCGCCGCCGAGTCCTTTCCGAGCTGATCCACGGATCGAGATTCGTCCTCGAAACTCTTGGATATTTCTCCTCGTTGATTTTCAGATTCACCGCCGGCGCGAGCTTCGTCCTCTTCGATTCCGAATTCGGATGTCAATAAGTTTCCACCGGACGATAAAAAGCCCGAATCGACGATTCCGGAATCTTGTCGAGCGCTCGAGTCTTTCCCGTAATTTTCCTCAGCGCTCGACACCACCCCCTTAATCGTACCTCCGCTGCTCGGCTGTTGCCACATTTTTATTTTTTTTTTATTTTTATTTTTTTCTACCGACCGTACGATTGATGTAATTATTTTCGACCTCAATTGACAATTTTAAGGATTGCAACCTAAAAAACTGCTCCGGTTGTTGAAAGACTCGGTGGATTTTTTTTTTTTTTCTCACAAACAAATCTTTCTTTTTTAACCTCGAAAGTTCAGAGAAGACGGCACAAACCTCTCAAAATCTTGTGCAAAATGATCTCGAATATGCGTTACGACGGTCTTTCGCACACATTTGTACGATTTTCAGGTTATTATTCACTCGCAGTTTTTCAACAATGAAAAACTACCCTCCTCCTCGATTCCGTTGTTTATTTTATTTTCAATACCGTTAATAGTTTTAATTGCTGCTAGGATCGCTGACTGCTTTTTCTCTCGACCAAAATCTTTACTCGTTTCATTCACGCTACCGATTCCATACGCTGCTGCTGCTCTTGCTACTCCACGATCACTGTAATATTTCTTCTCTCGTACACTCGCTTTTACGCTTTTACGCACAGTCGTTGCTAGACAGTTTCCAGAACCCTGGTTCTTCAATTATTATTACTATTATTTATATTATCGCTCGTTTCGTTTCTCGTTTCGTTCGTTGGACTTTCTCAACGATGTTTTTTTTTTTTTTTTTTTTTTTTTTTTTTTTTTTTCGTTTCAAACTCGACGTTGACCAACCGAGCAGCGATCCCCAGCGAGAAAAGAACGTCGTTGAAATATGTCGACACTGCCTTTCTTGTTCAGAGATCAATCGTGAGGCGTTGTTTCGATGAATTAAAAAAAATCGAGCCCGCTTCCCCACTAATGTACGTATTGTAACGTACCCACGGATAACTCTTTCGTCTGGTCAAAGTTACGTATAACACCACGAGCTACCGACCTTGATATATATCGCGTAATTCCGAATTTTCTTGAAAAACTTTTCGTTAATTTTCTATTGCTCGTTCTCTCTTCACTCGGCGCGGTCTAATGAGAATATAATTGATTAAAGTTATGATAGAAAGCAGTAAATTTAACAGCCGCTCGTGAGCCTTCGTAGCTGACTGACGATCGTAGTGATCGTATGAGTTTTCGGCTGCTACGACCCATTCGCTATTCGCTCGAGCGACTGAATTTCCCCACTCCCCTCCTCGAGCGACCAGCAGCCATCGCCCCTACTATTCCCCATCTTATTGCCAACAATGCGCGACTTGGAAGTGGCGCCACCAAAAGACCATAAAGCACCGTCATAAAACATACATGTTTCTTGGATTTTTGTAGCCACAGCAGCACAGCAGCAGCAGCAGCAGCAGAATCCGCAAGCGTAGTATAAAAAATTAAATACTCTCCGCTCCGATCGCTTTGCGGCAAATAAAAAAAATTAAATGCGGCAGACAACCAAGACTCAAGAGCGCGCGCTGCTATATGGAAGCACAAAAATTCGTACGAACCACAGCGTAGAGAGTAGAGAGACGAGACGATACGAGCAGTTTTTGTAAACTACATTGAAGGAATAAGTATACGGAGATGGTATCAAGCGCGGCGGTGGGGCGTCCCGCGGGGTTTTAAAGCCTGCTTGGGAAAACCCCGCGTCCTCGAGACAACCAGCTGCGCGCTTGGGAATCGCTCCGGCATTGTATAACGCTTGATACTCCTATATACTGTGGCTATTTAAACGTTAGTTCGCTACACTGTTTTCCCCTTTACTTCCTATAGGGTTGTTTGTCCTTGTAATACCAGCAGAGTACTACGTGTATCGTACATAAAATAGTAATGCTTTTCATCGTGCGTATCTTTGATACTCCGATAAAATAATGGAGGAATTTGCAAATAAATGTTATTTACACAAGTATCTCGGTATAGTTTCACCCACGAATATCTAAACGCGCGATTGGTAAGAGTCGATGAGAACGGTGAATAGATTTTTTTATTATTTACTCAGGCAATGCTATAACGCCATAAAAATATGGAAATTTATTCATTAACAATTTTGTGATTCGAATTCATGTGTTATATCGTGAGACGTGTTTTAGACCGCGAGCTGGAATTGAAAAATGTTGCATACCTTTGATTCGTAAAAAATTCTGAACATTCTTTCACCAGCGAAAGTGCGATCGATGCAGATTTTCCAAAAACTGTATTTTGCAAAAAATTAGGAAAAAGTTTGAAAATCTTGGAGAAACGTGAGGTGACCGCTCGCGGTCAAGAATCTTTGCCTTTAACGGAATCTAACTGGTAGTTGAAAAAAAATCGTCAATTCAAAAACGACAAGAATGTGCGTCTCCTCTGCTCGAAATATTCGATAATCAGCGATAATAAGCTCTGATTAAGCAATCACGACTTTTCATCAGCATTGTCATGATGCTAAAAATTGACTCGGAGTTTCTCATGAAAAAAGTTGGGCAAATAAGTCCGAGACGGTTAAGAACGTACATGCTCAAGGATTCCCTGTCGTACAAGAGATTCGCACTGTGATCGCGGCAATAAATGATGAGCGTCCTTTTTCAGATTTACTACTTGTCCATTTTCTAGTTCGAACCTGCCGTAATCAACGAGGCATCGGACCTACAAGAGTTTCAACGAAAAAAACGAAAAATTAATATTTCGTTGAACAAACGTAATTTGTTGAAGGAAAAGAAATGAGAATTGGAAGTAGATCATTTTACCTCGATGTAGAGAGATCTAGGGGGATGAATGTCCGTTGTCAGATTGAGACCGTCGCTGTAGCCTATAGATCTCATGTAAGCGGCCAATGCGTCGCTGTACGTATTGAACCATTGCATTTCTTCCGGAAGGAGATTGGCATTGACCTCGGGCGGTAGAATACTACCAAATTCCCAACGCATTTGTCTCAATCGTCTCATTCGATTGTAAAAATAAGCGAGCAAACAGCGTTTGTTACGATTGAGTACGATGTGACGAAACGGTACTAATAAATAAAACGAGGTGTCACCGGCCATCATGCTTTGCCTATAGAGAAATTGAGCGGTGCGTTGACAAATGAAGAGAAAAAAAAACGAAAATGATCTTGATCAATGCTAATTTTCAAATGTCTCGCGGTGATTTATCGAGACTCTAAATGAAATGCCTTACTTACGCATCTTTGGCATTAGCTGTATAAAGTGTTTGCATTTCTTCCAAAACCTGTTGTACCAGACGGTCCTGCGGAACATTATATGATTATTAGAACGAATATATCTATTGAAAATTCAAATTCAATTCTGTCTATAGGTTAAGTTAATTTTAATAAAATGGTCACATTGAACGGTGGTATATCCTCGGTGAGATCGAGCTCTGTGATTAATTTCACAGCATCTTTGCCAAACATTTTCAACGGTGGATGAGCTCCCACTCTTCACAGTCTTCGCGCAAAAAAATTTATTGTACAACAACCGCGATTGATGACGTTTTCAAAAATAAAGACGACTTTTTTCAACCTGCTCCGTTGACTCCGTTCGCTCCGTTCCAAAGTTGTTTTCATCATCGGCATCATCGCAGTGTTTTGACACAAGAAACAACTGACCTTGCCATCTCGCGAGTCTTATCATCATCGTCATTACCGGCGGCGCGGATCGGTGGTCCGGCGCTGCACGTCTGCATCAGGCATTATCGCGACGGCGGCGACGGCGCCACTGCGGACTGCGGAGAAGCGTGAGGCGTGAGGCAGGCCGATAATATAGAGAGGTGCGCCGCTGCATGTCCGCCGTGTTGGATTTTGGATTTTAGCAAAGCAACAAATCTCGTATATAACCTAGAAATGTCCCTAATAATTCGCAATCTTGCGTCGAGATTACCCAAATGTTCGAGTATATTATCAAGATTTAGTTCCACAAGTGCGGAAACTTGGAAAACTTCGATAACAGAATCAAGTGAGCTCATAAAACCACTAATATCAACGAGAGATTACATCAACGAGGATCGTCTTTATCAAAAACGTCGGGAAGTATGGCTCGAAAATTTGGATACGGTAGCCGAAAAGAAGCTAGGACTAGTCACTTTGCATCCCGATGTATTTGCTACAAAACCGCGGGTTGATGTTTTATGGCACAACATACGATGGCAAAGACTTTATCAATATATCGTATGTTCTTCGTTAACTATTTCTTGGCAATACATTTTTTGTAACTCGTTGTTTTCCGCGCCATTTCCGAAAAGTTGGTGAAATCGCAACGCAACAAAGTTCATTTCATTTATTCATTCGCAGAGTTATGCCCACGTTAAAACGCGGGCCGAAGTACGAGGCGGCGGACGAAAACCTTGGCCACAAAAAGGACTTGGAAGAGCTCGTCACGGGAGTATAAGATCACCTCTGTGGCGCAAAGGCGGCAGAAGTCATGGACCTCGTTCTCCGACCACTTACTTCTTCATGTTACCGTTTTACACTCGCGTCGCTGGTCTAACCTCCGCGCTCTCCGTCAAACTAGCTCAAGACGATTTACATATTATAAATGATCTCGAGATACCAAGCTCCGAACGTTCTTATCTCGAGGATCTGATAGGACAGAGAAATTGGGGACCGTCTGTACTCTTTGTGGACACCGAAGACAAAATGCCACGCAACATTACTATTGCTTCCGATGAAATTGGACATGTTAATCTCATGCCCGTATACGGTTTGTTCTTTTCAAATCTTAGCCTCCTCGAATCTTTTCAATTTTCACATGTTTATTCATTCGACCGTTTCTCGAATCAAATACGCATCATTACTTGGGCTCCAATCTTTTCTCTCTCTTCGTTTCAAATTTCTCAAGAATTTTATATTTTTTAATTTTTAGTCGACCAATAGAAAAGTATTTTTTGCAGGCTTGAACGTGTACAGTATGCTGAAGCACGACACGCTGGTGTTGACAGAACGCGCCGCCCGTTTGATAGAAGACAAAATCTTGTACCAGCTGAACAGAATCGACGGCAAAAAAGTTACTCAGAGATATAAGCTTAATCAGAACTAAAATTAAATTTATGGAGAAGTACGAGGCAATAAAATAATCCTTACAAAAGTTCATACAAACCCTTATCGAGAATATAATTATTTGTTGGATATATTCAACGAGTGTCAATATTATTTAAAAACGTCGAAGAATGCTCTGATAATAAAAATTTCTATGTCGTACGTGTAACTGTGAGCGATCTCATTTAAGCAAACGTTCTTTGAAACAAATGAACTATTTTAATAACCGATCAACTTTTCATCATCTTTTTCTGATACTCATGAGACTCTGAGACTTCTTGAGAATCGGCTGAAACGAAAGAGTACGAACGATTAAATTTCTTCCTGACTAAACTCTATATTCGCAATGTATAAGGGTGAAATAAAAATATTACCCTAGGATTTGGATCCGTTCCGAGCATCTTTTCTCGGATAGCCCATCGTATCCGAGCGTGTTGTTCTTCACCGGGGAATGAAATCTGTTTCCATTCCTGCTGGTACTTTTGATAAAGAGCCACGGGATCTGATTTTCTCGCTTTCACGGTCCGTTGAGCTTCCGGCTGTAGTTGCCAAGGTCTTATAACTAGCAAAGTCGTTGCGAAAATATAGAAAAACACAAAAATTCAATTTAATTCGTTTCCATCGCGACTACATCAACGTAAACACCATAAATTCCAGTAAAAAATTTAACCGCCGGCCGTCTCACATGATTTAGGTTGCGAACGCGTTGAACATCTTGATGGAACGTGACGAACGTCGATCAACCCTGTGGGTTCTGAAGCAACGCTTTTGGAGCGTTCTTCCCGATTTATTTTCCCGTCATTGATTAATATCGGAGCGCTTAACGGACGAGCGGGTATACCAGGCCTATTCGTCGCTCGCTTCTGCGGAACTTTTTTCATCGTGCGGTTTGGCTCGTCGAGCAAAAGATTAGGCGTTCTATCTGTAGAAACTTGATGGAGCTCAGATCCGTCGTTGCGCTTTAATCTTTCCCTCCTATTCCTCGATGAGAGTCCTCCCGCTAACGACGAGGCGTCGGTTCCTTGGCTATTTTGCTTCTTGCATGATCTTTCGGTTTTCATGTTGTCGTAACATTTTTGCGCAGTTTCTCGAAGATTGCGCCCAGTTTCATTTTCAGTTTCTTCATTTTCTTCCGTCTCTGACGCGTGACGTACTCTTATTCTGACCAGAGGATCGTCCCTTTGCAAAGAATCGTTGGAAGCGTGCTTGTTTTCCATAAAATTTAATTGCTCAACTCCGATTGTATCGCGAAGCAATTCATCGAGCATGCTTTTCTGCTTCGAAAGTATTTTCTTAGTTGTATTCTCTTTCCACCATTCGCGTTCTCGCTCTTTTATTTTACGGTGCATTTTTAGATCTGAAATGTTGAAAAAAAGTTTATAACTGCCAATATTGTACAAAAAGCTTGCAGTTTAATTTCACACGGATCAAAAGTTTGATTCGTCTTCTGTCAAAGAATTTTCATTCTCCTTCTCGTAGAAGTCAAAAGAGTACACTTTCTGCAACGTTTGTTATCAAATGTTTTATACCCCACCGTTTTCCAAAGATCTTGGTTACGGATCCAAGTTCTGATTGTAAAAGGTCAAATGAAAACCGATCGGATGTCCGAATCCGATACACCCGGATTACATTTTCTACCAGGACTGTAACCTTCAAAATCTTGGAAACCATTTTGTATTGTTACTACCCGCCCATAAGATAATATTATATATAATGGCACGTTTCTCTCTTGGAATAGGTAATAATATGAATTATCCAGTAAAATTATTACCTTTCATGAAGGCTTTCAGCTGTGGTGCTGTGATGCCAACGAAACCCAGAGAATTCAAGAGTGCTAAAACATCTCGAGGATCATCTTTAACTTCCGCCATAATAATTCTCTTGAAATGTTTATTTATCGCGTTTCAAATCTTATAAATATTACTAATTATTGAACAATTAAAAATCGACTGCAAAAGATAACCCGCGATCTGGCTGCTGCTGGAGGATACAATGATGTTTCTTTTCGCTATTTCGCTTTTCGGTAGAGCAATTTTTTTTGAAATTTTTATCGTTTTGGAAGTAGATGGTGTCGGCGCTTACGGCAGTAGAGAAAATTAAAATCAGTCGATACTGGTATGCTGCGATAGGTTTTTGCTTTATCGACGGATGGCAACTCACAAAAAACCACCTTCATTGCTGATTTCGATCGATAAGATAACCACAGTAATAATAATAATAATAATAATAATAATTGTAACTGAGCAGTTTGAAAGGGAAGACGATTCAATCGAAGATCAATTAGACACGATCGTGTGTAATTTTCTGTTATAAATTTGACGAGAACAAGAGTCATGTGTCATTCGAGCCCTTCCATGTGACTTGATAATTACGCTAACAGCATTATTAGAAAATTAAATATTCTTTTGTCTATTTTCTTTCAGACTATAAATTCATAATTATACGCGTTATGAAAAAAAAAGGGGTGAAAAAGTCAAGAATATCCCTTGAAAAATGAACCATTCATAAAGCAAGCCGAATGATTATATAGTTTCGTATAACGAATTTATAAATGCGAGCGAACATGAAAGAGGTGGTAAATAAGCCCGTTTGACCGTTTGAATCGGACAACTTGTGTGCAAAAGAATTATCGCGATGTTGAGAGGGACTCAAGACTCAAAACAAATGGATCTGGAGCAAACGCGGAAAAGAATGAAAAGAAAGAGAAATTAGTCATCGAACTTTAAAGAATACATATATAGAAATGTTAATTGATCATTTTTTTCATTGACGAGCGAGTCGCGAAAGATAATAATAACACGAGTAGATCAGAAATGTGATAGTTTTGCGTTAAAATTTGAATAGCGTCGCACAGGCTCAGAAATGAGTAATTAAAAAGAATGCTGATCCTGTTGATTATTGAGCATAAATCACAGTACTATAGTTTTTTTTTTTTTATGTAATATCGAGGTAAATTTCAACGCTTCCACCCCCTCGCGTCGATCGCGGAATGGTGGGGGAAAAATCCACCAAGAAGAGGAGACGGTAAAAGAGCAGCCGGAGATGAGCCGGAGACTATCTTCGGAAGAGACACTCGCAACAGCGGTCCAGGTGAGCTCATCCCAACGGGGACCATCTTCTCGAAACCATCTCTCCATTTCTTCTTTTTTCAATAACATCGCTCGAAAAAAACAAATATACATATCATCTACAACAAGTTTTTTCCTAACGTAATAAGTCATTTTTCAAAAAGTGCGTCAACATTTTTGTAATTCAGATTGTGCAGAAAAAAAAAAAAATGTGGCCATCGATGCAATTATGAAATAATTGAGCGAATCCGAAGAATGCAAAATGCAACAGTGAACGTAGAATACTTGTTGAATATTTTCTTCGCGAAATTATTGCGCCAAGATTCATAATAGCCTGAAGATTTTTGTTGCAGACGTTCGATTACTCAACGATATTGCGATATTTACGAGACGGTACACCGTAGAAATATATTTTCCGACGTTCATCTCGCTTTTCGCACAAAAAGGATTCAATGATGGGACGTACGTGTGTGCTCGTTGTTCTCGCAGGTAATTCGTTTTCGTTTTGTTATATATATATTATATATGTATACAGTATGCATATCGCAATGGTTCGTTCGAATTGATAAATTCATACGAGTCCGGACTTGATTTGTAACTCGTAACCCCCTGTACTTCTCATATTAATCTCAAAACGCTTTCATGCGCTCCCACCTGATATGACACCGGCAGGCATATCCGCTCCAACTTGATATCCTCTGCTTTTATTTTCTTCTACAAAAGTCTACACTCGTCAGCATCCTAATAATCGGAACCGCTCGAAACAAGGCGAGCGTCGCATTCGCAAGTTAGCAACGGTTCCCAAGAGCACCTGCTCCAACCAAGTCTCGCTCTTCTCGCGCATCTCTTAATCTCTTATATTTCGACCTTTAACGCGTGAACTCTGTCTCAAATAACTTGCAAAAAAATGCATGGAAATTTCGATTTCCCCGGAAGCAGCCCCGAAAAAATATTGTACCGTATGAATAAAATTAAGAAATAACGTAATCCGCTGTCGGAGGAGAATAAGCTTTAATTCGAACTCCGCGCGATACCGGCTAACCAATTGCAAGTCGAAGCTGCTTAAAATGTTAGTTTTGGAGGTTTGGGATAAGCCACGATTTCGTCCCTCGACCAAAACGGATCATTTATTTTGTTTTCTCATTTTCGCGCATTCGTCATAAGAAAAACAAAAAGCTTCCTCCCGTATTAATTCATTCAATTTATTCAAGATCGTGCGTCCACGGATCCATGAAGAAAAAAAAATAATTATTCCTGCATCGATAAATTTGAGCTAAAATGCAAGCGACTAATGAATAAAAAGAAAGTTCATTATGATAGAAATTGTGTGTGTGTGTTTTTTTTAACAACGATCAACAAATATAGAAAAAAGATGATTTTTTTGCTTTACAACTGGCGAGTCGATATAAAGCGTAATAAAAAAAACAAGTTGATACGGTAAGAGAGAGAGAGAGAGAGAGAGAGAGAGAGAGATCATATCTGTAAATTACCCTTTTTTCGTGCATCATAAATATGTAAGGCGAGACGCCAAAGATGACTTTCTTTGATGGAAAATTGTCAAAGTTTTATGAAATTATGCATTACCACGAGCATCGAGCGTCTTTCCTCCTTTCCCCCGAGAGATCAATGGATAAGTTGTAATTACTTAATTAACATTCATTCGCGATCTCATCCATAAATTCTTCAACGTATCGTTTCTCACACGCCCTCGTCCAGAGCGTTAACAAGCTCACGCACGTGTTTGGACATCGTTCGGATATAACTTTTCTCTCATCTTCGTTCTTTTCGGCCACTACTACTTTTCCATCATTTTTTTCCCCTCCAAATTATTAACTACATATGATTCGATAATATATCACATTTTTAATTTGTTTACTTCTGTCACAAGTGAGAATGGGTGATGGAACGGTTGAATAATATATCGTTTGTCGCACAGTATGCGTTTTGTGGACATTTGGAGAGACACTGTCGTGCGATCAATGCGGCCGTGAATGCATGCCGAGCTGCGGGACACGCCAGTTTCGCGCTTGCTGCTTCAACAATCTGAGAAAAAGAACTCTGGATTTGAGATCCAAACTGTGGATCGTACCATCCAAAGAATCCGGAGAGCTTCAACTAATCTACAACGCATAGCTTCCTTCAAGTCCGCTAGTTCGCTGACGACTTGTCCGGTCCGCAAAATCCGAGAAGATCCGTACTCTTTATCTATATACTAGATTATCATTTCTTGTTCGGTTAAACGCGATTTGAGGATAATATTACATTTATCTCATAACTAACTGTCCAACTTTTGTTATAATTTTCATAACGTTCGACTTTCGGTATCAGGATTCGTTGTCCTCTTGATGTCTGACAAAATAACGCATCGATCACGTCGCCATGACGGTTCGAGAGTTCGTGTATCATTGAAATAAAAAAAAATGAAAAAAAAAACGGTCGTGCGATTGTTTCCTATTGAGCAACTCTGGAACGGCCCCGTAACGTTGATTTTACCTACTTTTATTGTCCAATATTGTTCGCGTTAACGATTATAAAGAATATTGGTTGACGCGAAACAACTTGAAATTTTACGTCATTCCAAAATCCTGAAAATCTTTGGCAGCTCTCTTGTCATTTGTAGTTTTAAAAAATAAACCAATCTCTTTACCCATAATTGAAAAATCTTATTCGTTATGTGCAAGGCTTGAAAAATAATAATCAAAATGAATTTTCCATTTATGATCATGTCGTCCATTCTCGTATACATTGAATCGTTTTTTTAAATAATATATCGTGTTTCTTCGTATCCGAGTTTTTCTCATATTCGGCTAATTTGATTAATAATTTTTTAACGTTTTTTCTTACAATTTTCCAGCGTAATTTGTCTAAACCCGGATAGGATTCTGAGCCTAGAAATTTTAACACGTCTTTTTTCGTTTTGATATCATTAGCGATCGGCACTATACCCTTTGATTCGTTGTTCCTCTTACGCTTCGCTGTATCCTTGGCTCGAATAGCAGCAACTATTCCTGAGTCAGTATCCATTTCCACAATTGTGCTTTCGACAGAAGGATCCGGGTTCGTAATTTTTTTTTCAATCTTCGCGACGACGTATTGATCCCGGCTTATGCGTCCTAAAAAAAAGAAAATTTCAAGTCATCGATGGATCAATAATGATCCCGACACTTCAGAAATTTGTTTGTTGAGAAAAATAGAAAGACGCGAGTAACGGGACAGAAATTAAAAAAAAAACAAATGTTGAGAGTACTCGAAATCTATGCTTCTGTATCATTATATCTTTGGCCGGGAGGGTTGATAATACGATTTCATAAACGTACGTCCAATTTCTTCCGACGTAACAGCAAGCAAATTGATTTTATTTGGTAATTCGTCTCTAGGGAGAGCGTGGTGTTCTACCGACGATTCGACTCCGGAAGATTGAACGATCGATGAAATTTCCGAGTTGTCCGGGTTTTCGTTATTCCGCGAATTAAAATCCATCACGTCTTCTGTATCCGTGCGATGTGCTATCAAGTTGAATATTCGGTTCGACAGGCCCTCATTCACGAGAATTCTACAAAAGTGAATTTAGCTGTCATGAAGTGAACTCAAATGAAAATGAATATTTTGTTCATCCGCAATTATCGAGAAAATCATTCGAAAGACCGAGTTTAATCAAGAAATCTAATGAATCTGATTTTAACGTACGTGTCAGAATCTTCGTTTATCCATTCAACGTTCAGCCACGTTTGAAGATCCTTTGGGAAAGCGTAATTCGCAGGGAGCCAAGGAACACCGACCATTTTCAGCTTTTCGTGATATCGGTACATTTTATTGTACCAATTACAGCATTTCCTGGTCAAGTGACGCGACAATAGCCTATAAGCGAGATAAAAGGTCTAAGAACAGTGATTACGGCGAGAGGCATTCCTCATTGCCATAAAGTTTTGCATCATTTGTGTACCAAATTCTACCGATGACCGCGTAAGCAACGAGAGACATGTTCCAAGCTTGTCCAAGAATTATTCTCGATCTAAAATATTTTCCAGCCTCTTCGGCGACTTGTTCTATTCTCGTCATGAGTTTTCCAAATCCTTGAGTTCTGACAAGAACATACCGCAGCATTTGTCGCGATGGTAAAATTATAACGGGCTCTTCGCGTTCTACGCCGTCGCTCAAATATGCGTACTCCTTATCCAGAGACAAACGGAGATAATTCAACAGAGCTCTGTTCACTTTTTCCATATTTTTCAATCCTTTGTCGTTTCTCAACTTGCTTTTCATTCTGTATATCAAACGACTTAGCAGGGCCGCTTCGGTTCCAAGCATTGTTTGTAATTTCAAATCGTTCCTCACTCTGTTTATATCCTTAGCGAAATTCTTGACGTCTGGAAAATGTATTTTTCCCCGATGACTACTTTAACGGAGCCGCAACAACATGAGTTTACAATACGAGTTACAACCGATCGAATTGAATTTTTTAAAAGAAACTTGGAATTATATTTATGATGAATTGAAATAACTAATGGAACGTACCAAAGTCATTAGTTGTACATCGCCATGACGTCGTCGGTGGTTTATCCAAAATCAATTTGTTCCAGTACACCTCCATTTTTTATGCCCAAAACATTAATTGGGAATATGTTGGGAAATGATGCAAGTGATCCAAATATGCAAATATCTCACATTCGAAAACGTGATGTTTTTACCAAGTTTTATTCGCTAAATTCGTCGTCGCTTCGCATTGTCGTCGCAATAAGTGCAAATAATAGAGTACACGTGTTGTTTGTTTCACCTTTTACCCAACCGAATCTGACAATGTGGCGGTATGGCAGTGTGGATTAGTTGACACATGGATGGAAGGAGTTATCAGTATTCGCGCCGGCAGTTAATAACCGGTTATTGGTATGTATGGGAACGTTTATACCGACGGTCAGTCGATAAATATTGACGCAATTTCTATACAGTCACGCGTAGCAACAAATTTTTGTAGATTTTTCATTTTACATAGTAACTTATTGAATCAAGATAGTAATAATCATATCAATAAAAAGATTGTTACATAAATCAAGTATGTATCCGCGTTATTTTTTTTTAACAAAGGCCTCGATCCTAATCGATAGATCGATCTCTCTGCGGCGTTGATACAGAGTGAGTGCATGGTCTTTTGTTGTGTGTGTCGTCGGTCGTCGTCGGCTCGTCGGTCTCACGTTCGGCGTTCGGATAGTATTCGAGCCGGGTTCAATTGAATCATCAAGTGCCTCATTCATCGCAATTATAAACAATTTATTTTATAAATAAACTTGGGTGAACAGCCGAGAATCAGAGATATGACTGCTGTTAATGGATTTAGCGATTCTCAGGAATCAGCACTGTTAGACGATGCGACTTATCGCGAGTTGCAGAACCAATTGCAGAACGACAGTCCGATGTAAGTATAGCCGTTTTAAACGTAACCGCCTATTTTTTTCAATCATCATCGATAAATTAATGTTTTCTTTGCATATCTATAGAATTAATTTTTGCTCAGCATAGACGTGTGATGTATTGATTTAAAAACTCTGAGTTTCTTATTTGGTAAAACACTGTACGGATCTGTGTGCGACGATTTCGCGGTCGGGTATTGTGGAACAGGGACGTATCAAGTGCATTAAAATGTCTCATGATAGTTGCGTCACTTTCGAAAAACAACTTTCGATGTTATATCTTATTACGTTATTCGTTTGTTATTCGATCATTTCGTCCAAACAATCGGTGACCAATTTTTTTATTTTGCAAATACGTGCGCATTAATTTAGTATAACGAAGATTTTCGAAATAAATACACATGTTTTTCAAAATCACCCTACTCGCTTCAAGTTTTTTTTACTTTTCCATCGACTGACCGGAGATATTTTTTTTTCACACCCGAACCAGTTACCCGGCTCTACTGAGCGACGACGTCATGGAAAGTGAACAAAAATGTAATTTGATTTACGCTCAAGCGCAACAGGCTAACATACCGGTTCTGGACGAATTTGCCGGAAGATACAATTTCCAGATGAAATTGAATAATCAGGGAACTGGAAAACATTGCGTGGTAAGTATTGTATCGAAATCATAAGAACCCTTTGAATCACTCTTCGTATATATAGGACGCGATATGCGAGATGTAATTTGCTCCGAAGCACCTATTAATAATATCGATTTTAGACCCAAAAAAAGTCAAATATAAATTTTTTGTACGCCGAGGCTACCTCAAAGTCATGAAATTGAAGCTTATTATCACCGTTTTCTTGCGATTCTCATTAATGAACGGCTAATGCCAAAAGAACCTTTGCTCTAAACCATTGAGAGACAACGCATAGGCTATCTTCCTCGGTCGCTCGTCGATGGCTAATCGTTGTAACGCGATTATTTGGTTTTCAGTACTCCGAGACGTTGCAAAAAATTTTTATCAATATGGAGCAAACGTTGCCCCTGAGATTCGAGTGGGAGCCATTTGTGGAGGGACTCTGGCTCCGTTCGACTATGGTTTTCAGTTTGGATCAGTACAGAAGCGATCCGGTATTGAGATGCCACAATCACATGGCATCAACGACGATGGCTAACGCGATCGGTCCTGAGATCGTCAAGCACGTTGTGCGATGCTTGCATCCTTCGAGTCTTTATGAAAACCAAGGGAGTCATCTATCGGTTATTACACCATTGGGCATGCCCCAAGCAGGTTCCGATTACGTGCCGATGAATTTTCAATTTTTTTGCAAGAATAGCTGCACATCCGGTATGAACCGTCGCCCGACCGAACTCGTATTCACGCTCGAGACTCCCAGCGGCGAGGTACTCGGACGCCGCAGATTGCCGGTTCGCGTTTGCAGCTGTCCGAAACGCGACAAAGAAAAAGAAGAGTCCGAAAATCAACCGGGACTCGTTCACGCGGGAAAAAAGCGAAAAATAAGCATCCATGCGGGAAAAAAAATTGTCACATCCGGAAATATTGACACCCGCGAGTACACCGTACATCTGAAAATACCAGGGAAAGAAAACTATCAGGCGGTGATGAAATACGCTTATGATTTATTGGCCGGACAAGCAATGCGCACCGGTCAACTCGAATATCTGCGACCTTACCTGGAAGACTTGCAACACAAGACGCAATAACTAATTTTTAATATTTACGTTAATGAAACTATTGTTTTGAGACCAGTTTTATACGAAGTAATAATCAATCGAATAAGGTGAAACCGTTAATAACGCTCCCGGTGATATGTAGGGGCCATTTAGAGTAAAGTAGATTCTTCATGCGGGACCACTCAGGTTTATAAGGTTTCTTTTTAAGTTTCAAGTTTTTTTTTTCTACTATATTTTTTTACCGACCTGCATAATCATTTACGCAGCGTAGACTTTGTA
Source organism: Campoplex capitator (assembly GCA_037576405.1). Classification (NCBI taxonomy): domain Eukaryota; kingdom Metazoa; phylum Arthropoda; class Insecta; order Hymenoptera; family Ichneumonidae; genus Campoplex; species Campoplex capitator. The sequence continues at coordinate 15,499,981 of JARBWI010000322.1, read as the reverse complement.
TTTTTTTTTTTTTTCTACCATTAACGTAATGGGGAAACTGGATAGTTTGTTTCTCTTTTGAGACATGTTCTCCCGACGGGAAAGAATGTACGGTGATGTTACGATATCGTGCATTAAAAATTGTCCGCTCACTGTTAATCATGAGTTTCGAGAATATATATAACCACGGTGTTACGAGTCCCGAACCAGAGCCAGTATACATGAAATTCTATAGAACGCGGTAATTGGCTTCGTCCGGCCAGATAACTTGACTTATTTTATGAATTTTCAACTTAAATTGATATCGGACATCGACACGAGCAGCTTCCATCCTCCAGCGAGACACACATTTTTATAATCTTTAAATGCACCTTGGTACAATTTTAAGCATCGATTATCGTACATTTATTGTTGATTGAGTTTTTCTCAATATCCAAGTGCCTTCGACTATATATATATATCTAATTTTATACCTAAATTTTAATCATCCATTGACCTATGAGGCGAATATGAGGCAAGAAAAATCAATACGTTCTCCAAGTGATTATATTTGAATAAATGTTTTGTTACAATCGAACGACGAGTTATCGACGGAGATTAGCGAAACTCAAAATTTTCAATGAAAATTGAGATTCGTATACTCGTTGAGGAAGAAAGAAAAATAAAATTTTTTATTTACCAAGTGGTCGATCGTTTATTTCTCGGCGTGAAGCAGGTTTAGATTTTCATGTTAATTTTTCTATACTATATGAGGAGAAGACTAAACTTGGAGTTGTTGATCGAGTCGAGAGTCGATCAATTCGATGACTACGGAATAAATGCCAAGAGCTTTTGGCAGATGTGCCATGTGACAAGGAAGTGGTGCCGACGCGTCTTCGAGTCTAGCCACGAGCCTTCGCAATTTAACTTCCGTACCATCGTTATTTTTTCCAACCAGGGACCATTGGCCAAGGTTTTCCGTTCCTGAGCCTGCTACCCAGGCTTCTTCCTTCTCGTACTGCATTCAATATTATTATTATTATTACCATTATTATTATTATTGATGAAAATAAAAATAATAAACCTGAAAGAAGAAGACTTCTCCTCGATGACGAAGAATATAACTGGATTCCGGTCCGAAAGGCAGAGGCAATGGAATAGTTGCGATTCTTCCGTTGAAATAAACTTGAGCTCCGTCGTGAGATCTCGCGAGATGTTCAAGAACGAAATTGGTAGAAACGAGCTCGTTGCAATTGGTCCAACGTGACAAGGGACAGACGAACGATGAATTATTAATTGACTCGGTTGAACCTCCCCAAGTCGGAGTTTGGGGCACGCTCAAAAGTCCCGAAGCACTGGTATAAACGCGATTCGTACCGCGACGATGGATCGAAGCCCCGTTGTCTTTCGACAATTCTCCGGTACTCGCCGATTTCGTTCTATCATTTTGGGACAATTCACCGAGTCTTCTGTACGCCGCTGGACGACCGTCCAATGTCCGGTGGTTCTCGTCGACGAGTCCAGTCGCCACCGAGAGATTCTCCGCGGACGCCGCTTTGTCGAAACCTGCACCTGCACCGCACCATTATATTATATTTATTTACGGTTCGAAAAGCTCGAATAATACAACAACTCACCTAGGAATAGCCTCGTAATCGAGGACTTGAGCTTGATCGAAGAGATTCGTGAATTAGCGCTACCACTTATTCCGTGCCTATCGTCGAGGGTGCTGCTGGTATCTGGATTTTTGTTGCTGTTGATGGTGTTGCTCCTGCCAAAAAGCTTTTCACGGAGCGATAAATTACCGGAGGAAAAATCATGGCGAGTTTCGTCAAAAGCCTCGCGAATATATCTGTGAACTTGATCAGCCAAGAGGCAACGACCTTGACCGAGACGAACTCTGCAAATCGGACAACGAGGAGTTTTGGCCCTGCAACCGACGCAAAGTATATGCCCGTGGACGCATTGAGATACCGGGGAAGATGCACTCTCGAGACATACCGGACACTCGAGGGCCCTTACAGTCCCGGAAATCGCATTGGCAAGCCTTTTCGCAACTTCCGGAAGTGGGCCCGCCAGAGCTCTCCCATCCTCCTCCGCCGGATTAAAACTGCTTCGCCACACCTCGAGTCTCACGAAATTTCCGGACTCTATCCGAATCAGCGAAGCTATTTCTTTTACACCGAGTCCAACGAGGTCGGTTCCTTCGATGTCGAGTAAACAATCCCCAGCCCTGAATCATCGCGAGTATTTATTCATTTATTTATTTATTTATTTATTTAATCTCCTTTCCAATTAAACCGAATAAAGATCTGCTTGCCTGAGTCCAGCCAAATCGGCAATGCTTCCTGCCTCGACGTAGCCGACCCACGGATACGGATCCCATTTCGATCTCGAGAGATGAAATCCTAGAAATTTTTTCTTCTTCGTATTATTGTTTTGAGGATTATCGATTTTTAGCACCAGCGACCTTCTCCAAGCTTGAGAAGCAACTATTGAAACATCCTGATCGATGATTTCCGGTGCGGTCATGACGACCTTGACTCCGGCCGCTTCCGCGAGCAATCTGCTATGAGAAAAAATCCGTTCGCACATCACCGTTTTTTAATGATTTATTATTATGGGTTCGCCGTGAATAACATTTTTCATGGACCGGACGACCGTTCCGTGGAAATTAATAGAAAGGATAACTTTTTTTTTTCTCATCTGCTCTCAAATGCAAGTGAGCGAATCTTGCTCGAATGTAGCCTCTTATTTTCATTTTCGACATTACCGCGCGCTCGTCGGCCTTGTAAATTCAATTAATTCATTTTTATTTAATAAAACGCATTGAAATCTTCTTTATAATCGTAAAAATGCTTCTTTTTATTCCACCAATCAGTAAAATCGTGACGATTTATTTATTTATTTTATTTTTTTCTTTCCATTCTTACCGTCGCGTCGTGGGTCTGAGCAGATGTCTTGCTCGAATAATAACAGCGCACTTTTCGCGGATGATTTTCAAGACGATGGATTGTGGAAGAACAAACTGTATGTATGAGAAGGAGCGGTTTATGCCGTGTACACCGGATGGGAGAGCGCGCGGACCAGCAGCAGCGCGACGTTGTAAAAGTCGCTCACCTTCACCCAAATATATTCTGCTCGTTCCGTGCACTTGGCATTCATATAGTATTGCGGAGAAAGAAAAATAAAAAAACGCTCTTCGCGGCTGTTCTTATCATTCAATTTAACAAAGCAATAATAATTCAGTTTTTCTTTCCCTACTCGATATCATATATTCGCTATTTTTTATTTACACGACGATTCACTTTCACAAGAGCAGCGATTTTATTAAAATACTATCGCCTCTTTTCGTGAGTTTTTTTATCCAAACGGGCTGATCATAGTCACACTCGTATTGCACTTGAATCTTCTCGTAATTTCACAAACCAATTATAGGATATGTCAAAATGTGCCCCTGCGATATAATAAATTCGGTTTATATAGACGTAAGTAGAGAAAACAAAAAAAATGTATCGTAATTGCCCTGATTGAACTGTGAACAACGATATGGAGATTGATGGAAACTTTTTTTATCTTGAATTATTAACAAGAAAAAAAGATCTCATCAAAGTTGCGTTCAAGTGATTCGGAAGATTTTGTCTGCGCCGAATATCACCTTGACATTTTATAGAAACTTATAGCTTATTATACAACTAGAGTTTCATTGACTACTTTATACATGGATGATTATATATTTTCAATAAAAACAAAAGGCTCTTATTCGATCAAAAATTCATAAACCTCATCATTTTTCCTGACCTTCTTATTCAAATGATTTACATTTACATTATTATAAGTGTTTTTACTTTACTTAATAATATATTTTACCTTCGATTACAGTTACGTATCTACGTATAGTAGTCTATTCATAAAACTAATAAGATTTGGTCCATAGCTGGACATCAGAATGTTTCAACCTATATACTGAAATAAAATCATGTTCAAAAGCTTAAATTTTCGCTCCCGATAAACCGGGTAATCGGCACGAAACCATGGATCAACATCGATCCGTGTAATATATGATATGCTTTTTTTTACTCTTAAAATTCGTCAAAAAGGTTTCTCGAAGTAGAGATTGGTCGCGCGCACACACATTAGTTCGTTTTCGAGACATTGAGAGATATTATTCGAAAAAAATGGTAAAAATTTATGAGAATGAGAGAATAAAGATCAAGTCGATTTTGGAAGATCACGTAGAGAAGTTATCGTCCCACGTCGAGAGACTAAGGATTGTTAAAATAAAACTAATGGTATCTTGTATCAGAGAGAAAACAATAGAAAAAATAGCAAACTCGTAAATGCAGGTCGAACCTCGAGACAATGCGGATACGTCGAATTTTCGAATTTCATCTCGTATCATTTGGGACGATCGCTCGAATCGAAAGGTCAAATAGTTCAAACTCGTGGAAGTTTCGTGGACGAGAATTATTGATATAAAATGTTCAAGCATTGATTCAAAGTATGGAGAGTCGCGTGAGCCGTAGCCTTGAGGACCAAAAGATCCGGGTCGAGATAGAGGCTTGAATTTTCTATCGTTCGTGCTAGAGCATGGTTCTGTTTCTCGACTTTGTTCAACTGCTCTCTGCAATTTGCGAATGCGTCGAGCACTTCGAGTTTCGCTACCGGTGTTCTGTTCGTATTGGTACAATGTTCTCTTGGCGGTAAAGGCGGATGACTGCTCGCTATCGCTCTGGTATACATCTCGGTAACTGCTCTCAGCTTGTCCACCCATTCTTGACGAGCTCGGGCATCCGTCGCTCTAAGCTTTATCATGTCGCCTGCGAGCAAACAATAACAAACATCTTTATTCTTATTGAAAATTGAATCTTTTATTTTATCTTCGTCTCGCTCACACTTTTTCTTATCAAACGGAGAATTATCAAATAATTTTATCACGCTCATTGCCCCCGCTGTTCAAATACATCAAAGTTTTCGTTGAATCAAATAGGGTCGGGTAAATTAAAAATCAGAATCAAAATAATACCTGTAGCGGAGTTGACGGTAAAGGTGTTGGAATCTTCGTCGCTCGGAGCTATAACCGCACCGGCGAGATAAATTGAGCATCTGGGCCTCTGATTTTTTTCAGACTCACTGAGAAAATAATGCAGCTCGCCAGTTTCAGGACTAAGAATAAACCATCGATATTGCCAACCCTTCATGGCATTTGTATATTTGTGCAGCAAACCCTCGTAAGTTTGCCTTATTTGGGCGTTCATTATATCCGACGTGTTTTTCCTTTATTTTATCGTCAAATCAAGTATTTTTCCCCGTCAATATATCCGTGGTACATGAGAATAGATGACAAGCTTTTGTGGAAACAAAAATCTTAAAAATGAGAGAACATTTCGAGTTCGAGAAGCTGTCATTCGAAACTGCCGACGGTTTTGAGGTTAGAGAGAATATTTTATCCGCTCCGATGCTGCTAATCGACCGACATCGGACATGAAACCTCGCTGCTGCATGTGACTAAAGCAATCTATTTTTTTTCTTATATCCACATATATATCTGAAAATGATATAAAGAATACATCAAAAATTTCACGGTTTTTTCACGGTAGGTTCCTAGTTTTCTCTATGGCAGAGATGTATAAACCGTAATTTTTTTTCCACCCGAGTGAACCGATATATAATTGCATCATTCGGAATCCATTGATGAAGGGGATCTATTTTTTGTGGGTTTGAATTACATCACTCAAAATCTTTTATGCACGGGTATATTATTAAGGAATCATTTTCGATTGTTAATACAATAATTTCATCTTTTCATTTATTACTCTATATTGAATCGAGATTACACTTTCTTTTTACTTAGTCATACATAAAAAAATATATTTTTTCATCATTGGAACGCCACGGTTGTTTTTTTTATCCTGTCCAAACATTTGTTTCACTCCGTCCATTTTCTTAGGCTCATGTTGGCAACACCAAAGAGATCATCAAATTCAGAGCGAAAGTCGAAATTAAAGAGTTAAATTTTGGCATTCCAATTATACGAGTCAAGTTTTTTCTTTCTTTTTCAAATACCTTACATGATATTATGTCAATTATACATATTTGCTAGCTGCAAAATTTTCTTCCCCAATTTTTCATAGGAACTTGAAAAAATAAAATAATAATGTCTTGTTTATAACACTGAACTTATTATGACAAACGTGATTTTCGTTTTTTTAATGCGAACTAAAAGCTGTTTGCCCTAATCTCGAAACGCGGTGAGCGTAAAATTACGTTCTTGACCAAAAGCATAAGAACCTTCCTGCAATGTTTATGCTTTTCTAAAGTATGTAAAATAAAGCATCGAGAAAATACACTGGAAAAAAAAAAAAAGAAAGAATACTTCAATCGAGCCGTTTCAAGCTATTTTTTTCTTAAAAATGAATGAGACAGCGAAATTGAATAGCAGCGCGTCGTCATTCCTTGTCAGATATAAAACAATGTAAAAAAAAAAAAAAAAAAAAAAAACTCCGTTTCAATGATCACAAATAGTAGTCAATATTTCAAGGTAAAAAATGGCTCGCTCGATTGATTATTTAACGAGGCCTTCTGCGAAAAGTTGATCCCGTACGGACGGTAACTCGATCTCGTAATCGCCAGCTAATAGAACTTGGTCGTCCGGTGAAGCTTTCCTCAATATCTTAACATCTACGAGATTGTTAATCGGTACAAGTTGTTCGATTCTTTGCAATATGTTTTCCGGTACTCGTCCATTCACCATAGGAATTCCGAGATCTATAATTATGTGAAATGGAAGCTTAATAAAAGAAGAAGTCGAGTGGAAATGAAAAAAAAAAAAACAAAAAAAATAACGTTGGTCTTACTTTTGACAACGCAGGAAACGCCTAAAGCGGCCGGAGACATAAAATCTTTGGTAATTTGTCTGATATCCGTATGATTCACAATGGCTGTATTTCCATAGTCGACGAAATAGATGAGCGCTTGAGTCGGTGTTTCGCTACGATTCATACAAACCCCGCGATACCAAGCACCATCCCAGATGGCCAGACAAAGCTCTTGCGCCCTCGGAATGTAGTGCGTTTTGGCTGATTCGCAATATTTTTGAAGCTAGATGTTTTTTTTTTGTCCAAAGCAAAAGCAACACAAGTGTGAATTAAAAATAAGGAAAGAAGAAACAGGTCGGGGAGACGTACTAGAATTGCAAGAAAAATATCATACCAATTCAGGCATAATTCCTGTTACGTGAGTTATGAGTTCTCGGTCGTACGGAGCCATGACGTATTTGAAAGGCGGCTCAGGCGCGAAAAGCATTAAAACCTTGGCGGTATGGCCAGGTTCTCCGAGAGAAGAGACTTCGAGATCATCCAACATGAAACACTCGAGATCTATTGAAAATGTATTAATAGAAATAAAATAAATGCGCTAACCAAGAGAATGACAATTACAACGTTATTAGTTCTCGACGATGCCAACGCGTGCTTACTTTTGGAGGGATCTTCGCGCTCCCAGTTCGGCTTTAGATAGGTGTTTACTTTTTCATTGACGCACTCGCCGTTTGCGGTCGTCAATACAACTCCATCCTCGGATGGAATTCCTTCGAAAGTACAAATCAATGGTTGCTCCGTGCCGACCAAAAGATCCAAATATTGATGAACTTCCTTGGTCGGTGGTACACCTTCGGTAATGTCCTTCAAGACAACTTTTCGAACGCCAGATTTTGGCTGCAAATTAAAGAAAACAAAATCAATGAAGCATTTGTTTGAATTTTGATGTTAAGTATGATACGAGATACCCTTCAAGCATGGATAACCAACCTGTTTCAATTCGTCCGAGAGGATTCTTAGTTGGTCAATCGTCGTGATCTCGTCGTTGCCAAAATCAACGTAGGAAACTCCAATTTTACCCTCGTGAACTTTGGTAACGATGGCTCGGTAGTAATTTCCATCCACGAATTTAGCAATTACCAATTGACCGATTATCGGGGGTTGCTCGAGTTTGGGAGCTGACAAGAAAAATAATTAAATTAAAAATCGAAGAAACGTTGTATCGTAAATAGGCTACGATCGTTTTCACGGACAAACCTTTTTGAGCCCATTTGGCAATGTTTTGAGTTATACGCTGACAGCTTTCCAGAGATTCGTTGTCGAGCGAACGGACGTAAAGAGATCTTTCGCTTCGGTATGCTGTAATGTAAACCTTCAAGAGGGAAAACAACAATTTGTGCATTCGATATATTATCGAAAAAAATGTACGGCTGAGTCGGTAAAATATGAGAAAAAAATATATATATATATATACATATATCTATATATACCTCGCTGTTATTATCGAGTTCAGCAGTGGCGATACCCTTTTGTTCGGGCGTTGGTTTCCAATTCCTCATGGAAAACCGCGTGCCTTTCACATGTTCAGGCGTTAAAAGAATTCCTTTTACGATTTTCTCATTTCCCTCGTTCGTAATTTCGGTTATTTGAAATTTTCCCGTTTCGTTGTGGGCGAGCTTCGAATTGGCATGTTCGACAGTAACGATCGAGCCGAAACAACAAATGTCCTCGTATCCGCGGGGCATTGGAATTATTTCTTCCACCTGCGCGACTCTCGCTTCATCGACGAGAGACAAACGAATCGGTGGTCCGAGAGAAAGCACGTATCCGCGTAGCCAAACATCATCGCATTTGCCGCAAACGAAAGAGCCGATTTCCGGACTGAAATTCTTGGGTTTTTCACTCTGATCGCAAACGTTTGTTAGATTATCGTAAATCATTTCGTATTGGGTCTCTAGATCGGCGGATAACACGCCAACGGCGTAACGAACTTCGTCGAGGATTACGTAAACTTGTAGGAAGCCTTCGCCGTTGGCTTTTAACCTATCGATCGTAGTAGGCACATTTGGGGCGTATTTTTCGGCGACTCGTACTTCCGCAGTTTCACGGATTTTCAATGGCTCAGGATTATCCTCTTGGCCAACTTGTTCGTGGGACGAATTCGGTTGCGCCTTTGCTGATGAAAATGTCTCTTCGTGATCTATTACTTCGATTATTCCTTGTTCGTCAATCCCAATCATCTTTACGGACAACACCTCGTCAACAGAGGGAAGATTATTGTGTTTGGAATTTGGTGACAAGCGCACGTGAATTGCCAAACTCGGATAATCCACGAAATCGGTCAACAAACGAAAATCATGCGATTGCGGAGGTTCCTCGTTGCCAAAATCTACGTATGATATTATTAACGCCGGTGTCTTGGATAAAACTATAACTCTGTGCCAAAGCCCTTCGTATTTTACGGCATACATCTCGCCGATAATGATATTTTCAGCTTTGCGATAATGATCAGCCTTCGCGGCCAGTTCCAACATCATTGATTCGAGTTTCGGCACATCCTCGCATTTGTTCACCCAGAATGTCGTATCCGGTAACGCGAAGACAACGCGAACCTCTTCAAATTTATCTCGTGATATGCAGCTCGTTATCTTGGCGCTTTTCAATACTGAATTATCCAACTTTGCTGAAACTCGAACATCTTTCTGAAAGGCAAGATCTCGCTCAGTTTTTTCATAATCCGTTATGGACGTTGTGATCGATGAGTTGAACGCATTTTCATTGACGACGTTGATACAAGAAGTTTTTACCGATGGAATATTTGCCGCCGGTATATTTTTGTTATCAATGTTTCCGGGAGGAGCGGAATTCTCTTTGTTCGAATCGATCTCTAAGAGTTTATGCTCGTTTTGTACTTTACTGTTACAATGGTAATTCGGTGATTCTGTACTTTGTACCGTCTTCTGCTGCACGGGAGTATCCTCGGGCAGGACATGTTCGAGCTGCGCGCCACTGTCATTACCGTTGCGAACGACTTCCGCTATTTTTCCTTGTTCTTCCGAAGAATTTGGATCGACAGAATTTTTTGTTGTTCCAAGCTTCCTAGGACGACGAAGTCCTCCGAGCATACCGACGTCCATCATACCACGAGGTTTTCGCGGTATGGGTGTCGGCTCATCGTGCGGTACGATCCGGACGATTTCGTCCTTTTGCTGAGTGGTTGCGGATGAATCTTCAATAAGAGGCCTGTAAAGGTTGAATTGTTTTGAATCCCTCTCTCTCTCTCTTTCTATCGTAATTCGCAAGGAAAAAAAGATAAAATAAATTCAAGCTTTTACTTACGGAATCTTGACGCACTCCATTTTGTGATGCGGCCAATGTTGAAGTTGACATTGTTGGGAACAATAGTAAGCGTCGCATCTCCCGCATCGAAGCTTCGCCGAGTGACCGCAGAATTGACATTTGCCTATACCGTGCTCTAATCTGTCGTTCCCATATTGATAATATCCCTGGGTTGATAAACATATAAAAGTGAATTATTGCATGACGCGATGGTAATTAAGCTTGGGTAAAGAGTACCGATCTACATCTCTTGCAACATGTATGCACGGGAAAACTTGTAAAGACGGTGTCAACTTGAAAAAGATTTGATTCAAATGTTGTACGTGGGAAGTAAAGAATTATAGATGGAAAATGCAATAACTAACTGGTCCACGGCTCTCGTAGATTCGTCCATGCGTATGATGAATGGGAGTATAAGCGGTCTCGGCGACTGGATAATTCGTATATCCACGGCCTCTGGAAACGGATCTTCTACCGTACTCGTCAATGCTTACGCATCCCCTACAACGCATCGTTGCGTATTGAAATCAATTATAATTATATGCATGCATTCTCAATCAATGCGATTATGAGAATTTTTTTCCTACTTCAGTATTATATCTTGGTCCTTAATTTCCCGTGTCTTTCATTATTAGTCATTCATTAACGCTTGAAAATTCACGAATTTATAAGAAATCGGTTGGTGTTCCGAAAAAAGCGATTTTTTTCGACCATTCTTGTTTTGTGCAATTCAATTCGTGCACACCCTCACCACTGCGTCAAGTTTAATAAATACCTGGACCACATGGCGCTCGTGTCTGCATAACGCCCTGGCCGCTCAAAGGGATTGTACATGTTATGATCCAATTCAGTTGGATAAACTGAATTCATGTCCACGCTAGAATCATGGCATAGATCAGCCATCTTTCTGGCCAAAACCTGAGGCATCATTTTGGGATATCGGACATCGATGTCGGGTGGTCTGAATAATCAAACGAAAATCAAGTTACCGAGTTATATTGACCGACTATTCGAAATTCAATTATTTTGTTGCAATGTATTAATACTAGTAAAATGGTAAACCAACGGTATGTTCTCGATGTATCTGCAATCTCTTTGATCGATAGACGTGCCATTCTCTTGGAGAGGAGGTGGGTTCTTGTTGACCGGTTTTACCGCTTTTTTACGGAAAGCAACGTTCAAATACAGAGGACTTTGTTCATTGAGCGATCGAATGGCGTGTTCCGCTTCTTTATACGTCTTATAGCCGATGTAAGCCCATTGGGCATTGGAAGGCGTGAAAAGACTGCATACTTCGCCATAAGTCTTGAAAATTTGGGCAATCCCATCCTAGAAATCAAAAACGATCATATTCATCTTTTTATTAAACACCACGAGTCGTCAAACGTTGATTAATCAAACATTTTTGCAACTGTATCGACCAACATTATATCATCATACTTTGTAATAATTCAATTTTAACATGTCGCTGGACCAAACACTTTGGACGAGAAGCGAGAAGTGCTTGGTCAAAATTTAAAAAATGCCCGAACCTGTTTCCGATAGCAAAAAATTTATTTCCGCATAATTTTCTATTTTCAAGAATCCAACTTTTTACTCGAATGAACATTTTTTTCAAACCCAGTGTTTCTCTAGGTACACGATATTTTCCAAATGAAAAGGAAAAACAAAAGATCTGTAGCTCGAGCTACTTCCTTCAAAATTTTATTGTAAATAAAGTTTATTGAAATGAAGCTGGATTCCTGCCTTTATGAAAATACAATTTTTTTTTGTCCTGACCACGGGTGCTAAAGGCATAAAAATTTGTTTCAACGCATTTTCACCATTTTCTTCAGAAATGTAACTTCGTGTATACGGCGTTCGATCTAAGATAACTTTTGTGTAATAAACGTGATACTCTTTATGTATTGAAATATGAATGATTCAACTTTTTCACGATGATATAATAGAAAATTCATTAGTTATTAAAATAATTCGTCAAGTATAATATTTACCTCGTTCAATTCAGAGGGCAAATTGTTTACGTAAATCGTGTAGAGTTCATCATCCCTGGAAGTAGAGAGAGTATTATTCGACATGATCGTAACAAAAAAAAATCATAACAATCACGCGTGCGTTACAATTACTTTGTCCGACCAAACAAAGAAAGATGGAGAAGTCGTTTCGTCTTACACGTTCCATATAAAAGCAGTACAATCCCACATGTGTAGACAAAAAAATAAAATGGCGACAGATTACGCCCAAGTATAAAAACTAAACGAATTATTCTTACCTGCGATTGCCCAACGCATGTTGTTCCTGGTAAGTCATTATTGCTTCATACAAAAATGTTAAAAACGATCTATCCGAACGAAAAAACGATGTTAAGGATTATACGATTGAATAATAAAAAAAACTTTATTTCTTCGAATTTGATTCTGTATAGAGGTATATTCGAGTATATTTATGAAAATATAATCTTTGTAAATCGGTTCGAGGTTTGCGAAAGATTTTTTTGCAAACACGTGCACAAGGATACACGCAACAATGAACAAAGAGCAAGGCCCTGTGTTTCGTGTCTCTTCTTCCTATTACGACGAAGCTGCGACGCGACGAAATGTTGCGCTCTCAAGGCTCTGCTCGAAGTGCCGGTCCGCTCAGTCCGCTGCCGGTGTGCCGGTGCCGGAAGTGTTATGATAAACGAGAGAAAAATCCGGGAAGTCACAGAACAAAGCAGCAGCGGCGCATGCGCAGTGAACAGCTAAACTAAACGTGATTCGTAAATATTAGCAGCCGGTAATTCTAGTGCAAGTATACTACGAGACGAGAGAGAGATACTAATTGCGGTGGATACACGGGCTAGTTTCTAAAACCCTCTGTTGAAGCTGAAACACGTACTCGCGGGTTTTGAAATACTACGGCGAGGATTCCCTCGAAATGCCATGCAGCCTAGCTCTCTGGGAAATACGGGTAGCAGGATTTTTACCGACGCAGCGAGATCTATCGGTTGCATGAGTGGAGGGTCAATAACTGAATCACCTTAATTTTTTTTATTTTTTCTATCATGTCATACGTTCGATTTGAACTCTCGGTAAATGATAAACATCATATGCGATGATATGCGATAAAACGACACAGATTTTTACATTTTTACATGGATTCATGGATTGTGTGTGTCTAAACTGTTGGGACAACGACGCTAGCGCCACGAACAAATAGCCTGATAATCGAGGCAATTTTCCAATTATATTCGATAATCATATAATAAACGTTTGCAATATCTTCTTATTTGCGATGATAGGTCCTCAACGAGAATCATTAAATTCGATGCTGTTGTTCAAAATGCAGAGATCGAAGTTCATCAGTTTGTTTACTGAATTTATTTGATTGTTTGTGTTTCTTCGGTGGTTTCTCAAGTAGTCATCCGCCGAGCCGCCGAGGCTAACAATCGCGCCATTGTAATCAAACTTATATACACGAGCGAGAGTGTCGTCGCTTTTAACGCGAAGTAAGCGGTTAATCCTTGATTTTTTTTTTTTTTTTTTTTTTTTTCAATATCCGGTCAATAAAACAAATCTGTCTCATCACATTGAAGATTACAGCTTTAAAAAGCAATCAGATTGTGTATTCATCGAAAAAAAAAAAATTTCTCTCGCTTGCCATCGAATATCGTCTCTAAATCTAGGCCCCGTCACGAACATGGACGAAACAACGCCTTTATGGCTATCTCCCTGAACTGTAGGGAATGTGTCATCGAAACGACGTCGGTCGTAACGTATACTTTTAGCAATAAAAAAAATATAAAATCTCAATTGTTTATTGCTTTCATATTTATGTTTTTCAACCGGTAAGAAAGAGAGCACGTTTTTGTGCCTGGTTTCCGGTCGCGCCGGCGCACAAGCTCATATAAATGCGCGAGATCTCCACTCGGTTCTTTCCGTTTTCCATTTTATTATTTCTTCGTCTCGCTCGTTTCGGTGACCCCGAGTCCCGAGTTCCCACATTCCCACATATTCAATACACATAACATACACGCGCACACATACACATAGTCCTCCTTGCCACTCTTCGAAGCACTTCGCGTTGTACACTAATCGCCTGGAAAGGACATATTCTACAGTCGTACCGTTTATTTAAGTAAGTAAATAATATCGTTAACAGAAACTCATTCGTGATATTGAGGTAATGACTCTCATTTACCCGAGAAAAACGGTTCACGTATTACGAACGCGTACACGTTTTTTTTTTCTTCGTCAACGCTTTCACGAATCTTTCGGCCATCGTGGCTGATTCGCGCGACCTTAACCTTAGCTGGGCAAAGAAGCGAGGAAATTCGCGCTTTTTTCCATCAGGAAAATCGCGCGTGATTGTTGTTGATTTTACAGCGATCATTTGTGGAGAAAAAAAAGCATCGATCGAATTTTTTTCATTAAAATTCGCAAATATCGCGAACGTAACGAAAACAGATGCCTATTCTTGAAATCAAGTGTCATATTCGTTTTGGAAATTCTTTTTCTACGCGCTGCCTCAACGCTCTTTGTACACGAGGCTCTTCGCGGACGCGGGGGGAAGGGGGGGGCTAACGTTATTTTGGCCTCATGCGTTAATAAAACTGCGAGAGTTTTTCTTTTCAAAGTCTTGCCCAATGTTTTTAGCTCGAGGGACACACATCCGAAGGTCGTTTTTACAATTTTTTTCCAACGTTTTTTTACCGTGCTGGCTTGAGCAGCGATCAAGAGGGGCGGGGGGGGGGGAGGAAGCGGCAAAGGAGGTATCGCATTCTCGAAATCATAATGAATGAATCATCGAAAGAAAGCGGGGCGGGATTGATGATCAATAAAAGACTAATTAATAAAGTGATTATCAAAGGCATTCTTATTTATTTTATTTTTTTCATTCGTTGCAGAAGGGTGTTGTATGAGTCAAAAAATAGAAAAGCCAGTGCTATCAGGTCAACGCATAAAGACCAGAAAAAGAGGTGATCATCACATTTTTTAATTTATAATCGGTATTGAAATTATTGTTATTCGTCCAATGGGTTTTTAATAAAAAATCCTTTATTCGTCAGATGAAAAAGAGAAATACGACCCGACTGGATTTCGAGATGCGATTTTGCTGGGCCTGGAAAAAGCTGGCAACGACCTAGACGCTATTTCCAAGTATTTAGATACCGCTGGCTCCAAGTTGGACTATCGACGGTACGGAGAGGCTCTTTTTGATATTCTTATCGCCGGAGGGCTCTTGGTACCCGGAGGCTCGATCGCCCAAGATGGAGACAAACTTGTCAAAACCACCGCCTGCGTTTTCGCGCAGCCGGAGGATATGGAGTCTATGAAAAATTATGAACAGGTAAAACCATTTTTCATCCGTAGCTGCGACCGATAGCCGATTAGGACAATTTTGAAATGATCGGATGTTATAGGACACGACTGTTGTTGGTGGTTGTTATTTTGTTACAGAGAGCAATTATTATTTATACGAAAATTGAAAATTTAGCTGAATTGTGAAAAAAAAAAAAAAATTTCCTTTGGTGAAACAATTTTGATCGATGATTATTTCTACGAGACCAACTTGTATGAAATGGAAGAAAAATGTCTCAATTCCCTCAGGTATTCACGAAACTGATGCGGCGATACAAATACTTGGAAAAGATGTTTGAGGAGGAGATGAAAAAGGTGTTGGTCTTTATGAAAGGATTCACTCCTTTGGAGCGAATTAAATTGGCAAGAATGACCGCACTCTGGATTTCCAACGGTTCTGTACCACCTACCGTTCTCTCGGTTCTCATCAACGAACATCTCGTAAAAGATAACTTGGCGCTCGACTTTCTCATGGAGGTATTTGTAACATGGAAAACCGAGAAAGGCTTGTCGAGCTTGATGACTGCACTAAAACGCGGCGGTATCGAGGGAAGGTATTGAAAAAAAATCAGATTTTTCCGTTGTATTCCAATGACGCGAACGTTGATGAATCGACGAGCATAATATTTGACGTTTACTTTATCTTATAATAATGTCGATGCAAACATTGTTCAGGTTAATGGAGTTCGTGCCACCGAACAAACGATCGGAGGAATATTTTCGCTCGGTTTTCGAAGCCGTCGGTTTGGCCGATATCGTCAAGCTCCACAAAGCTCAAGCGAGTCAAGAAGCGAAACGCGATCTGCAACAGCTGTTGCTCGACGATTTGGCTGACAACCGACCTATCAAGGACATCGTGCTTGATCTCAAAGAGATGGCACTCAGATGTGGCATACCTGAGCATGAAGTCATCGGACTGGTAACGACTCGATACAAACTGAACAATAAACATGATAAAATATTCCAGAATTCGCCGTACATTTCTCTAATACGTGTACACGTGCCTCGCCAATCTTGTTTGTTCCATAGATATGGTCGGTAGTGATGGGTCAAGCCGAATGGAATAAGAAGGAGGAGTTGGTCGCCGAACAAGCACTCAAACATTTAAAAATCTATACACCGTTATTCGGTGCATTCACATCCACTGCCAGATCTGAGCTCGCTCTTATCCTCAAAGTTCAGGAGTTTTGTTACGAGAACATGAACTTCATGAAAGTCTTCCAGAAGATCGTTTTGTTATTCTACAAAAGTACGCTATATTTATAATATATTTCCATCTTTGTTCACTCTTCATCCTCTTTCTTTAACTTTGTTTAACTCCGTTTAACTTTGCTCAACAGAGGACGTAGTTTCCGAGGAAGTAATTCTGAAGTGGTACAAGGAGGGACACTCGCTCAAGGGAAAAATGCTCTTTTTGGACCAAATGAAAAAATTCATCGAGTGGCTGCAAAACGCGGAGGAAGAGTCCGAATCGGGAGAAGACGAAGATTAAAGAAAAAGAAAGAAAGAAAATAATTTTTTTTTTTTGTTAAAAGTAAGTTTTGAAAATGGATCACGACACGATACTGCAATATATACACAAGACGTACATCAAATTCACGTATCAATGGTTTCAATTGTAGATACATTCAAACCACATTGCCAGATAACGAAATGAAACAGACTAAAAAAATCAGTACGTCAGTATTCTGTCCAAATTAATTGGAGCCTTTCACGGGAAAAACAAAACAAATGAAATCTGACTCGTAAGTTACGACGGGTGACGGGTGAATTCAATGATAACAATGGGACAACAACAAAGAAATGTAAAATTAAAGCGCAAGAAAAAAAAAAAAAAAAATTGAAAATACGAGCAAACGTTTTATCAACCTCTCGTAGCGAACTACTCGTCGCTACGAAGTCGGTTGTATATACTGGCCGATCACGATATTGAAACGAAACAAACAAACAAAAACTATCCAATCGGTGGTAAAATCGACAATGATAGACATTACTCGAACGCAATTAGCATGGCCGATTAAAGTGTGTAAAAATTTGCAATGTCTCTGAACTGTATTTACTGAAAAAAAAAAAAAAAAAGGAACTAAAAGCAAAAAACGAAGAAAAAAAAATATTTTGTGTTACATTTTTATAACTCCGCTACGAAATATATACAAATTTTGACAAAAAAAAAAAAAAAATCGAGAGAAAAAGAGACAAGTAGAATCACTGGTTGAGAGCGATTCGCAAAAAAGGAACGCGCGATACGGAATCTGCGAGAAAAGTAACTTTACGAATCATGAACTTTATCCCTGTGTACGTAAGAATTTCGAAACCCTGTCTTACTTTGTACGATAATATTGTATTAGTTTATAGAAAAAAAGAGAAGAAAAAAAAAACAGAAAAAATATATACCATCAGGTGGTGTTTGATATGTGAAGCTCCAGTGGTTATCTCAATTTAAAAAGAGATGAGAACGAATAAAGCTTTTGCGACGGAGGAGTAACATCAAGGATCCATAAAACACATATTTTGCAATGAGCATCAAACGCAAGAGCGATCGGGTATTTGTGTAAGATTTTATTCCGAAAAACCTTTTTGCTTGTATTTGTAATCCCTCATCGAAGGAATAGATTGTTTTTCAATAAGAGTTTTGCCTCTCATCCGAGGAACCAATACTTCCGGCACAACAATGTTACCGTTCTTCGTTTGATGGGTTTCACAAATTGCGATCAACATTCGCGGTATAGCACAAGCTGTCCCGTTCAAAGTATGCACGTATGAAAATTCGCCCTTTTTATTTTTGTACTTGATATTCAATCTTCGAGACTGATAATCGGTACAATTGCTGCAACTCGATAATTCCCCGTAGAATTGTTTCCCCGGTAACCAACCCTCGATGTCCAATTTCCTGTTGGATGAACGGAGATATATATAGAGAGAGAATTGGTTCAACAGCGAGTTGAATCGAAATAACAAAAACAAAGATTGAGAACTCTCGTGATTGAATGGTGAAATAAAAAATATACCTGTATGCAGGTGCACCGAGTTCATGGGCTGGCATGTCCAAAACTCTGAAATGAATGCCCAAAGGAGCGAATAAGCTCTGTTGAATCTCTCGTAGTTCATTCATCAACTGCGAGGAATTGTCGGGATCGGAACAAACGAACATTTCAACTTTGGTGAATTGATGAACTCTGTACAGACCGCGTTCTTCGGCAAGATTTGATATTTCAGCCCTGTAACAACGGCTAACAGCTGCTAATTTGACGGGCAATCGGGAAATTGAAAATTGCGTATCCGTGAGTTTACTAGCCAAAGCCATTTCGGCTGTACCGGAAAGACTGTAGTCATCGCCATAATGAGAATCCAACGAGTAGACGAGGGTTCTTTCGCCGTCAACGATAAGACCGCATCGCTCGATAACCTTCGTTGGTAGAATATCCGGCACGCTGATCAATCGAAATCCACAATCCAAAAGTTTTTTAACGCTGTAGCTTATCAAAGCTTGTTCCATTTGAGCCAAATCACCCATAAGTATGTAACTTTTTTCTCCAGACAGCGGGCCCAGATCTTCGGTTCTAATGAGCTGCAACTTTTTCGCCAATTCGTTGAAATTCATCGGCGCAAAATCCAATTTTTTCTTGACCCCGCATTCGCTCAGTATTCGCGGCTCATCACCGTATTCGTAAACACCCGGTGCGGTCGCATTAGGAATTTTTCCTAATTCTTTCATTAGCACATCCCTCGATTCTTGTTTTTTCGATAATTCCAATACTTTATCTATGTCTCCCACCCCTTTTCTCCGCTTTATGTTCTCGAGTATAACCTCACGATTTCCAGGATCGTATAAATATTCAAGGTCGTACTCCGGTTCGGGAATTTGCAATTTTCTTTCCGGCGTTGTTGCGGTTTGTATCTGGAAAAAAAAAAAAAAAAAAAAAACCCCCACCCCCCGAATGATATTGCATGAACGTTGAGAAAAAAAAAAAAAAAAAGCTATTTATTACCCATTTGCTCATAGACCTGACTTACTTGAGCATGGTAACAAAATGTCCTAGCAGAACGTAGAAAATTCGACAGTCCCCGTCCGCGGCTCATATCGTAGTAGTAACGATTTCGATAAACTATAAACAGAAACACTTTTTGGCCAAACAAATTCATGGCTAGTATTTATTAATAATTATTTTCGCGAGAAACTCGATCTTATATCATTTTGTTTTACTCATTGTAGAACGTTCGATTAAGTAATACGTATAGCGCCTCAACTTTCACCGAGATTATTTATGATTATTTTCGAAAAACGTATTCGTCGCTGCAGAATTAATTTATGATTTTTGAAATTGTTCGTGTTCGTGTATCCATAGGTGGTGTGTTGTGCTCCTGTATGAAAATATTTATCTCTGAATTTTGACGTATAAAAAACGGAGCTTATATATTTCGTTTTCCTGGCTCGTCTAGAAAAAGTTACTGTATATCAACAACGATGATTTTTTTTTATTCATTTGACTTTTTGGAATCTTAAAACAGCGCAGCTACATTTTATGAAAGTTGTAAAGATTGGAAGTGTTTTGGATATTTTTTCGGGAAAAAATCGACGCTTCGCGAAATAAAACGAATTGATTCCGAACTAAGCAACTATCGCTGTCCGCTCTAATTTATATTTATGGCATTGATGAAAAAATTATTTACATGCACTTGAAAAATTTCTCCGTCGTTTCGGTACGCGATTGTTGTATTTTCCAGCTACATATACGTGTTCGAGCCCGCATGAGAATGGAACATGAAAACCAGGTGAAAACTATGCCGTTTGTAAGGTTAGGTTTGTAATTTATTTGGCGGTCCCGAGATGGCGATACCAGCACTAAGAAATGGCGTTGGAAATGAAAAACTGGCGCGCATTTGTATTTGCGCAAATTGTGTTGTGTAAATCACGTGGGCCATCATACGATACACACGACCGACCGACCCATGCGATCGTACGCGAGGTGCTGCGAAAAAAAATTCTCGCATCGGTCACGTGGTTAGTCGAGTCCGTGGTTATATGTATAGATATATGTATTCCTTTGAGAACGAGGGAAAGTTCGTGGTAGTGCATTCGAACGATCGAATACAACACGCACATCGAGCTACAAAAAAAAAGTCCTCGCAATATGAACGATACGAATAATTATAAGTATAAACGTCCGCAAATTGGTAAATGATTTTATAAACGAAATATTGTTTACAACAATCGCCGCGCGAGTGTTCTCTCGTTGTACGGGATGTCGAAGCTTTTTTGCACAACGACGGCCTCTTTTATTGATGAGTGTATTCTTCATAAAAATTTGATTTTCGAATTTTGAAAACTGTCAAGTATTAGGCTTATAAATGTCCGCGAGGTAGCTGCTCGCCGTCAAATTTCCAAGAGAAAAATAACCTTCACGGTGGCCCATCAAAGCTTTTCGATGTAACAGTTTTTTTCATCGGCTGAAAAATGATGTACCGTTGATGATGATTTAACGAGGATGCGTGGTGGCAACAGTTGTGTCGAACAAGAGATGCAAATGTCATCGTCGCTTTGCATGTGTGTATGAATAAAATAATTAAGGTAAGTCCAAAATTTTTGAAATCTTGACTCTGCCGACTATCGAGTGTCAAGGAGAAGCGAGGATAATACATCGCCGAGTCAAGGTTGCTGAGACATGTATGAGAAATCCGTCGTTTTTTGCATCATAAACGAGAAAAAAAAAAAAAAAAAAAAAAAAAAAACAACGATCTTAAAAACTGT
Organism: Campoplex capitator; assembly: GCA_037576405.1. Classification (NCBI taxonomy): domain Eukaryota; kingdom Metazoa; phylum Arthropoda; class Insecta; order Hymenoptera; family Ichneumonidae; genus Campoplex; species Campoplex capitator. The sequence goes on along the minus strand of JARBWI010000322.1, from coordinate 15,478,778 downwards.
GCACGTTATTATTGTTCTGGTGTGGAAACGTCAGATTGCTTGAGTCACGGGCAAAAAGTCAATAATCTTTTTTTTTTTCATCCATCAGCCGACCTTTTCGAAAAGATTGCGGATGCGGTGGAAAGATACGATAATTGTCAAAATATCCGTCTTGGCAAATAATTTCATGATCTTCACGAGATATATCGTCATCTCAATACCGCACAATGTACTCAGGTGAGAAATCATTTCGATTAAGAATAAGAATTGTAGAATGCGGTCGACTTGGTCGTCGAGTCATCGTAGAAGGGAAAATTCAATTTGTGAAATTTTTCGGGAAAAAGTTTCAAACTTATGATTTTACTTTGTTCGTTTGTCATTTATTTGAGACATAGACGCAGCATAAAACCAGTTTCATAGTACCTAAGCGCAATGTCGCTGAGCAAATTGGAGGAAAAGGGGAGATGGCACGTCGTGTAGACTAACGAATAAACGCTCGTGAGAAAGCAAGAAAAAAAAAAAAAAAAAAAAAGACTCCATTTTTGTCAAACATCGATGAAGAATCGTGGCAGTATTTTTGAAGCTGACTCACTAGAGCGTGTCGGTAAAACAATTCTTTACGTCATCCGAGAACTTGGTTTATCTTCCGAATACATTGGTAGAAGATTGACGAATCGCAAAAAAGATGCGACGCTCCGAACGGATGCATTATTCAAAATGCTAAAATTGTGCATAAGTTTCTATGCGAATATGAAACGGTTATATCGATCGATGTGTTGTGAAATGACGTATTTTCAATGAAACACCTCAAAGTTTTTTGACATGCCTTTTTTTTTGTCCAATTCAAGCTGAAACTATATCCAATGTATCGATCGAATTCAATGAATAATCGATAAAAAATATTGATAAATCACAATTACGACCGCGTCAATTGAAATAATCTTACAGCTATGATTGTTTTATTCCGAATACCGTTTTGATCGTATTTATGGTCTTGTGAATATGCAAAAATGCTTCGACACAAACAAAAACATAACTGCAGGGTTCTCTAATAATTAATGGGAAAATTATAACGGTGAAAGAAAGATGGAAAGTAGCGTGCATCGAATTGTACGAAATTATTGGTATTTTCACGCATGAGAATCGTGTTTCGAGCAACAACACCGATTACATCATGGTTCAAGGTCTCATCATATTTTCAAACGGCGCTAAGACATTTCAACGTTCGCGTGGTCATTTCTCTTTGCGTCACGAAATTGCTCTCCTCCGTTTAAACAATAAAATACAACATAGACTTGATGGAGATGGAGGAGAAAAGAGTGGGGGTAGGAAAGCATAATCAGTGACAAAAGCCAGGTAAAGAAGAGAGGTTCGACGTTCGAATTGACATATACATATATATATATATATATATATACACGGCGCTACGTCACATTCCGACCTCAGAATTTCCTGCTCTGAGCACGAATAATTAAAGAGAAACCTTTGGCACCCAGTTTCTGGACTTGTTATTAGTTATACGCTTCGCGAGCTCGACGCTCGAGGAAACCGATCAAATTTTTTCCGTCTTCTCAATAACAAAAGTATAAAAAAAGCTTTCTCCTTTTCTTCCGCTATCTCTCGAATAGTTTTCTTTACCTAGATTTTTTACAAACGACCTCGAATTTATTTACGCGCGTGTTGTTTTTTTCTCTCTCTCCTACTGTTTCCGTAATAATTTACACTGAAATGTCAATATTAGTTAATGGCAGCGGCGGCGATAAATGTTGTTACAGCAGAAAAACCCGTCGTCGTTTCTTCGAGACAGACGAAAAATCATTCTTTGCTGGGATATGAGTCCAAACGTTTTTAAGGATCTTCAAAGTGCACAAGACATGGCGTCGAATGGCTATTCGAATTCGGCTGCTCCAACCACACCGGCCAAACAACATCAACAACAAAATCACTCACCGCCCTGTGAGTCCCCGAATTGTACGAGTGCCTGAATTTGCCATTTTTTCTTTTTATTTTTATACATCTCTCTGTTGAATTTCGGAGCTGCTACGCTCGCCCTTCTTCTTACTTACCCAGCACGTAATTATTGGATTATCTTTTTTCGCGAGTGTTTACTTGTATTAAAAATGTTATTCCTAACGTTGAGTCAAGAACTTGAATTTATAAGAGTAGTCGTTGATTTTTTTGTTTCATCCGCGGTGTCAAACGGTTTTTACAACGGAAATAATCCTAATTAATAATATTCTTAATTATATTTTTATAATTTCTTATTCGGTAGACTCCCGTTATGTATGTTAATCGCGATTGACTCGATCCTCTTGATTTTTTTTATCGTTTATTTACTAGCCTGGACTTTCAATAAACGAAGAGAAGATTCCGTTAGATTGCAATGATGAAAAATTCGCAGTTATTTGATTTATTTCCTCACCTTCGTTTTTCCGTTGTTGAATTTTTCAGCTATGCCTTGGTTCGGTATGGATATCGGTGGTACGCTGTCGAAATTGGTATACTTCGAGCCAAAAGATATAACGAGAATCGAGGCGGACGCGGAGGTTGAGACGCTCAAGAATATACGACGTTACTTGACGAAAAATTCGGCGTACGGCAAAACGGGACATCGCGACACGCACTTACAAGTAAATCGATAATCGAATCGTATTATTCGTGAGTAAAAGAGTCCGTCGCAGAGAGCCTGTTGCACTAAAACTAATAGGGTTTTCGCTCGTTGGCAACCTTTTCAGATGGACAACGTGTCGATACGCGGTAGAAGAGGTACTCTCCACTTCATTCGATTTCCAACGAGCGAAATGGGCAACTTTTTGGCTCTGGCAAAGGCTAAAGGCATGGCCAATTTGGTCACCACTGTTTGTGCAACGGGCGGAGGTGCCTTCAAGTTTGAAGAAAATTTTAAAAAGGTAAATGTTATTTCATCCTCGTTGTTAAAACACGATAGTTTTAATGCACTTTGTCCGCCGCATTTCACTTCGCGCTTAATATAATTTCAATATATTTCCAATATTTTCAAAATCTTTTCTTTTGTAGGAAGTGAATATGAGTTTGGCCAAGTTCGATGAATTGCACAGCTTGTTACGCGGGATGTTATACATAGAAACGACGAATCCACACGAGTGCTATTACTGGTCACATCCGACCGACGAGACTCAATGTTGTCAGGTCCCTTACGACTTTTCCGAACCCTATCCCTTTCTGGCGAGTATTCTTTTCTTTTTTTTTTTTTTTTTTTTTTCATCGTTTTCGATACCAGGGACTTGTTGATTGACAGCTTTTTTGTGATTGTGCAGCTCGTCAATATAGGCTCAGGAGTGAGTATATTAGCGGTTTATGGCCCGGACAAGTTCAAGAGGATATCCGGTACCAGGTATGCCCTCGATTGTTCCCTGCTTCATCGATATGCCGAACAATCAATAATTGCTTCAATTATTACGATTCTTACAGTCTGGGAGGTGGAACTTTTCTCGGTCTTTGCTGTTTACTCACCGGTTGCAATAGTTTTGAAGAGGCGATCGAGCTGGCAACGAGCGGGGACAATACGAGAGTGGATAAACTTGTCAAGGACATTTACGGCGGTGATTATGGGCCGTTCGGACTTCCAGGAGATCTCGTAGCGAGCAGGTAATCCATGCAGTACACCGGGTGCATCGGGCGCCCTTTCGCTCTGGACTATAATATCGTGGCTTCGCCAATGTACCACCATCATCGATTCGCACCTTTCACGGAGATGCACTCTATTTTTCTTGCTATTTATAACTCACGCAACCTTTCAACTGCTCTTTTCACTTACTCATTCGCTTTAAACGGCATATATATATATTTTTTTACCTTTTGCAACCGTATTAATTTTTCTTAATCCCCTTCTTGTAGATGGCCTCTGTAATCTTTTGCTTTTCTAATTGTCGACTGTATGTTAAGTTTTCTCAATGTATTCAGCTTCGGTCAGATGAATTCGAAAAATCGTCGTAACGCGGTAAGCAAAGAGGATCTCGCTCGTGCTACACTCGTCACTATCACGAATAACATTGGTTCGATCGCCCGAATGTGCGCCGTCAACGAAAACATCGAAAGGGTTAGTTTCTGAAATTATTAAAATTTGAAGAAAAAAAAAAACGTGATAACAGTTTCCTCGTATCTCGACACATTCCAGGTGGTATTCGTCGGTAATTTTCTAAGGGTCAATGAAATATCTATGAAATTACTCGCCTACGCGATGGATTACTGGTCCAAGGGAACTATGAAGGCTCTTTTTTTGCGACACGAGGTAAAGCCTCGACAAATTTTATAAATCACTTTTTTCTCCCTTGTCAGCGTTTACGAGTCTAAAATAAATTTCATGTTTTTCAGGGTTACTTCGGAGCAGTCGGCTGCCTATTGCAGTACAATGGCGAAGCGAGCTAAAATTCGGATAGTTAAACAAATTTATACCTCTGGCATTCCACTTAATTCAAATAGTGTTGAATGACACATAATATTATGTAATATTATCGAGAATGGAGCAATGGGTCTCGTTCGTTCGTCGCGAGTCGGAAGAACGACATTTCATTATTTATTTTCGTTGTTAGGTAGATTATTTTTTTTTTTTTTTTAGAGAGGGATCTCTGTGTGCCAAACACGAGTAAGCAATTCTTTTTACCATTCGTTATTCGACGTATCGCTGCTTAGGACCGAGATAGAGGAGCAACGGTAATAAAATCATTCGGTTGTTCAATAGAATTACGAATACGTAAAATGGGGGGTAAAAAAAAAATAATGTTTCATTCACACGGACGTCCCAGATACTTCTCTAAAATGGCACAAAGCTTGCAAAATATCACACAAACGGAACAATTAAAGTTTTACGAATATCACAAAGGACCAAAATCAGTTGAATAATTTGCAGGTATATGAAATGAAAATATATTTTATCGCGCCAACGGTCATAAAGAAAACACACACACACACACATTATACTTGTTGGGTCTTGAAAATATTTTTACGTTGAATACTTTTGCATCGGTATACGCAAAATGTATTCGAAAAGTGCGAAAAAGCACACAACCTTCAAACCATATTTCCCTCGAGGATGTTTTATACGTATTCCAATAGTTAATGCATGCTAGTGCTCTTGAGTCGTCATTGTCGACAGTGCGATTATGACGCTAATGTTTTCGACGAAGCGTCGAATGACCACCATTTTTCGTCATGCGTATGCCGGGGCGTAAAACATCCTTAATATTAACTAATTTGTTATCGAGCATTGTGCTATTATTGTTATAAACGTTGGTCAAGGTATACGGTGATACATGCCAGTATAGTTTTTATCGGGTGTAATGAATTGTTAATAATCAATGGGAGGGTGAAGGAAATCGTGTATGAAATTCGTTGGATGAAAAAGTACGAGTTTCGAATTTCGGTATTTGCAATGATGTTTCAAGTAACGCGCAATCCTTCCTTGCTCCAAACGTTGATCGTCCTTCGAAAATGCTTCGAAAATAGTACCAATTGATCTCGCATGTTGGCCATAAATATCGTGTGCTCTTCTCCCAATTTATCAGCGTATTAATCAATTCATCCGAAAGTTGGATTCAATGAATATCAAGAAAGAAAGAAAAATGGCGCTAATTCAAAAATATTTTGTCGTTAAGAAATTTGATATTTTTACCTAAAATCAATTGAATTTTAATCATTCATCTCCTGTACTAGCATGAACAAATTCAATTTAGATATATTTGGATAATTAAGAATAACGTCTTTGTAAGAAAAAAAAAAATGTGTTCAAAATTAGCATTTATCAATGGAGAATTTTTTTTACTTTTCTTTTGTAGACTCGAACGAATAGTTTACGGCTAATTTTGTTAAAAAAAAAGAAAAAATTCAAACGGTACGTGGTCGATCTTCTGAATATTATTCGTCTCGCGAACGACGATCAAATTCTCATGCAATTTAACTTTGGGTCGCTCCGGTGATGTACGTCAAAATTTGCATATCCAAAATTCACTTTGCCCAGTATCGTGCGCGCCATATTTAATACAAGAACTGCGTCATTTATATTTTGCGAATCGTTTGAACGATGTTTAAAATATTAAAATAATCAGACGACTCAATGGTTTCAGTACGTATAAAAATAATATACGATTGTATGGTGGTTTATTTGTTGCTTATTACATAGGTAAACATAAGGAATTAATAGCGATGAAACAAATGAATGAACGAAAAACCAGGCAATATGTATGTACTTTTGTAATATTCCACATGTGAATAGAAAAAAAGGAATTAAACGAAATGTACGAACGGCTCAACTATTGAATTTCATTTCTGTATTTATAACAAGTTTCTAGATAAATTTTATTATTTGAGAAAAGAAATCATCAATTCGCCAACGATATTTAATTTGAATGAAATTTCATTATTAATAACGAGTCTGTATGCGAGGAAAAAGAAGCAGCAAGCAGCTGTTGGGGAGATCCCTCCTCCCTCTCCCCCCCCCCCCTCTCATCCTGTTATGGAAATATCAAACCAGCATCGCCTAGCAACTTGGAAAACAAACACTTTTTTACCAGATCTATGCACATAACGTTCTGACGGTTCTGACTGCGACTGACAAATAGAGAATTTTAACCTCGAATAGCCAGTTTCCCAAATATCGTCCAATTCATGTCAAGCTTCAATGCAGCAGCAACAACAACATCGATTGAGATAAACCTTGAAGAAAAAAAAAAAAAAAATGGTGAGCGTCATCGTTATAAATTATCGAATTTACGAAAATTATTACATCATGAGCTTTACTTGGATTGGCAGGGACCAAAAAAGATGAAGGGTAAAACGATGGACTCGGTCGACGGAGTCGATACTTCCAAAATGAATCGCGAACAACTCGAAATATATTCTCACAAAATTCTTGAGGAATTGGAGCGGGAAAGAGAGGAGAGAAATTTTTTTCAGCTCGAAAGAGACAAACTTCGCACTTTTTGGGAAATAACAAGACACGAATTGGAAGAGGCTCGGGCTGCGATAAGGTTTCTAGCGTTTCGTATATAATATCTATATATATATATATATATATATATATTGTTTTGTCTAAGGAAAAGAAGGAATAATGATGCTGGAATTTATTGATTTTCGATTGAAAAGAAGTGTGACGAGAGTTGGAATTGAAGTTGAAAACGGCATAATTGATGAACTTTAGAATCGTCGGAGGATTCCCTTATTTTCTTTTATTTTTCGTAATTCAGAAATAAAGATCGAGAAAAGGAAGAATTGTCGGAAAAGCACGAAGCTGAGGTGAAGCTGCACAAGCAAAATGTGAAGCATTTGATGTACGAACATCAGACAAATTTGTCAGAGACGAAAGCCGAGCATATGGTCGCACTAAAATTAGCACAGGACAATCACAATGCCCAGGAAAATGAATTAATCAAGGATAAGAGAGAATTGCGAAAAATTCAGAGGGAAAAAGAATTGGCTCGGATCAACGAAATTCGTGCTCTCAAATTGGTGAGTCAACATTTATATAATTGAAATACTATAACTATACACATTGGAAAGTATCGGGTTTGTAGATTTTGAAGACATAAAAAAAATATCATAGGAAAGCGCCGAGGAAACGAGCGAGTTGATAAAGAAATTTGAATCCGAGGCTATGGAGTTGGAACAAAAGTACGAGCAAAAACTAGCTGCTCAGTACGAAACTCTCATGTTGAAACATCGCATGGAAATAACCGAAGTCGAAGAACGTAAAAATATGCAAATAACTACGTTGATGAAGAATCATGAGAAAGCCTTTGCGGAAATGAAAAATTATTATAATGACATAACGCTGAATAATTTGTCGCTTATTAAGAGTTTGAAGGTAAGGAGACGAAGAAGAAAAAAAAAAAAAAAACAACAACAAAAATCAGTATTTGTAAAAAAGATTCTACCAAAGAGCGAAGAGCTATCTTTACGCGATCCTCCGTATATACTTCTTTTACCGTGTAATACAGAGATTCAATCTTATCGCCACAGGAACAAATGGAAGTGATGAAAAATCACGAAGAGAGAATGAAGAAACAAGTTCGTGAATTGACCGCGGAAAATAAAAAATTGCTTACCGATTCGAAAATCGCCGAGGATCAAGTGACCGAATTTTCCCGTCAGCTTGCTAATTACGAAAAAGATAAGCAATGCTTGAACGTGAGTGAAAGAAAGAAAGAAAGAAAGAAGGAAAAAATCAACTACAGCTCTGTTTTCTTTATAGAACACTAAAAAACGATTGGCGGTCGTGACTAAAGACTTTGAGAATTTGAAATGGGAGAACGAGGTTCTCGAGCTCCGATTTGATAAGGTCAAAACAATGTTGATACATTAACAATAGGCAGATGGGGGAAAGAAAATGCTTTAATTTCTTCTGAAAACATGCAGTGTCAGGCCGAACGTGACGAGCTTCATTCGAGATTCGTTTCATCGATTCTCGAGCTTCAGCAAAAAACCGGTCTAAAAAACGTGCTTTTGGAAAAGAAGTTGGAAAAATTGTCGGACCTGTTGGAACAGAGGGAAGCTCAGATTGGAGAAGTTTTGGCTGCTGCACAGTTGGATCCAATGGCAATAGTGAACGTTAACCAAAAGCTTGAGGTAAATTTACCGAAACTTTCGTAACCGGTTCGAGTTTTTTTTTCTATATGACTCTGTAATACTTTTATTGAAATGTATTTTCAGGAAATGTTGAATCGTAAAAACACAGCGATACAAGATCTCCAATACGATTTGGCTAAAGTTTGCAAAGCCCACGACGATTTATTGGCGACTTACGAGGGCAAATTGCAAGAATACGGTATACCCGAATCCGAGCTAGGTTTTCAACCGCTCAGGGCAAAAATGATGGGAACGAAAATAGCTCGAGGTCCCGCGGGACTTGTCACATCGAATCGATGAAAGTACAACAATGATACCGGATACCGGAACATCCGTTGATATATTCATAATACGAAGATGGAAATTGAACTTTTTATTTTTATTTTATCGGAGATGAATTTTTTTTCTTTCATACTCGATCGTAAGTAATATAAAACTATTTCGATTTTACTTTTTATGTCATTTACAGGGAACATTTTTATCGCGGTTGTCAAACATACACATTCTTTTTTCAATCAAGGATATTCGCGCCAGTCAAGGGATTTACTACATAAAAATTGAGAAGAATTTCGAGTCACATGTAATACTTTTATTTTGTACGACGATAAAGTCTCGGAAACAGACAGAGATTCTTTCTATAAATTAGACAAATGTATCACAGAGGAATGTACACAATAGATAATATTGGTACCTGAAAGTTGTATAGTCTTAGTTTGTTTTTCGCTTGTTTTTTTTTTTTTTTTTTTTTTTTTTTCTCTCTTTTAAACGTCTTTCGTGTTACGATTTTTTCATTTCTCTTTTGTCTTCTCCTAATGAGAGATGGGCAACGTTCAAATAAAAAAAAATATTTTTAATGATTCAACAGCGAATAAAATGTCAAAACATATTTGTTACTAGTTCCAACCAATCTCGATCGCGTGATGAAGATAACACGCCTGTTTTTTATGTGCTTTTTACAATAATAAACGATAGTTGTTACAACAATAACGAAATGGTTCTCGATGATTTTTCATTCGAACGACACTCATCCCCACCCCCGTTCCTCGCTCAGAATTGGAGAAAATGCTAAGAGATCATCAGTGGGGCTCTCGGAATATATTATAATTTTTTTCATTTTTCCATCGGTATTTGTTCATTAATTTTATTTATAATCATGAATCACATACGTTTGATTGTTTGCCAATTAAACAAGAATAGCAATCAGGCGGCAATCGGATGATTTTGTTTCTTGTTTTTTTTTTCCCGTTGAAAAAACAGCGTTTTGTCATCGCGAATGCCAAATGGTTATAGTGAATACTTTTTTTTTTTTTTTTTTCTTTTTTCTTTTTATAATCTTAACTTTCCTCCACCAAAGACTTAACGACGAACAGGCACGAAATACGTCAAATTCAATTTTATACATATATTTGAATTATTTCAAGTTAGCTCGACCAACATTTGATTTTTCTCGTAGATCAAATGTCCTTTTTTATTCAACACATTAGGTCAATATTTGCAAATGGATTGATACCGGCTTGTTCGGTCGAAGCATACAAAAAATTCGGTATACTCTTTAGAATTAACGTAGTGGTAGAAAAACACCGAAGAATCAAGATATTATGTATAGCATGAGCGAGCGAATAATGGAATTCACTGCGAAGGAATATCGATCAAAAGCAGATCAAGTTGACTTGAAATTATTCACATGTATATCGAATTATCGTTTACATATACAATTTTAATATATATATATATATATTTTTTAAAATTATATCACTATATAAATATTTGGATATAGACGAACAATAATTATCTATAAACTACACATTTTAATACCGGCGTAAGTCGAATATGTCAGGTCACAAGGTTATTCAATTGAAAACACTTATTAAATCTCTGGAATCGTATAAAATACTTTTTCTGTATACCCTCTCATTTCACGACTCAAATCATTGCTCTGCATTTTGTCATTTCATCGTTTCATCTTATGCCACTCGCCGCATATACGGCAAGTGAAGCAAGCTCAATTCTCGTCAACTTTTCGCGCGGTAAAAGAAAAAATCTTTTATAGCTTTCTAAGTTTTTTTCGTCCGAATGAAACTCAACATGCGTACTCCAATACGAATATATATATATATATACATAGGCAGATCCATTAGTTTTCGATCGCAACTTGCGGGCTTTGTTCGCAACAATTTGCTTGCTAAACTTTTTCCAGGGAAGCAAGTTATGAATAAAAAAGACGATTCTCCAAATTTGAGACGAAAATTAAAAATAAAAATCGGATAGGTGCAGAAATTTTTGCAATTTTCACAAAGTTAATTTTCGTTCGCAGCTCTATTTTTATTAAAAAAAAAAAATATATATATATATATGTTTTTCACTCTAAACCAAAATCCTGTATAATTAGCACTTTTCTTGAATTACTATGGCTGCGGTAAAAATGAATGGATCTGCTAATATATAATATAAATGTATATGTACAGGTGTATCCTGTTTCGTAGATTACTTATATAGGAATTTTGGCACGATGAGAAAGAGAATCACAGATGGAATCACTGTACATTGTGAAAATTGTGAATGGATAGAATGGTTACAAGTTTGTTGACTATTGGATCAAAAAGGGTTGAAGTCGATGGAAACAGATATTGTTATCATTACTATTAATATTATTTTCTGATAGACACACGAGGGCGAACGAAATTATCTCTGACTAACGAAATTCGTTTGAAATTACACGATACACATACTTTCCATACTATTACACTAACCGGGCTCTTTCATTCGAAGCTACAGCTACGTGCACTGCGTTTTTCGCTTGTTTTCTCTTTTTCCGTTAATACTCTATCAAAAGTGAATTTTGATCTATGAATCTCCGCTGATTTCAATGTAACCGGTATGACTATTATTTTTCAGTAAATTCAGGTCCGGAATAAATATATATTATGTGTAGAAAATATTTTTTATAATCATAGTTTGATACTCTAGATTTTTTTTTACAACTCATTTCGATAGATCCACCTTTCTCGGATCAAACAACGTTATGAAAAACAAGTTATCAGTTTCCTTTATAAGAAATGCGACATTTCGTATAGTACCATTCCGATCCTTAAGATCATTTTCGAATGTATAAAAAAGTACTAAATTAACTTTTGAATTTTGGCAAGATTTTTTTTTAGTCTTTTATAGAAAATTCAGTAATTCTTCTTACAAAGTGAAGGATCGACTACTTTCTTTTGGCATCGAGTAACAGTTGAATTTTGTCAAGTTCCCAGAAGGTATAACTACGAATATTAAAAATGGTTATCATATTTTGTTGATATCGTTTAATTGAAAACTGATTTAACTAGAAAATAATAGTCGTACCTGCCTCAAAGCAGGCAACGCGCAAAAGATTATCATTGGCAGACTCCGCAGGATTTTTTTAAAATCTCGTTATAACTTTAGCACAATATTACGTTCAGAAGGAACGGCCGAACTAATTATCTCTCAAAAACTTTCACAATCACGGCAATGCGAATCACAGTTGTAGAAAAAATAAGTATTTATTATTTTTCATTGTTTTTTGCTTTGTTTGTTTTTGTTTTTGTTTTTATTTTTTTATTATTTTTTTTTTTATGTTTGATTTCGTAGAGAAATATGGTCCATCGTTCAGTTGTAAACATCGTTTGTTTTGTTGCTCTGCTCTCTGTTTCTCTACTAATTCTTTAAATTTGTATTCAATATTTTTTCCGTCAATGATGAAATTATCATGAATTCGTTATTTCTTGTATAAAATAAACGCTCGCAGCAACAGTGTCTAAATTTCAACGGTCGAGGAGAAATCAGTAATCATAATGCAGAATTGGACTCTCCGAGAATGCTGCTCTGACATTCGATTAAATACATTGGATCATTTGTCTATTTGTTTTTTTCTCAACTCGTAATTGTTTTCAGCGGTCGACGATATACATAAATACTCTTCGGGTTTATAATTCGTACCGTATGCAGCAACACCGGTGTTGAAAGGAAATATTTGGTTGAATAACGCAGAGCTGCTCGAGTGTACCGGCATGATTTTGGCATTTGCAACGGGAAATAAGAAAAAAAAAAAAAAGCCTGTGGACATTCCGGTTTATCTCGGTAAAAGTATATTTTGTTGATTATATACCATAGCGCGTATATCCGTTATAACGAATAACGAAATAATGAATAGCCTCAACTCATGATCCTCCAATTGGGCAATACCTCGGCAATGAGGGTGGAAAAATAGGCTGTTACGTTGTAAACAACAGTTTCACCGGCTGCAAGAATCGCACCGAACGAGCCATACGTGCCGTAATCGATAATACTATGATTACAGGCAGACAAAACGGCAAGATCTTTGCCAGGACCGCGTCCGTCCAGTTCCGAGACGAAGCTTATTCTGTGACGACGGGTACGAAAATTGTACTTACACCAGACGATATTGTCGCTCGCAACAACGAAAATAACGTTCTTATATTTCTCGTTGAAATAATCCATCGCGGCGAAATAATAGCGTATCGGTGCTGGACGTACTTTCAATTTTTGCCAGAGATAATCAACGTAGTCGGTTCTTCTAACGTGTACACCGATATAGGTCGGCTCACTCAGATTGAAACGCGCCGCTATTCCTCGCAGCATTATCTCCGCGTATACGCGCAAATTTGGTTTGAAAGTAAATTCACGGCGTACGTCCTCCAACCAGACGAGAATCAGCGACCAATATGCCGCGTGTCTGAAATATTTTTCCCGCTTTTTACTCTCAAACTATATATTAGATCAAACTTTTCGGATAAATTATTATAGTATATTACATACATATAATTACATATAACACAAACAAACATAATACCGGTTGAAAGAGGATCGTTACCTTGGAATAATGATATTTTGTTCGGTGCTGTTCCACTGTCCCAACGAGTTGACCACCTGACTAACGTCCAGAGTACATTTACCGATATAACTCAACGGCGGAATGCTCAAATTTTCAAAATGTTCCTCCAGCGTTTTGAGTATGCATCTTGGCATGAAAGGCTCCAGTCCTGTTCTCCTCGCAGTCGCCCAAACGGATGCGTATTCCCAAATTTGATTTCCTAGTCTACCACCCTGTACCGCGGACACGATACCGTATTTTGGACACGGGTTTCTCCATTCTAGAGGAATTCTAACGCTCTTCAAATTCGTTCGACAGAGCGCTTGCTCGTAGGCCAATATTTTCGTTCTTCTAGCCGGAGGACTCGACGTGTACATCGGAAAGAGGAAGACATGGATGCCAAAGACAACGATCAACGCGAGTACAATCGCGCTTGCGAGAACGTGCTGCTGGGCGTGACTCATTATTATTCGATCCAATACAATCTTTCTTCTCTTCTCGAATCTCTATTCTTCTTCTTCTTCTTCTTCTTCTTCTTTTCAATCTAATACTTTCTTCCTTTTTACGCTACTCCATCTTTTTCCTCAACTCTATATCGAATATCTTTTTTTTGCTTTTGCTCTTCTGCATTCGCATTTTTATCTCCACCGATACCTTTTTTTTTCTCTCTATCTTCGTTTATTTTTCGATAGATTTTTACTACCTTGATTTTTCCTTTTTCTTAGCCCCGTTTTATTTTGTGTTTGTTACTTATTACTTCTAATTTCTACCGCACTCTACTGCTATATTTGCTCTCCCACGGGATGCCCACAGCCAGCGATCTAGTCCGGCATTTCGGATCTACAGGCGTGCCGTGTCCTTTGCTTTCCGACTCGCATCTTTATACAATTCACAACAATACCACGAGCCATTACAAATTGTTCTCCGAAAACATCCAATTTTTTTTTCTCTTTTTTTTTTTTTTTAATCAATTCTGACATTTTTTTATGCGTGCGTGTGCAGGATGATTTCATTTTTACAATGCGATAACAGCGTTACGTGCTTATTGAGAATACATACGATGTTTTTTTTTTTTTTTTTTTTCTTCTTCGACAATAAGTATGGATCATCATTTTGTATACAGGGTGTCCCGGAAAAGAGTGTTGCACAGCCGAGGTGACAAGCGGATGGGGTAGATGACCCTGAACTCTGTCGGGAGGATTCTCAAATGTGGATCGATTTTCAGCGGCTCGTCGAGGGTTCTCGTCATCATTGTATTTATGTCATCCAACTTTTGCCGACATAACAATTACATTTTATGGCCTTACGACTAACGCTTAAATACTTTTTTCTCAAATTAGCTGCCTGACTCGCTAAGCGAGCGCATTTCGAAATACTTGAATTTCTCATACGTTTTAGCGGAGTTGATAAAAAGCAATTAATTCCCTTTTTTCCAGCTACTCATCCAAATACAGCTGTGACACGATAAAATTTATACCGTTCGGTGAGCGCAAAATTCCAAGACTTTGAGTCAATGAAAAATGATTATGAGAAAATAAAACTACTGAGAACTAGGTTTGATAGGTATAGCTTGCGGAATTATGAAAAATCCAAGCTGTGCCAATAATTTTTTTGTCAGCGACGCATTGAGACTTTTGTAAGTAAATGTTATGACTTCCGATCGGTTAGCGAGGCAGCCAATTTGGAAAAAAGTCTAAACGTCTACCGTAGTAATCGTTACCATAAAAAGTTATTGTCATACAGGAAATCAAGCTGCAAAAATACAAAGTAATAACGAGTCTCGAACTACGGAGAATCGATGGTCGTATATGGGGCTGCTCCGATAAGGTTAAAGACCCTCTACTTGGATGCTTTGGCTTGACATTATCTGCCGAGAGACCCTGTATCTTTGAGAAACATTTAAATATGTTTTATTTTCATGATATAAGGCTTGACATTTGCGAGTGACTTGTGTTTTATTCTGAAAAAATGAAAATGTACCACTCTTGTTGTATAAAGAGCAAAGGAGGCAGACGGCTGAAAGCTTCGACGGATGCTTGTACGGCGTGTATAAACAATAACTATGTTCCCATATAAATAAGGATCGAAGCACGAATACAGCAGAAATATAAAGAAAGTCACTACGTTTTTTCTTCAGTTTGTACATACTTCATAGTATAAATAAATCTAAAATGAAGCGCGTGTTAAAATGTGATACTATACAGATGCACATGAATCATATATTTGTATATATAAGTCTTTATATATTCAAGTGTGAAAGGAATAATGGAATGCGTTTGTCACTGAAATTGATTAAAAAGACTATGCTTACCTCGAAGGGTGGGAAGTTCATACTCTCACCGGAGCGGATCGCTCCTTCTTCCAACATGTGCATGGCCGTAAGCAAGAAAACATCATTTTTTTCTCGGATACATGACCCATCATTCGTTTTTGTTGCAAACGATATGCGGTGACGAGTATTGCCGGTGTCTTTGCTCAACGACATACGCCATCAGCAGCAGAGTGCTTCTCACTCTCGTGAATTCGTGATTGAAAATTTTGCTCTCTCATTTAGCCGACATTTTACTTATTTCGTGTAAATTTGGTTACTTCTCAACACAGGTAACCGATCTGACTCAACTCTTTGTTGACTCTGCTGGTCGTAATAATTCACTGTCTCGTGCGCCATTTTTTCAACGGAAAGGGAATCAAACTTTTCCGTGCCGTTGTTCGCACCCTCATTAGTTTTATACTCTGGTATTGATTTGAAATTTTGATTGTTCAATCGCTTGAAATTTTGTAAATTCCTCTAATCTAAAAAACCCAATTTCATACAAAATCACTTAACGTTAATTTTGTATTTTTTTTGTTTGCGATTATCCGACGAAACCACCCCGTCTCAGCGCCAAGAAATTGACATTTGACATGTCTGTCTTTCGTCCACCTCTTGTTCTCTCTCTCTCTCTCTCTCTCTCTCTTGGCGTTGCCGCTGCTCTCGTCGTCGCGTCTTCTTCTTCAGGCTAGTTTCACGTTAGACAGACGTGAAACTAGCCTAGCCACTGGGTTTTTCCCACGGTCGTACATACAGGTCTGGAAACGACAGTAGCATTGCATAGGCAGCATGTGGGCCTCTTAATGTCCAAGCTTTTTTTTCTCACCGCTGCCACGGCATGGCGCTGTGATAGGGGGATGTTACAAGCTATATACAGGCCTAATTTAAACCGTAATGTTCTCTCTTCACGTGTTCTCGATATTTATTTCGTCAAAAATTATATGGACGTGAACTTGGCCGTCCGACATGAACTTTTCAAAAGTTTTCTGATTTCAATCGTTTGTAGAGTATTGTGAGAACAAAATAAACGCTTGTGAGATGAGTTTATCGCGAAAAAATCAAAAATAAAAAGTAGCGTGAAGTTAGCCCGCCCATTCTACTTTTTTAAACCAAATGAGTCTAATTGTACGTAAATCAATGCGAAATCGTTTGTAGAACATGAATATTACAATAAAAATGTTTGTAAGACGCATATTTTTATGAAAAAGAAAAAACAAAATTTGCACAAGTTTTTCCGAACTAGTCAAGGAAACTGGTGTGTACCATACGGGTCGCAACTGATTTTTGAAATGCTAAAAACGATAAAACTGATTCATAAATGCGAAAGTATATGGATGGTCTGTTGAACTGATTCGGATGTTACCCCTGCTGGTCTATTCCTAAATTTTATTTTATGAGGGATTATATAAGAATATTTTGGAATGTTAAAATGGAAAAATTCTACAGACCAAAAAAAATACAGTATTCATTCCTCATTTCATCAATCAATCCACGGTCAGTAAGAGAAAAAACATTTTATCCTTTAAAGATTAACGATTGAAATGGAAATCGAATTCTTTCAAAAATAATAGTTAAAATCAAAGAAAGCCCAACAGTTTGATACTGAAAATTGCTATGCACAGAAATGAAACCAATAAAAATGATGGAATTATGTACTCACTCGTCGATGTCTTGTTCCCCTCCTCAATAATGAACCTACCTTTGGCAAAACCGAAAAGTCTGCAATTCCGAAATAATCCGCACAGTTAATATCCACTTCCGTTGCAGGACACACTCATTGCAGTTGATTAATTTTCACTCGATTTTTCCCAAATCCTGCATGATTCTGAATTCAGACGAGCAGCAGCAGCAGCAGCGTCGTTTTTCCAACGTTGAAAACGATAGTTCATCATAGTTCAAAATTCAAATGCACTAATTCACACAACACCAATATTAACTTTTTACACTTCCGAGATAGTAAACGCGTGATTAAGACGTCAAAATTTTTTTTTATTTCCACGTCAACAAACTCATGCACGAAATAAAAATATTCATTCAATGTTTCTTTGTCCCGCTAACTCAAAAAATGTTTTTCTCTTGGGTCAATAAATTGTCTTTTAGCAACAGAATAAGGTTGACGACGAGTGATAGAAAGTGTAATGGCAACTTGTGCCATAGTTTCGTGGAAAATCGTGCGTGCTCACGTGGGTGCACGCGTGCACGGGCGCTTGCGTTCTATTGTACTATAGCAATTGCGATAGTAAAAACTATTCGCAATGCTGTACAATAGCTGCGGTTATACAAGCCTTGCGTGCATTGCGTTGCGTTGCACCGTTTGCAGCATCCGGGTTATATGCATGGACCTGCTTGCCTGCGCGACTTCGATATGCGATACAGAAACTGTATCGCGTTCGGAAACAGCAAACTACAGAGTAGATTTATAGCTTTCGTTCCGTCATTCTTGCCGACAATCCCATGGCTTTACGGCCTGCGTGCATTTGGTGCTTTGCGTTGCGTTGCTCGACTCGCATGTATGGTTGCATCTTGCTCCGCTTGCGAACACGCGTGCGTGCGAGCATACACACGATTTTCGAAGCTATAACACAGCCGTCACTAGATTGTCTGTCACTCAAAACCCTTGCTCACGCTGCCATTTGTCGTGATTCGATCAAATATTCAAAGTAATTCGTTCTCTAATTGAGCACGAAAAATAATATCGTGAGCAAGAGGCTTTCCTACCGGCTTATCGCTTATTATCACGTTGCGAGAAGAAAACTCGTTGATGGAAGAAAAAAATTGAAAATCAATTACGATTACAAATAATTCATCCTATAATTTAGCACGAAAAATAATATCGTGGGCAAGAGGCTTTCCTATCGACTTGTCGAATATCGCTTGCGAGAAGAAAACTCATTGACAGAAGAAAAAAAAAATTGAAAATTCGTTACGATTGACAAACGAGCGAATTGTGTTTAACGACCCTAATATTCTTTTCATAGCGTTTTCGTGCATGGTTCGTTTTCGAGAAATCGCGCATATTTTTAAGCTCTTATTTTCGTGCATCTTTTATTTTCAAAAATCGCGCACATTTTCAAGCTCTAATTAACGGAAATTGCGATAAAAAATTATGTAAAAATTATAGATTTGGATAGTTTTAATAATAAAAAATTTTATCACGATTTTCCGTTTTTTTATTATCCATCGTTGTATTTTTATTTGGTTTAACGACAATTCAGACCGTTTAAAGTATTTTATATAAAGATTTTCTTCATTAACCGACTCATATTCCGCACTCTGTTTTATCAATTTCGTTGCACTCAACGAACGATAATGCGCGGTATTGCACTAGCCGACCGATGCTAATGCAACTCTCAGAACTCTCTCCGCGCGCGCTACTTGCCGCCCCGCCCCGCGTCCCGCGGGCGACTGAATGAACGCGAGTGTTTGCTCGCTCCTTCGTTGCCCCGCGCATGATCCAGTCCTCGCGCCTGCCCCTTCCAGTCGCCCCTTCTAGTCGCCCCGGCGTGAGCTCTCCCCACCATCCCCGCTACGGAACGGCTTAGCAGGCCAAGCGCGCGAGAGCGCGTAAACGTAAACACAGAGTCGAGGCTCCACGAATATAAACAAACCAAATAACAAGCTAGGGACATTCATTCGCCAATATTTAGCGATCACATTTTTGTGCACCGTATGAATATTCGTTCAGTAATATTTTATAACAATTCAACAACGTTTTATTCTCTCGTTTTCGCAACGCATAAAAATGCCGGTAACAAAAAAAAAGACCGTCAATCGAATTTCATTCGGTTTTTTTGAATCTAGGAAGATTCGTTCCCAGAAAAGTCCGCACCGAAACTTTTATTTTTTATTTTTTCGTGACAAACTCATTTCACAAACGTTTATTTTGTTCTCACAATACTCTACAAACGACACACAAACGATTGAAATCGGAAACCTTTCGAAAAATTCATGGCGGAGAGCCAAATTTACACCTCTAAAAATTATTCGTGTAACAATTTAAAAATCTTTAATAAATTGATTGCATTAAAATAACGAAATCCTGTGCGGTACCTCACTACAAAACAGGGTATAAATCGAATCAAGAAAAGAGCTCTGTTTTTTAAGTGCCAAAAAACCCAGAACGTTTTAAAAAGTGGCAGGCAAAAAAAAAAAACTGTCAAGCGACTGGCTAAAAATTAAAAGTAGTTTCAAAACATCTACAAGAGTTTGTTTTTGGTTTTTCCCGAACACGTTCTCCTGCTTGATCCCGGTCCTATGTCTATCATAAAACTCCACTTGTGCTTTTTTATTTTTATTTCCCTGAATTAACGATTTCAACGAAAAACAATAATGATTTTCATACGAAAAAATTATAATGGAGCAAAGTGCATGTACTGTGCCCAAGAGACATATGGCTGTCTCTTTCGCACACAACATCCCTTTTCCAATGCGCACCATGCGGCCAAACATGGAAGCTACAAACACTGGACGTTAAGCGACCCGAGCGACCCATCCCCCACCACCGTCGTTTTCGACGTTTTCAGACCTGTATGTACGACCGTGGTTTTTCCGCTTCCAGAGGTTGCGGTGTGAATCTTGCTTTTTTGTTTTTGATTTTTCATTCAAACGTGGCGATTTAGTTCTGGCAGATTCACTTCTCATTTACTTATTACTTCGTAGATGTTCCATTCTCCATAATACGATTATCGTTATTGTTGCATTCAAATTGTTTGGGTGATCCTGTGATATATATATAGCCTCACTTCCATATTTACAACAAAATTTACGAAACGATATGAACGATAAGAATTCGAATCATCAACGATGTGTCATGCTGTCGAGTAATTACAACATGCCACTCATTGGAAGTAAGGACGACATTGAAAAGGATATCAATTGTTTATTTACCTAATGGATAAGGTGAAATGAAATTTCCACAGGTAAGCGAAAAATTAACCTTATAATATTTTACAGTTGGGACATACAAAATTGTCGGGTCAGACACAATTTTCAATGTCGTCGATGAAGCGTTGAAAGTTGGATATCGGTCTATCGGTAATTATCGTTGGAAATAATTTTTCCAAGAAATAATGCTGTGCTTATAATGTTTAAAACTTTTTACTTTATTGTATAGATACAGCGGCGGTTTACAGAAACCATAAAGATATTGGTGATGCCTTGCGGTCTTTGTTGCCCAAATACAGTCTTGACAGAAAAGATGTTTTCATAACTACAAAACTCTGTAAGCAATCTGTGTCATTCCAAAATTTTTTTCAAGTCTAGTACGTTTTACATTAGTTTAACAATGAACTATTACCGAATTGAGATATTGCGGTTAATCCGTCGCAGCTCCGATCGATCACGGCGATTTCAAAAGAATTGAAAATGCGGTCTATGAAGCATCGCACGATCTTGGTACAACTTACATCGACCTGTTCCTGATTCATTGGCCTGGAAAGTCAGGAATTCCTGAGAGTTCCGGCGCTAATGGCGAATTGAGAAGCAAGACCTGGAAAACATTGGTAGAATTAAAATCTCGGGGCATTCTGAGGTCCATCGGTGTTTCGAATTATAATATTAAGCATCTTCGACAGTTGTTAGACAATTGTTACGGCGTTAGGCCGGCGGTGAATCAAGTAGGTTTTCCATGAGTTCATCACTGCGCGGTTGTAGTAGAAACATAACATCGGAACAAGTATCATCGGTTCAATATAATTTTGTTCCCAGGTCGAATGTCATCCGCATTACAAACAAACTGAGCTCATAAAATTTTGTAAAGAAGAAGGAATTCACGTTCAAGCATATTCCTCTCTGGGCACCAGCAATTCCAGGTCCTTGCTCGACGATACTGTGGTCCGTCGAGTTGCGAATGAATTAGCCGTTTCCCCAGCTAGAGTACTATTGAAGTGGGCTCTGCAGCAAAATATAGGTATAAATAAACCTGATCTTCGGATCATGATTGTCCACAGTTCGGATTTACACTTAGAAAGTGAAGACAATATTGACAAAACAAGTATCGATCGAGTGATATTTTGAAGGAACTTTCATAGATAAAATTGCAGGTATTATCCCGAAAGCTGTGCAGAAAATTCATATCCAGGATAACTTCCAATTGAACTTGACGATTCGCGATGAGCAAATGATTGCACTTTCGTCTTTATCGCAAACGAAATACGCATGGGATCCTGACAACGTTGCTTAAAAATATTCGTTCGTTGAAAAGTAATAGTATATCCACGAGTGAAAAACGAGTATTTCCGAAAAGATTGTAGCAATGCTTGCTTTTGCCAATTCGGTTGCAAAATTGTGCATAGACAAATACAATGCTATGAAGAAAACTGGAAAACCAGATAACAACGAGTGGACTGTTCTTGCTGGAATAATTTTGATAAATACCGAAAATGTTATGTCCATCGTGTCATTGGCCACCGGCACTAAGTGCCTCAGTGGCGTTGAACTGACAAACACAAAATTGTACGAGATCGGTGAGAGATTGAGCGACTCACACGCCGAAATTTTGGCTCGACGCGGATTTCTACTCTACTTATACGATCAACTTGATTCGTTGCTCTCTTCAAATAGCAGCGAAATATTTATCATCAATACAAACGAGATAATTGAATTAAAACATGACGTATCATTTCATTTTTTCTGTAGTCAAACTCCTTGCGGGGATTGTTCGATAATACCGATGAATAAAACTGTTACTTCCAATGAAAATGTTCCTACGAAAAAACAGAAATTTGCATCGGAGATGTCAATTGAAACGAATTCAACATCGATCGAAGATATTCACAGAACCGGGGCGAAATGTTTACCAACAGAAACGAGGCAAGACCTTCGTTTATCCGGCAAAAAATATCACGCTACGGGAGCTCTGCGAACTAAACCCGGGCGAGGCGATCCAACTTTGAGTTTATCATGCTCGGACAAGATAGCAAAGTATGCAGCAACGAACTCCGATCTAATTTGGCCTGTCCCGCATATCAATAGATCCATAAAAAAAAAAAAAAAACTCTATTTAATAAATTATAGATGGAATGCGATTGGTATTCAAGGATCATTGTTGTCGACGTTCGTAGCTTCGATGCGACTGAAAACTATCGTAATCGGAGGTGGATGTCCATTTTCTCAAGAGGTCATGGAACGCGGTATTTATAAAAGATTCGGTGATGATCTTACTGGACCAGATATTCTCCAAGCTGGAATAACTTTTCCCTGCATGAGAAACTCTGTGCGGTCACGTCCATGTCCTACGAGTATCGTTTGGTCGGCAGTTCGGAACGGCGGGTAAGGCATTACTTTCTAATTTTTCATTTGACAAATTATCTCGGTATTGACAATTACTCTTCATCAGAAAAACGGAAATAGCGGTCGATGGGCGTAAACAAGGTGCAACAAAAAATAAAAAAGGCAGCAGATTGCTCATTAGCAGAAAAACTTTTCTGAAAACATTTCTACAGACTCTCGACAAGAGTCGACTCGCGAATAAAGTCCCGTCACACCCGAAAAAAATGTATTATCATCACTGCAAGCAGTGGCGCGATTCGACGTATCAGAGAGAATGGAAACATTTGAAGGCCACAAAATTTACTGCCTGGCCCGATAAACCAATGGGACTGCAAAGTTTTTCGCTCTGACGAAAGTTACTATTCTTAATTAATATTTTTCTGTAATTAAAAAAAAAAAAAAAAAAAACGAATTATATTGAAAAATATATTTATGTACATACAAAACGATAAGTATAAGATTTTTTTTTAGTTCAACTCTATTATTACAAAGTACGCCGACTTAAATTTGTGTATCCTATGCCGATACAAGTTAGAAGGACTTGCTCGTGCACGATATCCTCTTCGTCTTCGTCATCTTTTGCGGGCTCGAGTTTGAAGACAATTCCAAAGAAATCTCTGAGATCCCGAAGGAACTGAACCCTGTCGAGGAAAGAACATGATTGAAATCAAATACCAAGAATCGTGTACTCTATATTTTTAGACTTTCTCCCGTGCAGTGAAATGCTCACATAGATGGGGTCAAAGGACCAACGAGAAGTTTTGACACATCTTTCCTTCCCAATGCCATGAACAGAGCAGCCATGCTTTGAAACGGCGAATCGATACAACCGTTTCTGTATATTTCATCGATAAGTTTGAGCGCTACTTCTCTGCCGAGATCTTCGGGCACACAGGGTAAAGATCCGGTCGTCATTAGCGGCGAAAAATCGTCACTACCGAAAAATATTCCATTCGTCGTTTCGGCCGTTAGACTTATTCCAAAACCTATCAAACAATTTTAATATCGTTAACCCGTTATCACAAAACAAGTTGTACAAAATGACTCGAGTTTGAATGAATTTTTGAAACAATGCTACGACAATTTCGTTGTTCACCTCGGTGTAGAACGAAGCGGGAAAATGATAAAACAAAGTGATATTTCGGATATCGTTCAACGAATTTCCGCGTTATACGGAACTATCATTGATCGCAGGATTTTTGGAATGAAATAAATGAAAATACACGGTTACTGCAATCATGACGACGATGATAATAATAATAATAATGAAAAGTTGACCTGGAGATTTGCCGCTTGCTGCCCCACGACAATGATCAGTGTGGATGTACACATCTGGTAGAAATTTGAGCAAAACTTGTTTAGCCGAATCTACCATTCGATTTGCAATCGCCGGTGAAACTCTTATGCTGCAAGCTACTCCGCGTATCCTCTTAACCATGCCGCTGTTCTGTAACTGTATAGTTTTGAGGTTCTTATAAATAGGACACTTGAAGCGTATTTCTCCACCTCCCAAAGGAGCAGCGCCGCGCTTGCGAATCGTAAGCTCAACATCCGTGTCTATCATCAAGAACTTTTTGAGAACGGGAATTCCGGCGGACTTTACTCTGTCAATGGACGGATCTAAGCGGCATGAAAAATAATGAACCAAGTTTTTCATTCAAAATTATCTTTTGTTCAAGCGCAAGAAAGATTTCAAGTTTTCTCATCGACTCACCCAAAGTATTGTTTGTTACTCCTCTTAGCGTAATATCAATTGGTTTTTTGCAAAAAGGCGCAAGAGCCATGACAGCATCCAAATAATACGTTATGCCTCGTTGTAAACTGCAGTCGTGCTCCAATTCACCACCGATCAACAATCCCGGGCAATAAAACAAACTGGTTCCGGTTTCATTGAGCTCGATTTTTGTTCCGTTAGTGATTCGATCGAGCAACCGAATCAAATTTACCTCGTACTCTGTACCCGATTAATTAATCCAATTAGCATTGTCACACGTAAAACTGCCAACCAAAATTAAACGAAAGTTTCTTCAATACTCCTAACCTCTTAATCCGGGATCATCGTCGTTCGTTCGAATTTCGGTAACCCTCACTGATTTTCCGGACAATGTGGATAGCAATAAGCGATATTTCAAGTAATTGCAGCCCTCGTATGTTAATACGTGTTTATTGACTTTTGCTGGCATTTTTCAGGCTTTAATGCTTTTTATGATTTTCTGAATAACACGTGGACTCGTAAACTGGCAGTACTGACGGTACTGACACCTGCATCCCCGCCCCCGCACGCACACAGCAGTACACACACTCGAAAAAAAACTTTATTAGGAACATCTCTAACAGACCAATACCAACCACTGAACTATTATAATAATACTGAAAAAACGCGCAC
This sequence comes from Campoplex capitator, assembly GCA_037576405.1. Classification (NCBI taxonomy): domain Eukaryota; kingdom Metazoa; phylum Arthropoda; class Insecta; order Hymenoptera; family Ichneumonidae; genus Campoplex; species Campoplex capitator. The sequence continues at coordinate 15,453,380 of JARBWI010000322.1, read as the reverse complement.
TCCCATAAACTCCTGCCGTCGGTGGCTCTCGTCAACGGGCGGCTAGAGTGAGAGACAGTCTCCAAAATTATAGGATCTCCATTATATATACGTTTCATTTTTTTAAGTTACTTAATTATCCGATTTTTTTTTTTTTTTTTGAGCGATTCCATGGCAACTATTACTTAAAAAAGACACTGTCCTTAATTAATGTTTTAATCTTTTCCTTCAGTTGCTTAGGGACTCGAATGCCCTAGAAATTTTTTTCTGCAAGTTGTCTAGGGACTTAAATGCCTAAGAGTTTGAGCAAAATCGCAGCAAGAATATGTTCCCGCGCAAATTGAGCGTCAAGCGCCAAAATTACGCGTTTTGGCGCTCAACGCTCAATTAATTTCACACGCGCCCGAGATCTTGACCGAAGCGGCGGTATTGGATCCTATTCCTTCGGCTGTCAGGCTTATTTCGATTTTACTTGCGTTGTTTTTTGTTTTTTTCATCGATATAACAGCACATCGAATTGTGAAAAATGTCTGGTCGAGGCAAAGGTGGTGGTAAGTTGGAGAAAAAAAGTATAAATCGTTCGTCATGGACGTATGAAAAATTGTGAATCGTATAGTAAAGATTGGTGTGTAATAAATTCTGTAGTTGGCAAATCCAAGGGGAAATCAAAGACGCGCAGCAATAGAGCAGGCCTTCAGTTTCCCGTTGGAAGAATTCATCGACTTCTTCGTAAAGGAAATTATGCTGAACGCGTTGGTAGCGGTGCTCCCGTTTATCTTGCTGCCGTTCTAGAATATTTGGCTGCCGAAGTTCTCGAGTTGGCTGGAAATGCCGCCCGTGATAACAAGAAAACAAGGTTCGTCTGTTTTGAAACTTGTTTCATCATTTTTTGTTTTCTTGAATAAAATTTATTCGACCAATTTAACATCGTACCTAACCAAAAAAAATCGCAATTATACATCAAACTTCTAAAAAAAAAAATTTAATCTTGAGTTTGCATCGATAGATTATGGAAACAACGATAGTTTGGGTCTTCCCCCCCTCCCCCCAGTACTATCCAGTGGTTATTATTATTAAATCAAATTTAGAATTCCTACTTGAATGAGACAAAAATATAATATTCTTATACATATGCTTTTTTTTTTCAAACTTCTGTCCTTTCGATCGACGTATTATTATACCAATTTCCTTGCGAGTTCTCATAACATCTCTTTTTCATACAATAGTAAAAAACCAATGCCAAACGTTTTTGCTCATAGAAATTGGAATAATGTATTTCGAGTCCAGAACTTGAATGACTTGAAACCAAAATGAATCCTGAGTAGGAACAAATATGAATGTGAAAAAAATGTTATCCAACTTAATTTTGTGATAAAATTCTAAATGAAGTGAATTTTTTATTGCATTTTTCAGAATTATTCCCCGCCACCTGCAACTTGCCATACGCAATGACGAAGAGTTGAATAAACTTTTGTCCGGTGTAACCATAGCGCAAGGTGGTGTTTTACCAAATATTCAGGCTGTTCTGCTACCTAAAAAGACTGGAACTACGACAGGATCGTCCAAGGGTGACAAAGCTTCTCAAGAATATTGAATTCGACTATCTTGAATGGCATCTATGCCTCAATTGAGTCCAACTATTGAATCTCTCTATTTTCAAAGTGAACAGATATATCCTACATTCTTTGCCATTGTATTGTATATTGTTGAAATTTTAATGATATAACAAAGAATTTGGGACTCGAACAATTTTATAAATTTGAGAAAAAAGTTTCTCCGTTCCACAGTTTATATTCATTTAGTTCATATTTACACTTATATTTGATGCATGTAAAATATCCAAATATCATTTCATTCGAATGTTTGCTATCGTGCGTATGTATTTTTTTCCGTTCGTCCTCGTACGTTTTAAGTTATATATTGTATACTGTTAACCATCGACCGGGATTGCCGGGGTATTTTTCGATAAGTTCATCGTACACTGCTGCGATAAATAAAATGTATTAATAAACGAATGAAATGAAAATTGACTCTCATCATTCAATCGATCGAATCGTCCTGATTTAATTAATAATATTTGGCGTTGAGCCGATTGCCGCGACCGACCCTTGATAGCAAGCACGAGGACTTGCGATGTTTCGTGGTAGAAAAAAACGGATGTCTAAAAATTCTTTCTCAATATATTTACTGTGTGACAGGTGTCACCAATTACCAACAGAGGCCAGGTGATCTATTGAAATGTGAAAATTTATCATCAAATGTTATTGTCAATCGATAAGTTTGACGTGAAATTGAAAATTAGCCGAGAAAAAAAAAAAGTACACACAGCTATATCTATCGTCGAGTTTTAATCATTAAAAAAAGAGGGACGGGTATAGTAGTGAATTTATCTATACCCGCAACCCGCAACAAGTCTACTCTACGAAAGAAAAAATATATCCAAGGCTTGCTGCTGCTGTCCGCCGCCTATCCTCGCCCCGAATTTGGCGCCCTCGTGTGGCAGCTGATCGAGCGAATGCGTTTCTGCTACGACCAACTGTACTCTCAATTGATTTCTCGTTATAAAAATAATTATAATATATTAAAAAACATGAAATCCCTGTGATATAACGTTAAATATTTGTAAACGTCGAAAGGAAACTATAATAAATAACAAGTGTCAAGTGAGCTCATCGTCCGGAAAACGACGAAAACAAGGATTTACAAGTGTCCTTTTAAGCGTTCTATTTTCGTACGCTGGTTCCGATCGTAAAGCCACAATAACCTCAGCGGAAAATGAGTAATGCCTGGTCATCCGGAAAAGTCGAAACAGATTTGAAATAGCTTTCGGTGGGAGCTCCGATTGTCATTTTCTTCTTTTTTTTTTTTTTTTTTCCTTTTTTTCCCCATAATTTTTACTTGAGAATAATTCGTCAACGATGAAATGGAGGTTAATGTTTCTCGGGCTCAGACAAAATGTTTTGTTGAGGAACACGGCGTTGAATTGCTACTCGAGTGTCGCGCTAGTAGTTCATCTGTAAACAAATCGAGTTCACGAGATTTTACGATTATTCCGCGTCAACTGTCAACGTTGGACAAAATCGTCTCGTCTAATAGTCGAGCCTACAAATTGGAGGAGAAACAAACTTTTATATCTAGTCTACGGGTCGCGTCTCCTTCGCGATTCACATTTTTTCTCCAATTTTTTAATAACTCCGTCGGATATTACAAGAGATCAAAAAATATTCGTAGAATGGAGAACCTGGCGAATTCTGTCAGATTTTTACTGTTACTCGGGACCCTTTTTGTTATCATTCAATTGTTACCGTTGACCAAAGCTTCCGAACCTTTGAGAAATCCGTACGAGATACTCGGCGTTTCTAGACGCGCAACGCTTCAAGAAATCAGAAAGGCTTACAAAAATCTAGTCAAAGAGTGGCATCCCGATAAAACTGATCATCCTGCCGCTGAAAATAAATTTGTTGAAATAACACGCGCTTATGAGGTAATACACGCGACATTTGCATTTTTATTTTTCTTCTACTTCTTTATTCTTTCCGACTTACCCAGTCTTTGAGAAATTCATTCGGATCGTGTTCAATATATTTTTAGCTATTATCAGATCCTGAGAGGAGAAGAAAATATGATAATCACGGACTGACGGAGGAAAGTACCAGACAGAGAGGAGACAATTCGCATTTCCACATGTCCGATCCCCTGGAAGAACTCTTCACTGGCAATTTCAAGTTTCATTACCAGAATCGTGATATATCATTTTTTCACGAAATGAGTATCACTTATCGGTGAATAGATATATTCTTTGTACTCTGCGGATATAAAAATATCAGCTATTCGAAAACGTGGTATCCAAGGCGAAAATGATTTTTCAAATTTTAACTTCCATCAGGAGCATCGTGGAGTTACGACGTAATAATTAAATCGATTCATTCTCATTGAATTTTGTATAATTGCAGAACATTTGAGAACGTAATAGTATCCAAGAGCTTCAGATCGCCGCATTTAATACTTTTTTACTCGGACTGGTGCTTCGCGTGTCTCCAAGTAGAACCCACTTGGCGTAGACTCATAGACGAGTTGGAGCCTCTTGGAGTGATATTAGTGACGGCGCATGCAGAAAGAGAGCCAACTTTTGCAAGAAAAATGGGTGTTCATTCGTTGCCCTGTTTGACCATGATTCTGGATGGCAGAACGAGCGTTTATAAGGAGTCGCTGTTCAGTGTACAAAAAGTCGTTGGTACGCTCGGCATTAGTTGGATATTTTCTTCCAAATCAAATTATTCCTCCTCATCATTATAGATTCCTTGGTAATTCCTTTTTAATAATTTTTTTTTTTTCTTTTCGAGCAGAATTCCTGCGAAGCAAATTCCCGTACAGATTGATCCACAATATCAACAACGACAACGTGAATAGCTTTTTGTCGGGTTGGGTCGACAACAGAATACGGGCATTGATATTCGAAAAAAGAGAATCAGCAAGATTAAGATATTTGCTCACGGCTTTTCATCACAGGGATCGGGTAGCTTTTGGCTTCGTTCAGGTATGGTTCATACGTATCATTTTTTTTTTTCTCTCAAAAGTAACGCGAATATGGATGTGCTCAACGTTTCTTGTATTGAAAGGTTGGAAAACCGGAAACCGAGAGTATAACGACAAAATACAAAATATCGGGAGACTTGGATACGCTGTTGCTTTTCAACGAGAATTCTGAGAAACCTATGGCTTCCGTCAGCATGAAGGATATACCCAGCGAGACGATGCACAATGTTATTGCCAATAATAAATTCCTCATGCTACCGCGATTATCGAATCAAGCGATGCTCGACTCCGTGTGCCCACCGGAATGGCTTAGACCTCAAAAACGATTATGCGCTATTCTCATATCGCAAAACAGTCAAGTCCACGATTTTGCGAGGCACAAGTTTCGTCAGGCTGCTGTCGAAGCACCGTACAGGTAATGTGAATTATTTTTGAAAAATCTTGAATTTAATACAACAGCTATAATGGTTAATGAAAAAGCTAAGATAAGAAAAAATTTGACAGCACGGAACGCGTGAGATACACATACGTGTTCAAAGAAACCCAGCCCGAATTCGTGTCAGCGTTATCGGCTGGCGAAGGTACACCATTGGATCCGTTGCTGCACATTGTTATAATATGGAGGCGAGATGCGAACCATTTGAAATACGAATGGTTGCCGACCGGTTGGATAGAAGCTGCTCAGGATGAAAAACAATTGAACGAAACACGTCGCAATTTGGAGCACACGTTGCAACGTCTTCTGAGAGTTTCCGAGGCATTGCCCTACGCGGCAAAGGTCGAGGAACTCGCTGACGAGCATGCACAGGTACGCTTTCCGATAGTTTATCTCAAATGATTCGTTGATCTTATTGATAATGACTTATTTATTTTATCATCCATAGGGTACCGTCGATAGACTGATCGGAAGGGCATTATTAGCGGTAGATTATATATCCGATAGCCTTACCAAGGAACAAATTTTGCCATTGATTTCCGTATTCGCGACTCTCATGATAATCGGAGCACTGGGATACGGAATGTCATATTTAGTGTGAGTTGAAATTTTCGAAAAATCTTCTATTCGGACTAAATATAATTTTCTCAAAAATCATTGTATCGAATTCCACACAGTAAATTAGAAGAGATAAGCGTCCAAGCAAAGCGCGGAGCATGCAAAGATAATCCAAAGCCGGTCAAGCCTCAGCCACAGCTGCGATTGCACGAACTCAGAGCAGAAAAGTACAACGGATTAGTTCGATTATTAAAACCTGGCTGTCGAACTATCATTTTATTGGTCGACTATCAGAGCAGGTTGAAATTATTGCCAGCTTTTCACAGAGCAGTTTGGCCATACAGGTACTCGACGTTGCTCGACGTTGCGACACTCGACACTCGAACGATGCTACTTGGAACACATGAAAAATATTCATATCCGCATGCGTTTGTGTATTTTTCAGAAAAAATAAGACTCTGATGTTCGCTCATATGTCCTTAGACCGTGGTCTTGATTGGTACAAAAAAGTTCTCTCGTTGAGTTTACCGGGACAAAAAGAATTGAACATAAACGCGAAAAATTGTGTCGGCACTGTTCTCGCGCTGAACGGCCATCGAAAATACTTTTGTATGTATCACGCCAAACATCCCGAGTGTACCAAGGGAAAAGGTACGAAGCGTATGGAAAGAATGACCAAACGATTGAGTCGTCGATCGGACGATCCCGAAGCTGGAGCTTTCATCGGTTTTGATAGCACGAGCGAGTCCGAATTCTCACAAGACGAGGTCGGTCCGTTATTCGTTCGTTTTCAAAATTAAAAATTCGAGTCATACTTCTCGATAATATCTCGATAAAATTTGATTCTTTCGTAGATGGAGAGCGATGTTTTATATCAGGACAAACTTCTAGACGGTTTGCCCAATTGGCTGGACAGATTATTCGAAGGTTTGACGCAACGTTATTACATTAATTATTGGCCCGATTTCACTGCCAAATAGAAGAAATGGTACGTACGCGTATCACGGACCGTAAATTATACATCGCCTTTTCATCGATGAAGAGTCAGAGAAAGGAAAAAAAAAACAAAAAAACAAAAAAACAAAAAAAACGAAAACGAAAACGAACAAAATTTCGTCGATCTAGTCAGCGAAAAGCAGAACGCAATTGCGGCAACGGTTACTCACGAATCGAGTACCGTTGAAAAACCCAGCATAAACACAAACATTGAAGCATATTTATTTTTATTCATCTTTTTATTTGAATAAAAATATCTCGAGTACTGCTAAAGAGAATAAAAAATAACATTACCATGTAATACGATGATCGATGATATTATTGAAGAAACAAAAAATTTAAAGAAAAATCGCTTGTCAACGTCATAATGTATTATTATTATTATACGATGTTTCATTCAAATAATCTAGTCATTAAAATTAATTTTTTGTTATCTGTTCGTCTCGTGTTGTATATTCGAGAGAATATACGTGATTCTCAATAAAAAATAATTTGGCGATGATACACGATAATTCTCTTTGGCAGCGCTTTTACATCACCACCGCAGATATATTATTTTTCGGCGGATGGTGATGATTATTATTTTTTTTTTTTTTTTTCTTTTACAATAAAAGTCACGTAGATTTGTTATTTGGGGTTACTGCTTACGCAGCTTACGATACGCCATCGTCCCTCGTATATACCGCCACGAATATCATATATCTTTTACATTTTGTAATCGTTCTTGTTACCTTTGTTCCGAAACGAATTCCAAATATCTTCGCTCGGCATAATCGGTTATCGTATTACGTATATTATATACCAATAGCGTAATCAAATTACGTATGGGCAATGCTCGTTCGTTGTTGTTCACTTTACGTTCTCTTTATCGATCCAAATAGGTGTGATGATAACTATCGTGGCACTTGCTACCATCGTAGCTGCAACTTTCATATAGTGCTAAGTGCAAAGAAACGAAAGACCATGCTAAAAGAAAAAAGCGCCTGAATTTGAAAATTTTAATACCTGCGATACGACACGGGTCTCGCGTGACAGAGACTCTTGAAAATACGTATGGGGGTTATTGCGAGTCTAGCACAAGAGCGGCAAGGGCAAGTTGATTCGGAGGCAATTTTGTTTTTGTGTTAATTGGCGATAATTCTTTGTTCGTTAATTCTCGAAGATAAGTAAATAATATCCAATGATATGGTTCGTGAGAAATAAATATTGCTCGACCGCCCAAGTTGCTGGGTCCCTCCCGCTTCAATACTCCGAATAACGATATATTTCTCCCCCCGATCCGATCCTGTGCACAGGACAATTCATTCCTCGCATAGAACACTTTTTTTTCCTATCATATTTTACGAGATGGCGCCCTATATCGCCAAACGGTAAAAATAATAAATATGTGATCGAAAGGGGCGTTTCGATTCTTGATATATGCTTTTTCGATTTTCGTCCGAAGCTTCATTTTTTCCAGTGCTCGATGCGCATACTATTCAACTTTGTATCTTGAATTTTTCATGTTTACACTAAATATTAATGATCGAGAATGAACGAATAAGAAACTAGAACAATGTTTTCCGATAAGTGAGATTATACAGTTTTAACTTTGCAGATCGCTAAGTTAACACAATTTAAGATACATAATATTTCATAGGATCAAAAAATATTTCCTGACAATCTTTACCGACTTAAAATTATGGAATGAATATCGCGTCGATCTTGGCAAAACAATTAAAAATACTCAGAATGCGTTATATCGTGATATCCACGAATCCTTTCTCTCTATCAACCGATCGCATATTCCTTGTTATCCTTGCAGACTAGCGTGTGCCCGACGGGTAAATGAAGAAAGAAAAAAAAAAAAAAAATAATAATAAACAAATAAATAAATTAAAAGACAATTTTACCGTTGTATAATATTAAGAAAACCGAGAGTAGCAGGAGAGCAGCGAATATCCCGATAATCGCTTTTGGAAAGTCTGACAGCACCGTATAACTTGAAAAGTTTTATCTTGTTCTACTACCGGCACACGTAATTAGCGAGAAATATATAAGACGGTTATATAGTGTATCCAAACAGTTGAATATCGTAACTATTAAACGTACCAAGTACCATTTTTAATGCGAAACGAAAAATAAACGATGAAATGGCATCCTAGTCCACAATCCTTATTGTTTTTTTATGCGAGTAATATACACACATGTACTACACCAAAACGAGCTATACCACCTAGCAATGCAGTCGCAAAATAACTTTATATCATGATCATAGTCTCAATTATTATTGATTCCAGTTCATTAAGAAATATAATGAGATTGTGAACTGTACCCACGACGCCTTCTTCATTCTCCGTTTTGTTGGATATTTCTAATACGTTTATTTTGAAACACGATGAATGAATCTAACGCGCCACAAAAGTTTACACCGAATCACAGTCTTTATTGTTACTACTACAAAAGTATTACACCTCGATCATCAATATTTTTCAAAGGCAAAAAACACAGACTTACGTGTTTCGTAATAGACAAATTGCTATAATTATTGATCGAGTCAATTTGACTGAATATTTTTTGACGTCGCTCGGTGTGATGCGAACGTTCACGAATGCGGTTCGTAAACTTTTGATGCTCGATGCTTTCGTTTCTCGTTAAGATATATTGTTTGATTAAGAATTTCGTATGCCGAGCGCTTGTTCCAATTCGGCACGTTTTTGTTGAACCTTCGTATAAAAATACCGGCACACAGCCTCCTGTGCCCATGGCTGATAATAGAATTCGGATCTCCTTTCCTCCTCCGGATTTCCGACAACGTCAATCATAGTCTTTAAATCTCTGGTTTGCGATATAATCCACTTGTTTATAAATCGTTGAGGATCCTTGGCGAAGCTCAGGAAGAATTCACGATTCGTTTTCAATTGATTAATAGTCTCGACGGTTTCGTGTATCTTGTTGTCGAGACTCTGAATCTCTTGTTGACTCGCCGTCGAGAGTAAGAAATTATTCATCTGCGTTTTTAACGTGTCGTCGACTTCGACGTCGATGTCATAACACGCCGTCTGTTTCGTTTCCGTACCTGAACAAACGGAAACCACACGCAACGTTTTTGTTGATATTTGTATCGCCAGTACCGGGTCCATATCGCGAATGGCCGAAATGGGGCAACAACCGACCGCTACGGACTAACATTATTCGCATCTACGTTCCAATGAAAAATTTGCCAACAAGAGCATCTCGAGTCCCCAAATTCCGATATTCCAACTTCCAAGTGTCGAGACTGATATTCAAAATTATTACTTCTTAGTAGGACAGTACGTACGATTTCCACTAACCTTCGACGCTTATGATGTGATTGATGACGATTGGATCGGGTGGATGCAACAGTGGATTGAGCCGTTGTGGAATTTCGGCGAATTTCATTTTCGGACAGGTGAATATTTGCTCCAAATATTTGTCGCAATTTATAAATTCCCGTTCATGACTGTCTTGCAGCTTATGAGTCTTGATGTATTGCCAAAGAGCAGAAATTATAACGGGACGCGTTTGCGTGTGTACTCCTAGTAATCGTGCCAGACGCGGATCCAATTTGAACTATGGACGCAAAAAATATTCCGATTATAACAAATCTGGCTGTAGGAAGAAAAAAGAAATCGAAAAAAAGTATTATTCAAGTTTTTATGAAAATTCATGACGCGTTACCTGAAGGGGTTGATAATCGAGCAGCAAATGAATGGTGCATCGAACGTTCTTGTCACCGGGTCGTTTAACTTGAAATCCATCGGTTTCTTGGGTCGTTAGCGTACGATGCCATTCCACCAAGTTGTTATCCGGACCATACAAATCTTTGTCCAATTCTATGACTAGACTCTTGAAGAAGGAGGAAAATTTCCGCTTCATCTGCGACATAAGGAGACACTGAATTCGACCGTCTTTCGCGCCACACACCGGAGCATTCGCTCGGAATGACTTGCGCTAGCGTCATACCTTGTTGGTATCGTTCTTAGTGTCGTCCAAGAGACGTCCTTCCACCCGCAGTTCCCAGGACGCTACGGAACCTTCTTGACCGTCACCCTGCTCGCTCGTCGCTTTCGCCGCCGGATAAAACGTGTTTGAAATAAAAATACGTAATTTTCTTTTTTGCTTCATAGGTCGCTTGAGCGCCTCTTGGATATCGAGACGCTTTCTCATTATCGTAGCATCTAATTTCCGCTCGAAAGCCAGCAGATCCATGTAAGCCTGAGATTCGGGCACGAGGTCCCGAACTTTTTGCGGCAATATCTTATCCGCCAGTTTCTTCTTTTTTTTCGATGTGGAATGTGAATAATCACTGTTTCGAAAATAACACAATGAGTTTTTTCGATAACGGATATTATCTTGTTAAAAGACTAAACGAAATTTTGTAATCGCTCTTTATTTGTTGATAGGTCCAAATGGAACAAACAAATATGGTATAAGAAAAAAATCAAAGACACTGCAATGGAAATATATAAGAGTGATAAACGATGCAAATAGTCGAGACGAACTTACGATTTTTGTTGAGACAGAGGTATCCGTTGATCCGTGCTGCGTTTGTTGTTCAGCAGGGCAGGCATTGGACTTTGACGCATAGCCGAATATGGCTGATTAGGCCTGGTTACTCCGCCCTGTCCTGTGCTTCCTTGGGACATCGATGTAAACCCGGATCTCTGTCGAATGAGAGTTTGTGTAAGGATTTAAGCGTATCAATGAAATTTTAATACGTGCAACAACTTACTGGAAAACTGGGGCCCGGATATTGACGCAGGATAGGAGGTACCGAAGGCGGTGGATACCGTTGTGCCTGCGGACCATTGATCCCAGTTGTAGGAATTGAAAATCTTTGAGCCATTATTGTCGCTTTCTAGATGGTCTAAATAATTGATCCAACACAGAGAGTTTCAATGAAAGGTTATTATTTCAAAGCCAACCGACCGGTTGAGAGATTTGGAGTAAATTAAACCATGGGTTTAACCTTTAACCTAATTTTCGAAATGCAACTAAGACTAACTTGGTATTTTTGCTACATACTCGATGTTTTCATGGTAATGAAAAAGAAGCAAGCAAGCAACAACAACTCCTCTATAATTCGCAGCCGTCCAAAATTCTTATCAAATACTGGGCTCTATACCATTGTTTTTGTGTGTGTTGATCGAAACACAGAACCATATAGAAACTTATATATACGAACAGAGCCGCCACAAACTTTAGAGCTTCAGAGTTGACGCAAAAAAGGAACGAACATGTCAAAAACAATTTTCCGAGTAATATACGCCATGGTATTGCTGTGATAATAAGAAAAAATGTGCAAATCTCTTTTAGAGTTCGATTGTGCCTACCAGCATTGGATATTAACTCAATTTTTCCAATCGCTCCAAAACACTCCAGCCAAGTTTTTGGCGCACGACCAATAACGCCAATAACCGATAAATATATTTTTCAATTCAACTTTCTCACTCGAATAGCGAAAATTCATTTTTATTCCGTCATGTGTTCATGCATGTGTATACCGCATGCATAAACGTACGTATATATATGCATGTTTATATGTAAAGGGCAGGATGCGCGCAGTTGATTTGAACACGGCGCGAGCGCACGGTTGCGGTGGTGGAAAATGTAACCTTCTATAATTCACAGAATAGAAAACAAGTGTGTTTTTATACATGCTAACATTGCTCACGGTTGGTCCGATTTGAGTAAGCGCACTAACGTCTGTTTGCAGTACTAACAATTCGGACCCTCTATAAGAGAGCGGTGTAAATTTGACTCCCCGCCATGAATTTTTCGAAAGGTTTCTGATTTCAATCGTTTGTGTGTCGTTTGTAGAGTATTGTGAGAACAAAATAAACGTTTGTGAAATGAGTTTCTCACGAAAAAAATAAAAAAATAAAAGTTTCGGTGCGGACTTTTCTGGGTACGAATCTTTCTAGATTCAAAAATACTGAATGAAATTCGATTGACGTTCTTTTTTTTGCTACCAACATTTTCATGGGTTGAGAAAACGAAAGAATAAAACGTTGTTGAATTTTTATGAAATATTACTGAACGAATATTTATACGGTGCACGAAAATGTGTACGCTAAATATTGGCGAATGAATGTCCCTAGCTTGTTTGGTTTATTTACATTCGTGGAGCCTCGACGGCCTCGACTCTGTGTTTACGTTTACGCGCTCTCGCGCGCTTGGCCTGCTAAGCCGTTCCGTAGTGGGGATGGTGGGGAGAGTTCACGCCGGGGCGACTGGAAGGGGCAGGCGCGAGGACTGGATCATGCGCGGGGCAACGAAGGAGCGAGCAAACACTTGCGTTCATTCAGTCGCCCGCGGGACGCGGGGCGGGGCGGCAAGTAGCGCGCGCGGAGAGAGTTGCATTAGCATCGGTCGGCTAGTGCAATACCGCGCATTATCGTTCGTTGAGTGCAACGAAATTGATAAAACAGAGTGCGGAATAAGAGTCGGTTAATGACGAAAATCTTTATTTAAAATACTTTAAACTGTCTGAATTGTCGTTAAACCAAATAAAAATACAACGATGAATAATAAAAAAACGGAAAATCGTGATAAAATTTTTTATTATTAAAACCATCCAAATCTATAATTTTCACATAATTTTTTATCGCAATTTCCGTTAATTAGAGCTTGAAAATGTGCGGGATTTTTTTAAAATAAAAAATGCACGAAAATAAGAGCTTAAAAATATGCGCGATTTCTCGAAAACGAACCATGCACGAAAACGCTATGAAAATAATATTAGGGTCGTAAAACACAATTCGCTCGTTTGTCAATCGTAATGAATTTCCAATTATTTCTCTTTCGTCAACGAGTTTTCTTCTGGCAACGTGATAAGCGATAAGCCGGTAGGGAAGCCTCTTGCTCACGATATTATTTTTCGTGCTCAATTAGAGAACGAATTACTTTGAATATTTGATCGAATCACGACAAATGGCAGCGTGAGCAAGGGTTTTGAGTGACAGACAATCTAGTGACGGCTGTGTTATAGCTTCGAAAATCGTGTGTATGCTCGCACGCACGCGTGTTCGCAAGCGGAGCTAAGATGCAACCATACATGCGAGTCGAGCAACGCAACGCAAAGCACCAAATGCACGCAGGCCGTAAAGCCATGGGATTGTCGGCAAGAATGACGGAACGAAAGCTATAAATCTACTCTGTAGTTTGCTGTTTCCGAACGCGATACAGTTTCTGTATCGCATATCGAAGTCGCGCAGGCAAGGTCCATGCATATAACCCGGATGCTGCAAACGGTGCAACGCAACGCAATGCACGCAAGGCTTGTATAACCGCAGCTATTGTACAGCATTGCGAATAGTTTTTACTATCGCAATTGCTATAGTACGATAGAACGCAAGCGCCCGTGCACGCATGCATCCACGTGAGCACGCACGATTTTCCACGAAACTATGGCACAAGTTGCCATTACACTTTCTATATCACTCGTCGTCAACCTTATTCTGTTGCTAAAAGACAATTTATTGACCCAAGAGAAAAACATTTTTTGAGTTAGCGGGACAAAGAAACATTGAATGAATATTTTTATTTCGTGCATGAGTTTGTTGACGTGGAAATTAAAAAAAATTTTGACGTCTTAATCACGCGTTTACTATCTCGGATAAGTGTAAAAAGTTAATATTGGTGTTGTGTGAATTAGTGCATTTGAATTTTGAACTATGATGAACTATCGTTTTCAACGTTGGAAAAACGACGCTGCTGCTGCTGCTCGTCTGAATTCAGAATCATGCAGGATTTGGGAAAAATCGAGTGAAAATTAATCAACTGCAATGAGTGTGTCCTGCAACGGAAGCAGTGGATATTAACTGTGCGGACTATTTCGGAATTGCGGACTTTTCGGTTTTGCCAAAGGTAGGTTCGTTATTGAGGAGGGGAACAAAAGACATCGACGAGTGAGTACATAATTCCATCATTTTTATTGGTTTCATTTCTGTGCATAGCAATTTTCAGTATCAAACTGTTGGGCTTTCTTTGATTTTAACTATTATTTTTGAAAGAATTCGATTTCCATTTCAATCGTTAATCTTTAAAGGATAAAATGTTTTTTCTCTTACTGACCGTGGATTGATTGATGAAATGAAAAATGAATCCTGTATTTTTTTCAGTCGGTAGAATTATTCCATTTTAACATTCAAAAATATTCTTATATAATCTTTTCATAAAATAAAATTTAGGAATAGACCAGCAGTGGTAACATCTGAATCAGTTCAGCAGATTATCCATATAATTTCGCATTTATGAATCAGTCTTATTTCATAAGACTCAATTTTTGTTTTTGCTTTTTCATAAAAATATGCGTCCTACAATATTTTTATTGTAATATTCGTGTTCTACAAACGATTTTTCATTGATTTACGTACAATTAGACTCATATAGTTTGAAAAGTAGAATGAGCGGGCCAACTTCACGCAAATTTTTATTTTTGATTTTTTCGCGATAAATTCATCTCACAAGCGTTAATTTTGTTCTCACAATCCTCTACAAACGACACACAAACGATTGAAATCGTTTGAAATCGTAAGTTCACGTCCTCCATCTATAAATCTATAAGCGTGCTGTCGATGCGGTCGTAACGTCAACGGTCAACATAACCTGTCGACTTCTATTTTTATTTCCCGACGAGTAAGAGTTCGTTGTTTTTTGATATAATATTGCGAATATTGTTTATCTTAAAAGACGAGCCAAAGAAAAATTAGTATTTTTTAATTAGAATTGCCCATGAACATGAGATGCATACTAATTGCACTCCAACTCATTACGATATACTTTCCTCTTCCGGCTTTATCTGCATTTTGAGATGACAAAAATATCATCTCTTCACGGTGTTTTCCACCATAATGCAAATTTCGACGGACATTGATATTTTTTAATGAGTTTCGGTACAGGCGATACGATGTTGCCATGCTAAACCATGTTAAAAACATTAAAAATTTCAAAAAGTTCAGAATTTTATAAAATTTGGTGAACATATTCTTTAGTGCCAAATTTGACAATACTTTTTTTTCCAGATTTTTCTTCTACACAGTTATCGAGTAATTGAAAACTAAAGTTCACATGTATAAGCATATAACGTTTCCATGTATATATAGGTTGACATTCCGGGCATAAGGAATCTGCTTTAATGCGTAATTACTCGATAACTAAGTAGAAGCAAATTGTGTTTTCGTACTTGATGTTGAGGAACATTATCACCAAGTTTGATCTATTTCTTAACATTTAGCCTTTTGTACCGAACTCCTTAATATCATACGGATCAGGGAATTGACGTTTGGATGAGGCACACTTTTGGATTGCGATGTCGCGGTAGTTTCAACACGGCTTGCCATACAATCGTTTGATAATCTGAATAATTATTGACATATGGAATTATTCATATGGAAGATTTTCAATATCAACTTATATGCAATGACGAAAAAATTATCGAAACACACCATGACTCCACTGTGTCAGACTTATTTATTGTTAAAAGAAGTATTACACTTCGGTTGTAAATGATTTTTTGATGAAACAATTTTTATCTTTTCTTTACAGATACAATGAAAACCGATCAATAGTTCATTGGACACTGAAAATGTTCAGAGAACGCAAAAGTGTACTTCTTAAAACACGAACTATGATGATAATGATGATGATGATGATGATGATGATGATGATGGTGATGATTCAATAAATCGATTTGACCGAATATTATTTTACGTCGCTCAGTAATGTCAACGTTCACCAACGCGCTACGTAAATTTTTTATGACGTTATTCCGTTTAAATTATTATTTCGTTAATTATTCATGAATTTCGTATGCCGAGCGCCTGTTCCAATTCAGCGCGTTTTTGCTGAACCTTCGTATAAAAGTATCGGCACACAGCTTCCTGTGCCCATGGTTGGTAGTAAAACTCGGCTCTTCGTTCCTCTTCCGGATTTCCGACAACGTCTGTCATTGTTTTCAGGTCTCTCGTTTGTGATATAATCCACTTGTTTATAAATTGTTGGGGATCCTTGGCAAAGCTCAGGAAGAATTCACGATTCGTTTTCAATTGATTAATAGTCTCGACGGTTTCGTGTATCTTGTTGTCGAGACTCTGAATCTCTTGTTGACTCGCCGTCGAGAGTAAGAAATTATTCATCTGCGTCTTCAACGTGTCGTCCACTTCGACGTCGATGTCATAACACGCTGTCTGTTTTGTTTCCGTACCTAAATGAAAGCAAATCGAATTATCCGATTGAGAAATTTGTAAATTAAAAAATTAAAGACATAAATTTACAGCCAATACGAGAAGCTGCTTGATTCCCAAGTCTATATTTTCTGCACTCTCGTCGTAATCTCTTATAAGAAAAGGTTTTTTCATTTCGAGTGACAAAATTGCTACAGATTGGAAATCAGTGGCGTTAAAAAGTGCCTAATTTTCGAGCATGCAGGAGCTGATTGAACGACGATTTAACGATACGTCTTTTACCGACCTTCGACGCTTATAACGTGATTAATGACGATCGGATCGGGTGGATGCAGCAGGGGATTGAGCCGTTGCGGAATTTCAGCGAATTTCATTCTCGGGCAAGCGAATATTTGTTCCAAATACTTGTCGCAATTTATAAACTCGCGTTCGTGACTGTCTTGGAGCTTGTGCGTCTTAATATATTGCCATAGAGCCGAAATTATAACGGGACGTGTTTGCGTGTGTACTCCTAGTAAACGTGCCAGACGTGGATCCAATTTGAACTGCGAAAAGAAAAGATGAGGAGATCGCGATTAATTACATAAGATGTATCCAACGGATTCCTTGTGTATCTTGGGTGTATGAAGTTTGGTACCTGAAGAGGTTGATAGTCGAGCAGTAAAAGAATGGTGCATCGAACGTTCTTGTCACCCGGTCTCTTAACCTGAAATCCATCGGTCTCTTGGGTCGTTAGCGTGCGATGCCATTCCACCAAGTGATTATCCGGTCCGTATAAATCTTTGTCCAATTCAATGACTAAACTCTTGAAGAAGGAAGAAAATTTCCGCTTCACCTGCGATTCGAGTCGAAAAGAAACGTGAGCTACGATAAACTTTTCACGCCTCCCACGTTAAACAGGTATTTGTTCAAATTGCCTGCTCGTCGTTACCTTATTAGGATCATTTTTTGTGTCGTCCAAGAGACGTCCTTCGACGCGCAGTTCCCAGGACGCTACGGAACCTTCCTGACCCTCACCCTCACCCGCCGGTTTTGCCGGATAAAACGTATTTGAAATAAAAATACGTAATTTCCTTTTTTGCTTCATAGGTCGTTTGAGCGCCTCTTGAATATCAAGACGCTTTCTCATAATGGTAGCATCTAATTTGCGCTCAAAAGCCAGTAAATCCATGTACGCCTGAGATTCGGGCACAAGGTCCCGAACTTTTTGTGGCAATATCTTATCTGCCAGTTTCTTCTTTTTCTTGGATGTGGAATGTGAAAAATCACTGTTCCAAAAATACCTGAATGAGTTTATGCGAAAACGGATATTTTTTTAAAAAGCGAAACGAAATTTGGAAACTGTTTTTTTTTTGTGGCGTGGGCCAACGATGACCTTTACGCTCTTATTGTTGATAGGCCGAAATGAAACAAACAAACATGTATGAGTACAGATTCTGATTTTCCGTTGTCACGAACGCCGCGACGGAAACATCGATAATTCATTGATTAAGCTCAAGCGACAAACGATACGGAGTCGAGACGGACTTACGGTTTCTGTTGAGACATAGGAATGCGTTGGTCCGCGCTGCGTTTGCTACTTGCCGGAGCAGGCATCGGACCCTGACGCATCGTCGAGTACGGTTGATTGGGTCTCATTATCCCGCCGGGTCCCGGAGCATTTCCCATTTGAGGCGGCGGCGTAAATCCTGATCTCTGTAGCATAGACAACGTTGATTTATAAAATCTCACTAGGGAAAGCGATAGAAGAGCGTGTAATTCAAATAGTTTTTTTTTCACCGGAAAATTAGGCCCTGGATATTGGCGAAGATTAGGAGGTACCGCCGGTGGTGGATAGCGTTGCGCCGGTGGACCATTGTTTCCTGTTGTAGGAACCGGAAACCTCTGTGCCATTATTGTCACCTCCTGGATGGTCTGACATAATGGATTTAGAAGAAATACGGTTAAAATGTTTTTTGAAAATTTTCCAAAGAGATGAGTTTCAAAATGTTTGGAGAGAATTTGAACACAGATTGGAAACTTTATAGCTAAATTAGCGAATCGAAAGAAATCGCATTGGAATAATAATCAATTATTTGGAATACAATGCTTGGAAGGCGACGGGAAAAAATTAAAAATTTTGAGTCTCTAGATAAAAAAAAAGGCTATTCTGCAACCTCAAACTTGATAAACTGCCGCCAGCATTTTCGCTGGGTTTATGTACGTAAAATGCAAGGCAAAAATTTTAACGTTTCCGCAAACACCGAATAAAAATTTATAACGTAATATACAATGATTTTGTGATTACTAAACCGTTAAAAACTTGCATTTATAATTACACTGACAATATATATCCTCCGCTTTATAACGCCTAGCCGCCTAACATAGCCTTGCTATGTCAGTCTGACCACTACAGAATATGCAAGCAAGATGCAAGCGCCACCGCCGCGCTGCTGCTGCCGCGCCACCGCTACCAAACTCTATCCCACGTTTTTCTGTCTTTCGGTGCGCGCGTATGTGTGTGTGTGTGATTCATCATCAATCATCAGTAGTCATTATCAATATCACAATTGAAATGTTTGGTAGTCACTTGTTATTCTATAATTAAATAAAAATAAAATTCTTGTGCAAAAGTTGGCCGTTTAAGTTCAAGTAGTTGTCCAGCCAGCGGCCAAGTTTAATGAGGTCACCCAACCCCGGCGCTAGTGGCTAGTGTGTGGGGAAAATGAGAAACTAGGGAATATTCTGCTATAAAATTTTTTAATAAGTATGTCGGCTTCTAGTAACCTAAAAAAAAAAACATGAACATGAAAACATGGTGTCGTCGGTGTCGTCTCAGCACTCTCAGCAGCAGGCAGCAGCAGCAGTAGCAGCAGTTGTTCATTCGCACGTGTTGAGTTGAACGTGCTTGTTAACCTCGATCAACAGTTATACTCGATATATTGTGATTTTCAATAAACATCGAGTGATACCTTCTGGTGTAGAAGGGATCAATCGTAAAGATGGGTAAAAAATCGAAGATTGGGAAGCAGCGGCGTGACAAGTACTATCAATTGGCCAAAGAAACCGGTAAGCAGCGGAACAGACCGTCCTCCTAACCTTACTTCCAGGCGAGTGATTCGCGGTGTGATTGATTAAAAAACGTCCTTTTTCTTTACGAATAATAATATTTCTCATCGATAGGGTACAGATCTCGAGCTGCTTTCAAATTAATTCAGCTCAATCGTAAGTTCGAGTTTTTACAAAAATCTCGAGTATGCATCGATTTGTGTGCGGCGCCAGGAGGCTGGATGCAGGTTGCCAGACAAAATATGCCTGTGTCATCGATCGTAATCGGCGTGGATTTATTTCCGATCAAACAAATACCCGGCTGCATCGGCCTGACCGAAGATATCACAACGGATAAATGCAGAGTGGCGATAACTCGTGAATTAAAAACATGGAAAGCAGACGTAGTGCTGAACGATGGCGCTCCTAACGTGGGTAAAAATTGGCTACACGACGCTTATCAACAAGCTGTCTTGACTCTTGCGGCTGTAAAAGTTGCTACGCAGTTCTTGAGGCCCGGCGGTTGGTTCGTGACAAAAGTCTTTAGGTCCAAGGATTATCACCCTCTCGTTTGGGTACTGAAGCAGCTGTTCAAAAAAGTTCATGCGACCAAACCTCAAGCTTCGCGTAACGAGTCTGCAGAAATATTTGTCGTTTGTCAGTATTACATAGCCCCGGATAAGCTCGATCCCAAGTTTTTGGATCCAAAATATGTTTTTTCTGAGCTGGAAATTGAGTCGAAGAACAAACTCAATGTCTTTCATCCGGAAAAACAAAAAAAAGCCAAAGCGGAGGGTTATCCGGAAAACGATTATACCCTTTATCACAAGCTCAACGCCGGTGCTTTTATAGCCACGGAGAGCGGTATAGAAGCGCTTCAGAATACTTCGGAAATCGTTATCGACGAGGACAGAATAGCGAATCATAAAAGAACAACAAAAGAGATCAGGGAATGTTGCAAAGACATTAAGGTTTTGGGTAGAAAGGAATTGCGGCTCTTGCTCTCGTGGTGGAAGGATCTGAGGTCCGAGTTTGTCGTTGATAGCGAGGAGAAAGCTGCCGAGAACGGAGACCTCGAGAAGGAAACTGAAACGCCGATGAATACGGTAGAGGACGAGGAAGACGCCGAAGATGCGGTCATCGATGAAGAAATTGCCAATTTAAAAGCCGAAGCCGCACGGGAGTTGAAGAGAAAAAAGAAAAAAGCAAACAAAGAGAGACAAAAATTGAACGAGCGTCTCAATTTGAAAATGGTTCACAAAGGCGACGAAGGACCAAAACTCGAGGGAGACGATATGTTTAGCCTCGATCAGATAAAAACTCATCAAGAACTGGAAACCGTGGTTGATCAAACTCCCGACGTTGCCGCCGAGAGCGACGTTGATTCGGACGACGAGGTCAAACTGCCCAAAAAATTGAAATACGAAAAAGACAAGAGCCATCTCGATAGTTCAGGACTTTATTACAAAACGGAAAACAGCGAGTCGGAAAATTCGGACGATCAAGATTCTGAAAGCGACAAATCTGGGCTCGGTAATGAAAAATTTCATTTTCGAACGATCGTTGAGTCACCACCACCGTCGGAATAAAAAGAAATCGGGAATAATGCTTTTTTTTTTTTTTTTTTTCAGGACTGAGCGATTCCGGCGAGGAGGAGGAAGAGGAGGATGTGAAACCCAAACGGAGACGAAACGTTGAAGATGGTACGGAAAATCCGCTCATCACCGATCTCGATCATAGGGACAAGAAGACGAAAAAAATTCACAAAGCACAATTGTGGTTCGAGAAAGATGTTTTCAAAAATCTTGAGAACGAGGATGATGAAGATTTTGAGCTCGACGGAATGGTCGAAGCTTATAAAAATAAAGGAGGCAAGATAATCGGAGAGGAAAAAGTCGAGGCTGAAAAGCGATCGGTTGAAGTCAAGAACGAAGATGATTCCGACTCTGAGTACGATATGGAAATAATGGCTGAGGATAAAAAAGTCAAAAAAGTTGGAGGAAGCGACGGTTTCGAAGTAGTCGCAAAAAATGCTCGTGAGTATTTTCCTGGAATCATATTGAAATAAAATAATTGTCGTTAAATCTGCATTACGGTTTTTTTTTTTTTTTTTTTTTTTTTTTTTTCATTCGATCGATTTTGAAAATTGCAGCGATGAAGTCAAAGGGTAAACGACGGAAGCTTACCGACGAAGATCTCGCGCTCGGATCGTTGTTGGTACAGAGTAAAAAATCACGTCGCGATGTGATCGACGCGGCGTGGAACAGATTCGCTTTCAACGACGATAAGTTACCCGACTGGTTCGTGCAGGACGAGGACAAACATATGAAACAAGAAGTGCCGGTACCCAAGGAACTCGTGGACGAGTATAAAAATCGAGTCGAAGAACTCAACGTTAGACCGATCAAGAAAGTAATGGAAGCGAAAGCAAGGAAAAAAAGACGAGCACTGAAAAAGCTCGAGAAAGCGAAGAAAAAGGTTGAATCGCTCATGGACAATACCGACATAAGCGATCGTGAAAAAGCAAAACAGGTCAAAGCGTAAGTATATTTGTTCTCGATTAGAACCACGATTTTATTTCGTCTGTAATATAATTTGTGTTGCCCGTTTTTTTTTTTTTTTTCTTCAAGATTGTACAAGAAAGCAACGAAAGAACCGAAAAAACAAGTAACGTACGTCGTTGCGAAGAAACAAGACGCTCAGAGGCGAGCCGTTCGGCCACCCGGTGTCAAAGGCCAGTACAGAGTCGTCGATCCTAGAATGAAGAAAGATCTGAGAGCGGCCAAGGCGAAGGAAAAGACAAAAGGACGAGGCAAAAAAGGGGGTCGAGGTGGTAAACCGTCGGGAGGAAAACCACGAGCGAAGTCGGCGAGAGGACAAAAGGCCAAATAATTCAACGTTCGAGATGGCGCAAAGTGGTTTTTATATCTTTTGTCAAATGGTTTTTTTTTTTCTTATCGTAATACTTCATTTCTTCTTATCGTTGTACTTTTCATACGACCTATTCTTGTCGGGGTAAGTGTAAAAAGAATTTACGAAAAATTGTTGTATAGACGTGTGAATGTATCGATAACTTTACGTTAATTATTGATTCTTTGTACAATAAAACGAGGGGATTTTGGTAAATCCGTGGAATAAATTAAAACGAATAGCGGGCGCGGACGCGACGCGACGCGAGTTTGTTTATAGACTATCCTTGAACTTGTTCATATCGGATGAAGGGCGGTCGTTTCTGTTTAACGATTTGCTGGCACTCTTCTTTTTGTGTCACGAACCATTTCTCGTCCGGGTCCGATTGCCAATTTTCTTGGGTGGTTATAATCATATATAGAGGAAGTCTCGGGTTAAATAGTGAGTCGATAACGCGAACGCGAAAGTTCCGGTCTAAACGACGCGTCGAAGAATCTAATGAAATATCGTTTTTCCAGATAATCGATAATGATCGTTAGACGCTTGAAAGCGGATGGAGAAGGAAAAGAAAAACGTTGTTCTCGTCGCAAGGGATAACGATGCGATTCGAAATAATTACACGTATCGTTATCTCGGGGTAGTTGAGGAATCATTGGAAAAATGACCCTCAAAATAGGTATATTGAGACGGATCGTTTGGCAAGGTCGCTGAATTCTAACTTGTCGCTGTATACAATAACGCGTGCACCATCGCGAAGGCGTACGCGCACACAAACGTTAACAGAATGATTTTCTCGTAATGCCTCCCGGGAGGAACGTTGTAAACGTGCATACACATATACATATATATTTCGCGCGATGACGCTATTCGCCTTGCACTTTGACTCGCGCATTCGCGCAAGCATACGGTATACCGGCTTATTTCAAGGTCAAAAAAGTCAAAGATACAAAACTAACACGGTCATGCGGCTTGTTTGTTCGTCGCGCACAATCAGCTGGAGGAAAAAAAAAGAATAAGAACAAAGGCTCCTAACAAAAAGTGGAAATTCCACGTGACGATAAAATAAAATGCGAGTAAGATAATATTGCGAACGAATCGATTGCCGCTGGCCAACAATATTTTTGAGCGCGCACATGGATCGGTGAAAATTTTTGCGTAAACACGATGCCGATAACCTTCGGGCTCAATTTATTTATTTGTCCATTCGATTAAAAAAAAATTCCAGTTTTTTTAATGAAAATAACATATTTTTTGACTCCTCGATGTTTGAACAATTTTCAATAAACGTCTGTCAATTATTTAGTAGGTATTCCTCCGCGACGTTCTCGATCGAATTTATCGAGGCTGTTTAAATATATCTATGTGATACGAGAATTTCAAGGAACGAGCGAAACCGTTGTTGCGAAAGAATTTTAAAATTTATTTCTTCGGAATAACGGAGCGAGAGAGTCGAGAAAAAATAATTTTTTCGAAATGCCCAATGGGAATAAAAAAATTGATGATACTCGATCGTTTATCGAGTGATCAGAGGTGTTTTTGTTGCACCGAGTGATTCGAGCATTTCTGGTGGGAGACGGCGGTAGGTAGAGCGAGAGGTCGCGCGAGAAAAGAACGTCAAAGAGTATAAATAAAGAATTTTATTACGTCGTCGCGAGGGAGGAGGCGGATGGGAGAGGGAGTCGGGGGAGGCCGATACTCCCTATCGGCGTGCGGCCTTGGTGAAACCTGACCTTGCTTTATTTCAGGCAACCCCGCCTCGCACGTAATGCCGCTGTATACGGAAAGGCTCACCTATGCCGTATGCTAACCGCAGCTAACTCTCCTTGCTTCTCGGTTATTAACCGTTAACCATTTTGCTTCCTATCTTTGTACACGAGTCGGACGTATTTCGCCGCTAACTTCAACTCATTTCATCTTTTTTTTTCGCATAACAATTTACCAGATTGCTCCCAATTTATTATACATTTTTTCAGCCGCCCGAATCTACTACGGCTACGATCAAAATGCAAAATAGCCGCGAATCTTTGGCTTTTAAATGAAATGTTTTTCATCATTGTCTTTTTTTATCAAAGATTCTCGATAGTTGCCAGTCAATCTTTTCGTATGAAAAATTAAATTCTCGCAGTGTCTTGCACAATTATAGTATACATGAGCGGTGACAGTCGGAAGAAAAGAAATTAATCGAAACGATGAATCACCGCTTGGCGCACACGCAAATCGGATCTGCTCGAACCTCCTGCCGCGGTATACTCGCCGTTGAAAAGCGTTAAGCTCCTCTATCGAGCGATCAAACACGGTCGAGACCACCGTGTTGAAAGTTGTCGTCAGTAAGAATATTGAAAAAAAAAAAAAAAAAAAATATAAGAATTTAGTAGCCGTTAGACAATGTTGCTAACATCAAATCGACCTGACGAATCTTATATTTTTTTTGTCGCTGTTTTTTGGCTGTCGCGCGCGGGGGATTTGTCACGAGATTTTATGAATCATTTTGATGCGTGGCATTTTGCCGGATTATCGTGAAAGTTGAAAACGGTAAAACGTAAAAATAAGGTTGGAAAATTTTTAAGCAGCTGTACGTCCCTCGTTACAATGTTCGAATAACTTAATAATTACAATGAAAATATTGAAAAAAACGGTATAGCTAATTTTTGGTCCATTGTCGAAGCTGCATCGATGAACGAAGATAAATTTTTTAAATAAATCATGAAAAAAATGCGAGTACGAGTAAAATATATATTTAAAAAAAAACCGATGTTTTTTTTTCGAGGCACAAGGGAAAAATGTTATAGTACGCTATAAAAAAGTAATTCCCCCGAAATTTGAACGTTGAAAAAAAATTTCTAGATAGCGCTCAATCGACTTTTTTCATTTTTTCTATTTTTCGTTGAAAATCACGACAAATATTTTTTCTTTATTTGCTCTCTGGGCAGAAAGTGTTACCAGCTTGAAAATATGTAATGCTTCCAAAGTTTTGACACTCTTAAGATATTTTCAAAATACCGTCTCGAGGAATTGTTTTTTTTTCTCTATTATTCACGATCCTATAATACAATAAATGTATGTATTGGTTAAAAATACAGTTTTTTCATCATTTCCGTGCTCGGAAACAATCGTCAAAACTACCTCAAGCAGTTTTTTTTCATTTTTCAAATTTTTAGCCAAAAATCTTGACAAATAATTGCTACTCTTCGAAATTATATGATTAATGTTCAAGAAAGTTGTATACGGTCGATAACGATTTGCAAATCATCAAGCTTACATAGATGTTGGTGGGACTTGCTAAATGAAGTAACTCTTCGTTTAATATTCTTCAACCGGTAAGTTCCATTCAAGGGTCCTTTTTTATAATAAAATACCTCTTAAAGTTATAGATTGAGAACGAGCATAATAGAGTTGTTGCGGAATTACGTAGCCTGAATTTTTCACCGCTCGTTTTTCCAAGTCCGGGTAGTCTGATGTTATCGCACGAGGTTCGAGCCGAATGGAACTATGGACACCCTCTCAACACTTCCGGAATTGGAATTATTAATCTTTAACGGCTCATTATCAAGTGGGGCATCACGCGGTGTGTGTGTCTGTGATTTCAAGATTATTTTTAAGCTGCTACGCTATAATTTCTCTACATTGCATTCGTTTCATCCGAATGGTTCTAATCCTCAAATTGATGTCTTTGACATTTACTCCAATTATTACTCAATTATTTTCATTTCCGCACGTTTTGCAATAATTTCTGAAAAAAAATTGAAAGCAAACGAATGCGATATAGATAAATTGTAGCGTAGCAGCTTGACAATAATTATTTGTCAAGATTTTTGGCGAAAAATTAATTTAAAAAAATGGAAAAAACCGCTTGAGGTAGCTTTAATGATTTTTTCGGAGCACGGAAATGATAAAAAAAACTGTATGTTTGCCCACTACATGCAACAGTTGCTTGAGGGAGCTTTTTGAAAATTTTAAGAGTGTCAAAACTTTGGGAGCATAACATGTTTGCAAGGTGGTAACACTTTCTGCCCAGAGAGCAAATGAAAATAAAAAATTTGTCGTGATTTTCAACAAAAAATAGAAAAAAGTAGATTGACCGCTATCTAGAATTTTTTTTTTTTAACGTTCGAATTTTGAGAGAATTACTTTTTTATAATGTACTAAAGTTTTTTCCTTGTGGCTCGTAACAAAAAAAAATATCGATTTTTTTTCAACCACCCTAATATAATTTCAAGTTTTCGCATGAGAGGTGAGAGAGAGAGAGAGAGAGGGAGAGAAAGGATAGGTATCGCGGTGGAGCGAGAAGGTGGATCCGTAATGCATGTGTGTAGCGAGGAGCGACACCCCCGCCCACCTGTCTAACGTCGTCGACGTCGCCGATGCATTGTCCCCGGTGGCGGCGGCGGTGGTGGCGGCAGGGGAATGCAGGGACAGCGGTGGCTTCCTTCTCGACCTCGTCGTTCATCGCGCGCGCGCTCTCATCGAACACGCTCTGATGCAACTGCGTAGCGTCGCGGGACGCTGCTGCGGTCGATGTCAAGGCCAAGGCCACCGCGTAAAGAGCGACGTCTCTCTCTCTCTCTCTCTCTCTCTCTCTCTTTGTACACGAACCGGTAGCTTTGTCAGAGACGAGTGCAATAAGCAGCGAGCGCGACAGCCGGAAAATTCGCGGTTTTCCGTTTCGTTATCGCGGCGGCGTCATCGATGGAAAAAAAAAAAAAAAAAAAAAAAAAAAAACATGCCCCGATATACGCTTTGCAATAAACTCTAAAAGTTTTTGCAATTATCGCAACATCATTTGTAAAGGAAATTGGAATGATTTCGAGCTCGTTTTTATAGTTTTTTTTGACTCGCCCGGTGGACGAGTTACGAATTTCACAATGCGCATGCAGGTAGCGACGTTTGTGCCGGATACTTGTTTAGAGATTAAAGATAAAAGGGCTCGTGGCTTTTGGTTTTCGAGGGCTCCTCCACTCATCGTATACCTACCGCACGTATGTATACCACCGAGAGACGCGTTATTCCGCGCTTTCATCTTTGGTCACAAAGGGCCAAGGTTAAAGGGTACAGAGCCCGAGGTCGCGGGCGGATATTTTAACGGGCTTCACTCACGGTGAAGCGGAGAGACGTTGGTAAAAACTATCTCTCTCGATCTATACGTATTTCAAAGTATTTGACGTATCCGCGTTTACGAAGGTATATCTCTGTTCCGTGCGAATTGCACATTATTCGATATTTATACAAAAGAATAAGGATGCGCTCGTTCATGGTCACGAATGACACGAATAAAACTGAGGCTGCTGCATCATTGTTGCGGGAACACTTTGCATAATATGCGCTTGAAAGCACTTGTCAACATATTCAACGAGAGGTTTTGCTCACGCACTGGAGCGGCGGTACCCTTGCTAATAATGGAATTGAAAATATAACAACGATAAGGCAGACTTTAATTTAGCGATGAGATCATATAAGTCAATTCGGCATCGAATCAATAACGTGTTCTCGAGCCATGTTAAAAAAACATTTCAATATGGAAATTGAATTGGCCGCGAATGCACGAGTGCGATACATCGAGCCCTTTTTCTTATAATTCGAGCCAAAAACGTAACGAGTACGCATTTCTCAGATCGATCAGATAAATGTATACATAATAATATATAAGTTTGTCGAGTGAGAGGCTACAAAAGCGATGAAAGAGACGCGCGAGTTCTCTCAACAATGACGCTCCTGTAGTATTACTTGGATGGCTCGACACGCTTCCACGTTGCTTCATCTTTTTCCATTTTTCATTATAAGTAAACATTCGACCCGGCAAGCGTCATTGGTAACCTTGGAATCTAAACTTACCTACGTAAATAGACATAGTATGGCTGTGATGTATCGAGGGGGAGTCGCGACACGAGGAGAACGTTGTTGAACGACCTTTTCGAGAGATATCGGGACACACGGTTCATCCGGAAATATATAATATAATAATATGCAAACTCACAAAAACATTTGGTTTTGCCAATAAATCTAATGAAGCGTGCGTCCGATCGAATGCTCGATCGGCGTCATGACGAACGATCGAACCAATGTTTCGATTCTCACAATTTTCGCCTGTATTTTCTAATTTCGCATCTTCCCGATTCAAATATGCTTACAATCGATTTATATAAGCCGTTTACTTTTTTTTACTCATCATCACACACAGAGGAACAACGCGAGTGTAAGATTTTTTGTTGGTTCTGAGAACAACGCCGGAACAGCAGCCCTGCCCCCAACAGCTCCAGTGTGCGGTTAGTGCTTCCACCGAGTGCATACCCTCGGCCTTCGACCGGACTGGGAATGCCAATGAGGTTGTTGGAGCGTGCTATCCGTGTACTAAATAGGGATGATGGGGTGAAGAAGGGGTTCAAAACGGAGAACGAAGCGCACGAGGAGCCCGACAGAGAGAGAGAGAGAGAGAGAGCCGAGAGCTTGTGTAAGGTCAAGGCCGTGAGTACCGGAGAGCCGGAGCTTCATCAATAACATACAGATATATATTCGCATTTGGTGTATGCATGCACTTGCGAGTTACGCCATTTTGTGTCATAGCAAACCGAATCTGTTCTACGACGGCTGAATGTCGAAATGGCGTACGGAAGCTTTCCGGGGATCGAATTAACGTCTCTCTAACGTTGGATCATTGAAATTTATAGACACGAACACACACACACACACACACACACACACACAGAAAGTACATAAACGCGGTTACGTGACATACTATATATCGCGTGTATACGTCGGTTGGGTAAATTTCATCGCATCGAGCGGGATGCGCGCGCTCCCGACGCCTGCGTCTCGACGTCACGAGCCATGGCCAAGGTCCTTACCGGTCACGGGCAACTATCGCGTTTATTATATACGCAGCACGACTCGAGAAACCCGCTCTATCTCGTAGCTTCTCTCGATATAAAAACTTGACTTTTCTCTTTTTCTCTCTTTTACATCATGATGAAAATTGCTGCTCATTGCTATTCGCTCTCTCGTCACAACACTCTCTTTCCCTCTTTCGTTTTTATCATATAGAAATAATGCAGGTGCGTATCGGCTCTCTTTTCCTCTGCTCAATACGACCGAGCTGCCCCCGTTGGTATAAAAAATGGTAGAGTTTTGAAAGGGAGGAATGATGTATCGGTAGGTAGTACGTGCGCGGGGATGCTCTTGAGGGTCGTACGAAGGACACGAAGGATTCGGTTAGCCAAGAAAAAACGGAGACAAAGGACCGCGGAATTTTTAACCGACCGATATGGATATCACTGTATAGTATAAATGCCTAAATATAGTCGAGGAGGGTCGTACATCTTGGAGAAATTGGGTCAAGGGGGTAATATCCCCCGCTATCAACGTTTTCCGATTCAACGAGGAGGGAGGGACTCGTATATTTTTGTATGTCCGGCGATGTCGAGAATTGGATTTTACCAGAGCGAGGTGGGGGTAGCGATGTACGTATAAAGGAGAAATAATGGAGGAGCCGTGTGGCAAGGACGATCGAGGGTCACGTCCCCGCTCAATTCCGCTAAGAGGGATGGTGATGGGGCGGAGGGCGAGAGAACTCTCGCGCTCTGAGAATTTCGAACCGAGCCTCCGAGGACCGATAATTAGTTTTCGAGAGTACTTCAGTCCAAGCCCACCATGCCCAACATTTCCTATACATAAATATCCATATAGATTTAGGTATATATATATGTATGTATGTAGTACGTAAAACCTTGTTGTGTCTTCGAGCTAATATAGGTACGATCGAGTCTCAATACTGCCATTCGCAATGTCATAACTAGATCAATCAAGTTATTGCTTAATTGGCGAAGCAGGAAATCCTGGAAAATCAAAAAGGATTTTTCCATTCAAAGTTCGTTATTTATTCATTGAACCATGTTTCGAATCGCAGCTTCCGGACGATGTATGATGTGCCCAGACCGAACGTGATAATTATTTTGTCGCAACGCACCATTTTGTTATTCGGTACCCGATGTTTCTTCAGCCCCGCATCTCTCTCGATTGCTTTTCAGTGAGCCTTGGATTTGGATGAAGATTCGGCTAGGAGAAGAATTTTGCGGCGCGAGCGTGCGAATCCCAGTCCTCATCCACCGCGGACCAACGATAATAATAATAATCATAATTATAATAATTATAAGAGTGGGCTGTCGTCTTGCTACTTTATCCCATTTTGGCCTGGTCTCTTTATTCATATATACATACATATATGTATACGTATAAGTTTCGCTGTCGCGTGATCGATACAATGGCACCTGCAATTTTTGACTAGGTCAGTTCTCCTTCAGCTGACATAGAGCTCCGTCCCCGAGACTATTATAGAATCGGAGTAGTCGGGTATAAAACAATGTGCATATCGTACCGGTTTAACCCGGTTTTACAATGAGAAAGTCGCGTCAGAGGTTGCGACCTATGTATACGAATGGAATGAGGAAGCAGGAGCGCGGAAGGGAACGAGAATACATGTCCTCATCCATTGGTAGAATCCATGAAACGTCGTATATATTGAGGAACGCGGAGTTGGCGGGGGGATCGTTTTGGTATATGGCCGGCGGGGTGGATCTCGAGTCGTCTCGATATAACATGCACCGTTGCAGATGGGGCGAGAGGGAAAGCAGGATCAAGGAGAGGGATGGAAGAGCCGGAAACGGTAGGAATAACAGTCGCGGGACGAGGATGCAGTTGAGGACTATCGCGGGGGTGTACAAGTTCAAGGCCACGGCGTTCGGGCTACGTCCGGGCATGCTAACCCAAATACCATTACACTCTCGGAGCTTCGCCTTTATACTACACATGCATATTTGTAACGTATATAACGTCCGCGCGCGTATAGCCATTCGAAGCGGTCTTGTTCTTCGTATACAGGCTGTCCGAAAATTTGTCTCTGTTATATATTCGATATTGCGCGTTAATATAATTAAATAAATTTGTTTGATTTTATGCATGTCAGAACCTGGATAGGTACTATCGCGAGTATTGTGCAGAACGGCGCGTGATAAATGGGGCGATTGAAAAGTCATCGGACCTGAAAGGCTCGCGAGTGCAGCCTTATCGCTACACTTGATTCAATGTTGTCACCGCGATTATTCTTGAAATAGATTTTTTTTTCCACTTTTCCCAGCAAGTGCACTCTTATACAATATATGTGCGAAAAATGTATTGCAAATATAAATACGAGGGTTTCCGGTCGTCCAACACGATAACAATATTGTTATCTATTGATCGAAGAAGTATTCGAAAGATGAGGAAAATTTGTTGAAAATCAGTGTACGCTGCGTTTTATACACGCGTTGCGGGAGAGAAGATATAAATTGTGAATAAGCCGCACCGATAATGGCGATTGTACGAATCGTCAATTTTAATTGGTATGTCTATATATTATATGCCGTATATATCCGTACACGGATAAGGTAGTGACGGTTCGCTCTTCGTGTCCTTCCAACGACTCGTGAATCAGCAGCAGCACGCGCGTTCAACATCTCACTCCCTCTTTCATTCGCGGTATAAATGGAGGATGAATACGCCGAAAGGGTTCTCGTCTGATTATATAAACCAGGCTCCGTGAAACCAGCACGAAAAAAAAGATGGGAGAATAAGTCATTAGAAAAAATAAAAATAAAAATAAAAAATACGAGCAAAAGCCATATTGTTTTGTCGTTAACGAGTTTTCACTCGAAGATGATATGTAAAATGCGGATGAGCGATAGACTCAGCTGTTGCGGGTAATGAAATAAAATGCGCGTTAAATGCGATTGCGCATATTCGTATTACACGAGCCTGGGGGCCCGGGACGGTCGGACTTGAGAAACTTGTGATTTTATGAAAACTGCGATTTCCGCTTTGCCAATGCTGCCATTACTAAGCTGGTGAGCGACGTGTGATTCCGCGACGTTAAATCGACATTCATCATTATGATATTGTTACGTATCGTTTTGAATGTATGTTTATAGCTTTTCGAGAAACAGTTGTTATATTTTATGTTCGAATAGGAAATGGTAGGTAACCTTGCATGCATGCACCGACAATATATGTAAATGCCAAGACATAATTGTTATAACTGCAGATATGCATATTCGTTGACATCATTCGATAATCCCTACGTGGCTTTGATCGCTCATTTACGATACGAATGCGGGTTATCTTTTACCTCATCGAATGACTAATATACCTGTACTAGCTCTTTTGGCAAATATGAAGAAAAACATAAAAGATTAAAATATTTTTCAGCCAATCGCGCTACATTCTTCCTACTATAATTTGATAGTTGCTTTGAAATATATGCGTTTGAAGAAATTCGAACCTGGATTAGATTTTTCCGGGAGAATTGAAACGCGTCGAATAAAAAATTCGTTTCGTTGAAGAGCTAGAGAATATAAAAAAAATAAGCTTTATCGCGTGGATACGCTGACGCTCGCTAGCAACACACTCGGCGGGGAAGTTGTTGTTTTTTCATATGTCGGATTTGCGGAGGCAACGCGAAGCGGGCGAGGAAAATCCAACGTAGCTCGCTGCTGACGCCTTTCTATTTTCCGCGTCCGCGTGGGCCGGGTATTCAAGCGCGGTAACCTTGAACTTCATCTCGGGATTCGCTGACGTCATGGCAATCGACCACAAATCGTGGTAATGTGCACATGTGTCAGCCCATACATCCTATATTGTTTTATAAGCATATATACTGTACAATACTATAGCGGTATATGTATATGCGCAAACTTGAGAGACAATACCTATAGGCGGGTGTACCGTATGTGTCGTACATGTGCAGCATGTACCCGTTCGCGCGATCTTGCTTCCGGTTCGAACGATCGCCGAGTTTTATCGAGTTTTATGTTTTTCCATAACTCCTAGAATATTAGGAATTTTAAGAGAATCGGGGAGAAAATTCTTATACCTACCGCGGCGTATATACGCTCAAACATTTCCGCCGCGCACTCTTGCGCGCCATTTTACGTGAATGTAAACCTCTTATGCTCTTGCGATTTGCCTTTATTTCCTATTTCATTAAGAAAAGTGCGAGTTCGCCCGGCGGAGCAGAGCAAACGTTTATAAGCATTCCTTGAGAGTGACGTTAATCGTGCGGACCCGCTCGATAAAGGACACAGTCGCTGTGGCATGTAACGATTCAATAAACCACCCGAATAAACCTTTTCTCCGGGAAACCCACTCGCTCATTGTTTTTCTTTTATTTTTATTTTTTATTACTCCATTGGCCTCTACGCCTACGCGATAAGGAACACGAGAAATCGAGATAAAATGTTTTTACGAGGAAACACGAAGCATTTCCTCTCTATTTTCCTCGCATCTTATTCCGAGTCTATATATACGGTTTTATCCGCCGATATAATATGCCTATATAGAACGGTCTGTTGGGACAATTTTTTGAAGGATGCGAGTAGCTCATTTTTTTCCTCTACGAAAACAGACCTGGATCGAGTTTACAAAAATTTCACTCAATTTTATATGAATTACGATCGGTGACGGCGCGATGGTTTCGCGGCAGTTTTGTAGCATTTTGATTTTCAACCGCTTTCGATCGCCTCATCGGACGTCACCGCGCCGATAACTATCGTTATTTCGCGATGCCAATATACAGCCTCAATGTAGTCGAACGGGCGAGTTCGGTTATATTGTAAAATCTATAAGGCTGCTCTCATGATTGCCGATGACTTTTACTTAGCGTAGTTTACTTTTTCGAGCGTTCATCGTGTGCGGAGGGACACTCACTCGTAAATACTTGACGCCCTTGGCCAGATGTTCGATGTCCGAGCCAATTTTGTTTCAAACAATTTTTCTCAGCAGCGTCGTAGAGAGAGAGAGAGAGAGAGAGAGAGAAAAAATAAAGCAAATAATAGACGACCGGAGTAAGTTGGTTGAGGCGTTTTTGTCGCGACCTCCTACATCATTTTGGTTCGGTCAACCGTCAACCCCGGCGATTTTGAGAGGAAACGTTTGTGAAAGGTCAACAAGACCGAGTCCCGCTATAAATCACGGAAAATGGTTGGATTCGTTTTCACTATTTTATACATGGACAAGAAAAAATGTGTGCAGGTTGCAATATATAGGAGAACGAGAGAAAAATGGCGTTACGAAATTTTGGAATGCCGTAATTCTGGTATCGGCGTGAAATCGGCACGGTATAACGGTCCATGCGTATATACATCTATAAATAGTACACGGGGGGATGTATGCTTCGCCATTAAACGTTTTGTACTCCAAAGTACTCCATAAATCATACCAACTTTACAGCCAGCAGCGAGTATAGTTGTGTGTGTGCCTTGGGTGATTTTTTTGGTAACTAAGGTAACCGAGGCGCAGTTATGCCACAGGTACGACCTGTTGTGCGTTCGTTGAGCGAAGCGCGGTATTATGTTGTAGATGAATTACGGGAACGAATGCGCGACGGGGTTGTAATGTCTTCAAGGAAGCTTGCGTAATAACCGCTTATGTTTTTACAATAGTACGTACGTGCGTATGGTAGTATATATTATTGTATTTGTGCATGAACGAGAAACAAAGTTATAAAAATTCAATTTGCGAATAAAAATACTATTTTAAACATGTTATTCGGTGTATGATTCGCGATCAACGAATAAGAAAAATTGCGGAAAATGTTTGAAACGCGTGTATCAGTTACATCGATTATCGTTACATCGCATATCGATCATTCTTGATAATCCTATCAACTCGCGTAATATACTTCATAAGCGCTCTGTATTAGCATATTAATCGTACACCAGAGCTCAATCTATATCTATGATTTTTTTGCCTTTTATCCTCGGAAGTTACACGAGACTCGCGATTGCAGGTTATTGCGATACGATCGTGAAAAACGTTTTGCGAAAGGATAAAAAAAAAAAAAAAATGAATTCGTGCACTTTGCTGTCGACGTCGTTTATGTCGCCTCATTAAAGAAGATTTGTTTTTATGAAATTTTTTACTCAACGTTTCCAGCTTCGAATGCTTACACTTGTATAGTTGGTTTTTTTTTCTCTCGTAAAAATGGTTCGATTTTTGCATTTGAAAATGATGACCTTGGCGAAACGGTTATGCATAATAAGAGTCGAGATCGCGGGAGAACGAGGAAGTGTAATGCACGCGGTTGAGAGTTATTTCATTGCCAAAATGATTGCATAATCGAGCGAGAGAGTATCGCGTTGTTGACGCGTCTATCGCTTCGTACACATGCACACGCGTTACCTTAATGCCACACAAATCGTAGTAGTACATTCGAAACGCATGCAAAGTCAGGCGAAACTCTTGAGGTCGCCTTAAGGTCGACCGGGCACGCATATCAACTTGTAACATAACGTCCGTATTGTGTGCGTGAATAATCAAATATAGTATACTATAGATACGATTATTATATAGTAATCATATGACGGAATTGCACAAGTGATCGCAAGATGTGTTGCACAATATGTTTTATAGAGTCGGAGTATATGTGACGTTGTTCGTCTCTGGATGCTGAAAAATTTATATATCACATCCATGGCATATAGTATGGAATACACCATCGTTATTGTACCGACGTTATTTCGGGCGTTACCATTCATTTGTTTTATAAATTTTAACCGATTGATTGGAATAAAAAAATCATCATACATACATATATATATATACCCGAAGCCTCAAAATAAACTTAAATCTCAAATCTGCGTTGAAATTTCTCTTTTCCATGCGTGACCGGTTAACTGCATTTTCAACACATTGAAAAACTTGTGCACGGTAGGTATTCGTATGAAAGCAGCTCCTATTCATATATTTCGTCACTTGCGCGCCGAGTATAATATACGTAGGTATATAGTATATGATATCTTGACGTTTGCTCTTGATTATCGCGGCAAAAAGCGAATCAAGCGTGTGCAAAGAGCTGATGTGTGCGAGAGTAGGTATAACGAAAGAAGACAAATTTCGAGGCGAGGACGAATGGCGTTTGTGCGTAAAAGAGACGGAAGCACTCTCAACATTTTTTTTTTTTTCATCGTGTCAACATGCAAGCGCGCTTAACTCGATAACTATAGAAACTTGGAAATAATTTCGCCGCAGTGATTATTGTGGTTTTCGAACGTGTTGGTAACCATTTTATTTGGCATTCATCGATGCAATGGGTATATCTCGTCGATTGCAGGTACGCGGGGGGGAATGCATCGCCGGGCGAAGATAGGAAAAAATTTCAAATGTTTATGCCATTTGAATTTTTCGAGTTATCATCGTTTTTGCGATTGCTGACGGCTTAAATACTTGCTCACTTATAATTATGATATTGTTTATTCATACCGGAGTGTCTATAATGCCTTCGATAGCTGAGTTTCGATATATTATTTTATAGATTATTCAAGGGGGGTTAGCTTCGAGCGAGCGCACTTTCATTAAACGAGTGAGCCTCGTACGCGTTTGTATGAGCCTTCGATCGGTATCTCTATCCTGAATCAGCGTCCGCTTGTATACCACCGGACATGTATGGTTGTGACACTGCTCCGGCATAACGTTACTTTCATTTAACTGTTGGAATGTATACTACCTACTTGCTTGCAACGGATAGCAATTATATTGAGGACGAAAGGTGCCAGTTGGAGGACTCGACAGTTCGAAGGAGATATACCAGCACACTCGTAAACGTTATTATTCAAACCGGAAGCAATCGCTATAAGCAAAGTCCTCGATCTTTATTAACCAACACGCAAAACGTAGAAAGGCTTTGTATACTCTTTGTTTCTCTATGTATAATGCAACCGACGAAATCACACTCCGGTGAGAGAGAGAGAGAGAGAGAGAGAGAGAGGAAAAAAAAGAAATCCGACATTGAGATACAAATATCTGTACGGAGGCTTCGGGTCCGTGCTCCTGGCAATGCGGCGTCTCAAACTACACGTATACACATACAATACAAATATGTTAACATTCCAGAGACTCGGGAACATAATGAGATTTGCATCGAATCACTGTATCTCTTTGCTTTACCTTTAGGTACAACATACGCGCGGTGAGTCAACCTTGGGAATAATCATTTCTTTTATGTCGCGCGAGCTCTGAGGTTCTTCCTTAAGTTGAATTGAAAGTAGTTGAGAGCCGGTACACGATGGGAGGGGGGCGGTTGAGGAGGCTGCCTTTATGACGTGACCTCAAAGCATCGCGTGCCTATATAACCCCGTGCTGTGGATCGTTTTTTTTTCCTCCTTTAAATTACAAATCCAACGATTTCTCTTGGTCCAAGGACTCTACGAGGAACAAAGGAGTATATCCGCGTCGAGCGGGTGTGTAAACGTTTTCAAGCCTTTCGAAACTTTCGGATGTGCAACAGACACGTTGTTTTCACATCTGCGGACGAATTTGATGATCGCGACGAAAGTGTCACTCGGGCGGCATCGATCCAAGGCCATTATATCCGCGTACACGCGGAACTCGAGGGACGTCAAATCTCGACTGATTCCAACACAAAACAGTCTAAGGATAAAATTACAGCTCAAAGGTTTTGTGTTTCGCGCATGATGAGTCATAAATCCATTTATACGTATATGCTAATTGTTTTTTTTTGTCAAGTGGCACATACGCTACAATTCCTCGCCTATACTTATGTATATACAAAATCATGCTAATCGTAAAGATAACAGAGCTTTGTCTTGAAAATCTTACTCCGTTTCTTCGCTCAATTAAATCTATATGCGTGTACGCTGGTAAAAAGGATCGTTCGCACAAGCAGAATGTTTCGTGAGGCAAGGATGCGAGATCGTTACCGCAAGTGATTTATAACCACGGGCTGCTTCGTTGACTATTTTCTTTCGGAGCTTCGGAACATCATCATTGTTCGACGGATCATCACGGTCTATACAGTCTGCTGGAAAAGGAAATTACGTGAAAAAAAAAAAAACGACAAATGGTCACGGTCTGTTTTTCTTGTGGAACAAAAAGGTCTATATGGTACAAACAGAATGATCACTTTCACCGTGTCCTCCGGGCGAGGAGAAAAAAAAAATGATTTTCTCAAACGTTCGAGTTGTTTAGTTATTGCCAAAGCTAGTACAGAGGATATAGAGAGGCACGAGGAGCACTTCCGAAGATGCCTGCTGCGTCTTTTGCTGACATTTCTCGCGCAATTTTTCGTTGATGGATCGCAGTAAAAATTGATGTTTCGTGAAAACGAGAGTTTCCATGCCGGGATGCCTTCATTTTTATTACGTAGTCGGAACATTTGTGAGACCGTTGCAATATATGGCGTATCGTAAGAGGATCGTTTATATGTACTACAACATGTATATACGGTATACCCGTAACCATAAATTTTCCGTCGGAATAACGCCATAAAGATGATCGCCGTCCAAACTTCCCTCTCTTCTTCTCCATTTTCCCCTTCCCTTCGTACCTCCCCCCTCCGTCTTTTCACTTTCGTTGAGAGGAACATCGGGAAAATGTGTGTCACGAGGTCATCGGGCCATCGGCCGTGTTCCACTTTCGAGGCCGCTCCTTTCCCTCTTCGAAAAGACCGCGACCAACCGGTTGTTGCTCCTTCTCGTTTGACCTTCTTCGAAGGTTTACCAAAATCCTTACAGTCCGTAAATCCTCCCCTCCAAGGAATCAAAAAAATTCTATGATTTCAGTCGCGGTACGAACATCATTTCGAGGCTTCATCCTTCGATTGGTAAATCATTCCAAATTTTATGCACGATATTCATCCTCGATGAAAAAGCCTCGATAAAAATCCATGAATTCGATGGTGTCAATTTAAAAAAAGTGTTGAAAAGAAAAAGTAATGCAGAAGAAAATAGGACAACGGAAATGTGATTTTTCTCGGATAAATAAAACAAAAGTATACAATTCTATTATCGTATTCTAAGAATAAGGGGAGAACAAATTTCACACTTTTTTATTCGCGCGGCCCAAAGACCCCTTTTTTCGACGTCATTAATATTAGTCCGCCTTCGCTGGCATGTTGTTTCTCTTTCTTTTTTTTTGTCTGACAAAAGAGTACCGCGGTAGATATTACGAGGAGGAACCGCGCGCGGGCTCTCGAACGCGGTTACCCCGGAAGCGCGCGCGCGCGCTGCTTTCACTTTCCCCACATCGAGCAGCCGAGCAGACGAGCAACTTTACTTTCCCTGCGAGACACTTACATCGATAATAATGTGTATATATATATATAATAAACAAGAAAGAACACGAGTAAAAATACACGTGTCCGTTGCATGCGAGAAGACGTTTTAGCCTTCGTACGCGCGGGTCTATAAAATATCCCGGATAATGTATGCGTGTTTATACGTATGTATATTTTTTAGCCGGTAGACCGACGAACCAGGGGCCTGCGAAACTTACGAAAAACGAGGTTTCTGGGCCATCGAGAATAACAAAAGAGCTCGCTCTTTCTCCTCGCTCCTTCTTTCTCTCTCACTCTCATTTCGCTCCCATAAACTCGAGTTTAACGATCGTTTAACTCGCTCGACAAGTTTTCGCTATTTTTTAAATCTTAATTTTATTAATTTAAATTTTCTAAATTTTCTAAAACATC
Source organism: Campoplex capitator (assembly GCA_037576405.1). Lineage (NCBI taxonomy): Eukaryota > Metazoa > Arthropoda > Insecta > Hymenoptera > Ichneumonidae > Campoplex > Campoplex capitator. The sequence goes on along the minus strand of JARBWI010000322.1, from coordinate 15,413,245 downwards.
GCAACAAAAATTCGTATTTTTGATTGAGCATATACTTCTTACTCAGCAGAAGTAGGTAATCATGGAATTGCGAACCTAATATATTTTATTGCCGAAGGGCGTAAAGGTAGCTCGCGGAGTAAAGTTTCTTCATTCTTTCGAAAGGAAGAGATTTTATTTTATGCAGTTTATTACGAAGACTCAAAGGGTAAATTTTGGCAGCTGTACAAAATTTTTAACGTCATCGCGTTCGAAAACTACTTCCTTGAGTTTTTGTTTTTTATTTTCTCTTTTAATGAAGTAACGGCGCGAGGGCCATGGCCGGGCGGCGACATGCAGCATTATTTCGATCGCTACGATAAAAATCCTTTTGGCGAATTATAATTTGACCGCGTCCTGGGCTAAGCTACTGCATATATCTTACAAATAATAAGTCACAAGGATAACGCGCGTTGTTTGAAAGACTGAAAAAATGAATTGACTGGAAATAAAATGGGGTGATTTCTGGCTCGGTATATCGAAAACGGGGTAACGATTTTATAATGGAAATCGCCGATTAGTTGATCACTTGCATGTTTAAACCTGTCATAAACTTTCGTTTTACCAATTGAATTACGATTTATTCATAATATTAAAATTTTTATCGTTTTATTGCGAATTGAACGTTGTTTTTATTTGAGGACTCGACATAGATACTATTGGAACATTGATTCCTACCTGAAAAAATCGACAAGTATTGAAGAGAAAACCTGTCGGACAGGTAGTTTCGCGAAACGTTGCAACAATGGAAAAGAAAGTTCAATTGGATGGCTTTTAATGAATCCTACCTATATAGGTAATGTCGCTCTCATTTTTTGTAAACTCAAAAATGTTTCGACAAATTTATGTTTGATTTTTTGCAGCTTTGCCCATCCTTCCGATCCGTCCGATTTTCCTCAAGGTTTTAGTCCTGCTTTCAATACTTTTTTTTCATCCATTCCTTTTCCCTTCTGACATTTTTGTCCTAGCCGGGGCGGCATGACTGACGCGCAGTAAAATTTTAAAATAACCCACTATTCGAACAATTAAGAAGGGATAAAGAAGGAAAACGGTGACCGCGCAATGAGTGAGACGTAATCTTTCATTTTTTCTATAGAAATCATAACGTGCACGACCATAATCGTAAACCAATAAAATAACCGTAAAAGATGGGTGGGGGGTAAACCTTGATGAATGTGAGTGAGCGCGTGCTGGGCACGTATTTGAGGCACGCGATAGACACGCTCGTCTTTCCTCATCCACATCTATGCATTTCCCTTCGCTCCCGCAATGCCTCGCGTTGAATGTGATGTGAGGTCTTGTCAATTTTTTTTTCAATTTTACCAAATGACAGTCTAAAGTATTATTCGAATGTGTTATCCGTTAATGCGTATGAATTAACGCAATTAATTAGCCCGATCAGTTGAAACAATTTCGTAACAAGTCCAATTTCTCCGCGCGGCGAGCAGGATCCAGCATCTAATAAGACCGCGAGCGAGAGCCCACGTTATTGTTCAGGGCCAATTCGTGATACTCGATGGGCCACTTTTTGGGGCGATTTGAAAAGTAGAGCGCGACCTCAATAGTAGATCATTTGGACGCGTTTACGGCAGAGTTATACGAGAGGTTATATAGGACAAGTATTTTAATTCTTGCGTAGGGCTACTCATGGTCATCTAATATTGACCTAACGACGATGTTTAACATAATTTTTCTATGCCTTTCTAACCTCGCAACATTCCATTAAGATCGGAATTAGGAGCGAGTGAAGCGAGTTTTTGAAAACACAGTTTTTTTTTCTTTTTTCATCTATCCCAGCAAAAGAGGTACGGTTATACGGTGCAAAAGTCTCGTATGATTGTTCTTTTTTATTCTTGTGTCGCTTTCATCGATATCGTCGAATTGCCGTTACAATTTAAATTTCACGAGACATTGTCAGGCGCGAGTGTGAGCGAGAATGTCTTGGGCCGGAACAAAACGGACCAGCAATAACAAGCCTTTTCCATTCCTATCTGGCACAATGATGCGAATAAGTTATAAATGGGCAAATAGGTCACACCCACCCACGTCTCTCGTGTGTTACCGATGTGAGCAAATATTTTTATCTCCTCCGTTTGATCGCTGTTTCCATACCATTTCCCGATTTTCGATTGGCTATATTATAGCTTTTCAATAATCACTATCGAAAAGATCAGTCAAAGTTTACTTTGTTTCACGCGTGTTGATAATCTTTGTTTCGCGATTCCTCCGCGCGCAAGAAAATTATGTGTGCTGGGTTATTAACGTCACAACCGGAGACGAAGTATTCTTATACGGATACAGAAAGATCTTTTCTTATTTGATTGTAGCGAGCAGGCAATGCTTCTCAGATCGAAAGCCGGTTACGTCGATTAGAAACGTGAAATTAGAAACTTTGTACAAAACGTCAACGACGACGAGGTTAATCGTGAGCAAGAATAATTCGAACGTAAACTCGAGGCTCTTCTCGATCGAGATGTTGAAAATCGAGATTTTTATTTTTTTGACCATTAACGAATCAATAGCTGCCGCTTCTGCTGCTGCTGCTGCTGCTGCTGCTGCTGCTGCTGCTGCTGCTGCTGATTCACCATACGCATCCAACTTGTAGGCATGTAAATTTTCCATTTTTTTTTTTTGATCAAAGCATGGATAATGCGCTTCGTATACTCTCACTTTCTCCGCCAAGACCGAGATACACAATGACCCGGTTTCGTGACCGCGTATCGTCGTATATAACTCCTCGAATGGGAAAGTGAATGTTTCACCTCGATTTTCTTCTCTTCTTCTCCAAACGCGCGCGCGCGAGAGAGAGTTGAGAGTCAGTGAAATTTGCCTTTCGTTTCAAATATCGCGAGAGCGCTCATAATGATCGCAATACTCCCGTTACCATTATGAAAAATGTAACAACAATCTAGCCGGCCAAGTTTTAAGGAGATTATCATTGTAAATTCTTAAATGTGAAAATAAATGAGGGTCGTTGCGTACGAATAAAATAAATGAAGGTTGAAAACATGTTAAGTTAAGATGAGATTCGAGACGGTGGAAGATTTCAGGATGAGAGAAAATTTGACAAGAGTATTGATTTGTGCGTATACGCGAATGTATCGTCATCATGAGAAAGCTGATTAATGAATGTGAGTAATTAAAAAAAATCAAGTGCACACAAGCGGCGAATAGTAGATGTACCGCGTGAAATACATATATCTCTTTGAAAATAAATCTGGCAACCATATTATGCGGAGAAAGAAAGAAACTGTCATTATCCGTCGGGGTGTGTAAAGCAAGCGTACAAAACGTTAAACTCGCTCGTGCATGGCTCTCAGAGATTTATTATTGCGCGATGAAGTGGACAGTTATGACAGAAAACGGTGATCGTATCGCTCGTGCTGCGAATCTTCGTCCTTAACGTTTTTCACTCGCGCTCGTAATTGCTGACAGACGGGATTCAATTTATTTTCAGAGTCGCAAAATAGCTACGAAAAGAGAGGACAAACTTTTTACCCTTTCACCGCACGTAAATACTAGTATATATTTGAATATTCGAGGTATACATATACAAGCGAATTTTTACAAGTGAGTCTCCCTGCTTTTTATATATAGCGATCATTGTGATTCGATCGTTGTTGCGGAAATACTTGGCAAGGCAAATAATGATCGATCCATTAAATCCATTATCTCAATATATACGCATATAGTATACAATATGCCAAGGGAGAAAAACAGATTTCATATAAATGGCATTATATCCACGCGATTGTAATTCATTCAAACATGATTAATTATTTATTTGTACAAATTTTAATGCCGCTTGATGCGTCGGGCTCATAACTTACTTGGGTATCTGCGTATTACCAAGAAACACTCGAGACATATTGATCAAATGAAAATGATCAACAAAGGGAGAGAGGAAAAAAAATAATCAGACAGGTAGATGGGCGATCAATCCGGTAAGGTGAAATTCGAAAGACCTTCGCATAAATTATATAAACTTTTGGACATACAAAACAATGCCGAATCCGATACCCTGTTTAATGAATTATTTGCGGATAAAATCTCGAGGGATTGTGCGAAAAAAAATAAGTAAACAAAAAATAAAAAACAAATGACGTGCTCATAATCACATTTTCCAACGTCATGAATTCGCAATGACTCGTCCAATCTCTGGCTCGTATAGTATAGTCGTATGAATGCGTTACAAATATTGAGGTACTCATGCATTTGTCTATATATTCATATATAGTTATAAATTTTCTCTGGTTCGAGTCGAGGACGATGTTGAAGGCTTAATACCGAGCTAGTGCACGAGAGCGCATTTCCTATAGTTGATTACGTCCAATAATGGAACTCTATAAATCTTTATGTATATAAATGTGCTGCGCGTGTGCGTTGTTTAACCGGACCTCGAACGCGATCGTATACAGATCGTCCAGCGACGTTCGACCTGATAATTAAATAATGAAAGCATTTATAAATCGATACACGAGGATCCATCGCGTTAAGGCCCAAATTCGTTGGTTCCCGCGTCCATAACTCACTCCCGGGCTATTCGCGGGAACGACCTCGTCTAGGAATCTCGTTAAAAATAGCTATGCCAAAAAAGAAATAAAAATCATCAAGATTACGGATGGTAGACGCGTGTGTCTGTATTGTTAATACACTTCTCAGAGATTTCGGGGGGACTGTGAAATGAGAAACGCAGACGGTTCAAACGCTGAATAAAAAAAAAAAAAAACAAAAAAAAAAGAGATCTCGTTGACGACAGATAGAGAGAGAGAGAGAGAGAGAGAGAGACCGCGAGGGAGATGAGTCTGCCGGTAGACCTTCGAGTCGAGGACCCCTTCATGTGTGTAAACGGCTTTCATACAGAACACACTATGGGGAAACATAAATAAAATCCAGGGTCAACTGACCGACCGACCCTACGAACGTCTATCCCGTCATTCTCCTCGTCGGCCGCACGACGATACCCGCGCCCATATCCTGTGTTCGTAGGCTCGGCAAATTTCCAAACTTTCCAGTAAGGTAAATTCTCAATTGTATAAGCATGTAGGTACTATATGTTAAAAACTGTGATTTCAAACATTTTTTTCCTCGTCTCGCCTCCATCGCTGACCCTGTGTGTAGCTCGAAAATTATACCATTTACGAAATCGTCCGAGCGACCAAAATTCCCCTTGCTGTCCGTGTTCCAAACACCAGAGCGAGAGAGCGAGAGCAGGGGGGAGGGGGAGGTAGAGAGAAAAGAGTCATGGACACCGGGGTCTCACCCATCCGGTCCGGAAGTGTCGGCAGCCGCGTTTATCGGAGTCGAATCGAAGAGCGAAAGCCGCGAACCATACTTTATTCCGCGGTCCAATTCTCATTTTATGACTCCCGACCGAGACAAAATAGAGAACAAATGTTCCTTCTTCACCTCTTCTCCCGATTTTCAACGAGAGTTCAGCGGAGCACAGCGACAGAAAAAAAGATCATGGTCGGTTAATAATACCGGGGCGATTATGGAGCCGCGCGTTACTTGTGAAAGAAGTTGACGGTGAATGTGCTCATACTTCAATCTTCAATTGATTGACAATGAGAGTCTCTCGTAATTATTACTTTATTTACTGTTTATTTGGGACTTTAGATACGAGCAGATCGCTGCGTTTTATGGTTGATACATTTTTATATCCGCGGCGGTGCCTTCTCGTTGCTGCATATTCTACGTCAATCAAAAAAAATTATTTATGAAATCTTTGGCCCTTTTTTATGCCCAACAAGTTTCATCATCTTGATCAGCATCTTTCATTTGCTCGTGTCAGTCATTTTGGTCATTTTTTATTTAACTTGTGTTAGGAATCTACGAAAGCCCGAACACGTGACACACATAAGAGAGATATGAGTTTTTTTTTTTCAACCCGTCATTGTTGTAGTTTCTAAAAATTGAGGACACGCGCGCGGTCCTCCTACTCTATATGGAAAGTAGCTCCTCGTTTTCTCAAGCTTCGAAGAACAACTTTGATACGAAGTTTGGCGCATACCGCTATACTGATGTTATTCAATCAATTCGACCGAGATTAATCAATTGTTTCTCTATTTCAGATCGAGTTTCTTTTCAAACTATTGAGGATTCGAAGCAACATGGAGAGTTGAATCGCGTAGGCGATTATGCGTATCCTCGCGTTGACTAATGAGGATTTGAATTATTCACGAAGAAAGATAGAGAGCAAAAAAGGATCGCTGTGTCGTTCGCCCGCATTCCTCGCCAATTGGTAAAGCTCCTCGAATTTACATCTCACGACGCACTCACGATATAACAAGATGAAACGAGCAGATGGGTTATTCGCTCGAATGTGTGGGTGGCTAATTTAGAAGGTTCTTCGCCAAATGACTTTCAGCCCATATTTTATAACTACAAAAATAAATGAAGTCAAGTTCTTGGATTGGATCAATAATTCATGAGTGAATTTACACGGTTTTGTTGCGTTGAAGCGAGAATCTCCGAAATCATCGATTCCGCATGATCGTCTGGTTCGATTCATCAATTTCAGTTTTCTTTTTTTTTTCTCCTCAACGCGGGCCAATGGTTCGAAATTCTAATTAGATTCAACAACTCCTCGTACGCGTTGCGTCTCTTACGACATTTATGGCTCCGGAGTATATAAAATTTCCCGAGAGGAGTATACCTCAGGCTTTTCGCTTCGTTCTAGGTGTAATATGTATATATACAGACGCGGACGCTCACTCTCACCGAAGGTCAATCTTGGCCTTGCGCACCACGATTAAGACTCGTAGCAATTATTGGTTGGTGGAAACCAGTTCCCGCTATATTCCAGTTCTCTTCTGGTCGTGACCGTTACGTAACGACGCGATTGTGCATTCGCATGAATAATGCCGCTGAGATCCGCTATTCCGTTATCTCCTTGAAATAAATGTACATATTATGTATATGTATAGGTCCTCAAGAAAAAATACGTCGACACCGCAACATTCTGATCGCTTTGTATATGTATATACAATATATTATACGCATACGTCTATACACGTATTTACTCATATGGGAAATGTTAGATGTGAACGTGAACTTCTCTGCGCGTTCTCGCTCCGTTCTCGCCTCGCATGTCCGCATTACTCTTGTCCAACGACCTTGCGACTCGGTATCGAGGAAGGAAAGAGATATTCCAAGGACCAATTTTTGCCGTTTCTTGCGTTTCACCGGTACAATAACGCAGCACGAATTTCATTTATCGAGAACAAAAAAAAAAGATCGCGATACTCTTCGAAATGATGGATCAGTAGAAAAAGCAGTTGATCGAAATCGAGATACGTGTATCAGAGAAAAGAATTTGAAGGAATAAAGAACGAGATCGAGAGCTTTGTGCTTCGATTAAAGGGAAGCAGGTCGATTATCGAGGCTAATTCCCATTGATTGAGCGAGGATTAGCCAAGTGCCGGAGGAAGATAAGGGATGCGATGCACTGAAATCTCAGGAATTCCATTACTCCCACGAGGCCGAATCGCCGCTGAGAAGATTGTTATACTAATTCCTCTCTGCTCGGATTGGTTTGTTTCATCGTCTCAACCACGCCAAAGAGTAGTACAGCTTTATCCTTTTTCTTTTTCTTTTTCTTTTTTCACCCCGACGTCCTTGACAAGAAGCCATGAGATGATCCGTGTCCAGTAGGTTTCAAGATCTTTCTCCCTGCTACACCGCTATTCGTTATATTTCATCTCTTCGCGCCACAAGATTCCGAAGGTGATCTCGCGGAGGGGAAAGAACAAAAAAAAAAAAGAAAAAAATAAATTGGCTAACCTTGTGCATTGATTGTTCTTTCGTTATACTCCTCTATACTTGTTTCAGAGTCGACAAGTCTTTGTCCGTCGAAAAGCGAAGTACACTTCGTTACGCAGCAAACTCTTTGTACCATGCACACTTTTGTTTAACATACCAGGGATTGCAGGTCGATTTACTTTTGACATTGAGAAAATACAGGTATAAATGCAGTTTGCACGAATAAAATGTACAATGGGAATATTGAAGATCAATAGATGAAAATCATGCGGATGGTATAGAAAAAAAGAATGCGTCTGCGCACACGTATCTCGTTTGCATATCCAAATTGATACCGCGCGTATTTACGACTGCGCGGTGCGTCCTCTGAGATTCCGTTGAGCTTGACCTCGGCTCATAAAGGTCTTTCGACGTTTATATAGTTACATATATCTCCGGTGAACGAGAGTACGAGAGCCGCATAGTGGAAGTGTAGTACGCAGAGGGCAAAAGAAACGCGCATAAACGCTATCTACACATATACATAGCATCTATATTATATAGTATAGCGGCGATGCACAGGCTTACTGAAAAGCGAAAGAGACATATACCGCGTATAATCCTGACCAATCAGTGAACAAACAAACGTTCTACCGCGACGAATAAAGGTGAGCCTAATTGGGCCAATTGGCGATATTCAAACGAGATCTACACGCGTCCTCGACTTGGCGGCGCATCTCTCCATCTCCACCCGTCCCTCTCGCTTCGTTCTTATAGTGATGAGTCGAACTGATTGCTTTTCACCTAAAATATATATATCACGAGAAAATCATGATCCGATCGATTGTCCCTGTTGAACGGAAAAAAAAGAATAAAAAATATGTGTTGACATTGCGTCCGCCACGCGTTGATGCTTCCGAGGCAACGACCAGTTATTTATTGGAGATGTTGAAACCGTGTCCAATTTACTGTTTGAAATTGCATGCAGAGAAAACGATTTGATGTACGCCGAGATTGATCTTGCTGGAATAATTGATTTGTCAAAAAATGAATGCCGATCGAACGAGTTTTTGCATTTTAGCGCCTAGTAGTAGATAAACGACAATGTCAAGTACGTCACTATGATAATGATATTGCCGCACGTACTATAATATATATATGTATACCGGTGGGTTTCCAGCGCCGTTCTTTATCGAAAAATACAATCGACACGCGATAGCGTTTTATATACAATGTGTGGTTAACGCGTATGTTGTCGTGGCCATTGCCCTTGGAACAACGATACGCTGATTCAGGGACGTTTACGAACATTTTGTTTACCTATTTAATGATTTCACAAAGCAGTTAAGCCGAGATCTTGATCCAAGTCGATTATTCCTCAACAGCTGAGCCGCTATAGCTACCTCAGCCTGAAAACTTGAAAAACACTCCATCACTCGTGCGCATGATACATTCGACCCACATTCCAGCTCTGAACAGCGATGTAAACCCTTGAGGGAGTGAGACAATGAATGAAAAAGTTAAGAGAAAATGATATATATCGACCTAAAATAATCCTAGCTCGTAATATTTAATCACGCATTAGACACGTACCTCGCGTACACATATATTTTATTCGAATGATTTGGCTATTGGACAAACTCCAGAGAGATTTTCAGGTCTCATTGAGGATGCTGCATATTTTTTATTTGATTTTTTTTGGATTGATCGAACATGATGATTTTTCATTTGCTGGTGAAGCATACGCATGCGAGGAAAATCTTATTCGTCGCATCGTTCTACGACCAATCCAATAAGAGAGGAGCAAGAGAAGACAAAGATAGGCGCGAAACAATTGTAGGAATCACGAAAAATGTTTTATCATGGAAAAAAAAAAAAAAAAAAAATTATTACGATGACAGCAATAACAGTTATGATAATGGATTTGGAAAATAATGATGAATGAAAACGATGAAAAAATAAAGATAAATGACTCTCAATTAATCCGGAAGATAATCGGTGTACCAAGTTCGTTATTATTGAACGATAAGAGGAGCGAATGTAACAACGATCCCGAGGAAAAAATACTTTCAAACAGAAGAGCGGCTTATCGGATTTCATCAGCATCCGTACGATCTGAAGATTTACTCGGAATAAAGACGCGATAGATATTTATTTATACGTTGATGAACGATGGGTGTGAGCGTATTATGTATTCGCGGTGGAACGAATTTTACGATCCACCTGTTGGATATATGTACCTATACGTGTGTTCGGTAGAATATTATATATTTTCATGTGTGTACGTTTGATCGAAAACGACAATATATTCAAGGTTTGTACATATGCGCATACGTACTTGTTATTCATCAATTTTTCCAGCATATTTTCACGCATGAAAATTAATTTTTCATATACATTTTTTTTTACGCTCTCGTAACATATGTAAATTTCGAGAATTTATGTCGTCGTACCAATTTCCCTAGATCCGACTTTCTAAACATCTTCTCAAGACTCCCGTAAGTAACATTGATTCGATTTTACCGTCCGTCAAGAACAACAAACGTCAGACGAAGTTGCTAAAAATAAATCATGCAATACGTATACAAGACGGAGCGGCGGGCATTCTTGAGTTGCGGTCTTAAGTGGTATTTTGTTTGTCCAACGAGAAGAGTGACTCGTGAAAAGTTTGCAATTCGTCGGCGGGAAGACGTCATCGCAAGCCCGATCGAATACTTGTAATAATAAAAGGGAGCTTAAAAATTTCTCTTTCTCTCTCGCTCTCTTCCTCCCGGGAGGGAGAAAGGAGGGGAGTGTAAAGGATTGCGATGATAACAATATATCGATAATGAGCTGAGTATTATATTGTTTTTTGGATTATAAATATGGAGTCTTGGGTGGATATATGAGCGAGATCCGTTGTAGAGAAATTTCGAGATTAGGAGTAACCATCAGCAAGAGCTCACGCCGGGACTCTTGGAAATACGACAAGTATAAAAGAAAAAAGGATTCATTGTGCATTTTTTTTTCTTTCGCTGGCATCGAACACAGCATCCTCCTGATATAGTATTTTATTTATTCTCTCTTTACCTAATTAGATCCCTCAAGTGAATAAATAATTTACAAAAGCTTAGACCGTCGAGTCCGTGTATTTCCAATTCCCATCCCGATCAAAACAACCGGGCCGTTGGGATCCGATAAATCGCAGGATATAGTCACGTCAGCCCGGTAACTATATACATACAAATGCATGTTACATACAACAAGTATACATAAGATAAAATACCATTTTCATTATTTTTTCCTTCAATGCCGCACGCGCGCGCGCGGGCGCCACACGCCTTTAATCATTCTGACGTATACGGAAAACAACACGTCTCTCTCTTCCTTTGCTTCTTGTTTTCCGTCTTTGTTTACTACATTCTCATTTCCTTATTTTTCCGGAGCCTCATTTTGTTAGGACAGATAGCGTAGTCACGTTTTCCGTATCCTTGAACTTGGCTTTTCTGCTGTATTAGTGTGGGAGAACTCATCCCGACCCTCAATACAGTTTCAAACAGAAATTGTGCAGTTTTTCATATAGGTATTTTGCAATAACAATTTTCTATATACGATCTCGCTGATGGCAGGTTTTCATCGGACATATAACATTTATTCGAAGCTATTGATGATGATGATGGAAGTTTGAAAATGTTTGATATCGCATCGCCATATTTTGCTGCTCCATTGCAAGGTCGAATCAACTTATCGGCATACACGTATATACATATATACAAAAGTACTACATGTCGTGAATTTGTCGTTCTCGTTGCATACGTAATCACCGATGACTCGTATATGTGCATTCATTTACTGCTTATATCGTTGCGCGAATGATTGCTTCAATTCTCGACACTGGCTTCGAGATTCCTCTATTACATTGAATTATGTTGAGTTAATTGGTACCCGCAATGGAGCAAGCTTGGATCTGTGAAAAATTATTTTTATTTTGTTCTCCGCATAGATGCAATGAAATAAAATACTTTTATCGGTGAACGAGGAAAAAAATCAATATTTTACTATCTAATTGAAATCGTCATTCGACCCAGGAAATATTTTCTCGTCTCGTGGACGCCAAGGACTTTTTATTCTAGAACGGGTATATAGCATTGCTATTTTTGTTAACACTTGGAACATCATCGGTTGCCGAAAGTTCTGCCATCGCGAATCCGGGTTGTAAGGATGAATGGAAATAATTGGTGAATATGTCTACGTGTATGTACACACATGCATGATGGAAGGACGACTAGTTTTATCATTTGCAAATACTTTCTCACACTATTGTATTCGCGTTGAAAATAATTCGGACTAGTCGACTCGGGCGCGTCTCATCGAATCGTATTACGACCCACGGTAGCTACGTATACCATATACTATATATTACGACCCTGACTCGATCGTAAGGAAGAAAAGATCGAGAAGGTTCCTCTCGCTCGTGCTGGTCGTTGAAATAATAAAATGATTAGTCGGTATTTGTGACGCCTGAGTCGAATATCGCATTGAAGATCAGGCGTGCAAGTCCCTGGAAAACGAATTTCATGTAGAAAAACTAATACCTAAATTTCTCACGTTTAATGAAAATAAAAAATTCAGAGGATTCGAAGATCGAGGAATTACGGCAGATTTGCACTTTGAGAATTGACTCGGCAACGATTCGTACAGTAGATTTTATTTATGGAAAAGATATAATAATTTATAGCGAAGACGAAATAAAGTCGGTGTAATATTGAATTGCGCTAGAACACATTATTTTTTTTTCTTTTCTCGAGCTGCTGTTACAAATAGATCGTGGATCAGTATCTTCCATTATAGAACGACCTTGACCCGTGACGAGATGAGAAATACGTGGGAGTGAACTTCATAAGTGTCACAGACTCCAGCCCTCAACCAAGGCCATCAAAACTACCCACTAGGAGAAGGAAAAAAAAAGAGATAAAAACTAGAGAACGTATATAACGAGAGAAAAACTTATAAAAGAGTGACCTCGTATCAGGAATGAGGCTGCGGAGTACACACAGGTTGGCTCTTCTTTTACGACTCTCAACACTCTCTCTCTCTCTCTCTCTCTCTGAGCTCTGCTTTTTCGCTGGTTTCATATTATACTCTTTACTCCCTTCTCTCGTCTCTCGGGAGTGGATAAGTGGATTAAATATTGCTTCTCGAGGTAGAATGAAAGTGACGTGGCTAAGAGACATCCTCGATGTATGAGAGGAAAGAGAGAAAAACGCTCCCGGATAGAGGAATGTGTGTGCGTGTGTGTGTGTGTGTGTGTTTACAATAAAGATAGCAGTATTGAGAGTTTTTCATCTGTGAAAAAAAAATTGACGATAAAAACAGCATGATACATCCAAAGGAAGAAGAGTCATCCGAAAAATCATTCACCGCCAATTTTGTTCTTTCGCACCAAATCGATGGTCGGTTTGAAAATCATTTCTCCTTATAAAATTGTCAGAGAACGTTAACAATGCTGGTAATGAAAATAATTGATCGCCGCTTCGTATACATCTCGAACGGTGCCAGACACGAAAAAAACAAAAAAAATGTCGTGCGTAAGGTTTTAACACTTGCGCCGAACTGATAAAAAAATCTTCGTATAGCTCCCCATTAATTACATGTATCAGCATGAATCGAGCTGCGAAAAGAGAGTCAATCAAAGGGAAGAGAGGGAGAGATCGAAAGAGACGGTAACAGACAGTATTACACGTATATGGTATTTATACGCATGCATGGGTTTGTGCTTGGAGGACACGTGCGTGATCTTGGAAAGTTTAGAGGTCATCCGTAAGTGAGGACAGAAAAAAGAGGCCCCCCGACTTTGTGCCTGTCGTTTATTTCGAAACAATCCACCCGCTCCCTTTTCTCTTCTCGTTTGTGCCTAATTTCTTCTCTCACATTTTTTTGCACTTCAACGCTGTCATTTTTTCTTCCCTCTTCTCTTTTGCCCTTCCATTCCCGGTGTCTGTATCGCCCTACAAAACGTTTATCCTTTATTTCGATTTGGCTAGGGATAGAGAAACTCGGCGAGTAACTCTGTTTTCCTCTCTCATTTTCTCACCCCGCAACTCGGAGAAGCCTCACCCTTGACTAAATGACCCTGACCCGGCCTGAGGCTCAACCTAGCTCTTTCCTCTCTCTCTCTCTCTCACCCATTCAACCTCCCCAGCTTTTTCCCTTCTCGCTCCCCTCTTCTTCTCCTTCTGAATCTTTCACCCCGTCCTCTTCATCGATCTACCGAGTCTCACTCGCTCACTTTCCCGCGAATCTCAACGCTCTTTTGTCGCTCTCCGTTTCTCTCCCTCATCCAACATCGCACGATTCACCATCGTTAGGGTCAATCGAACGACCACGAAGTTGGCTGAGCCGCGCGTGCCATCGCCATCGCCATCGAGGTCATCCATCTGAGCGCTACGAGCTTTAAGCTTCTTGTTGGATCGCGTGGATCGCCTACCCGTTCGACCGCAACAAAGGGAGCATCACTGTATTCTTTACACTCGTCGGTATCTTTTCTCGAGGACCATCGCCGCGCCGCGTAACGACTGTACACATCGGATAATTAGAGCTCTCATTTAAAATATAGGAGAAATCGTAATTTCTAATTTCCAAATGTCGCTAAACGCATGCATTTAGTTTATCGCGTATTATGAAATTCGCATATTCGTCGAGGACGCCAGGTCGGGTGTAAGGTGTCAAGGTCATCGTGCAAAAGAAAAATGGCGCAATTAAAAAAGAGTCATTCGTACGAGTCTGCGTTTCAGCTGTGTCCTACCGAATTACGCTTTTCATATACGTTATATATAGTAGACACGTTTCACCCCTTGACATATCGCGTATAAAAAGGGTCAGTCCGGTAGGTAATTAATCTAATGACTGCAGCTTTGCTCACGCTAATGGCTCTCTGCCTCCCGCTTTTGCCACAGATCTATAGATCTGCATCTACGTGCGTGCATACGGCTTCGCGCTTTGTCCGAGTCATGAGTGAATTTCATCGAAAAGCACACACTGAAAAAAATGACCTGGCTGAGTCGAGTGTCGACTAAATTCAATTACGATTTATATTTGCCTGAATAATGCCGAATATATTAGTTGGATCAAAAAATTATTTTTCAGTCACAAGAAATATTTGGTTGACACAGAGCAGAGTTGGTTTTTCAGTGCAACGAGAGGCCTCTGACGGATATAAAAAAATATTTTATATACTATGCGCGTGCATAGAGAGAAAAAAAAAGATGGATAGCACGTTTCTGTCGATGAACTCGACCTCGACGTCGTAGTCTGTCTGGGTAACTCAAAACGGTCATTGAAGGACGAGCGCGCCAATATATCATTTACAATTAGACAGAGAACGGCAGGTGCACTTGGATGAATTCGATTGAAATTAATATGCTACCCGAAATGCCTATACGTATGCAAAACGCTGGTAGTTGGTAGTTTTTCTGTTCCACAAATGATCTTACTTTTTTTTAATTTTATTTTTTAATGCTTTCTCTCATTGCTTCTCTCTGTACGCGCGATTTTCACAATTCCATTATTTCGTACTCTATACAGGATGATGTTAGAAACACGAAATTCACCGGATAGACGAAGAAAAGTAGGTAGAGGTGCTCGCTCAAACGCATAATGCGATAAACCCTTATTGCTTTTCTCCGCGCACCAATCGCTATTTAGACGCGGGGAAAAAGAATGTGTTATTGCATTGGAAACAAACAAATATACGGAGAATGCGCGTATCAATAATAATACGAGTGAGATAATTTTTATCGATTTTTCAGTTGTTGGGACTGAAAGTTGTGACAAGCTTTACACAATGATGTAACTATCTGTATCAAACAGTCGCGATTCCGGAACAAAAAATATACCAACCGAGTACGACATATTGAATCCCGATTTTCTCGACGATGAAAAAAGTTGGCCAACTATTTGATTTTCACTGGAAAAAATACAAGAATTTTAATTTCGGTGGTTTCATTTTTTTTGTTTCTCCGACGAAGCCTGAAGAATAGAGACAAATCTAAAAACATTCGGTCCATACAGCTGTCCAGATGCTGATAATTGAGTTACAACTACGTTTCGATTTTGAAAATATTTTTCGAATCGAGCCGAACTTTGGGTTGCTCGCTCGTTTAGTTTATATGACCTGCTCTCATATTTTCATATTTCGTCAAGTTCAAAGTGAGTCTTTATTGTTGATGGATCGATAGCGATATAGAAAATCCCCGATGTGCTTTCATTGCCTTTGATATATGTTTTTATTTCTGTTCCCGTTATTGGTTGCTCATCTTTCGTAGTGTCAATATAGCCGGTTTAGTGCACCGCCGCAGCCTCGGTGTTCACCGGCAGGCTGGATCGATCCACCGAGTATAAACGAATAGCATATCTCGGCTTCTCCGAGCTGCCATAGTTCTCTCGGTGCAACAACCCACGCACTGACCTCACGCGTCCTTGTGACAGCGAAGGACCGGAGTGGCTTTTGCGCTATCGGCTCGAACCGCCCCGTTCCAGCGCTCGCTATCCAAATGGCTTTGCCTGCCGGAGGACCCTATGACCTTTCATCCTATTTCGTCATTGCGTATTATCATAAAATTACAAGACTCGTCGCGGATATTTTTCTTTTGTACACATTCTCCGTTGTGTTCAAATGCCTCCATCCTATCCGTTCCGTTGTTAAGGAATTTACCATTTTCTCTTTTTATTGAAAAAACATTTCATTTTTCTAACAATAAGTGACGTCGCGGTTGGTTACACACTGCAATGTGAACATAGTAATATTTCGCGTTAAATAATATTCTATTTATCTTTATATTTCGAATAAAAAAGTATTCAGTCTCTATTTTTCGGGAAAAAATGTTTTCTTTTTTTTTCGTGATTAAAGATTAAGAATATGTTATTGGATATTTTGGACTGGCAATTGGGCCGTGCGGTCATCATCCACCATCGCGCGAGTGTCATTCAGCTGCAATATATTCGTATATACGTGTACGCGTATGCGTGTGCGATATGACGTTTATATCGCGGGATCGAAAGATGGGAGTCAATTAGAAGGGTTAACATTCAATTTCCGGTAAGTCTCGGATGGACCATGATCGCGGGTCGAATCGAGCAACGTATTATGACCTCCGTATTGTCCGAAAGAGGGGGAGGGAGTTTATCTGGAAACGAGGGCGGGAGGGCGAGTCTCGCAGAAAATGAGAATGCGATCACTGTGCTTCGTCCAGCAGCAGCAGCAGCAGCAACAGCAGCAGCAGGGTATGGGAAATACAAAGCGATGCGGTGTGTAGAAGCTGCTGCTTCTGCTCGCGGTGATGAATGGACGTGATTCAGCGAGATTGTTATCGATATTTTGCATCCCGAGTCGATGCAAGACCCTATCCGACAAATGTACACGCGAGACTGAGTGAGTCAAGCTGATTCATCGAACTGCCATTTTATCGCATAACGTATGGTCGCGCTGCTTGCTCCGAATCTGCTCCGCATCGAACCTTAAAATAAAATCCCATCTCCCGTTTCTCGCACTGCACGACGAAAAAAAAATCGTTGCCAAGAAAAATTACAATCGTAAGAGCAGTTGATAGTCCCCGAGCGAATGGTACCAAGCTCTTTTGAGCTAATTATCGGCTGCGATGTAAATGGAGGATACGTGTGTAGCAAAAATTGAGCCAACGCTATATTATCCAATGAAACATTTATTACATGCAGCTTGCTGCTGGGTCGACGAATAAATAAATGAACCGTTGAATATGCAAACAATATACTTAAAATGACCATCGCATTTGCCATGCGACCGGCATTTCGCGGTTTTTCGCAATTTGTTGCATCGAATGCAAAGTTTGATTTTCATCGTCATGATTCAGAAAAAATGGATACATATGTATACGTCACATGTATGGAATACATGTATTCTGGCCCTGAACTTTTCGACGGTATCGTCCTTGGGGAGCGCACGTGTGTATACGGCGATTGATAGCGGACAAAAGTCCGTATAATGGGCTCGAATGAAAAGGGTGGTCACGTCGTCGTTGTGATAAATATACACGTTTGCCAAAGGGATTTTCATCACGGACAAATGTGATATATAACGTACACCTAAAGACACTCTTGAGTATACGTATTTTGAATCTCACATTGACCTAATTAAGTGTAAGCTGTAGAAAATAAATTCTTTTACATCGAGCAGTTTGATAGCTCATTTTCTTCCTTCTCCGTTGAGCAGTATTGGGACCGTGCATGCTCAACACTCTCACCCGAGTGAGAATGTGTAGTCGTGTACATACATACGTTTTTTACTGGGAAAATGCCTTTTCCGGCTATTGGCGTCGCCACCAGTATGCATATACACGACTACACTTTCTCACTTTGGTGAGTGTGTATGGGTGTGCACGGAGCGAATACATATGTAGTATAATTTAAAAGAAGCGTCATGTGCGGATAAAGCGCCGGTTGTCTCTGAAAAACTATATATAGCGATTCTTCTTAGAAGTTATACGTTGTTGTTGAATTATTGATCATGTCCAAAAAACGGGTGGTGAATATTCGTTCCCATGAAAATTTGTCGCTCTACGGAAAAATGAACTTTTTGGTATATACTCGGTATTCACAACGCTGCGAGTACAAACGAGCGACTCTCTATAAAAAGCAACCCCTACAAATCCCCACATGCAGTCTGTGTTTTATACAGATACTCGGGAAACTGTCAGCCGCATTGTTTTTCGTATATATTATAATTATAGTATAGATATAGGCAAACAGTGCGCGGCGGTCAGTTGCCCGCTGCTTCGGAAAGTATCAGCACCGATGAAATTTTCCACTCGAACCCTTTGACAAACACACTGAGCTTCGATCGACCGTGACAGTTAAATTGGAGTTAGGTATATACCGCACAAACTCTCGTAATATGTACCAATGAATCGGCATTGTAGGATAGACCAATTTGCGATAACCGCGTCATCGGGAATTTGACAATGAGAGTAATTTTTATAATTTATCCGATGCGAAAAAAATGGTGCGCAGTTTTTCGGAATATCGAACATTTATTCAATCCATCTTTGTTTATTTTTTTTATTTTTTTGTTCAACAGCAAAGTGTATCGCATTACGCCGAGGTTATAAAATACGTAAGAGTAGAAAGTCTCGTCGGTTGCGCGCGGTGTAAGTTTGAAAAGGGGTCGCACCTGCCGCCGGCTGGCGGCACGCTTCTGGATTCAACGTTGTGGTACAACCAAATGAAATCTGCTGCTCCCTCTCAATAATAGCTACACCTGTATTATCCATGCGGTATGAAAATATCGAGGCCCAAGAATCCGTTATTTGGGATTCGATTCGAGGCATCATTATTCGCAACCCCCGGGCGTCACTGCTTATTCGCTCGCGCAACGGTCATTGCTGTCTTCATCGACTTTATCTATAGAAATGGCACGTCCTCGCGTGTGCGGAGGTCATTCGATCGGAATAAGGTGTGAATATAACCGTTCGGAAAATCGTACGAGATCCATCCAACGATAGCAAAACTTCGAGTGGCTAGCGGGTAAGAAAACATTTTGTCACCAATAGTTTTCGATATTTATTTAGCTCGCTCCACGCTATTTTCTGAAATGTTGCAATATAAATAATAATACCGACGACGCGGATAATATTATTACAAGTATTATGCAATTCTTTGTTTCTACTAAATTCAACGTTATTTTTTCGGTTTATTGACTGCGGTAATCATAACAATAATAATAATAATAACAACATTCGGAGCAGGTGGTGCATGGCGAGCGCCATACATTCGGACCTTATTTTCACACCTGCTCGGTCGAAATTTTTTTCTTACCACTGACCAGGCGGTGGTAAAAAAAATGAAGCACCGTAGTGAACCATAAAAAAAAGGCCGTTCGACATGAGCGTTAATTGGGTCGCACCAGTTTTACCACAAAGGGTGGTTCACTTTTTTTTCCTAGTTGCATATATGAGAATGCGTTACCTCGACCCACTGGCATTAAGTGTAAGCGAACGATGTATTTCTGTGAACATAACACACTTATTTAACCGCAAAAACACATAATGCTAGGCGTCAATAACGTTCAACGGAATTACAGAGCTCTCTCATGATGTCAGCCGCGTACAGCGGGCCTTGAGGAATTGAGTGAAATTGACCCTCGACCGTTCATCATAGTAGTTTCAGTAGAGAAGTCACGAAACGATCGATCGATTTTAATACGGTTGACGACTTTTTATTTATTTCCTATGATTGATCGGATTGCATGCTCAGCACAGAGAAATACGGAGTTATGACATCATCATTTTTATTTTACTTGTTTTCTTTAAGCGCGAGATCAAACCCAATGTTATGTTTATTTCGAAAGCTTATATACTCGAAAATTGAAAAATGAATAAAACATTCTCAGAGCCAGGGTGAGAATAAACTCTTCCAAAAATTGATCCCCGTGACGGTGAGCGAGCGGCAGCTGATGATTAAATATTTATGAATCAAGCTGATTTCGTAGGTATATGCAAATGTTTTTTATTTCAACGCACAGCGGAACTTATTAAGGTCCTTTTGTAAGTAAGAAAGAGGAATATAGGTCACAGTTTGTACCGTGGTGAGATGGGGGTGACGGAGCAGCGACAATATACATGCATGCACCCAACAACTCTTTAATTCTTCTGTCCTCATTGCGGTAGTCAGCCCTTCTGCCATTTTATAGCCGCGCGTAACATATATACATCCGAAACGCCACGAAGCGAGAATAAAAGTCCCCGTACGTAACGTAGACATGTGCCGAATGCACCAGGGGTGTCCGCCGGCTGACACATCAGGATCCAGCAAAAAACCGAACCAACCTCGGAATTTCCTAACAGCGGTGGTTTACGTACAACGTACAACACCTGGTAGCACCGTCTATGGCTCTCCTTCTGCATGGCAGTTACTTATGTTCGAAACTTCAATTGCCTACGTTACGCACTCTCATAAATGGTGCATGGCACGTGGCAGATCGACCGCGGCCGCGACATTTTGATAGGCATCGAATAAAATTCGAGGTTCAAATACATCGCGTTTTAAAAATATAATTTTTGAGACATCTTTCTTTTATCGATCGGCGGGATTCATTCGAATGTACGGCATAGTTTTCCTTTTATCCGCCAAGTGTCTCATTCATACCGCTGCACATACGCCACGGCGAGCGGAAGGACCTCATGTCGCCCGACTACGAGTAGCACAGGTGGTCAACCTACCCAAAAAACGGCTGGAAGATGGAGAGATGACGCGCATCCGTACATGTATACGCACGCATATTAACTGCCGAACAATGTTTCAAGTCTCTGCGGGGTCGTGCCTTGTCCATCTTTCGTACGCTGAAACAAGCACGAAAGGACATTATTCCCAAGCCAGCACGCGGCGGATCACCTTGGTTCGTGGTGTCGAATTATTATCCCACACCCTGAAAGTCTTACCCGGTCCCAAAAGAGTAAGTTGTCCGTAGTCGCAGGTCACGCTCGTTTTCCAATTGTGTTTTTACTCCAAAACCTATGCGTGTAGATTTCGATGTCTCGCATCGACACCTTCAACAATGTATCGGATCTCTAATCATCCGGTGGACCACCCGAAATAAACGTCGCCGGGATGCGCGGCCTCGACGAATTATTGTAACTCGAGCCCGAGAGCGCCGTAGACAGTTTTCTCGAACGCTGCTGCACTCTCCACTCTGCGTTTATTATCATTATTATTGTTATTGTTATAATTATGTGGGTATGTGGTTGATGCTGGAGCAGGATACGATATATCGGATAATTTGCACTTGGTAAAGAACCTTCCTTTGTCTCCGCTCATAAGCTTTGTTGTCTGAACACTTTTTCGGACGCGGAGTGAGATCAAATGATGAGAAAAAAAATCGATTTCTGCGAGTGCCGTATATACTCGGGTTGGATCGGTATACGGAAGTATATACAAAAAAGTTGTGCATATAAATATAATGACAATCATTCTGTGCGAATTAAAAATATATTTTACCCGCGCACTCATTTCCCTATAATAAAATGGTTCATCGCTTATCTAATGGAATTATCCGTATGTGATTATACTGGGAATACAGAGTTAATATCATGATTATCCTTGATCCTGACGAATCTCGCATTTTCATGCTGTTTCACTAATAACCAATCGGAGTATTTCTCTTTCTCCATTGTTCGTATTCTTGGCATGTCGAGTTGATTGATCGGATAATATACTCGTGTACTCGAATGATTACCAAGAAATCGATTGTGTATTGTCGAATATAAGCCAGCGTTTCTGTGAGCGAACCCGTTATTTTCCGTAATTAAGAAAATACTCGAAAAGCATACATAGACACACGTGTGAAGCTTCGCGAATGCTGATAAAAAGGGTGAGGTGCGCAGGATCCGGACTAAAATCAACAGGTTAAGTGACGCAAAGCCTTGCGTGGGACGAAGACAAACTCAGAGTGGTGGGTTCGTGATGGCCGTGATGGAGGCGTGCCTGCGCGTGCGAACTACTGTGAAGGTTACGGAAGAAACGGAGAGTGTTGGCACAAGGGGCGATTTTGTTTGTATATAGGAGAAGAGAGACCCTTTGCTGGGGCTGCAGTTATTGCTGATGAGAGAGGACGTACGTATGTAGTATAGTAGCGGGAGGAGGAAAAAGCGAGAACAGGAGAGAGAGAGAGAGAGAGCGAAAGGTAAATCGTAGCTTCTTGTGTGTGTGGTATGAGGCAAGACCACGAGCTGATGTACGGGGTGCCAAGACCCACCCCGAATGCCCTAGGACTGACATTGACACTGGCCCCATCGATCTACTTTCTACCTCTAGCAAGCCCCACCCCTTCATCTTTTCACTCTTATATAAATATATGAATATACAATCTAGGTATACTACATGTATCCCCCCCCCTCCTCCCTCCCCAATCGCTATCCTTCTCCTCTTGCCAATTATACCTCTGAGCAACGAGAAACTCCTATTTCTTACAGAAATAGATTCAAATATTTCCTTTGGCCTAATGAGCGATGGTTGAGAATAAATCGACATACATTGTTGCGTTATACGGTGGTACCGTCCAACAGCCTCCCCTGAATGACAGTGGAAGACTACCGGGATATCCTTGTGTGAGTTTCATGATGCTTGTAATTTCCCTGGATGTAGAATCAGAGTGATGATGGGAGCCATTTTTGAAGGACGAGATAAAAAAAAAATCAAAGGAGTAAAAAGGAATAAAAAAGGAATAAAAAGAGGGTTCAGAATTGAATATAAAATATAAAAATTAGTATCGTTATATGTCTCATGGAAAAGAATTTCTCGTACATTTGGTTGTTTAAAATACCTTTTTATATTTTGTACTGTTGTATACAACGCTTGTATTACGGGATATATTCCTGCGCGGGGAAATGTTTATTTTCATTTCGCAATATTCGTTTTTCATTCGTGTAAGCAGATCACTTTGAGAAAGCTTTATAATAGCCAGAGGGCGGCGGTTTCTCGTGGTACGTGAACTTGAAACTCGGTGGCACTGAAAGGGGTGGGCGCACGGGTGGTAGTTCCGTACAAGGTTGGCTGCCGAGCATTGCATGAGCAAGGGTCAGGGTCAGCAACGCTGCTCGTTCGAACATCTAGTGGAAAGAGAAAATAGAGAGGAGAAGAGGGAAAGACGAGAGGACGTGTAAGTTTGAGGTCGCATGCTCACTCACCTGGAAAGTATATATAATGATAAATAATAGTTTATGCAGTATTTAACTTTTGCTATACAAGTGGCCAGAGATACTCTCTTCTATTCGTTTTGATTCAACTTTTATTCCCATATTTCCAAAGATATAGTATAGTATAATTAATCTTTACCAACTCGAACTGTATTATTGTACAATTGGCATATTTCTAGATAGGATTCGTTATGGGTATATTTTTTTTCCTTCATTTTCCATTATGAACGATTGAACACCCCCGGGTGGCTCATTTATTTATATTGTTGGCGGATCGTCCTAAAAATGGATCGTTGCAGATATTAATAGTGATTAACGATTGATAAATAAGGGTGAACGATACTCTGGTAGCGAGATTGCTCGGTTATCGCCATATACGACTGACTAAATCGGGTGGGCGTACTCGAGTCGACACGAGCCCAGAGAGGATCCCGGAAGGTTTTAGCAAGCGTGCGGCCGCACAAGTAATCACGAAGGATAAACCACGAGTCAAGTGTTCGATAATGATGTTACATAGGGAAGTGGGCTTTTGTGCGTACTAGATTGAGTACATTATATATATACTATATATATATAGGTATAAACGTATGGCACACGCGGCACTCGCGTCGTGCTGCGTACAGGTAATTGGAAAATTGCACGTAGCTGCGAGACTAAGTTTCATATATACGTATTGCATACACACGGGGTTTCTCTTTCCTAACTCGATGATAATTGATTGCGAGCAATATTACACAAGGGAGAAAGACGTGAACATTAAGAATATTGAAAAAAATTCAAGTGAAATGTCCTCTGTATATTGCGTGCAATACGTATACTGCACCGTTCATCTAATCGGGTTACGTGCGTTTCTTCACCAAACGCACGTTTATGCTCTAAAGCTGCTGTGGCTTTTTGCATGTATGCACACATACACCTAGGCACGAACAAATTGTCAATATATAAGCTCTATAAATGGATTTTATGGTCGAGCATTGCACGAGATCGTCGAGTCTCAACGATCATACAGATACGGATATGTATGAAAAATGTCGGATTATCCGCGTATATGCGCGCGTGTGTGCGCGCGGTTAAATGTTATCGTCTTATTGTTTTCCTCAATGCGAATTGTATCGTCGTTCCGTCGTTCCGTCGTTGTTGGAACGCGAATGCTGCACCGACCATCAGAAAACTCGAACCACACAGGACGTTGTATTATTAATTTATACGACGATGATAACCGCCTGACTGTTGACCTTGCGTGCGTACCTCACAATTCGGTTTATTCTTCTGATGAGTCACGAACTTGTCGATACGGCTATTTGCATTTTGTAATCAAAATCTGCGACGATGATCCTTCGTGTAATACGTCTTTCATATTTCATTCGAACGATGTACATTTTTTTTTTCCTAAATACGTGATTTCTAAATTTCAGCTGCAATATCAGAGAATAAAAAAGAAAAACAATGTATACGTTTGAGTTCGATTTTATAAATTGGAATCAATGAATTCGGTTAAAAATAGCTCATCGACCTTTGCCGATTGCCGGGCAATTCTGCCAAAAGATGTAGGTATACATATTATTACAAATATTTTGAAGAACGAAATGAAAGTATTGGGATGAAAGCGCGTGCTAAACTTAATAACCTTCCGAGTGCCGTTCGCAAGCTCGATCACGTACCAATTCAAAACGTGACGTGCATGAAATACCAAATTCTATAAGCTCTTCGAATAAAAAAAAACTGCGTCGTAGTCCATAACCCATATATTCTCAATTAATTTAGATTTATTAATATCGAAATTTATTTGTAAACAAAGATGAAATACAATTGATTTAATATATTATATTCAATCCATTTTTAATTCAATATTCTTATTAGATATTGCGAATATCTAATCTAAGATATTTGATATCGATGAGCATCGCGATATACTAATTGTAAGTAAGATGTTTAATTTATTGATACATAATACGTCGGATGCAAAAATATGTTTTCAGTGACTTTGATTTTTTTATTTTTTTGACGTCGAATTGAAAATTTTGTCTAGAGATTAATCCAACTTTTGGCGCGTAATACCGTTGCAATGCGTGACCAATTGTTCATACGGCCATACGGCAGATCGGTTACAGTTCCAACGAGGTCACGTCGAAGAAAATGTTTGTAAAATATGCCACTCGGTTTTGTTACCTCGACACACATAACTGGTCGTGACGAGGGTATAACAAAAGGGTGATATATGCATATATGTATACATATACATATATACGAGTATAGAAAAAGCGTATACACGAATGCTGCACCTTCGATACAGTTCGAGATTGCCAAGCGACGGTGATAAAATTTGTTAAACACATCGTCAAGGCCGACAGCGAAGAAAAGCTTCGTTCGTATTATTGCCGATATCGAACGGACGACCAGTTCAACCAAAAGTATCGCCCACTTACTTTTTTTTTTTTCATCCACTCTCTCGTCGTAAACTCGTTCAATCGAAATAGGCCACAAATATTAAGTGGAACTTGCTATACTTACGGATTAATGGTCTCGTTTTGGAAAAGCTCAACATTTTTTACGGGGCATTAATAATTTTATAGCATTTCTAATTTCATGGGAAAAGAAACGCTGAAAAATACTGTCGATGCTTCATTTGATTATTCGGATTGGAGTTTTTATAGTACTCGAGAAGTTGAGAGAAGAAATACCATTTCGAATTTTTGGAACTCGAAACAGTTTCGGTAGTCAAGCTCATAGGCGAGAAATACATACCGCTGAAAAGAATTTTGATGATCGGAGAACGATGTAAAAAAAAACGGTATCCGGTGAAAAAAAAAATCGGAAAACATATTGATAACCGAGAAAGAATTAATTGGATTGAGGGGCCAAGAAGAGCAAAGTGCATGTGGCAATGATGATGCGTTTGCGAAGAGAAGCGAAAGAGGGGATATATATCTCGGTAGAATCCCCTTGGCAGAAGTATGTGTGTTTTTAGCTTGCTTTTTTTTTACGTCTGCCGAGAGTGACGGGACAAGAGGATGAGTGCGTTGCCCTATACTCGCGGCGACGACGACGACACTGCGAGTCGACCGTCAACAACAAAGAGGAAAGAAAGCGAGAACTAGCTTCGTGTCTCTCGTACGCACACTTTACGGATAAATGCACACGCAAATACGCGTGTCATACTTATTTCTTTGAGCTTTTATCTCGTGTCTCATTGTCGTATGCATTGCAAAAAGTTTCCCTTTCCTCCTCCTCCTCCCCTTCCTTCTCGGAGGGACGATCGGACTACGAGTTCAGAAATCAACAAAACTATCTTTGTATCGATTCAACGCGGTGCTGGACACTGCAATCCTTTGCCTCGAGTTGCCGAAGTCGCTGTGGGATTACAAAACGCTATTGTCAGTGCATGCATTGTAAACGATTTGAAAATAGAATAATTTAACAAAGTCGAAGCTTTTACAACAAAAAAATAGCTTACGTATCGTTGCATGGAGAATTTATGACCCGACCCAAAAGTCGTAAAAAGTGTATGACCTCGTTGAAGAGCCGAGTCGTAAGAAGCTGGGAGAAGAAGTCGTTCTCCGCATGCTGAGTAACAATAAAATGTGAAGAAATTTGAATTTGTCTAGCTCGTAGAACATAGTTGGTAAGGATTTTAATGAGATCTTTCAAGAATTTGGGTCATCATTCATTTTATTCGGTAATTACAATAATGTGTCGATCGAGAGAGAGAGAGAGAGAGAGGAGTATGGGGCGAGGGCGGCGACGGTTTTTAAGTTATTTTTTTTTTGGGCGTCTGCAGTCTGGATGTACGGCCGGTCATTCAACCCCATGCTTCTGCTTTCTGCTGCACTCATTGTCTATTTGTGTGGGTTCATGCGTGTATGATGCACCGGGCGATCCACGGGCGTATATATACCCGTGCAGCCCTGCATTTCTCCCTATACCCTTCTTTCTTTCTTTCTTTCTTTCTTCCTTTCTTCCCCTCGCGATCTCGTTTTGTTCCTGGCCACTCTCATCTTCGGAGATCTTTTCCATCCTTTTCTCTCGCGCTTGTATCTTTCGCAGCTGCCTTTGGAGAAGAAAATCCCTGGCCGAATAAATAAGCCTCGTGTTCGACATCGCCGTAAAAATATTTCGGATTGGAATCAAGGACCATCATATAGTATAACCGAGTTAATTTATATCCCAATGTACTGAATTTTATAATAAATTTTCTTACGATATGTTTTCGCGTTATGAAAAAAGCCTTCGATAGAACATTATTTGAGCTCGAATCAATGACTCACGAAATAATCGTTTCGCATATCATTATACTACATAATTAATTCGAGCTAATAATTTTGTACCCCAGATATTGCTGGCTTACGATGATTCTAAAGAAAATAAAAAGGGACGAAGAATTGAGCAAAAAAAATGTTGACGCGGGTGGGTTGCTATTATCGAAAAATTTTAAGAGGAGTAGAAGCAACGTATATACATATAAATATAGTATATGTATATGGTATATGCCTGGTAAGGTTGATCCTGGAACGGAGACCGCAGCGAAGGAGAAAAGCAAACGCCGGGAAAGAGCAGAGCAAAAGAGGATGGAGGAGAGAATGGACGGTGCGGGACGATGCAACGTAAACGGGCGTTTATACCGCGGCGACGAAGAAAAGGGATGCACCGACCTTGGAGGGATTTTTGCGTCTACCACGGTGCATTAACCCGACGTTGTTCGAACGCGAAGAGAAGCGTGGCCGCGCACGGCTTGGCGTGCGCTCGTTCGCAGTTTTCTTTCTTCCTCTTATTCCCGATCCTTCGAACCCCGTTCCTCTAATCCCATGCTCCAGAGAGAATAGGTGAGTCGGCGGTCCCTCATGTCCCTCTTTCTTGCTCAATCGCCCCCTTCCCCCGTGTTACATACATCTCCTTTTTCTCTTTCCATCTTTGTCACGCATGCTCCTCGTTTCGCTGAGCCCTGCTTCTCGTCCGCGTCCTTTGTGCCTTTTAACGTTTTTTTGACGTCGGGCCCGAATGGAGTCACGATAAGTCGGGACGGTGACTTTTATTTCCTTCAAATACGCATATGCTTCGGGACGAAAAATTGGCTCGCCAACGACGATTAAATATATTTTCTTTTTCGTTTCATCAGGCTATCAGGCAAAACTGATTTATTGGCTGAATTAAATTTCAATTGAATCTTGCGAGTTCGCTGTACCCTCTTGCATGCGTGCGAGAAGAAGAGTACGCGAAAAGAGATATACAATCAAAAGGGATGTCTTTCTCGGGGTGAGGTGATAGCCCCGACATAAAAGTATGCCTGCGCGTAACTGCAATTGACGACGCGGTAGCAGCACATGGGTCGCGTGTGTTCAATGGCTTTTTAGTTAATACAATAGCTCTCGTTTTTATGCTTTTTTTTCGGCGTATTTCGACTGTCTGGAGTGCTCCTTTCGAGCATGCAAGCAAAACCCGAGGTGATGAAAACTCGGGTAATGGATTTATTTATATTGTTCATTGTGCTCAAGATGCTGAGATATACTCTTTTTCAATCTTTCATTATCCCGAAATTTTATGTGATGCAGTTTTCAAAGGAATTGTAAAAAAATCCCATAATTTTCGTCAATTTGTATATCGCCTTGTTTTTATTTAGTTGAGAATCCGTTCGGTACCTATTTCTCATCGGTGATGAAATTTCTTAACAAAAATATCGTCCCAATTCGATTTATCTTGCCACGAATCCTATTCCGCGAAGAGCGTAAAAATAAGTGGCGAGATACGATTTTTTTTTCCGCGCGACTGTTCGGAAGATAAATTTCCTCTTCTCATATTATAATTATGGAAGTAATGAAAAGATTTTGAGTAGCGTCAGTTTTTTTTGGGCAACTGAATCGATGATTCTTCGTTGAGATCGAGTGTGTAATAAATAAATGGAAAGAGCAGGGGATCGCGGTGAGCTAGCTCGCGGTGAACCGAAGTGCAAATCCGGAGCAATTATTGACTCGAAGGTTATTCTGCTCGGTGAGCGCTCTCGATCGAATATTAGCCTCGAGGAGCGCAGGGGCTCGTCCACGAGGGTAGAAGAAAAATGCAGGTGAAAGTGTATGTGCGTGCGTGGGAGTGAGATGCATGCGACCTCGAAGGGCGCGGCTCGGAGCAGAACCGCGTCTTCTCGGACTTGCAGGGCTTTCTTTCTTCTTCTTCTTCTGCTCCTGCTCCTGCTTCTGCTACAAAGACTAGACCGAGGCTGCCCTTGTGCCTAACCGACCTTGAGACAGCTCGGTCTGCCCTGCCCTGACTCTCGATCGGCCCGGCACAGACCGCTGAGCGCATCCTCTTTTTTTCATCCACTTTTTTACTCTTATTTTGCTCTTTCGTTCTCCTCTCTCTTACGTCCCTCTTTCTTCCCTTTTCTCTTGCAATTAACAAAAAACATGCATGATCGAATAATAAAAACGAAGTGAAATACTTGGTTTTTGCATTATTTGCATGAATAAATGTAAAACTAAGAAATATATTGAAGGATAAGCAGATTTCTGTATACTATATGCATTTGGAGATAAGGACGAGAAGGAAAAAAAAATATATTGTTTCCGCCCGGGATCGAACCGGGGACCTTGTGCGTGTGAAGCACACGTGATAACCACTACACTACGGAAACGGATTGTACGAAAGAGGCATTCCGAAGTTGGAATTGTGAATAGACAATTCTTTATAGAGGAATAAACTATACACAGAGACTTTCCATAACTTTCGATGCATTTTCTTGTTCATTTGGTCACTTGAAAAACTCTCAGCGACGTTTTTACAGTTTTTCGATCAAGTACGAATTGGCCAATATTTTATTTTTTTAACACGCATTTTAGTTTCATCAGTTTGGACGAAAACATTCGAGTTTTGGGCTGTTCTGTGTTGAGTCAATTACAAGTTTTGCAATACCTCAAAATATGTTGTCAACCAAAAGAAAGAAAGAAAACCAATGATCCTCGCGGCTAATCCATCGGTTTGGTAACCGACAACAAAATATCCGCTGATACGGTACATTTGTAATTCCATTTTAATGTTGCCAATTCAATGCGTATTTGAATAGAAATACATGGGAATACGTGCAATACGAGAATAATAATATTTTGTCTCACTGCAGACATACTTTGCCGCCGATATTTTGTCTTTGGGTCAGAATGCGCGTAGTGGCCTATCATAATTTCTATACATCCGCGATGAGCGCGAATGTATCTCGATTCTTGAGGATAAGGTTAAAAAAAAAATCATGTATTTGGAAAAACGCTTCAATTTTTCTGAGAAAAGCTCTATTTTATTTCACGGTAAATCACGATAGGAACGCGTGAACGCGAAGTAAATACAAATTGGATAGACTCGAGAACACCGCGCTTACGTTGTGTCCTGTGAAAAACTTTTACTTGTGCCGCAAAGGAGAAAGTACACGTTCGCTCGATGATTTATCCAACTAATGCGTGCAAGAGAAGTCAATTCACACGCGACTAAACGTTTCGAAACGTACAAACGAATAGAAAAAAAAAAAAGTACATTTTGTTTCAGTTATCTTGACGAATAACAAAAAAGTTTAGATATATCATGCAATTTCTGTATTAAAAAGTTTTGTTGAAATGTTGAAAAGGCAACCTGCACTTACACGTTGCAAAACTGTATACACGAGAAAAAGTGACGAGCGATTTTGTTTGTATTTCACGAAGAGAAGAATTATACGAAGCATCCCTCGACATACTTTCGAGTATTTGCGCGGGAAAACGTGTAATTCGCCTGCACCATCGTTCGCATTCCATTTCCTGGTTTAAGCAATGATCTGCTGCGAGCAGCTCTCGCGGCTAATGACCGCGCTCTCGGAGAGCGCATATTGCGTTACATGCGCTAAAATGTGGCTGCTACGAAGCCATAGAAACGGTACACGATTCTGTTGCATCGCGTTCGACGAGGGGACTTTGGTCTAGCGAATATGTCCTCGCCGTCCAAACTTTCCCAATGAAGCGTAACGAGACTAATAAAAATGCTCATTCGACGCACTCATATATTTTCTTTCATCCAATTTTATTGGCACGTTCTCGTAATCGCGAATCAATTGATATAATTTTCTTGATAAAAATTTCCCAAGCGAAAGTATAAAAAACTATCCGATCAAATCGGTGAAAAATATAAAAAATACGCTCGTAAAAGTAGTCGCGCGACATAACGTTATGCGAACATAATGCTGCGAGTAAATTATGGATGTCTGCCAGAAAAATAAACTAAAATGATGGTATCGGAGAAGGCCAGGAAGTTGAGTTTGATATTAAGAATAGGCGGAATATATAAATAGGCGAAACTGACCTCGTTAGGATCGATGTTGACGAGGAAGAGAGAAAGGAGTAAAAAGTTGGTTCGACTAATTTATCCGTCTATTCTTCTCGAAAGGTGATGAAATATTTATCAAGTTCCGGTTTTATTATTTTGGCTATATAGCTTCGGAAAAATTTCAGGAAGTGCGTTAACATACTTACAGCACAGGATTGAATTTCCCCGCATACGCGTTACACATGCGTCGAGTCTCGTTTCCTGCAAAAAAAACAAAAAAATAAAAAAAAAACATACCACCGCCAACCCAATTATTCACTGCGGGGCAAATAAAAGCGAGAGAAGAAACTTTGACGATAAAGAAAGAGAAAGATCGAAAAGTGGGGGCTGCCAGATAGAAAGTAGGACGAGTGGAACTTTCAGTTTCACTGTGTACACAAACAAACACTCACGGTGTCTTTTCACTCGGCTCGCGGTCTCGGTAACCTCTATTCGGTGACAGCGAAAAAAGAGCGGCGAGAGAGAGTGAAAAAAAAAGAAATGAATAAGAATGGCTACGTTGATACGCGCAGTAAGATCGTTGTCTCTGGTTTTGCTCCGTTTGCGTATAGCAATTGTACGCGTCGCTAAGCCAGAAGAGGCTGTTTCACCTTTTCAGTTTGTGCTCGTTACAAGAGCTTGACAGTCCCTCGACTGGAAGACAAAAAAGATTTATGCGCGAGACTCTCCTCCTTACGTATTTCCTTTTTTCCCTATACCAATACCAAACATCCATATTATACGTATACAATAAATTTATAGGTATATATGTTAGTGTATCAAAGTACAGCGATCTTATCCGTCCACGTGAAGCGAAAAGAAACATTTCGAGTGGATTTTGCGTCTAAACGTGCGAGAAACGTTCTCGAGTCTCCCGACCTACCGCAATAATCAACAGAAAGTCGGTCCCAGATTTCACACGATGCACCGTATAATTCGAATGACTCTCGATTACACGATTTTATTTCAATTTCACTCTCTTTCTCTATGAGTCTTCGGCTGTAAAGATAAAAAAAAAGATTCTAGCTTAATGGACAATCGCGTTTCTACGCGCGTGCGATGAACCCGCCTCTATGAGAAAGTTAGCATGGATAGTATCGAACAACTATGAACGATATTAAATATATACGTATTGTATATTATAATCGCGAGTTTAGTATTCTCTTATTTCCTTTCGCCATGTAATTATTCGCAGTTTACGATCGCTTTCTTTGTGATTGGAGAGAGAGAGAGAGAGAGTGCGTGTATGTGTGTGTGATTCGCAATGCGCTGGCTCAAATCTCTCATCACTCTCACTCTTCGCACTCTTTACACTTTTCTTTTTCTCTATGATCTCTCGATCGTTCTATTCGACCTGCACGAATTGACTACTCAAGGCGTGGGTGACCCGACGACCCGCGATGAATCGGCTACACGATTCTTCATTCTGTACTGTTGTACCGATGTACAGGAATAATAAATAGAGGGAGAGAGAGAGAGAAAGAGAGCTTCGAACCGATGGAGGCTTGTGAAACTCTCTAGACGAGACCTCGCGTCATCTTCCTATTTGCTTCTCTATTTATCGTTCTTTCTCTTGATCTCGTAGTTACCGACACGCTCAACATCCCAGGCTCCAATTATATACATATACATATATCTTCTTGTGATGGAAAGGTTTTAGGAGCAGTACGAGAGAAGTGAGAGGATTTTCAATACAAATATTCAAGCAGGTATTTGTGCCGAATTTGATTAAACCAAAAAAAAAAAAAAAAAACACTATGCCACGATCGTTTCTCAATCGGTCGACATTATTCGACTCATTTTTGGAGTACACAAAGTATTATTTTTCCGAAAAGTTTGTTCACTCATTGGTCTAAGAATCATTGGTCTAATAATCAGCGGCTGAAGTAAAATATTTCAAAAGTGCGAGTTTGAACCTATCAAAAAGTTCTTGCCTGTGGTTTTTTCCTCGCTCGTTCTTTTTTGTTGGCTGACTTTCTAACGCCGTGTAGATTTTTTTCGTTTCTTTGAATAACAGCGAAATTTGAGCCACTATTGCGAAAATAAAACGTGAATAAAAAAATGACCGCCCGCAT
Source organism: Campoplex capitator (assembly GCA_037576405.1). NCBI lineage: Eukaryota > Metazoa > Arthropoda > Insecta > Hymenoptera > Ichneumonidae > Campoplex > Campoplex capitator. Next base: position 15,379,398 of record JARBWI010000322.1, on the reverse strand, counting down.
CGGCGATGGTCCACAAAACCACGAGAAAGATTGTGTGACCTCGATGAGAAGAGAAAAGAAAAAAAAAAAATATATATATATACAATCGAGCTGTCCTTCCGTGCTCCGAGAAGGAACATTCTTTATATTCTCTCAAGTATTAGCGGGAACAGGTGACCAGCACAGTAATAGAAACGAGAATCGATGCGATCAGACACCCTGGCAATGCTGTATCTTTTTTCTACCCCCGAAACATTACGCGTCCATCTCACGCATCATCGCATATATAGATCAGTTTAAATTTGTATCCGAGGGTCGGATTTTGTTTTGGCCTCGAAAAAAAGGCTCATCTCTTTTTCGGTCGCTCTCAATTTTTACCCGCCCCTCTCCTCCCTCTGCTTTCGTCCGTTGAAATTTGCGATTTTTATATATATTTTCACTGTTTTCTCTGTCCTTCTAATTTTCATATTTCAAAATTCCTGAGAATTAGAAATTCTTTGACAATTATCTTTCATCGTGTGAAAAAAAAAATTTTAATACAGACAAATAATGGCATAACCTCTACCGAACACTATTTTGCCGTGTACAATGAAGCCAATAAAGTTACTCCGTGCCGGTTTTGACGTTTTTTCCGCACTGCGATAAGGCACGAGCACGACCTTGCCGCGTGTAGAATTGATAAGAATTGTAATTTACGTATCATGACCTCGTAAGAGAGAAGAAAAAAAAAAGTAACAAAGCACATTTCGAAGCAAAAAGCAGAAGAATTTTTTTTTTTTTTTTTTTTCTCATATACTCGCGGAAGAACATATATTGAGGTCCACGAGCACGACGCGAGCAGCCTTGAACCGATTATTTTTCCGGATTACGAGAGTTATGGTTAGGCCGGTCCATGCAATATATATCGGCTGAATTTTTTTAAACCGGTGGTTGAAACGACGACATCCGCAGCTACAGGGATTTATTGCTTAGCAAACGAGAGCAATATTAAGAATAACCCGATGGATATGCGTCGACGTGGATATCCGAAATACTTTGTAGTACGACTATTCTCAACGGTTTTCGCATGAATCTCTCTAATATGCTTCGGAGTACGCTATATATACAATTCTCATGTTTTTTCATGCTTCTTAACACACTTTTATTTTTATCATGTATCGCATTCTCCAACTATATTTCATACGGATGATATTTCGTTCTTCATAAATTTTAAATTCGTTTCTTTCAATGCCAAGTCAATCACTCTTAATATTATTGGATGAAATCGATCGTTTATTCCTGTTGCATTCGTATATAAATGGCCTGTGACACTTTCGAATGTGAGTCCCCCGAGAAGGTGGGCGCATTGCAACGATAGGAGCAGGTAAAGAATTGTGGCGCCCGGCCGCGGTGGTAGAAAGTTTTTCGAGGGAAAGGCGTCCCATGAAAAAGAGATGCTATAAGCGTTCTCATTTTTTTACTCGTGATAAATCACACCCGTGGTAAATTAAAATTATTCCGGAACTCATTTTGTTAATTTATACCAAGTAAAAAGTATGAAATACAAGCATCTACCTGTAATTCGTAATCAAATAATATTAATTATATTATAGATCTAGAAATATACGGAAAAATGGTTGGTACAACAACCCCGGAGCGAACGCACTCCGTGATGCGTGACGTAACGGACCGGTAACTGACACGAGACTAGACAACTTGTCTGTGTGTGCGCGCGCGCGCGCGCGTGCGTTTATGTATACGAGTATGTATATATTTATAGAAGGAATAATGGAGGGAACGAAGGAGTGAGAAAGACAATCAGAGACAACCTACATATTGTTTTGAATGTTACGCAACACCTTGCTACGAAGACAGCGTTAATACGCTTCAGAGGGCAATGACACCGCGCCTCTCGTCGTTTAAAAAACTGTGTGGCTCTCTCGTTGTTCCCTCATAATTGAATGTGTAGCATCTCGGGACCGCAAATACTAAGCTATATAATATATATATCAAACTTTGTTTTACCCTCCACGTATAGCATAATCGAGTCGTTTGAATTTTTCAATTTATACACGAAATATGTATATATAAAAAACCCTCATTTTTTCTTACGTCATGCTTTCGTCAAGTTTTCGAATCGTGCTGTTCTCGTTTCAATGGCGAATTAGCAATATACTCTTTCTCTATTGATTTGTTGTCTCTCAAATTGATGAATCATAAATGTTTGTTACGAAGAATAATAAATTATTTTAGTGCTTATATATAGCGATAAACACGTGGGGGTTTCGTTCAGACGCGATTGGAATCGCCGCATCTTGGTGAAAGCGTGTGAGAGCACGTGGACCAGATATTCCGCGAGAGGACTTATGGCTCTGGTTTTGTTCTTGTTTCTCGCTCTTCGATGCAGTCCACATGGTGTATAAACCACGCGGTAACGACTTTCCTTGAGTATCACGTGGGTGCGCAGGAGAAAAGTAAGACGCGGCGGAAACCAACGATAAATGTGCACGAGAAACCTGCTTCGGTAAACAGAAGTAGTGAGAGAAAGAGAGAGTTTCGGCATCCTGGTTGGTAGTATTTTTCGTTGGTTCGGACTTGCAATTGTTATTTTTGCATGGTATAGTCGGAGAATATGCATATGGCATATTTTTGGTCCATGCAGTCATTAGTTCCGAAGGAACCGACACAATTACAGACGACACCGAAAAGTATTGAGAATATCAAGCTTATACAGAATTTCTCTCATCATGATGGTCGAACCAGCAATAGTTTCACCGTTGAACGAATGAGGCTCAATTATTGTAAATATTCGATAAATACAGTGCATCGTTCTTTTTTACATCGCGTCAAATTACGCATGTAATGTAATAAAAAAAAATAGACCAACTCGCGATTCGCTTTTATTTAAATATCGAGTTCAAACATTTGAATGATAAAAAAAAGTTAATAAATTTATAATTATTATTTGTTTATCCGGATCGAAGATCTCCCAGCATACTCCTGTTATGGGATATTAGATCGTTCGTATAGCTGTACGATCGTGTGTGAAAAATGTCATGTAAGATAGGGTCAAATAGTGGTGAATAAATGGCGATATACATATAGTCGAGTGAAATCGAGATCGTTGCCGGTCACGCGAGTTATCTGGGATTCTGGGGCAGTGTTTCGTCCCATCTCGCGAGATCTGTCCGTATACGCTTATCCCCCGCTCTGCTCTTTCTTTCTCTCTTGATTTCAGAGCGGAGGAAGAATCCTGCTCGCGTCTATACTATAAGCGTTTCTGGTTTGCTGCTGGGTGTGCTCGACCGAGGTTGATGGAACATTGGAAACCGGCAATCGAGTTTGAACTCTTCACGAACGAGAACGACCACTCTCGCTGTCAGACTCGCTGTCGTGGACCTTAGCCAGCTAAGAGAAAGTGAAGAGATTACTTTTGCCCACTTTTGCCAGCACGCGAAACTCCCCTTTTACTTCATCGTCCCGGCACTCCCGCCCCCGCATACACGAGTCCCGCACGTATGTACGTGATTTCCCACCTACACTCCTCCTACTTCCTCGGACGGACTCGATAAAAAACAAAAACTCTAGCGAACCAGGAAACGTTAAAATTTATTTATTCGCATTTTCAGAGCCGATTGTAATTAATCAAACCTTTCGAGTCTTTCGACTTTCGCCTTTGAGTTGCGGCGAACGTTGATCTTGGCGCAAAATAAGTTTCACGGTCGCGTGAAAGAACAATAATGCGTCTGATACTTTTGTAAATAAGATATGCATGCAGATATAAAAGCATCTTCAAGATCCCTGTAGCAGAGCGCAATAATAATCTCAATTGGAGATTGCAGTAAATCGGCGGATGAGAATGAAACGGAATTTGTTCCCGGAGGACCGCGTAATTTTTCCAAAAAATATGAGATTCCTTGTTTTTTTACGGTCGAGTCTCGAGAGTGAAAATTGCGGCGAAAACAGTACAATCAAGTTCATGAATTTATAGGACACTCGTCGGAGGTAACGGGAGCAAAAACCGAGCAACTCGGGCCAATGCCCTTGATAAGCCACTCCTGCGTCATGGACAATATTTTTTCTTTGTTTTTTTTTTTTTTTGCCACATACTCTCGGTGTGTATATTTTTTTTCCGACAAAAGAACGAAAGCTCTGGATAGCGACTCGAAAAAACGTTGCAAAGCCCATAGAAATGCGAGGGAGTCACCGCGCGCGCGCGCGATGTTTCGGGTTCGCCTTGAAAATACACCAAAAATAGAACATAACTTATTGATACAGACAAATGGAAGCTTTTCCTTCAGATTTTGCCCTTGCGCGATGCGTCTAGAGACTCTACCAACATTTTTTTTTTTTTTTTTTTTATCAAGAGGGATTTTTAAGTTCATCATTAATGAATCGCATTATTCACATGCAGCAAACGTCGTCAACAATAAAAGAAACCAATGAAATTTACGTGCGAATTTGTCGTTGAGCGATTCGTTTGCATTTCGCATTTAATCCGCTACAACTTTTTCGATTGCCTTCTTATTTTTTTTAGATTCTATTATCGCTCGGGATGGCGAACCACCGTGCGCATCGAGACGGAAAAACATTTTGAAGGACAAGCGTGGGACGTTTGTCCAGCCGAAGCGATTGCGGTGCTATATCAGCTAGCGTATTGTGCACGTTTCTTAATAAACCATGCAAAAGATATCGCCAGGCTTTTATTCTTTCTTAGCGTTGATATCTCGGAGCTAAGTTTATTATCAAAACCCTGACGCATAACACGTAGTTCGTGATGATATTGGCAACATTGAATCCTTCGCTGTCGCACGACGACAGTATTCTCATAACACTCCGCTGGCACTTTGAAATTTGTTCAGCGGCATTCGCGGATAGCCCAGTTAATCGACAAATTTTCGCAACACTATTAGTCTATCCATTCCCCCCTCAATGGATAGAAAATGGAACGAGACCGGGCTATTGCTGGTGCGAGGATCGTTGTATATGTATATGTATATGTATTATTAAACGAGCCGCGCAGACGAAATAACGCGGACGCCTAAATCGCGGTCACCTTGGCCTCGATCGACCTCGGAATTGTCAGACGATTGAAGCATCGAATATGCGCGAGCAGGAGACAATGTCTCTTTTGGTCGACGAGAAAGCGGAAAAAAATAGCAACGCTCTCCGCTATGCCGATTGCGAAAGTTCTTGGAAACTGTTTCGTTTATATTGTAAACGATATTTCGAGACGCGACGACCGCGGTGTATCAAGAATATATCTATTATGGATGATTACATAGAAGCTGGAGCGTGTCCTGCTTCATTGATCCTACATAGAGATTGTGTGACGTCAACGATCGGCGCATGATCGTCGATGTAGAATCGTTTTCTGCTCTCGTTGAACGTGATTGAATCGCACTCTCGTTTTTCTCTGTATAACGTTCAAACCGTTTTCGCTCTCATTCCCTCTTTCTTCTTTCTTATACATGAAATAATGTTGACCAAACAACGATAGCCATTTAACGAAAAACCTTGAATACGAGGGTTCCCGGAATCGTTGGAGCAACAAAAGTCCAATGAGACCGAGGCTCTGTTTGATTGACCGAAATATAAACATATGCACACGATGCGATAGCGTAATCTTTATATTTTGCTGCTCTTAGATCTGCCAACTGCCAAACGCTCAAGAATTATGGACCTCGCATGAAAGTCTTTGATTTCATTCAATTTCAATTTTTCGTTGCGATTTTCACGCTGAAAGTAGATTAGTGTAGTTGATTCCGATTTATAGGTACAGAATTCAAAAAACGTCCTTACTCCTTTAATTATATCACAATTTGTATATATTTCTATTTCGTTACTTTTAATGCGCTTGCGCGATTAAAGTCTCGGAGCGTAATCAAATTTTATCGTGAAAAAAGATCTTCTCTTTTATACTCACTCTCTCTCGCTTCTTGTTCCGTCATAAAAATAAGAATTTTCGAGCGTTCGCGCCGTCGAAGAATCGCGACCTTTGACACAAAAAGCGTGCGCTCGTTACGTCGAATGTTTAAGAACTTGCGAGTGAAGCGAGCTCCCGTCCGTCGTACTAGCTGCTACTCTTTTCCCTTGAATAAGCCTTGAGCTCATTTCGGGCATCGGACAAAATTCAAGAACACATAGACGCTTGACTCAACATATCGCGCGGAGAATCGCATCGTGGAGAGCTCTTGTTATAATGAAATGATGGGCGCGGGCGCCTCTCTCGTTGTACCGCGTAAACGTGTTAATTGGTACGTCCCTGAAAAACGTGTTCCATCTTCAACCTCGATTCTGCTTCAATATTACTCCATCTCTCTTCCTCATATTCAATGTTTCATCTCATTATTGTGAGACTGCAGTATTTGGGTTGTATTTTGTCGTCGAAGAAAAAAAAAGGAAAGGGAAACTTATTTGACGTTATCGAGGCGCGTGTTTGATACGAACGCGCACAGAATGGGGAAGGAAAATAAAATAAATGATAAAGATGGTGTTGATAAAATGAGCCAGTATATACGTGCGCGTATGCATAAAATATGACGATGGAATTCGTGCTTATTGTCATTTACGACCGCTGCCACATGCGGAAGTGCTTTTTTCATCTTCTCTTCTTCCGTATGTTTATTTTTTCTACTCGTTATTTCTCTTTATTTATTCTTCCCTCGCCGGGTGCTCCTTACCACCGATAATGCTTATCCTCTGATTTTCTTAAGATTTCATTGAAAAACGTGCTGTTTTTCAATTTTCGTATACGTGCTCACAACTTGAAACTTTCGTGAGAGCCAATTACGTATGAAATTTGCTCGTTCTCTTCATCCACGTGAGAGGTACCATATGGAGTCCATAACGACGCTCGCGAAGCGCAGGTTATTTTATTACGAAAATTTATTACGTACAGAATTTAATTTCCCATTATTTCGCAAAAAAAATGTCCTTCTCGTTAAAAATGAAACTCTTGGACTTGGTATGTATTTTGAAAGTTGAAAGCAATCTAATAACCCTTTGCGATGAAAAAGTCTATAAAAAAATAAGTCTCATTGATTCGCAATGATGATCGAAAACTTGTTCGATTTAATATTCATACGTTCGATCAAAATATAATTATCATCAATCGCGAATACATATTATATTTTTGCATGCGAGTTATACTACAATGTCGGAATAAAATTGACTCACCTTGACTCGTCGGTCATCCGGATACGTATAGTATTTTTGATTTCTGTCCGTTTTACATATATTAGTTTACTGCGATAAATGTGTGGGAGATGCATGGAGGATCGTTGCCATTTGTGGTGTGTGCGTGTGTTAGATGGCCTTGAACGACGTAACCAACTGTGGTACATGTGTATGGACACACCGACACATGCATATCTATAAATGCGTAAGTATATGTCAGGTCGCAACGCAGCTAAGCGACGCGTCAGCAGGTGCCGGACGAATTTGCCACCTCTTTCGTTCCATCGTGGGTGGAGATTGCTAACCTATGTATATATCAATGTGGCGCGATACACACGATGCGAGATCTTCTGCCTCTTATAAATTAATATTGTCCGACAAGATCGTTTCCCCAGCCGTCCAATAATTGACACACGCTCAAATTCGGAACTTTATAGGAATTGACTTGAGTAGCGATATGAAATTTCGAAAGAGAATCTCAGGACTGTCGTGCCGGTGGGCTCGTCCCCTCAATGACTTCTGCTTGCACGAAAGCCCGCATCGTTATTTTTTTAACCGCGATTGCATCCTCCATCGTGGCACGAAGATTTTGCTGCCTCGAATAGCATTCCAAATTCCGCAAGATAGGCAACGAGTCTACGTTGAGCTTGCTTTGTAAAAACATTGTTTATTCACCGTTCAATTTTATTTCATTTTTTTTCTCACTGAAACACTATTGAGCTGAATATACGAATGTTCCAAATCGAATGGCTGTAAAATCCTGATTCATCGATCTAATTTATCGAAAATTATTTTCGAATCATAATAATCTAAAAACTAGAATTTTTTTTCATCTTATTTTACGGGAAAACAAGTTTTTTGAATTTTGAAAATTATAAAATAAAAGTATGAGGTGCAGTCGATACATTTAAAAGATCCATGCGCGCGAGTATAGGCATACTATATGTATATGTGTTATAGTTGAATTAGCTATATATACTAAAAAGAGTTTTAAGAGGTATACCTACTTAACCATTGCGACGAATGAATCGTTGACATTGAGCGAGCAACGGAAAAATAATACAAATAATACATCACGCGGTTGAACGCAATATCGAGGATCAGGGAATGAATATTCTCCTCATCGTGGAACGTGTATACTATGAGCGACAATAAATCTGTTTCCGCTTTTTCTTTTCCAACGATTTGTTGCACGTGCCAGCATCGAAGATATACACGATGCATTAATGTTCGTCGTAATATCAAGCAAGATATAGCTACGTCTGCTGCACGGGTTATCTTCGATCGTTGATTATACATTTCATTTTTTCTCCACTTCTTTATCTGCTTTGACGATGCATGCTATATACATATTTACCAGGAGTCAGTGGGTTTTGTGGCACGAAAAAGAGCTGGATCGCTCTTTCGTCCTGCGCGAAACCCCCCGTAATGTGAGAATTTATGTTTCAACCCATCGATAAATTTGTCAACATTATTTTCAATATATTTGTCAACATATTATTAAGCTTGAAATGCTCGACAAAAATTTGTTCCTGATAATCCAATTTTCAACATGCCATGTGAAATTTTTTTTTTTTTTTAATAATAATAATAATAATAAGCGGTTGTCTGCCGCTGAAAGTATAATACTGAAAAAAAAATAATATAATTGATCTAGTTTCATGAGAGGTTACACAACACGTGTGTAAATAAACTTGTATAACGGCTTTGATTCGTTTCACAAATCAGCTACACACTGTCAATGTAGTGTAAGAAGAGAATAAAAAATTAACCAAATTATTTGGAAGATTTCATTTTATACCTGCACTTTTATTTCAACGAGCATTTTATGCTACGAAAAAATGCATGAGATTTATGTCATATACGTATGTATATGACGTCAGCTGCCAGAGATAGAGAGAGAGTGTATTAAGATTGAGAGTAAATAAAAAAGGTGTCGGTCATGCACTTTATTTTCAACGATGACACTTTCTTATGATAAATGCTAACTAGGAAAACGAGCAAAGATGATAGTGCAAAGTTTAGATTGAACTTTAGGGACACCCTGTAGACACACCCCGATACGTTCGGATATGTGTGTATTCGAGAGTGCAGGCAGTGTCTACGTATAAGTATAAAATATACATATATTTAAACGAGGTTAGCAAGACGGGTGCAGCAGGGTTCGAAGTCTCACGGGCACTGGTCGCGCGCGCAGAGTGCACTCTGCTCGCGACCGCAATGTCAGCCGCGAGAACGGCCTTGTCCTTGCCCGGAGGAGTAGCCTTGACGGCCGATCGATGCGACGACACTACCAGTACCGACCAGAGTGCATCATGCAGATGCATATATACACGTATAATCAGCGAGCAGGCAACGAGAGCTTTCAGGCGAAACGACGTATCGCCGTACTTTGATAAGTCTTTTTTTCTTTTTATAAATCGTTTGCCGCCATCCTGCTGTATGCTTTAAAATTTATCGCGATCGATAGCATCGCACAGAGAGGTCGGTAGATTGCACTCATTCAAGGATGCTGCACTATCGATGCATTTGCGCGCGCGTACGTAATCCACTCAATTAATAAATGGTACATCCATTGAGCCAATAATATATTATTTTTACTCACATCATAATTTAAATAAAACAAATCCTTTTATAAATCAGAAAAGCCAATGGTTATGGGTGTAATATGAGGATTAATAATTTTTTCCCTCTTACATATTGCTAGATAAACGTATATGCTCCATGATAAAAAGCAGATTTGTTCCTAGCATCGGCAATAATTGAAGCCTCGGATTGTTAGTGTGACAGATTCGTGATAATCTCATACTCGTGTTATGAAAGAAGCGAGAATTGCAAATCGCGATGACATGTACTTTGCCATCGTTCCGCGATGCGATCCGCTTTCGTGTCCGGGCATATGTAATAATATTAACGCACGAGGGAATCTTCTCGGATAGTTCAAAAGCGTTAGATTGCGTAATGTTGCGCGAGACGATCGAGGAGTTTCGCATTTCGTTTTTTTTTTTTTTTTTTTTTTCTTCAAGCTCGTATATGTATTCATCTGTCGTTCTTTGCTTCCGTAGCAAAACGTTACGACGCTTCGCGCATGTATCACACACCGTGGAAGAAAATCATGAGTATATTATTCTTTGTCAATTTCCATGCACTCTTCTCGCGATCATGAATAAGCGATATTAATCGCGGATTAGTTTATCCCAAGAATATCGCGAATGATAAGCAATTATTAATGATGCTAATACTCTTCATTGGCATGGACAAAATCTCTGAATTGATTAATCAATTAATTATCCCATTATTATGAATTAAAACGTATTTTGATTCTGCGAATAAGAGAGCAGGAAGCTTTCCGATGACAGTCAGCTTCGTGATGACGAACTTTAACTTAAATCAAAACGAATATTGAAAAGCTTGAAAATGAATTTGGAATAAAAGAAATGTCGAGTATCTTGACAGAGCGTAATTAGTATTTGTTTCGGCGGTTTTGAAAAATTCGATTTCAAAACATCGAGTTTAAAAAAAGAATGCTATTCCATGGGTGCAGGATGATGGTTGAGGCTCACAATTGCGTCGAGTTCACTTTCGATACCCTAGCTGCTCCCTGCTTATTCACACATACATTTTATTCAATATATAAAAATATCCTCTGTAATCTTCCAATGAAACATTTTTCCAAGTGGATGATAATCGAGGAAATCATGCGCGCGCGTTACGCTGTTCCGTAATTTTTTTCGCGGCTCCGGGTGCGCCGAGTAATCTCGCATATTTAACGAGAGACATGCGCGTATAGGTACACGAGCCAAGTGACATAAAATGGAAAACGATGGGTATGGGTCGCGCGGTATCTATCGCGCGGGAAGGGTTCCGTACCGCCGTCTGGTGGCCGCGAAATTGAGCCTCTCGCGCTGTTCTTCTCATATACTATATATTTCTATGTGCAAGGACAAGCAGGCTACGTGCGGTCACGGGCAATCGAACCAACGCATCGTAATAGTTTCCAGTCACGTTTCCTGCTTTCTCTCTCAATCTCTCGGATCGGCACTAATTATTTTCGTAAATACATTACTCCCAAAAATTTCCGAAACCGTAAACGTTGAATAAAAAATATGTTCATCCACGTACGATTTATTTTCGTAGAAGTGGATTGTCGCGCGAGTCACGATTCGTTCGCACGAGTTGTACGTGACGAGCGCCGATTTATAAAAGTTCGAGATGCGGACTGCTCTTGAATCATTAATTATTCAATTATTCTCCCGAGTCGAGTGTTAATAATATTTATATTTCTTTTTCACGCGTAAAGAATATTATAGAAAAAAAGTACGCGAAAAATAGTCCGATGATGGCAGGGGAAAAAAAAAAGAAAAAAGAAAAAAATGAAGAAAAATATAATTCAAGTCCGTAAAACTTTCGCACTGCTCGTAAACCGATCAATAAATTTCACCATTTTTAAAAGTTCAAAGTGTTCACATTATCATCATACATTCGCGATGATTCTCGACGTATACAAAATTCCGATTAATTATATACGATCGAAAACGTATCAGCCTCGATCGAAGGACGCAAACAGATGAGAAGACGCGTCAATTACGTAAGCGTGGAAGCGAATTATACAACAAAATTGAAGGAAAAAAAAGAAGAAAAAAAATGGAAGTGACGAGAACCAGAGAAAAAAGCAAGGAGAATCACAAGGACGCTATTTAGGTCAATTGATAGCGTTTCGCGGGTATGTGTGTATGTGTATTAATGTGGTAAAGCAAATGCCAATAACGCGCGTATGCGAGCAGACCGTTTTCATGTATACATATTATTATATATATATATATTGGAAAAAGGAGGAATCGTGCACAATGAGTATGAGCGAAGAATATCCACGGTCTGTTCGAGTTGTGTAAGCTCAAGAACGAACAAGAACACCGCAACGACGATTACGTAAATAAGCGTCTTTGCCCTTGTCCTTCCACTCGGGTGATCGATTGTATTCGTTCGATTCTTGTCAGATACGATTAGTATTATTGACCAAGCACCCTTGCTCGCTCCAAACGAGTTCGCAATTACTTTTCTTATTTTCCTCGGTGTAAATATTGGTTTAAATTAAGGGAAAAGTTTTTTCCCTCCTTCATACCCATTCCGAGAATTCGGAAGGTTCCGCGGTTGAAAAGTGGTTTTCAAGTTGATTAATTACCATATACTATATGTGATAACAGAGAACTGACGCTCTCCTCGAGATCCGAACGCGTAAAAAAAAAAACGTTGCGAGACAAATTTATTATGTCCCGGTATACTATATATATCGTATATGTATATATGTGTAGAATGTATACGAATATGAGTGCTATGGGTGGAAATAATCGGAAGTCGGTGAGAGACGTGGACCAACGTTAACCACAATAACGGGGCAAAATGGCAACGGCGGCCATAGCCTCGACGTCGTCCGATAACGAGGAAAGATTAATTCCAAGGACAAGGTCGCAGTTGAGCACTCCACTCCGCGCTCATGTAGCAGTGTGCCTCCGATTCAGCTAATAATATTATATGCTTTTATTATGCTCAAGCGGTAGTATATATGCGATGTGTAATTCACAATGCAACGAGTCCGCGTTTAAAACTCTATCTGAGATCGAATGCGACCGCTTATCGTAGTATATCATATGCGCAAGCGAGATCCAATAAAAATCAATCTCAATGAGTTATTACATTCAACTATTTTTATACATGACATTTTGTATATTTTCTTCGCGCGATTTGATTATTGTATAGAAAAAAAAAAAAAAAAAAAAAAAAAAAAAAAAAAACAAATCATGAAACGGGAACAAAGTAAATATGGAATAAATGAATAGGCCATTTAGTCATTTGTTTGTTACATATAGGTGTAATTCTGCGTGACGACAATTACTTTATTCGCATTAATTATTATTATTCGCGAGTTTGAACGGGTTTTATACTTGAAAATATTTCTTCACTAGTTTATTTTTCTGAGAAATTGTGTTGGCGTGCTTTCGAAAGTCGAGAAGAGAAACGCAACGAGGACGAATCATCGGTCGATTATGTATGTAGTACTAACGAAACTTGGAGAAGATTGCTCGAAAGAGGGAAGAGGGAAAGAGAGAGATACACGCGCAGGAAGAGGAAGATATTACAAGGTCGTTATTTGGAGCGAGAGATTGACCAGGGTTATCCTTAGAGAAAAATGTGAAACGAGACGTAAACTTCAACGTTTCGCAATCATCTCGCTTTTATCTGTTTATTGATATATATTACACTATACGGAAGTGTTTGAGTTGCGCGTGGCTCTGTGGAAATGTTCGTGTACGGGAAACGGAGGAGAGCATTTCGTTTTGATTCGTCCAAGTGCCATAACTTGCGAAAAAAAAAGTTGAAATTTTTTCTTCAAAGCGCGGCGGAAAGGAAATAAATAAGCCGGAGATCACAACAAAAATAAGACGGGAGATGAAAAAAATATTTAATCTGATTTATCGATACAGGAAAAAAAAAAAAAAAAAAAAAAAAAAAGAGTCGGAACGGTACACGGAAAAACAGAAATATCTACATATATGCGCCAATGTATCGCGATGGATGAAGATTTTTAAAACGCGTAAGAGTATATAATCAGACCGGCGGGTTGCGTATATGAAAAAATAAAGGTGGGTCGCCCTGAGTTATGCGGACATATTTATGGATCATCCGGTGTTTCGCGACCCTAGCCCAAGGTTTTTCCAAGGCCAGCGAGCCCTAAAAAATAACACAACATTACGAAACGTTGATACGCGTATCGTTGCATAATTTATAAATTCGCGCGATACGCGCGCGCTACTATTCCGCGGCTATCGTGTTAACCGCTAACCAACACGCAGATAAGGATCAACCGATACATTATTTTATACGTTAGATCGTCCCGATCGTGCGTTTAGTCCCGTTGACCGACCGGTCAATCGATATTCGTAAGGATAAAAGTATCGCGATAGGAGCAGTGTCAAGGCTTTCGGCCAAAAATTTGCAACACCGTCGCTGTCTTCTAATGCCTGATGGTTGCTAACTTTTGTTTTCAGGCGTTGGACCATTTCTTTAACTTATTCCATTCGGCAAGATGACCGCAAGAACTGATTCTCGAAATTTCCGGCATTTCGAGGCTCGCCGGGGGCTCTACAAAATGGTATTAGTCTTATGTTAGCGCAGTGGCTATCTGCCAGTAAGCAACTTTTATGGCGTATTAATTCGATTATTCACCGATGAGTTACGTGGGAACGCGTGGACATAACCAACTGTAACTCATATTGAATCGCTCGTAAAAACTTGTCGATACTTGGTTGGGTGATGGCTCAGCCATGCAACGACTCGCTCATCAATCACACCGACGAGCAGAATGCAGCTTTGCTGAGTTTAAAACTCGCGGTAAACAAAATAGTCACCCGTAACTTTTGCTTCGAGTTTTTCAGGTTCCTTAATATCCTCGGTGCAAATGGGATAAAAAATTACTAGTGCTATTTTTCCCTTGGTCAATCAAGTTTATATAAATTGTTTTAAAAAATAAGCAAGCCATACGAATAATGATTTTTTTCACAACCGATCGACCAGGTATTTTAATCATCGAATTTTCAAATATTATAGACACACACTCGAACATTATATATTTATACGTAGATGTTGAATTTATGCGTATGGATAAACGGTATGTCGCGTTATCGTACGTTGACACTCATTGAGACGAAGGTCTCCGTTCATCGATCTTCCCACAATCATAAATTGCGCACATCCTCGTATTAGCGCGTCGCGGTGTGTTCGCTGGTGATTGATAGTGATGATTTCGATGATAAAACAATCGTCGAAATTTTCGATCAATTGATTTCGACCTCTAGCCGAAATAAAAATGTACGCGTGTACGAAGATTTATTTAATTACATATAAATGAATTCGGCCTGGTTCCGAGGAGTTCCTGGCAAACAGAGCAAACAGGCAAAACAGCCGTTCGTTTGAACGAACCTATAAAGACTGCAACGTGAAGTAAAAGAAGAAAAAAAAATATCTATTCTTTTTATTTTAATAAAATTATCATGCCTCGGTGTACTGTCATTGGGAAGTTTCACCAAGTCTCATAATCGTGGCCCAGTTGGCACGTGGAAGTACTTTGCGGAGATTCTGAGTCAGCTGTTTCGAAATGGAATAGACCAATCCTCCCATAGCTTCAAAAATTCTTTTTCATTATTCTTGAGAAGATGAGAGCCTTGCCAAGTTGTTTGTTATTTCATATGAATGTGGTAAAGAATATATGGTATGGTGAAAATTTACCTGACTCGGAAATATCGTATTTATGTCTGACAAACGAATCTACATAACATTTTCACACAGTTTTACGCATCATCGGAAAACGGTATAACATTAACAAAAAAGAGATAATTACGTACGCAAAATGAAATCAAAGTCGCTATTCCTCATTCGTGCAGATAATTTTCATTGAACGTCAAAATACTTATAATACCTTTTATCTCGCTCTTTGAAAATTGAATTTCATCTCGGCGAATTTACGAGTAACGCTGCGATTTCAGTCGAGAGAATAATGGTTCAGTTGACGAATTACAACAAAAAATAAGGAAGCTCTATTGACCTACTTCCCCGTTTCCTTGTATATATATGTATGCTGTTTTCGTGGGGTCGAATAGAGAATTGAGGGGTATCCTGTATTCACGTGGCAAAATTCGCCAAGCCGGAAACAATTCCGTGGAACAATCTACATGGGGAGCGAAGATGGGAGCAGGGTGGAAGAGGCGGTGAACAGTAGTCTTGCGAGAAGAGCTCGAAAGGAAAATTTCCGAGCTGGGGCGCGCAGAGGGAGAAGAAGCGATGGCAAGCGAGGGCTAAAATGGCAGGTTTGGCCTTGACCGAGCTTGCGGTAGCCTTGAACCGAGAACACCGGGGAGTTCTGCGCTCAACTCGACGACAGTGATAGCGTACGTGCGCACTTGTATAATATATGATTCTTTTATATACTACATTATATACTCGAGAGAATATAGACGGGATATGGGGAAACGGATCGAGTTGCTGCTTGCGACCATTCTCTTCCGTACTCCCTCCACCCGACAGCCTGTTCTCGCATCTGTATAACATTTATTATACCAACGAGATTTCAACTCTATTCATTATTGCCTGGGGGGGAAACGTCTTTCGGAAACGTCACAAAAATTTTCCGTTCTTTTACTTTTTGGTGGAAAAACATAATTTTTACTTGGGTATGAAATTGATTTGGTCTCTAAATTTTAGCGCTCGTCTCAAGTCGTGGTATGATTGGAACACTTGGCGAAAATGTATACGCGTATGCTTATTTGTCGAATGAGCAAAAAAAACAAAAACAAAAAAAATGTTGTTTGACGCGCACCATATGGGTGGAAGAAGGGGTTCGAGAACTCTTTGGAGCTAACATTTTATTGGCTCTCTCACTTCTTTGCTTCTGTCTTGAAGAATCTTCGAAAGGCACTTTGTAGGATGGATTTATCCGTGTGCGACGATACGAGGGTGTGCTTTAGGAGGGGAGATTACACAGATGCCAACGTGTGCCAACGACAGACGGGGTGAACGTACTCTTTCGGCCTCCAAAAGATCGACGTATGTATCGTGTACTTTGGTGCGGCTGGCGAGGACTTGGAATAGAAGACGCGGCGGGGCTAAAAGGCTTAGCAAAAATCTTAGGGTTTATACGAGAGGGAGACGCGAAACGACATGATTTCCGGCCAAGTTGCGCTAATGTATATTGTAGTATATACTTGAAGAAACGAAACGTGCATCGATCAATCTAATTTATTTTATTATTATTTAGCAAATCCATTTATTTTCGAATCAATCCAGGATTAAAGTATTCCTCTCACCAACTCGAACATACACAAAATACGGCTCTTCTTGAAAAGGATACCTTAACGCCATTGAAGTTACATTTTTTACTTCTATTTTTCAAAAATAATTTCTTCACGAGTGATATTCTATTTGTGGTACGGTCGACAAATTTATCATGATCGGAACGATGATCTTTTGTTGTTAGGTATACATTCATTATGAATTCGTGCCCTAACAGCCTTGATTTCGAATGATTATTTTTTTTTTTTTGCACCGGAGACCTCGACCTATACATATGCACACGTCTCTGCGGTGTCATTTTCAAATACGCGCGCGTATTCTCTACTAATACCCGTTAGCTGTATCAAGCGGTGACAGCTTTAAATAACAGGAAATCAGACACTTCGCGATAGCAAAACCGTCGGTTGAGAAGAAAATGTTTGTTAATTGTGATACCCGCACGTATCGCGCGCGCTAATATGTGTCTCAAGTCGACGGAGATTCTCCGCTTCGTTTGTTTTGAAAGAAAAAAAAAAAGAAGAAGGAATTATTAATGCGTGCGCATGTGCGATGGCCACAGGTTGCTATAATATCACGTTCCATTATACATCCGTTGTTTGGAAGTTCTCCGATTCGAGACAGAGTCATACAACCCCCGTACTCTACTCGTTAACAGGTTTTGAATTTCGTTCATGCATTATCTGATGCTCGTTCAAAAAAATGAAGTAAAAATTTGATAAATTAAATTGCATAAAAACAGTATGTTGTTTCGTTTGAGCTCGCGAAATGAATTAGGTGAAGACGTATGCGTGAAAAGGTGATTCGTGCAGAATAATGCTCGCATGAAATGTCATTCAAAGGACTGGTCTCATCCAGCGCGGTGGCAGCTCACTGGGACCAAAAAAGATGAGACACGATTATGTAGATCGTTAAGACCTGCTTCTCCACTCAAGGACGACATTACACGCTTGTTCGCACAACACGATTCGGGATCGTAAAATTTTTAACTGTTTTATGCAATGGATGCTTTAATATACTATACGTGCATGTATATAGTTAATAAATAACGTCTCGTGCGACCAGGGTCTGCGTTGTCACTTAACATTTCAATATAACTCGCAATATTAATATTACGATCGTTGTCGTGATGGTGTTGTCGTCGCGAAGATCTGCTGCAAATGTAGTACACGATAATCATTTAAAACTATATCGTTATTTTACATATATCGATCACGCAACTTATCGCTGTTTTTCGGATTATGATTTTGAATATCTAAATCGAAGCAATTTTTATTCTTACCAAAATGATATAATAATAATAATCTGTAGTAAAATTGAGTAATTACGACATAATAACGAAGACATAATTCATGAGAAAATTTTATTCTTCCTCCCTTCATCTTATCGAATGTCACTTTTCAATAAAATAATCAATCGCGAACGATTCTTGTATTTTCCTCTCGCTGGAATCCTCCGTTTTCATTAATTAATGATGATTAATCACTGTGTTTCTGATGCATGAAACAAAGGGGCGTATGTATGACATATGACATTGATGCAAAGAAAAGCGCGCAGGGTCGTCGAACGTCGACGGCCTGTTCTCCTTTCGGTGCAAGTGCGCCGTTCTCGGATCGGGTGGCGATTCTTGCGCGCGGGGGCGTCGGGCCAGGAGAGTGCCAGGGGTCGTTGCCTCGACTCTCATGAACTGCTCGGGCACAGCCTCGCTATTCCGTTCCTCTCTCTTAACTCATCGTCTCGCAGAGTGCTCCGATGCATCGGTACGTTTTTATGCTTTCCTCGGTTTCTCCTCGCGGTCGTATATGCTTTTTTTTTTTCATCTCTCCTGCTTCTGCCTGCTGCGTTTTCTCTCTTTACACACTTAACACACCGGACGTTCTTATTTCACACGTAGAATAAGATGCCGATCGCGCGTCTCGATCGAATACCGTAAGAACCGGTGCATGCTATCTTCATTCCTTCTCTCTTTCTCTTCTGCTCCATGTACGCCTCTCTATTCAAAGCCTTATATATAATATCTTATTATTCTCAGACATACCAGCAAGAGCCTATTTCCAAAATCCATTATACCTTTATACCTATATGAAAAGCTTTTTTAGACATGAGCTTCTTCAACTGCGCTAGCTTTCTTTAAAGCCAGTCTCTTTCTTGATACTGTACGCCGGGATCTGTATTCTCGCTATAACTATTTTCGATATGACACGAAAGCTTTTTTCCAAGTTCGCTGAGCCGCTTCTCCATTTTTTTTTTTTCGTCAGTGCCGAATAAAAATGATTTTCTCCAAACCTGTTGAAGTAAATGTTCGAAGCTACGCACATCGAAGCGTTATCGAGAATGAGAGTTGAAAATAATGGTGAAAGTAGGCCGAATAAAGATGAATTACAAATGTTTTTATAACAGCTATAGATTAGTAATTCGTATGATCTAGATTCAATCTCGTCATCGTGAAATTTTATTCGACTAACGACACCGAAAAAAAAAAACTGTAAAATAAAAATGTGGCGTTTATTCATATAAATCGTAGCACAGCGGTACGCCGAACTCGAGAATTTTATTTATCGATTCAGCATTATATCGTGGGTGCCTTCTATCGACGATTCTTCCTTCACTGACGTAAGAAACAGGTGTAAATAATCAATGGATCAATATCATAAATAACAACGCGTACAAAGATTTGCCCTAATTTTAATAACCCTCGCATTTGCCCTTCGAACATTAATCCTGTACATTCGAGGAGATAAAGATCATAAATCTCTCACCGATCCATATTATTGCGATTATTTCAACATCGCTCTTTTGCGATATCGATAAGAGAGTGCAGAAAAAAAAAAAAAAAAAAAAAAAAACGAGACAAAAATCGTTGACAACGCGATTGAGAATATCAATATAATGAATAATATACCTATATTTAATCGATCATTTTCTTAAGTATCCCTGGCGAGAAGCTTTGGGGGGATTTATCTATTTGTATATTTGTTACTGCTTTGTTATTCGCTTCCGTGGTCGTGCAAAGCATTTGAATGGTCGTTGGAATCACGCATGAGAGTAGTTCGGAAGTAACGAGATACAAATAGAACCTAGGGATTGGGACGATGCGACGATGGTGTATTACAGTCTCATGCTATATATGTATATATGTGTACATCATATTGCAGAGTAGGAGGTGAGTGGCCCCGTATTAGGTCACATTTGAGCTCTCATGAGAGAGCTTCGTTCGGCTGCTCTGTGTTCCTTTCTCATCTATTACACGATTCTTATGCCTAAAATGTTTGAGCGTACACGCGTTCGAAAGCCTTAATATCTTTCTCCAAATGAAAATAATAATCGCGCTGTTTGCAGTTTAGATAATGAGAAAAGAAGAGAGAGGCCAGCATCAGCGAGAGTAAAGTGTTGTGAGATTTCGCTGCTCTTTGGTGCGAATCCCACTATAAAGTTAAGATGCGGCGACAAATGGCTGCTGATACTGTTATAATATAAGCACGAGATATAGTAGCGAACTAAAGGCAGCGAGGAAGCGAGCGAGGGGAAAAAGCTCGAGGGAACATGCAGGCGAGAGTATATATATTCTTTTATTTTTTTCTTTGTATGTTGTGCGCGTACTTCGTGGAGCAATGACCGACGACCCGCGGATTCCCGTGCAGGGTACTCCGAGAGCGATTCATCGCCCATATTTCGCGCATGCAGTTACGGTATACGCGTATTTTACCTATTTCTTGAAAACTACAGTACTTCAATTACATTTTCAATCAGTTATTATCGCACCTCAACGTTTCCAGCATGCTCTGTATACATAACGGCTGCATGCTACAGCCTTCGTTACGAGCTTCGGACTGATCTATATATGTATAGTATACATGAGTTTACCTGTATACGGCGGTTACGAGTGTGCAACCGGAGAAGCAGCGATTATTATATACCTATATTTCTTTTTTCATCCGAATAAAAGTAATAATTTGGCGATTCGTTATCATAACTACTGACGTTGGTTGACGGAAAAAATTTAAGCTTTGTTCCAATTTCAGCCGACTCATCAACGTATAGACGCTTATACTTTTGAATTTTTTTTTTTCTTTTCTCTTCCGCGATCTATAATGAAGCACGATGAAGAATGACTCAAGCGTGTAAGTGAAACATGACGCATCATCTTCGTCAGGCTATAACGTTGACAGAGGTAATTATTTCGGCAAAAGATGGCATGCGCGAGTCATCGGAATTGTATGAAGACGACGATTGAAGCCGATACCCGTGAAAAAATTGCCGACGCTTGAAACACGGCCGATGTCCGGGGCAATACTGGGCAGCCAACCATTGGCACCAACCGTTGGCCTGAACATGGCTCAACGTATGTGCCTATGCTTAACGAACGCTAAGGTTCAGCATCGGCTCAGACGGCCGGCCAAGCTTAGGCCAATTGTTGGGTTGTAAACGTCGATCGACTCTTGTTGTCGAGTGTTCGCCCAGCATCAGGCCGATGCTGCTCACTGTGTTGTTTACTCTAGAGTCGATTCCGCCATCGGCGGCTGACAAAGAGCCCGGGCTAAGCCGGTATTTATTTTGGAAAGGCATCTCACGAATCGCGATCCATTTTCTTCTTTCCTCATTTCGAGCAAAAAAAAAGTTTTATATATATATATAGTATGTATAATGTAACACATTATACATACGTTATCAAACTTAGAATGGAAAATTTGTTGTGAAGCAAAATTACTAAATATCGACGGGATATGCAGAAATTTTCCACGACCAATACATCGAAATGTATTTTAAGTTTTATAATCGTACTAACACATGTATACGCTATAAAGCTTATTTGAAATATTTCACAACAATACGTTTTTATGTATTGATTGTGCAATTATATTTTGGCATATCTTGTCGACAATTAATAAATGTAATAGTGCATGAAAAATTTTTCTGGTTATATAGATTTCTTGAATGAATAATGTCATGACACGAGTGGTGTAATGGATAGCGTCCTCGACTGCCAACGGGAGGTAGGTGGTTCGAATCCCCGATCGACAGGAAATTTTTCTTCGGCCCAATTTCAAAATGCGAGCGCCCAAGACAGTCGAGTTCATTTGTAGAAGGCGAAAAAGCCCCTACGCGAGTCTAAATAAATTTTTTAATAAAAAACAATTTTTTTATAGTACTGGCTCAACGGTTGGCTGAGCATCGGGCCGTTGTCATGACCAACGCTGGGCCAGTGCTGGTCCCGAGCTGTAGCCAACCGTGGGACCGTTGTTATCACCTCCAACGCAGATTCAGTGGTGGGCCGACCAGTTCTGCCAACGGTCGGACAACCGTAAGATACGGTTGGCACAGCGCTGGGCGACGCTTGGGCCATTCGGTCGTTTTTTCACGGGTATTTGTTCGACGTTGATCGTCGGACAAATGAAAAATATTGGTTACCGCGAGGTTGTAATACTCTCTGCGTATACATATATATTTCAAATTATACATGTGTATAGAGAATATGCGGTCGACTCACGAGACACCCGGCCAATGACCGCCGCGAAGCACAGGCGCCGTACATTTGTTACTCGCACACATATTGTACACATCGATCCGCGAGCGTCCTCGAAGTGGAACGACGATATAACATGTCGACTAATATACAGAACGAATCCCCCAGATCTAAAAATCGCAACCCCTTTTTTCGCTCGACGTCGGGACTGTTTTATACTCCAAACATACCAGTCATCCTCGCCGTGACTCATGTCGAGATAAAGCGTTACGCCCTGGTCAAACGAATGCTCAATTGAAAAAGGAAAAAAAAACATTCTTTTCGACAAGTTTTATAGACCAATTGCCAGAGTTATGTGTGCCTCTAACGATGGCACGTGCTCCGAAACAAAAAAACAGTTACTTCAAATTATTTGATTTTTTTTCTCACTTTTATCTGTTTTGATCAGAGATGACATATGATCTGTCAGACGATTTTTGATATTTTTAAAACTATTTTTATTATTCGAATGCTGGTTTAATTATGGATTAATCGCGATAGATTCGAAAGATTTTCACTTGGTTCGGTTGATGAAATTAGATACGGACGTCGACGGGCAAAAATTTATATGCCACATCGTGACTGCATTGTGTTTTTGATGAATGTTGCAAGTGTTCGGGGTTTTCGAACCTTTAGGAGGTCACGGCAGAAATTAGAACTGTACCGAACCCCTGTAGCTCGATGTTTCTCGTCTTCCTTTCGTTATTTTCATTCTCTCGTTTACGTGCAATGAACTCTCTTCTCCGTTGCCACCGAGCTTAGCAGCAACGCGATGGGGAAGGGGAAAAATAACGACGGCGAGGATAAACCGTTAGGGCATACGGAACAGCGCAGAGATTGCTGGTGCCTATGGAGCTTCTCTTCTGTACCGTCGAGATCCTGAACCACCGTCGCACATACGAGCACGAACTTATCTGTATGGTAAAATATGAATCATCAATCTTTTCAAGGAAAAAAGAAGAAAAAAATCGATGATTATTTTCGCTGCGCACTGCCAATCGAAATATAGATCCGCATAGAATTCCGCGCTGGTATTCCACCAGTCCAAGTGGCGTTGTAGTTCCGAGGTTGATTTTTTTTTTTTTTTTCTCACAAGTATCATCGATAAGACAAAAAACTGTGTCGAGTGTATTACGACGAAATCTAAGCCCCATCGCGTTAATCGATCAATATTATCACGAGTTATCCTTTGCGGATAATGAGTTGAACGAACTCGCTCGGGAAACGACGTTCGATTTCATCGACATCTCGTCGCTGGCCGAGAATCAATGTGTGGACACAGAAAATATTATCCACGAATGTAAATAGCTCTTCCGAATGTACACGTGTTGAAAAAATTGATTATGGTTATACGGAGAATGTTTTTTTCTCGTCACAAACACATTTGACCAGAATTTTTTTTTATAACGCTAATCATTTAGTACGGGGATGGTTAGTGCATCAGGGTAAAATAAAAAATTGTAACTCATTATTCCCTTCATTGTCTCGACCACGCATGAAAGTTTTCGAAAGATTATTCTATAACGGGGACACGAGAAAAAAAAAGAAAAAA
Source organism: Campoplex capitator (assembly GCA_037576405.1). Taxonomy (NCBI): domain Eukaryota; kingdom Metazoa; phylum Arthropoda; class Insecta; order Hymenoptera; family Ichneumonidae; genus Campoplex; species Campoplex capitator. The sequence goes on along the minus strand of JARBWI010000322.1, from coordinate 15,355,366 downwards.
AAAACCTAGTTAAAAATAACGCAACCTCTAAAACGCCGCGATAAGACAAATGTTTCGATGAGATAACGGTCAAAATTTACCATGAGATAAATAATAAACGAGAGTTTTCGAGAAAAAATGAGTTCATCAGCATTCATGCGTAATTTATCACGCAGTCATAATAAGACGCAGTAATAGATTTTTTTCCGTCCTTCCGATAGGAAGAGGCAGAGCACAGCGGGACAGATTCGGTGAGATGAATATGGGTTCAACGCGCCGAGGAGAATCCATCAGGACTGTGACGTCATCGAGTTTCGTTAATCGTACACGCGCTATTTCGTTAAAAAATATATACCTATATACGCGCATATATAGGATGTGTGTGTTCATTTCGGTTCAAGAGCCTAAGAAAAAACACGTTCCGTTTCTCGCTTCCTCTTTTAGATTTTCCCTCCGTCTCCCTCGCTCTGTTTAAATTCATTGGAGTAACTCCCGGAAATTTCCATCATCTCCTGAAATCCGCATTGCGTCAATGTGACACGTGAGTTTGCCGAATACCGGTATGCTCCGATTATCTTCTCGTAATAACATAGAAGATCGCGCATCGATTGACGAGATTTTTATAAAATTAAAGAACATTGAAAAAAAAAAAAAAAAAAAAAAATGAAAGCTGGCAGAGAATCTTGTTTATTAGATCTGTCATTCTTATTTTTCAATTGGTTGGAATATTGACTCAGGGAATACTGAAAAACATTTGAAATGTTTGAGAAAATATATGTGTTTGATTTATTTTTTTTACGTCGCAAGCAATGATCGAGTAAAAAAGCCGAGCGGGAAGTATGATAACGTTAAACATGGAACGCGTGTGCGGATGATATATAAGCAATGGAGAAGCGGAAAAACGATTTTAACTCTAGCCAAGACCTTGTGGTCTTGACACTGTCGTTTATTGATAGGACCTCGCTAGTCAACGTGACGCAGGCAGCAAATTTCTATACAGGAATACTCACATATATTCCTATGTAGTTATAAATGCTGAATACACGTGTGTGTGTGTGTGTGCTCGATGAACGAACCTTGAACCGTTCCTATATCGCGCGTGAGCAGCAAATCGCTCAGAAAAAGAGGGAGGAGAGAGAAAAATAAATACACGTGAGACGAATGAGTATCTAATCTCAGAAAATAGCTTTTGTGCGGAGCATGGTCGAAAGTTCGAACCATTCGAGTAAGTCGTATTCAGCGAGAGATGAAGACAAAGATTTTGAAAAATCAACCAAGTTACTCTATTGACAAGGTACTACATTGCGAAACAAAAAAAAATATCGAAACAATACTAGTTTTCTAGGTTTTCTTTTCTCTCTCTCCACTAGGATGATCGAAACAAACTCATTTCTGTTATTTTTTTACTCTTCCGGGACATTAACATGAAAAAATGGATCACTGTAAAAATAAAACATTCTGATCGGTAAAAAATATATTTTATAAATATCAACAGAAAAAAAACGTAACGAAAAATATGATTCATCGATAAATTATTAAAGACTTTTTGGCTGATTTTTATTTCGGCTCAATTCCTGGGACGTAATCAAAAACCAATATCCATTGAAAAAGCGAGCAGCTATCTTGATCGTTGAAAATGTATTTTTTTTCTTTACTTTTTTGAATTTCGATATAGAAGTCGATCCGGTTTCTATATTTCTACGATATGAAAATACAATAGAATATCTGAACCGAAATTTTATCTCTAAATTTTATTTGCACGTTTTTGACTGCTATCAAACTCTCCGGGGAAGTGACTACGTGTGCCCAGCCAGCCGGTGTCTTCGCGGGGATACGAAGGAGCTTCGACCCTCGCAGCGCACGTGTTCAATTTTCAGATAGTTCGGTATGCTGACAAAGACTCAAGGTCATAAGCCTTCCATATAAATGAGGAAAAAAAAAACGATCCGAGTCAGAATACAGTGATACAGGTCTTAAGCTGACTTCCAAAGACAATTGCAGATGGCCTTGGGGACTTGAAAAATTCGTTCATGAATAACGATCCTATCAAAATGACTCAATAATTGTTCATCGCAGCTTTGTTCTTTTGTTTGCGCCATTGCGAAGCTTATGGAACCAAGCGTACCAAGCGTGTGAGATACGATGAAGCATTTGACGAAGAAAAAAAGCTCATGAAAAGCAATTGGACGCGGGGAGAAAAAAAAATGAAGAAAAAATCTTGGACCTTTAAGACCGCAAAGAATCGCATGATCCATCCTCTCGAAATATGCGCTCGATTATTGTCCCTCGAGTATAATTTAGATTCATCAGGCTGAATAATAATCGCGGCGAGCAGGGTATGTTCGTACGCGTTTACATGATTTCTATATAGATATATACATGTATCTATTGGCAGACGTGTATGTAGGTATGCATATACGCGTGTAGGAATAAATATACGTATATGTACGAAGAACACGCGGGTGAATTCACTTGAGCTCTTGCGAGAGTACTCTCGGCCATTCACCCGGCCGTGCGCTCTTGAACCTTCAGGGTCATCGTTAGTAAGAGCAGATGAGCCATTGGTGCGAATATTCTTCCCTGTCGCTTGCTTTCTTATCATTTTAACCAACCAGAGCGCTTTATCAAATTACTATCGTACACATGTGCGCTACGTGTGTATCTTAATAACTTTTTTTTTTATTTTTATTTTTATTTTTTTTATCGCTCTCGAAATTCAACGCGCGACATCAGCCTTTCGTCAAATAAATATTTATATTAACACGAAAGAATCATTTGTCCGCCTCCGATATGCCTGACATCGCGATCATTTTCTTGACCCGATGGAAATTAAAAGGCATCTTCCCCGATGGTCATGTCGTCGTTAATCGTATTTTTGTACTTTTACGTATGTAGAGCAACGACCTTCGAAAAAAAAAAAAAAAAAATGTTTCGTTTATGCTCGAGGTTTATGAACTCTTGGGAGAAATATTAATGCTCGTCTGTTCTATGCACGTTATGATGTAAAGACAGGGAGAATGGAACGGACTACGACTGCGAGTGACAGAGCGGAGAAAAATTAGAGCCTTTTGGACGGATGGTACAGTTAAAACCAACGTTCGCTTCCTTCAACGTTGGGCTCATCACTGTATGAACGAGAAAATCGTCTCTTGCTACTCTCCCCTATATTCTTGTAAATCCGTATATATCTTTCTCGATTTATCTTCGACCGTCCTGCTCAAAAGGAAATATTTCGTATGATCTCATCTCGGCGTGCATTGATCTCGCAACGAATGCGAGATCAATGTCAAGTTCACGGCTCTTGTTGAGAATGAATATGGAAAAACTAAAATGATATAATTATTTTCTTTTCTTGTTTCTTTTTATACAAGAAAATGCAGTTGGAAAAAAGCCTCTTTATTCGGAATGAAATGAAGCGAGCGAAAAATTATGTTCTCCCGATAAAAATGGGCTTGGCTTGATCGCGAGTAATCTTGAACGCGCGGCGGTGTGGCCGGCCGACGACGACGACGACAACGACGAATGTCCGAAAATTATCGAAAAAGTCGAGCCAAAGCGCTAATAAAAAATCATGAATAACAAGTATAATGTGGCAAAGTGAGTCAGGGCGGGCGTACAATATTACTTGATTCGTTTGAAAGTCAGTCGGGCCCAGCCGAGAGTCGACGGGGCCTTCGGTTACGTATATATTCGTTCTGGTCGCGCCGCGAATGCCGTAAAAAAAGGAGAACAAAAAATGGAGGGGAGGGGGGGGGGGAATAGAGGTGGTATATAAGAGGATAACGGGATCGTGAGTAACCGTCCGAGTGATGATGACGCTCCATCTGGTCGATAGCTGCAGCCAGCGTGCATTCGGAGCCAGCCGTTCAACGCAGTGATGGACGACATTAGAGTGCTTCTATTCACAAGTAACGGAGATTATGAGGTGACCCGAGTGATCGTCATCATCATCATCATTATTATTATCCTTCTCTCGCTCCCTTTCATAATTATATTATGTATGCGGCAAAGATGCTAATCGCGGTTCGATGGCTGAGTAGAGCAGTGTGTGGTGCTTATGAAAGCAGCAGAGCAGCAGCAGCACACAATGATCCGAATGAGCAGTTTATCATTTTTCTAATTATCACAAAACGGTCATCGAACTTTACACTTGCCTTTTTTTCTCCCCTAGAAAACTTTTTTTATTCAGTGCAAATTACGAGAGATCGATAAGAGGAGCGAGGCTAAAATTTAATCAATTCTTATCGGTTCACTCACCTATTTATCTATAGCTCTCGTTGACACTGTCCTAATGACTATCGTCAAGCCGATTAATTAAATTTCGTCTACTCGCAGGAATATCAAGTTTTTTTGGCACCAGTTCGATGAAAATTCAAGTCCGTCTGCAAATTCTTTGGTCAATATAGATAGCGACAATTCAAAGAGAAAAATCATGAAATGAAATCGCGTAACTATTCTCCGAATATGAATGATGAAATTGGGCTTCCTACGCGACATGCGGCAAACAAGTCGATCGAACAGAACCGGAAGATGCGCCCGACCAGATGAGATACGAGAGTTCTTGGTTTTTTCCGCATGTGGCTTCTTCGAATCGAGTCTCTCTCGCGTCAACTCCCACGTCCTTGTTGATTTTCTCCGAACGTCGATGTTTCTAAACTGGGGGTTGATAAGATTGATAGCTTTGCCTATTTATCAAGACGGTATATGTATACGTACGAGATTACGCGAAACGTAGATTTTTCGGCCGAATTTTTCGGAACTTTCTACGCTTGAAAAACATTGACGAAGATAAAACGCAAAAATGTTGCGGCGCTTCATTCAAAGCTGTGTCCTTGAAATGAATCAACGCCAAGTTATACTATATTGGCGATATCTTGGCGTTGATTCATTTTTACAACTCTTTTTTCAACTTTATCCGTTTGCGCTATCGATCGCAAAATCACGCATATATGCCCTCTATATTTTTCATACTCGAGTTTTTGAATTCCTGGAGGTGTTATTCGACGATAGGAAAGTAAAATAAACGATAAATCTTGGAATTTATAAGTATCGTGTCTACATTTACGAGCGCACGTGTCGTCAAAAATGTGACGCGGAAACTTAACACGGTGAAGGTCAAAATATATATTCAACGTGCGTTGCGTCATGTTGCCGTGGATTTTTTTTTGTTTTTTTTTTTTTTTTTTCACTCGTTGAGAATGTGTACGCGAGTCACCGGTGGCTCCCTGAAAGTCGATTTTATTGTTATTGCAGAGTAACATCGAATTATTTTGTATTAGCTGCGCACTCTTGGCTCGTTCCATCTCGTTATTCCAAACTCAGAATTTGCCATCGATACAAAAACAAAAAATACACAATTTTCTTTCAAATAGAATTGGTGTAATTCACGGTCGATAAATCGAATTATGAACTATTTCGTTTCGTAATTGGGAGAAGATGACGAAAATAAATTTGGAAGCTGTGCGGCAGCGGAGTGAGTCAACGCGAACACATTGGTACATTGAACCGATGAAACATGGTATTTGCATAATAAATATTATACGGCGCAAAAAGCTGCTACACATGCGCGTGTAGCGAAGCGCGTCTATGCTGGGAAAGCGATAGACGGATAATGTTGATGCGACGACGATAGGGCTTATCGATTAATCAGTGGCCTTGAGCATATATAACTCATTTATTATATAGATGTTTGTGCTTACGGAAATTTAACGAATAATATATAAATGAATATTTATAGGCTACAGACCATGCAATTGACCATTTAAACCAATAGTTCAATGAAATTGTCCCGGAACAATAAAGTGAAATAGATTTAATTACTATAGATAAATTCATTCGTCCTTTACCTATCAATTTTTTTCATCATCGGACAATATTTTACTTTATTTGTAAATTAGAAAAATTGATAGCTCTTCAAAAATTGATAGTTTCTTTAAAAAAAATACCGATACTCGATGTATCAATGCCAGACACGAGATAGAAATTTAAACGCGTAAAGTTTTTTTTATCACTTATAACCTTCTGTAGTTACATGTAGGCCAATGCGGCACATGTCGTCCCGATGATATACATATAGCGTCAACGCAATATCACAATTTGAATAACTTGCTAGATCCAGTATCACGATTCCTCGAATAATGCGATCCGGCAAATGTTTCTCATCGAGTCATTTATTTCAGTGAAAATTTTGTTTACCAAGTAAGAGAAAAACTTGCGGTAACTCGTATACAAATTTACTTTTAGTTTCAATAACTAAGAAAAGAGAGAAAAAAAAATGATGGGATGCGATTATTATTGAAAGTTTGTGTACGATTGAAGCATTGCTCTTTCATTTTTTTATATTCAACCTGCTGTCGACCTCAACTAAATTTGCTCCTCTCGACGTTGTCACCTTGCAAAACATCCTCACTGTGAGGTCCCTGCCAACATCGAATCGAGTAAGAGGGACAGCCCTGAATGCGCGATATTCCATTCCGGCTCACCTCAACATTTTATACGGTAGAGGTATTCTAAACGACGAAAAAAAACTATCCATATATATATATATATATACGCATAAGGGAGAGGAGAGCGATTTGAAAGAGATTTGACCTCGACGCTTCCGTCTGACTCGGGTTGACCGAGAGAGAGAGAGAGAGAGAGAGAGAGAAAGATTCAAGGCAGGACCAAGGAATACGACATATTATTCCTGTTCACCTCAAAATTAAACGCGATCTACGAGATATCTATTCGTTTGAATGTACGGCACGACATACATGTGGACATAAAAATATGATTACCATACATTTCTCGAGGTCGAGGTCGCTTTGTATCATCGAGACGTATGCCCCGCGCGAGTGTCGGAACAAATTTATGCGTGAATTAACCTCCAATCTGCTATTTCCAATTACCACAAAATTCTAGCTTGTAGAAAATTCACCTTAGTAGTTGCAAAGAAAAAAGGACGACTAATGAATTTAGCGCTTGCAAAAAAAAAAACTTGAGCCGCAATTGCGTCTTATTTATTTTGTGTGTTTTTTTTTTTCGTCAGTAAAGTCGATCTGCTTGCGAGATTTTGATCGAGCGAAAAACAAATAAAAATTGAAATAGATAGATCGTAAAGATCTTGGGCGTGCGCCTGATATTTCGTGCGATGCACGTTTTATATTCTTTTTTACTTTGTCGAAGAAATGAAAGGTATAGAACGTGGTATAGCTCGTGCGTTTGGATATTCAAAAGAGAAATAAAATCATTTGAATATCGTTTAATTCTGAGAGAAATATTTTTTTTTTCGGAAGATTTCCATCGAAAACAACGAGTCATTGATCCTCCGCTGTATACTATAATACGCAAAAAGGCGCGACTCGTGCCTGAAAAAATACTTCTACACACGCACACGTGGCTCGATATCTTATATATATACTACGAAGCGTATTTTTACGACTCGGTATATTTATACGGATTTATCCCTTGCGGTGGTGAAATGATGGACAGTTAATTTCGTCTGTAATGACTCTTGCGTATGTAAATAAATAAATAAATAAATAAATAAATAAATAAATAAATAAATAAATGTGCGTGTTGGGTACTCTGACCTGCTATTCGATTTCAGTTGAAAACGTTTTACAATACACCATGTTTTATTGGACACACTAGACGTGCGTCATAGGCGATATATAGGGGACTATGGGGCAAAACGGACATGTTAACGATTTAAGCCAATTTAATCGATGAGCATATGGTCTTTCAACTATATTTGAGTCCCAAAATTGATTTCTAGTCGTAGTTTCTCGAATTTCGAAAAAAAAAAATTTTGGGGCAAAACGGACATTGCTTTTCGGAGGTATAAAAAATGAAAATTTTTTTTTTTTCGAAATTGAGACGTCTGAAGCGACTTTTTCCGAATAGAATACCAACTCGGTAATATAAGAAAAGAAACGCGACCACTTAGAACCCCACTCCTTGGCATGTAAGAAAGAAAAATGAGCCAAAACTTGAAATCGCATTTTGGCCATGTTTTTGAGTCATGCAAAAAATGAACTTTGGCTCCACCGTGCAGGGGTATTATTGATGTTTGAACTGTATTGGAGTTCCATAATCGATTTCCGGTCCTAGTTCCCCGGATTTCGTGAAAAAAAATTTTTGGGGCAAAACGGACATTGCTTCTCGGAGGTATAAAAAAGGAAAATTTTTTTTTTTCGAAATTAAGACCTTCGAAGCGATTTTTTTCGAATGGAATGCCACCTCGGTGATATAAGAAAAGGAATGGGACCACTTGAGCCCCATTCCTTGGATGTAAAACAGAAAAATGAGCCAAATCTTGAGATCGCGTTTGGTCCAAGCTTTTCGGTCTTGCAAAAAATGAACTTCGGCTCTACCGTGCTGGGGTATAATTGATGTTTGAACTCTATTGGAGTCCCACAATCGATTTTCGGTCCTAGATCCCCGGATTTCGTAAAAAAAAATTTTTGGGGCAAAACGGACATTGCCTCTCGGAGGTATAAAAAATCGAAAAAATTACATTTTTCGAAATTGAGACCTTCGAAGCGATTTTTTTCGAATGGAATACCACCTCGGTAATATAAGAAAAGGAATGGGACCACTTGGGCCCCATTTCTAGGATGTAAAAAAGAAAAATGAGCCACATTTGAGATCGCGTTTGGTCCAAGCTTTTCGGTCTTGCAAAAAATGAACTTTGGGTCCACCGTACTAAGGTATAATTGATGTTTGAACTCTATTGGAGTCCCACAATCGATTTCCGGTCCTAGATCCCCGGATTTCGTAAAAAAAAATTTTTGGGGCAAAACGGACATTGCCTCTCGGAGGTATAAAAAATCAAAAAAATTACATTTTTCGAAATTAAGACCTTCGAAGCGATTTTTTTCGAATGGAATGCCACCTCGGTGATATAAGAAAAGGAATAGGACCACTTGAGCCCCACTCCTTGGATGTAAAAAGAAAAAATGAGCCAAATTTGAGATCGCGTTTGGTCCAAGCTTTTCGGTCTTGCAAAAAATGAACTTTGGGTCCACCGTACTAAGGTATAATTGATGTTTGAACTCTATTGGAGTCCCACAATCGATTTTCGGTCCTAGATCCCCGGATTTCGTAAAAAAAAATTTTTGGGGCAAAACGGACACAGCCTCTCAGTGATAATAAAAATTAAAAAATTACGAATATGTAGATTTTATTTGCTCCAATAAAAAAAAACCTTTTTTCCTTATTTTCTTATCGTCATTATAAATTTGGTTTTCAAATTAGTCACAAAAGAGAATGAATAGTGAGCAGAACGTAGTTTGGGATCGGAGTCAAAATTTTATGAAATTTATAAAATTTCGGATTTGACGTGTGTTTATTTTGCTCTAAAACTTGAATTTTTTGTGCAATTCACCCTAGAATTCAGCAATTTAAGATATTTTAGGATCAGAACATGGTTTGGATTCGAAAAAAAATTTTTATAAAATTTACATTTACATGTGTCCGTTTTGCCTCCCGTGTGTCCATTTTGCCTCAAAATTCACTAATTCAGGCTGTTTTCGGGTAAAAATGTAATTTAGGCTTGAAAAAAAAATTTATGAATTTTCCGAAATTTCAGAATTTGAAATGTCCGTTTTGCCCCGGATTTTCGACTTTCGGGGCAAAACGGGCACCCTGTCCGTTTTGCCCCATATGTCCGTTTTGCCCCATAATCCCCTATATATTATTCCTTCTCTTCTACGATCGTTCGTTGATAAACGAACAATTTATAAGATTGATGATAATGATTTTTTAACAATAAACAACACATATGATGTGTGCGTGTATATTTTAGTTGACCTTCCAATAGAGTTTCCATAATCCGCGAAGGTCAAGGTGGCTTTGAAAAATGGGACTGCGCATCGTAGATCGAACTCGGTGTAAACAGGCGCGTGTCTGGTCCGGAGTTGGCTCGTCTTTTCGTTTCTGCTCTTTCATTCTTTCTCTCGCTCCGTTTCGTTGTCTCGTCGTCGCGTCGTCATCGTCGTCGACGTGCATGATCTCGGTCCAGTGAACGATGCACCGGCCGCTCTTTCGTGACCAGACGACCGCTGAACGACCGCCACGTATTATCCGGCCAATGAAGATTCCCTGCTTGTACCACCCCCTACCGCCCGCTTTTATCCGTCGTTTCTCATCTCTCAAACGCTCCAAGAATGCACGACCTGGGTTAATTTACCATTCGTCGAACGTATCGTACTACATATGTGCTTTTATTATCTCTCATGCTCTCCTCATGTACTCCTTAATTTTGTCTGCATCAATGCAGATAATAACAAAATATGTACGATAAAATCACATTTGGCACGGATGTTTTGACGCTTCGCGCGCATCGATTTCTCGTACGTTTCAGTCAACCCTCGTCATCAACATTATTTTTTAATATTTTTTTTTTTCTTTTCCATCGGATCCGAGTCATATTTTTTATCCCGAACGTTGATTGTAAGTTATAGCGAAGGCGAAAACAGTTGAAAATTTTTTTCCTCTAAATACACATCGCACACCTCGTCTCGATACTTCTGATATATATATTATCGATCATGCGATCTTGTCTTTTTTTTTCTTAATACTTGGTATGCGCGATATAGTAAACTTTGTGTATGCGGTGTGCGTGTGTTGTCATGTTGGCTCGTCAGAAGTGTTGTGCCCGAAATGGAACGGTGCTTCGTCGCGACGTGTTAATACAATATCTTCAAGGTCGCGGTTCATGACTCATCCGAGGAAAGAAAAAAAAAAAATAAAATAAAAATGTTATTTTGCGTTCCGCGCGGGCTCCCGCTGCCAGATGATGGGCCCGAGTCAACGATAAACCCGTGATCTTGTTTTTTTCATAATTCTCCGGTACAATATTTATATTATTTATTCATGCGTATAAACATATATCGGTACCACAGCACACGCATAGGTATATTTATAGCGTTTCGATTATGAATTATTTATTTTTATTTTCGTCGCGCCGAATCGCTCGCCGATCAAATGTCACGAAAATCGAAAAAATTTCACCGATTCATTCTGATATTCGTATACTATATTCGTAATACCTACCGGAAAAGGATCTTCTCCTCATCGAGGGAACAACTTGAATTTGATTTTTTAAATAATACGAAAATTTGAGCGCAAATAAAATTTCAATATGAGAAAATTTGTATGCGCGCGGAATTAATGAGACGATATATTACATAACGAATTATTTGCAGTGTGGCATACTGTACGACAAGCCGGCGACAGTTGAAGAGCCAGAGGGGATTCCGGTTCAGTAGAGAATCGACTTTTCAGAAAGCTTCTTTTCTCCGAGGGGATCTTGCGTGGCCATGAACCTTTTCTACGCGCTTCGAGGTAGTTTGGAAAGAGCGCAGAAATCTTCACGAACAAAGAGCAGATAAGAGGAAGGAAAAGAGGGTGGGATTTATTTCATGTAAATTCCAATCGTATAGAAATCACAACATTTATGAACATTTCCGAAAAGGGATCATTTGTTATTTTCATGATAAAAAATCATTTTTATAATCTGCGGAATCTGCGGACAATGCGATGAACAAGGTCGCTGTTGCAAAATTGACGCGAAGCAGTTTATTTAGGATTAACCAAGATCGCCATTTCTCTTCTATTTCATTTGTGCGGAATATATTTTTTGATACAACATGTTTCTCTCCCTGAAGGTTAGAATTAGGCGGGGGGATGGTACAAAGAAAATAAATGAGAGAAAGAGGGAGAGAAAATTTGAAGAAAAGTAGAAAAATATTTTGGGGTGGCCCACGCACCAGCATTCTTTCCTCACCCTTGAGCTCGAAGGGTGCCCGAAGGCCGTGTATCTCGTAAATTTAAGCCTGTTGGAATAGGAATCCTCCTCCTCCTCCTCTTAAGTACTCTCACCTCTGCCCGCGGTATCACTATCTCGATATTCTGGATTTTTTTCCATAGCTGAATTTGACTCTCCTCCCGTTTGGGGTCACTCGCCTTCACGTATACACGTTTCTCTGTTTTTCACCTTCTCACTTATTCTTACTTTGTCAGTTTAATTCCCCCGACGCGATTCTACGCAACGCACAATTCTAGCGCGCAAAGAGGGGATGAAACGCACAAGCGTATCATAGGGTCGTGACCTTGCCACGTGGAGTTTCGTTGGGCGTACAAAACGAAGGACACGCCGGGACAACCCACCGAAGCTTTTCCATGAGACAGAAAGGGACGGTCCTATCGCGGGGAGAGACAGAGAGAGAGAGAGGGGCGCAATGGGTGGAAAATGCCTGTTTGAATCGAAAATCCCTTGACGTCGTTGGCTCCCGTCGTTTTCCCAGAAAAAAAGCCATCTTATTCCCTTTTTTTTTTTTTTTATATATTTTCCTCAAGGACGAAAGGTATCGAGGACCAATGCCGGAAGTGACCTCGAGAATCCCCGAGAACAATGTTTAAGAAGGTTGACGTCCCGAAGCGATCTCATCTCTCATTCTGTGTTTCAGGGCAACCTCCGCCTTTTTTCGACACAAAGCGTGAGTGGATTTGCCCTCATCGATTAAATCAAGATCACTAATTCTCAGAGTCCTTCGAATCTTATAATTATAGTCTCTCCAAAATTGAGTTGGCTTGTTAACGAATAATAAAAATGTATCCCAACTAGTTTGTGGCATATACTTGTCAATTGAGCATCGACTCTTGTCATTTTCAAAAATAGCTAAAGGGTGAAAAAATAAATAGAACCGATAAGATAGGTGATCCGCGATGATACGTTCGAAAGCTGAGATTGCGGATAATATACCGTTTGTCTTTTTATTCACGGCCGTGTAACCGACCTTTGACAAGATTCTTCTTACCGGATAGGATTTCGCGATGCCTAAAATTTTGTGTCTTCAGAAAATGTGATACGAAGCACTGAATGTGCAACATGACGATTTAAGATTCATCTTTTTGAATTTTTTCTTTCTTTCTTTAATCAACCATCTCCTCGATGACATTGAAATGTGTATACGTATCGTTGAATCTGTATCAACGAGTCGGAATGAAATCATCACAAGAATTATTGTTTTGTGCATCAGACTCGAAAACGAAACAAAACAAAAATATATCACCGAGGAGAAGATACGATAAAAAATAACGCGACCCGATTCCGGCTCGAGATTATTTTATTATCAACATTTATTTTTTCAAAAACAAAAAGTGGAATTATCTCGGACGGTTTCCTTGAGCGGGATGACCCGAGATGACAAGGACATATATGTATCTTTATACTCGCTGCTCTTACTTTGTCCGTCCCTCTTTCACATTTTTCTCTCTTTTTTCTTTAGGCTTCGTTAATTATCGAGTGATCGCGATGACTTTTTCGAATGATGGACAAAAAAAAAGCACCGAAGCAGAAGCCTCCACGGAACAGCTCTTGTTTTTTTTTTTTTTTTTACACACTTGCGATATTATTTTATTTGAAAGCAAAATATAGAAACTTGGTGAAAAACGCACACAATAAATCTAAGAAAATAGATGGTTGTTCGAAAAGAGCAAAAAAAGAAAATTTTTTTTGGATATGAAGAGAAAAAATGAATGAAACAAAGAATGAGAGCGGCCGCGGGCGGAGTCACTTTGTTCAGAGTGTTTAACTCGCGCCGTACGTTGTAGTATAGTAAGAGAAAAAAAGTGCGCTGGTCAGTACTCGCAAATGACCTCACTGCTCGTCCACGCGGCGCTACACCGCGCGCTTAGCAAACAACCATTTCCTTCAACTCTCGTGAGAGATCATTCGGCCTTATTCATAGCAGACGACTAATAAAAGCAGCGGATCGCGGTTTGAAAAGCAACCATAAGAGAAGGAATAAAAAGATGGAGCTTTGAAAGAAATGAAGAAACGTGAGAGAAAGAGAAGAAGCCCTCGATGCACAAGCAGCAGAAGGCGTGTATAATTTCGTGCGAAGGCCACCACCACCACCACGCTGCAGGGATCGCGAAGAGATGATAGAGGGAATAAAAAGATAAAAAACAATGAAGAATGAAAACAGAAGGCGGTGGATGCGCCGAAAGAATCGTTTCAAGCTAGTGCGCGTGCATTGTAAAATCTTTTTTGCTTCATTTGTGCATCGGCTTTTTTGATTTTTTTCGCTCATATTCAACCTTCGTCGTAGCTAGCTGCGAGACGCGCGCGGCGCGGCTGTTTTGCTGTATACACAAGAAAATCCCTCATATCAGCCGCGATCATTGAAACATTTTCTCGGAGCCATTATTACTGCCGTTAACTTTTAGTTCTTTCGCTTAGTTCTTTACCGTCTATTACTATCTCGAAAATTCTCGAATTCAAGCGAATTTAGCGCGCGGTAAAAGCGATAGAATCGCGATCGCTTAAAAATACTATTCCTGTAGGAGGACATACGCGCATAGCCATGGGAGACAAAGTGCGAATAAGAGAGAAAGAGAAGGCAGGGCAGTGTTGTAGATATATGGATAGGAGGGAGGAGGAATTGTTAGTTCGGGGTGAGGCTAACAGTCGAATGGGTCTGCGACCTCGAGGGCGAGACCTTGAACGAACTCGAGAGAGCTCTTTAGCACAGAGCAGCGTCGACGGCATTATGCGCGTTGGGACGCCACCGCTCTGCGAACGCCGCGACTACGATCAAGGGGAAATAAAGAAAAATAGTATGTCCGTGTGTTTGTGCATGTGTCGAAAAGAAAGAACGCGTGTGAGGCCGACGTCCCGAAGGTTGCTGCCTCCTTTTTTTACGTCTATTTTACCCCTCTTTTTCTTTCTCCTTCTTTTCATTATTTCTCTCTCGCTCTTTCTCTTTGCCCATCTCGATTGCCTATCCACTAGTCTGGGAATGCTCGCGACGATTTCAGGGGCAACGCGCAGCAGTGCAGATCTCGTTGTTCTCGACTCCAGGCCGAGTACATTCATTGCTTGTGTGAAAAAAATGAGGGAGCAGCGATATAATGTAGTAAATATCGAGGTGGAGGCAGCTTCTTCCTACCAAATTTTTTCATAACCACCTTTATCTTGGCAATCGACAGTTGGGTTTTTTTAATTTCTTGCAAATTGGTTTTTTTCATATCGCACGTAAGCTACGAGGATGGAGCAGATGCTTCCATTTTTTTTTCTCTAGGTGTGTTCTTGATGATATTGCAGCGAGCAAATGCGAGGACCGCAAACACGTTTTGAAAAGAAAAGAACTTGGCATATTCTGGCAAAAAAATGCTGAGACGAGAAAGGATATCGGAGATGGTCCATGGTCAGGGCGACCCACCATCGGCATTAAACGATCAAATCGAGCCGAGAGCTCATCGTCATATTGTTGTGTTTCAATTTTTTTTTTTTTTTTTTTTTTTTTTTCTTCACGTTTCTTCACCCAACAAGGTCGACCGACGAAAAATTACCATAATACGACACATATTTTTTTCTTCTTAAATATTGTCGACTGCGAAATCTGACCTTCCCCGACGTCCCTGAGATCATAACTATACTAGAGAACGTAATTCCGGGATTTTTAATATTTCTCTACTAAATTATTCATCATAGAAGAATCGCGTGTGCCTCGTCGGTTTTTTACAATCGAGTGCGAGAAAAAAAATTTGGCAGGTCTCGCAGGGACTCTATTTTCATAGGATAGGATTAAGACCGATTGAGCGTAAAATATTTGTTTTCATTTCTATAAAACCTTCGAATTTTGTGCTAAGAACAAACAAAATATTCTTTATATTCTCTTCCTTTTTTGCATTCGAGATAGCCAAAACAATGTAGGAAAATCGAGGAATCAAAAAATACGTCTCGAAAATAATGCATGCTCGTGACAAGCAGCAGAAAAAAATCACGGAGCGTCTGATTCAAAGATAAACAATAAGAATACACACGGTGAAAATATTTTTCAATCAAATAAAAGTGATAAAACTTTCCACCATTGTGTTATGGATTTAAAAAATATTATGTTTGAGTCTGATACCGTGGCTAAATAACCGCAAGTCACAATCACACATAAATATTAATGGAGGCCATTTGTAAAAAAAGCATATCCGGATAATGTTTTATATCTTAAACGAATGAAAGATTGATCGTATCGATATAGCATCGATGCTCCTCACAACAATATTTATTAAAATTTTATCGGATGACCGGTGCGTGACCCGATTGTTATCATCAACGTAGACGATTTCCTGAATTCGTAATATCGCGATGAAGGCTAAAAATCATTCTCCTGATTGAGATTTAAAATTCTTTCTCTGCCATTGTGAGAATGGATTTTTTCATGCGGTTTACGATTTCTCGATTTCTCAAGGTTCTGCGGAACATATTGTACGAAAACCAGAGTTGTTCCGACGATTGAATGGTTTTTCGAGGAAATAACAAAAAAAAATTTTTTAATGAAAATAAATACGAGATTTGAAATTTCAATTGCTCCAATTATCTTGACATTTCTCGTGCGTACACATTCTCATTCGCTTCATCTCTTTTCCTCCTTTTCTCTTCGTCTATCCGTCTCTCCTGCTCCCTCCTGCTACCTCTCTCTGTCCCAGCACCCAGAAACATATACGCTATTCGTAAGTTTCATGAATGAAAATTCTCGGCGCGCGAGAGTAAAAGAAGGGAGAGAGAGAGAGAGAGAGAGAGAGAGAAACCCGGAGTAGCAGCAGAAGGCCTCAGCGTTTCTTGCTCTTTTGCGTGAGCTGCATGCTCGCGAGCGTTGCTCATTTATCAAGTGTAGTTTGATTCCCCGCGGCGTACAAGCGTGAAACGTATACACGCACACATGTTTATGCACAAAAATTCTCATATATGTTTATTTTAAAAGGGATTTTGTATCTCGCTGCTTGCCCGAGTGCATTCCAATTGGGCGTTGCCCGCATTCGTTGCGTTTACGTCTTTGTAACAAAGCATTAACCAATCGCGTACTTCAAAAACCATGACGCATTCGTAATTCTCTTATTGGCCGGACTCACCAAAAGATTTTCGCAAATGTAAAATACTTTCGCTTGATTCATAAAAGCACTCGGTTTATGAAATATATGCCTCGTTCGAATAGACAATATAAAAAAAATTTTATACTTACTTCAGGAAAAAGTAATCGGACACGAATCTTCTCCTTAATGAACGCGGTCAAGCGTATGTCCAAAGTGTTTTCTTCTGTTGGATTTGATGATTGTTTTGCAGAAATAAGTCTCTTTTACTTTCCGTTTATCTGAGCGGGACATGAAACAATGGAATATAGGATATACATGTACGACAAAAGAGTCACTCTCAGACTCCTGAGAATCATGAGCGAAGCGTGTTTCTTCGAGCGTCTGCAATGGCCAAGGGAATACGATCGAATACAATCGGACAACGCTCGGTTGAACATTCCTGGCTATCGGGTTACACGCGTCTCCGCTCGAGGTATCGGAAATGCTTGGAGATTTTCGAGACGAATTGATGAAAGCTCTCCCGCAATAGCATAGAAGCTTGGCTCTTGTCATGAATGGCATGAGACGACGAGACGTGCAGTAATTTGATCAACCTGATAAATATCCTTTCTTCGAATCGAGCGTTACATCGCAATAAACATATTGATCGCGTTGTACACAATACGACTACCAATCGTGAAAATAAAAACGAGTTTTCTCGATCCAGATGTAGAATAGAGAGTCATTCGAGCAGCTAGCGATCCGTTTGAATCTGATAGAGAAAATAGAAAAAAATTATTATGTATTTGATTAGAAAAGTGCTGATAACCCAACGAATAATATCAACCGAAACATATATGGAGAATAAAACAAGTGTATTTGTTGTTGAATGAATGAATGTCGAAGGAACGTTGTCAAAGTTTCCGCATCCACGGGTATCTTTGATAACGCGATTCATCGAGTCAGAGGAGGTAGAAAAGGAGCTCATCAGGTTTGTCGTTTATCCGTTCGAATATAACACGCGCAATTTAGTAAAAGCGCGGCGGCGGCGGCGGGGTAACGGGAAAATGCAATATAAACTTCGGTAGCTCGTGTAGATGCCCCGGCGGATGAAAGATCAAAGTTTACTCACCAGGGAGAAATAAGCGGGAGAGGAAAGGGGTAAGGGTGCAACGGAACCAAGTCGTGGTGAAAACCGGGTCGACGCAGGCACTCCGGTGTCTGATAAACTCTCTCGGCGAGAGAGAACCTCGAGAATTACGAGCAGGTTGCCCGGCAACCGACGCCCACTACGAGACACGCGCTCTTTTCCTACCTGCGTTTACGCAAACACGAGCTTCGCCGCCATTCTACTCGTTATATTATCTATCGAATGATATTGGCTGTATATAGAAAACTCGCTATAATATTACGAAAATTAGAAAATTGAGGAAAACGGAAAATAACAAAATATTCCCTATTGCCCTATCTGCTCCGTTACGATATCGGTCCATGAGCAAAACAGGCGGCGATTAATATCATCATCGTCTTATTTTTTTTCTCATTTCCGTGTGTTGCTCGAATAAATCCCATCATGAAAATCCTGTTCCGCTATACGAGCGGTAATTACTCAACAGCGAACAGAACAGTGTCCAATTCGGAGATTTGACACATACGAGGACATTATCTCATTAAATTGTTCGATGATATTCATCAGACTTTTAATTTCATATAGAATCGAGTGAAAGATTACGAGTCAAATGTCGGAATAAAAAACGTTTTGAGCTAAATCAATTCATTTCATTCTCATCTATACGAGCGATACGGATGATATCAAAAATATTTTTCCAAGTAATCATGCAGCAGCAGCGAGTGCTTCTCGTATATTTCATCAGTGTTCGATAGATTAAACAAGAGATTTGTGTGAATCGAATTAGCGTTCATTGATTATTTGAAAATAAAACACTCTTCTGGTATGCATCACTCGGTGAGAGTTTGACGGGAATCGCTGATGCATGTTTTTTTTTTTTTTTTTTTTTTTTTTTTTTTTACGCTTTATCCACTTATCAACCTCGAGATTTGCTTCGGAATTCTCCTCGACCTCACAATTTTCGTGTGAAGTTTGCGAATATGATTTTTGTTGACGTAGTACTTGGGACGAAAGAGATAAGACGAGATCGACCGAAAGAGCAGCACCCACGCGGTAAAAACGACTTGTTCATTTTCGTAACGACGACGTTTAAGCATCGCGAAATACTCACGTTACGAAGCCTCGAGATGTCCTGACGAGCAGCAGCAGCAGCAGCAGCAGCAGCGGTTTCATATTTTCGTCATTTTTTAAAAATTTTCTTTGGTTCTTTCGCACACGGAATAAAAAAAATTATGTGTAAGAAATAGATAATAGATAGGGACGAAGGTTAATTTGAAATAACGACAAGTTTTTTCGTTTTATGTATAATTCACCAGACAATGTTTATTCAGACGACCTCACAACTCCCAAGCGTACAAAATGACGTGCTCACTGGGCGAATATGCGGGGCTCCGTTCTGTATTTCATGCGTAAAGTACTTTTATCAATTTCTTTTACCTTCTTTCGCATCCTTCCTCTCTTTGTCACCAGAAACAACAACTGCGTTTATATTTCATCACGACGTGTATAGTGTTCTTTTTCTTTTTTTGTCGTTCTTAATGAATAGAGAAATAGTACTTTATGTATCGTTTATTATAATAATCATTATGTGTAGTTTATGCATAACAGTATTACGAATATCAACGCTAGGCTTTTTCTTTTATTTATTTATTTTTTTATTCTTTGCTGCTGTTTCTGCGCGGACTCTGGATATTGCGGGATTTTCAAATTCATCTTTGATCACTCGTCGTTCGGCGTGCCACGATCATTGGGAACGAATTTTGTCGGATTGCAACAATTCGTGTGTCAATCAATAGCTTCTCTGTTTCTTTTTTAATTCAATTATATCAAGTTTTTCCAAGCCGAATGCTTATTTTTTTTTTCACGTTCGTGGTGTTGTTTTGCCAAATTTATTGTCTTCCCTTTGCAACGCCGTTATATATATATATATATACGACATTGATGAGTGAACAAATACTTGTCGGGAATGACTCTGAGTTTAACAATAAATATGTGTATGCATGCGTCAAAGCGAAAACAAAGAGGAACAAAACCAAAACGAAAAAAGAGAGAGAAAAAAAAACAAGAGAACAATATATAGAAAACAGCGAAAGCTGCATAAGATCGCGCGAGAGACGAGAGATTATCGGAACGGATCTCGATATCGTTCCAAGTGACTTTCGATCGACGCTCCATTATTTCGGATTCAATATATACCTTTCACCGTTTTTCTTTTCCTCTCTCTATTTTTTTTATTTTTTATTTTTTTTTTCTTAATTTTCCAGGGTACTGTACTGATCGATTTTTTATTACAAATTCTTTTTCTCTATATCGCGTGCGTCTTCGTGAGTAGATTTCGCGTGTACGTGTGTATCTCTCTCGATCGCGAGAGAAAAAAAAACGAACGGGGAAAATACTCGCCGGTGTTTCGTTGCAAATGGCGCCCATGGAGATCTCACCGAGGATGCTATTTACAAAAAAAAAAAAAAAAAAGAAGAAAAAACAAACAAACAAACCAAGTTGTATTACTCGTTAGATCTTCGCATGACCATTAGCCACTTACGATGCCTCGAAGAGGCTCTCCGATTGAAACTTCAAATCCCCCCCCCCTCCCCCTTTCCCCAATTGTTCATCAATTATTGATTGCCGATTATTTTCCGTTGTCTCCTTATCTACAAGATGCTCACATGTTGAAATAATTACCTGTTTTTTTTCTTTCTCTTATTGTTCTGTTCTGCCTTCTCGAAATCCTATTCCGTCGATAGATCGCGTCTCACGCTCCAAGAGTGAAAGAGCGACACACGTACGATACAAAAAATGGTATAGATAGAGGTACGATAATTACAAACTGGTGGGCCGGTACGGGCCGGTCAGTCTCATAACAAAACGTGGATTGTATTCATTTGTATATCTTTAAAATTCATTTTATTCATTTTTCATTTCATCTCCCAACTCTCCTTTCATTTTTCTTGCTGCTTTTCTTTTTTTTGTCTTTTTCACTTCATTTTTCGCCGAAAAAGATAGGAGAACGACAGAAAAAAAAACAAAAATTCTGCGATTGCCCCGACTCGTTCGCTCCATCCATACATTACCACAAAATGGTATTACACCCACATGCATTTTCTCTCTCTCTCTCTCTCTCTCACTCGTATACGCACACACGAGATGATAACGTTTACGATTATTATACCTTAGAGATAATACAATAATATTAATTACCTTCATAATATTTAATTAATAATAATAATAATGTTAATATATATAGTAGAGTAAATGATCGATGAATGAGGTGGAGACTGTACAGGATGCGCGATGTCCATGATTATCACATGTAATAGATTATTAGTTATTATTGTTTTTTATTTTTTTCTTTTTTTTCATTTTTTCTCATTAACTTCTCGTTACATTTAAAACCGTTCTTTTCATACGGGTGCTTCTCATACGCTATCCTCTAGC
This sequence comes from Campoplex capitator, assembly GCA_037576405.1. Taxonomy (NCBI): domain Eukaryota; kingdom Metazoa; phylum Arthropoda; class Insecta; order Hymenoptera; family Ichneumonidae; genus Campoplex; species Campoplex capitator. The sequence goes on along the minus strand of JARBWI010000322.1, from coordinate 15,333,981 downwards.
TTTACCTAGGACAACTGTAGGTAGATATAGGTAGATAGGTAGATTTTTTTTATCCCCTCTCGTTTAGGTATTTTTTCTCTTTTATCCAACCGGATTTTTTTTTCTTCTAATTTCGTACTCGCACACTGCGTAGATTACATTATCTTTTTTCGTTTTTGTTCCACGATAATGAATGCCGCGTAGCACGTTCCATGCCTTCTCCAACTGTTCCTCCCGATATATTATTCTTTACACCTTGTTCGTACACTCTTTCTCTTATTTTTCCCTGCTCATTTCAAATGTCTCTTACTCGCGCACAATTTTTATCAGTTATCAGTTAATTTAAATAATAAATTATTTGGTTTGTCACGCGCTCAGAGCGTCCTGGCACTTTTTTATTCCGTTCTTCGTTTTTTTTTCCTTTTCTTTTAAATTACTTTTTATCTCCTCGACAGTCCCACGTGTTTATCGGTTGCCAGCGGGGATCAGAAATCGGAGGCCGCGCGTTACTCCCCCGTTCGATCCTCGTTGGAATAGGAATATCTCTCCGGTCTCGAGTGAGAATCACTCGAAACGAAAAAAAAAAAAAAAAATGAAAAAAAAAAAATATATATATATATATAAAGTCTAATTATTATAGCGCCCGCGCGAAATGCGGAGTCGCTTGTTTTCACCGCAGGTGCGTGTGGCACCTCGATGATTTTTATGATAACGATGACGATGATGAGGATGGAAAAAAAAAAAAAAAATGGTGAAAGCATGCACAGACACGCATACATATCGACGACATAAAGAGTGAGCACTCGTAAACGCGCGTAGGTGGGTTATTCGTCGTAATTCACTTTTTCAAATTTCGCATGGTAATCACGAAAATTAGTCCGTAGTGTTCGAATCCGATCTCTTCGAAGAAACGTCCGTGTGTGTATCACCATTGAGATCGGACATTGGGTATTCTGTTCGATTCGTCGCTATATTTTTCGCCACGATAACGAAGAGTAGACCCGGAATAGAGAAATAAAAAAACACACTACGCTTCGAGGGTAAGAGCCTTGCACGTTCCAACGAGTGGTCTCGGCGAGGGGGATGGCGATTTTTTCGATAGATTAAGGGGTTGTTGACTGTCGGCGATGTCGACCTGGAGTTCCATCATATTGTTCGGACAACCGGACAAAACGATTGTCGTTGCGGTGCTGGATGTTGGCCTCGGACTACTCGAGCTTCCGCTCGTACTACTAGTCGCAATCGCGGTCAGATATCTCGGTGAGGAGGCGGGCGAATGATTATTTCCAACTACGAGGTAATTCGAGGAAGACTGTTGCTGCTGCTGCTGCTGCTGCTGTTGCTGCTGCTGCTGGAGCTGCTGCTGTTGTTGCATCTGTTGGCGGGCACCGGTGGTGGTCGTAATGACGGAGGTAGCAGCCGGCCATCTCGAGACACCGTAGCCGGAAGTAGCGCATTGCAAAAGACCCTGAGATCCCGATGGGGATCGTAACGTAATGGTGGTAGTCGAGGCGCATTGTTCCGCGGGTGATGGAGAGGTAGTGGGTGACCTTGGACTGGCTTCACCGCGCATTATATAATTGTGAATAATGTCGGTACGTTTGAGCTGTTCGGCGGTCATTCTTGGTCCTTCCATAAGACTCTTTGCCAATGTCGAGTGAGTACTGCTGAGTAAACTGGCCGTTTGCGGACAATGCGACGATTGTGATTGTCCCGAAGGGCTTCTCGAAGGTGGAGAGGTCAGATGAAGATGCAACTGTGACTGGGTGTGTTGTTGTTGTTGTTGCTGCTGCTGCTGCTGCTGCTGTTGGGGTTGTTGTAATTGTTGTTGATGTTGTTGCAAATGTTGCTGATGCTGATGATGATGAATTTGAGTTTGGATTTGGGGTTGTTGTTGTTGTTGTTGCTGCTGCTGCTGCTGCTGCTGCTGCTGCTGTTGCTGCTGCTGATGATGATGTTGGTGAACGATGACGACGGGCTCGGCCTCGGCGCTGTCCTTTTGTCTCAACGCCCGAAACTTTTTGTGCGGCTTGTAAGCCTCGTCCATAAGGGAGTTGGTGTCGTATAATGGCGGAGCTTGGAGAACTCTTTTCAGGACGGGCATATCCTCGACCTCTTTGTCCTCCGAACGCGGACTCGAGCATACGGAAGTTGGCGCGCTGCTGGCGCTGCTGCTCGCGGGTTTGTCAGGTTTTTCGGTGCCCGATTCGATGCCACTGTCGCTCGGTGAATCGAGCTTACGGAAACGCGGACATTGAGGTGGTTGAGGAGTTTTGGCCATGGTCGCCCGATGCAAAAGTTCGTCGTCACCGGAGCTCGTGCTGCCCGAATTGGCGCGACGTCTGTGCGGACAGAGACCACCGGCCAAGGTTGCGGCTAAAAGAGGTGCGCTGGATGCGTGATGACCACCGGGTGTCACGACAACATGGTGATATTCCGTCAATGAAGCAACCTCGCCGCTGCAATTACTCTCGGTACTGGATACACTGCCAAGAGGACTTTTCACAGCTTCGTCGAGGGCGACGTCCGATGCCGAGCACCAAGAAGCCGCTGGTTCTTCTTCCATAGGCCAATGTTGCTGTTGATGCTGCTGCTGCTGCTGCTGCTGTTGTTGTTGCTGTTGTTGTTGCTGCTGCTGCTGCTGCTGTTGGGCCTGCAACTGTTGCTGCTGCTCGGTCATCTTGAAGGCGAGTAGCTTCTCCGAATGTAAGGTGTTGAGTGTTCTCAGGTCAGGAATCTTTTTGAGCAATTCCCTGAGGATGTCCGGATGCTGGGGATGATTTTGTGCCAGTACCGTTTGCAGGGCGTTTCTCAATTTGTTGTGCATACGCTCGACGAGATCGGTGTTCCTTAGACCCGGGCGATCAGCCGCGATAACGACGACCGAGCAGAAAAGCCCTAGCTCGGCGTCCGACAATCTCAACGAGTTGACTCTCTCGGCAAAGTCGAACATCGAGTCCATGAGGAAACGGGCGTTACTGCTATTGTGTATAGATTCTCTCTTGAGCACCTGACCGTTCAAGCATATCATACTGTTTGTCTGAGCGTCGAACATACACGCGAGCCGTACCAGCAACACCTCGAAAACACCGGCCTTCAACAACGTCACCTGATCGTCCTGTGCCAGCAGGCTGAAGCCAGGTATACGTTTCGCGAATTCAACCACACCGCGTATAGCGGGTGAAAATCTCTTGGAGAAATCTTGTAGCAATTCTTGTTGACCGGTCAATGGTTGAGGATTGGGATTTAGCGGGCAGGCCTGCAACAATTCGATAAGAAAAAAGGACGCGAGGTTAGAGACGAAGATTAAACCGGAACGGAAATCAAGTTATATAGTCAATCGATGGATCGTGTCACGCTTCTTTGTCGGAATGAAGAAAATAAAAAGAAGCTCGCGCTCAAAGAGTAATTAATAATCGAACAACGTTCGTCGTATCGTAATGGAGTTTGCATGGACGTGTTTGCACGCGCGCATATTCAATAATCTACGTACACCAGACGTCCTCGAACCGCACACACGGCTTATTTTCAACAACGCGCCTGTATTTTTCTGTTCCGCGTCTTCTCGCGAGTACGCTCGGGCACTTCCTTTTCGCGTCTCCGCGTATATGCGTTTCGCACGCACACACGCGCGGGGCTACGAGCTAATATATAAATATATCTTTGCGTTATCAAGATCGATATATACGCATGAACGCGCGTATGCATACCCGGTCCGAGGACGTCTGGTTTACCCGCGTAGTTTCCGCGTACGTTTTACAACATTGACGCTTTATAGCCGACGAGTGAGACAAGTCGCCGCGCGTTACACTCTCGCGATGCCCCTCGCGCGCGAACGGCCAATTCGACCTTGACGCCACTTTCGGCTGGATCGCGCGCTCGCGCTACGCGCGGAAAATCACAACTTTTATCACCGATATCAATGCAACGCGCGAATCAACGTTATCTTATGTCGAAAATGGAAGAAAAAAAATCCGAAAATTGAACGAAAAAATTGTTAGGATTTGATAAAGACGATTGAAAATTGAATTCCATCTTGTCCCGTGTAAGACCGCGGCGAATAAAATAATTGTGTTGAATAAAATAACGGTAGACGGAATACTGACCAGGGTCGGCGGACAGGCGGTGTAATTGGGTGTTTCACGGGCTCTCGCGAGTACCGGGGCAACCTTGTCTCTCGTGAAGTCGCACGTATCGAGGTGAGCTCGTACAACAGTCGCGAGGAGACGTTGCTCGTCCTCCAATTCGGCGGCTACAGCCTTTTCCTGCGAACGACTGTGGGAGCTTTGCTGCATCGCAGCCAGGATCCTCGCTTTTTCGCGCTTTGGCACACGGCCGAATCGTACAGCTGTAAGCAAAAGAAAAAAAAACACCATTTTTGAGTCAAATAGTTTGGAATGCAACGAGATGAGATATGTAAAAAGAAAAATGAATAAATTAATTCGAAAAGAGGCGTAGATTGTGAACAAGAATAATTAATAAGGATACGATATTGAAAAAAATGAGAGATATGACTGTTAACGATGAAAGATGCTCAAGCATGTCATTCAATGAAATGAATCATGCTGTGAAAACGCGCGCGGCGGGAAATACGGTGTAGCGTCTCTCGAGGCGACCTTGCCGGGCCACTACGAATGTACACACACACACACACACACATGTGTGCAGAAACAAATACACGCGACACACGTACGAGTCGATCGTCGCTCGCGAGGAATATATCGGTGCGGTGCGTTGGTGACCATCGGTTATCGCGTGACGACATTCAACGACAACAGCCGCGAGATACGACTTCGAAGCTAATTCGTAAGAACGATGGAAACGTGAGGAATCGAGGAGCGGGGGCAGGTTTGCACATTATATAGCGAACGAGGTTTCCGTGACCGAGGCAAGGTCGACCACCCACCAATGCGAAACACGATGAACGAGGATGGCTTATTAACGCCAGCCAAGGCACAAGGAATTGGATTTAAAAATTGTCACCATTTTTTTTTTTTTTTTTTTTCTTTCAATCAGCAAGGGATTGGGACTTTTTTTATCAATTAATTTCTGGAAGATTATTTCTCTCGCCTTTCCGGGGCCAAATCTCGATAGTGGGGAGAGATGTTGGTGGGCGAAAGCTAGTTAAGGAGAGTTCCTTGTGACTTTCTCGAGTTGCGCGAGAGACGTCGAAAGTATCATATATATATACGCGTACAAGTGCCGCGAATAGAAAGTGTTGGCATTTGCTTTTTTCGATTCAATCGGATTCTCCGTTGTAAGACACCTACGTGCATTGTGATAGTGGACGTCTCCGTTAAGGATCCCTTTCAGGATCGGTAGCTCCTCTCCCATGACGAAGAATTCGTTATAATCCTCGTAATAACGATTATCGTTATAACCGTTTTTTAAAAATATCCCAAATTTTCGTGGCATATAATACCGGGAGCACTCCACTTTGAAGATATTGAATTATTCCGCGTACACGTGGGGATACACGTCCAACGCGATAATGATATTGAGAAGATAAACTTCAATCTCAATTGATTGACAAACGATGTATCATTGGTGCATTAAGAAAATTCCATCGGTGCACAATAACGAGACACACCAAACGACAATTTATCAATGACTATTGAAACAACACTTTTTTTTTTTATTCAACAATTATTTAATTTTATACGAAATTTTACACGAGTTTCGTTGTGCAAAACTATCTCGCTTTGATTATTCAATTATATTTATCGCTAAATATGGCTGACCATCGATTTATATATGACAATGATTTCACACATACACGTTGTCACTCCGAACGTGTTTGACGCGCGGGCTATGGCACCATCAACTTGAAACAATACTCTCGGCGTTACACGTTCTTGATTTATCAATTTGTTTGTTTTTCTTTTCTTTTGTTTTTTAAGCAATTTCGCATTCACAATCGCGCGCCTAAATAACGATACTCGTTTTGGTTCGGTCGCTCGTACGATTATTCGTTGCGCTATACTCCGGTGAAAATTTACGGGTTAAAGAACCGTCGAGAGCGACGACGTGATAACGCGTGCAAGCGCGAGACAGCATCACCGCCGACTGAGTGACGTTCGCCGAGTTGCGTTCAACAGCCCCCCTACCCCCACTTATTCAGCGCCATCAACGGGCCCCCCTCCCCGCTGCTTAGCGAGTCGCGGGGAGATTGTGGCCTTTGCCGAGGCTTTGGCCTTGAACTTGCTTTCGGCGACAGCCGCGCGAGGCGTACACCGACGACCTATATATTACTATATACCCATTTGTGATCCTATACATCGGGCTCCGTATTCATAAATATCGACGTATGTAACGCGCGCGCGAGCCAATATGTACTTACTCTATATATATATATATATATATATATAAATAAATGTACATATGTATACGAGAATATCGGAGGAACCGAAGCAACGAACGGGAGCCCCGCGACCTACCACCTCGTATCATTGGTGCGCAGATGCCGACTCGAATGCCTGCCAAGAGGTAACCTACCCCCGGCGACCTTGAACGATTCCCGGTATTCCCACGTACACCCATCACCCCTCCCCCGCCGCTGCCTCGTCAAAATAACTATTTCTTTCTTTTTTTTTTTTTTTCTCTCTCTCTCTCCTCTATCGGACGTTGTATGCGCATGAGAAGGGGACACGATTCTCTTTCTCCCTTTCCTTCTCCTCTTCTCCCGCCGTCCCATCTTTCGCTACCTTTTATCGCATTAGAGGCTGCATTAGAGATAACGGTATTGACTTAATTTTTTTCCTTTAAACCGTAGATCGAAGGTAATGTATTTTTTAATATCTCCCGTTCGATCACCCCCAGCACCGATGCGATCATTGCTGTCAAGGAGCTGTATGGTTTTTCTCAAGGAGATTAAACCGGTAAGAAAAATGAGGAGGAAACGGGGTTGGTCGTTCATACAAGTCGACAATAATTAGATCCGATGTAGCGTGGAACGAGATTTCGATGCGTCATCAAAAGCATTGGAATAACGAAAATAGAATCGGAGCGATACGAGTTTTTACGGAGATGTTGCTTCCTCGAGGGTCGCTCGTCGAGTGAGGGAGCGTGAGTGAGCGAGCGTTTCGCAATCGAGTGAGTCTTATCGCGCGCCTCGTCGCGCGGAGCATGCGCTCTGTCGGGTGTAGATTTTCGCACAGAGTGGGAGAATTCTGCGCGAGTGTGCGGAGCTATCTCTCGGGGTGGGGGAACGCGGCAGAGAGAGAGAGAGAGAAAGAGATCTGAAAGTCGCAAGAGTGGGGCGATTTGGGGGAGAGCGTGGGGGAAGTTGAGCAGTTGAGCAGACGGCAGCGCTGCGACGATCACGGAGGTTCGCGAGGTCTCCGCGAGATGGATAGCGCCACGCGACGGCGGCGCTCTGCTCCGTTCGAGAGGCTGGTGGGGCGTTCGGAGTAAGCAAAGTCGATCTCTAGCTTCATAGTTATACGTAGGTATATACATACAATAACATATACACATATTTACGATGCTCCGAAGAAATCGAGCAAAACCGACGAGCTGATGCTAGAAAGAAGATAAGAAAGAGACAGAAGAGTCTCGAACGGAGAGCAAACGCGGTGCCGACGGAAGCGGAGTATAGCTGCTGTTGCTGTTACTATGTTACTACGAGATACGAGAGGCGCGAGCACTCGCGGCGTCTGTATAGCGGTACTCTTTCTACCGGGGGAAAACAGCAGCGGGCTCGGGCGCGCGATCAACGTCCCCGACTATTGACCCCGCGCACGCTTTTACCAACGCTACGCTCGACACGCGATACACTTGACGCGTCACGAAAAAAAAAAAAAAAAAAAAAAAAAAAAACGAGGCATCTCCGATTTTATTTGTTTATTTAACTTGCATGGATTAGAGTTTTTATTGATACGCGATTCAATTGTTATATATCTGGAATGACGCCTCGTGGGGAAATACATTGTTTTTTTATATATATATTTTCGTTGAGCGATGTATTTATAATTTATCATAATTTTCCGAGATTTGACGAGTGAGGAAAAACGTTTGGTAATTGAGGGATGCAGCGCAGGGGTTGTTGTATCGAATGGATGAAAATGGAGTGGCGCGCGGGTGACCGAGGTCAACGACCCCGCAAGCTCGCGTTGCAAGAGAACATTTGTTTTTTTTCTTTCTCGTGTGATGCACACACAAGGAGGGGGGCTCGCTCTCATTCTGGCAATTTCTAATTTCTCACGAGTGCGATATATCGCATATAACAAGGATACCCACAGGAATTATATGGCGGTTACTTTCACGCGCGTCGAATCGTCCACTTTCGCCGTGCTCGAGCCTTATTGCGACATTACCCTATACAAATGTGTGTGTGTATGCGCATATACATATATATATATATATAAATACAACTCCGAGACTGAGACGATTGATGGAGAGAACGAAATTGCGTAAATGGTCAATGCCCCGGCAACCCAAATTTCTAAAACTTGACGAATCGAAAGCGTCGCGTGTCCCGTTTACGAAATCGGGTCGAACATTTCTCGTTTCTTTTTTTTTTTTTTTTTTTTTTTTTTCTGTTCTCGCCTCTCACTATTTTTTCAATTCATCTTATCTATACGTGACTGCATGATTAAATATCAGCTACCGATAATCTCTTCGAATTGAATTTTTACCGATAAATTTATCAATATTTCGATGATCGATCCGCGATTTTTAAGTTGAAAAATTTACGAAAACCTCTATTCGGTCGTTTATTATTTTGTTGACGGTGTAAAATTAATCGTTGCTCGTTGCTCGATAGATTGGACCAAAGTGAAGATGCGTGTTCGCGAAATGAATGATACGTGAGAGTCATGCAATTTGTTAATATAAATGAAAAACTCACCGTCACGACTCATGCCGACAGCGATGCACTTCTTGAGCCTACAGTACTGGCAACGATTCCTGTTGATACGAAGGATGCTGCACTGTTGATTCTTGGTGCAAGGACGATACTGTATCTTCTGTTGTATGCTCCGACGAAAGAAGCCCTGTGAATCACCAGCGAATCCCTCGTCAGTTTGTGTGTCGCTATCGGACGAAGACCCGGAGGAACAAGCGTTCCCCGTGCTCGGGCTTGCAATATCACACTCGCACAGGCACCCCATTAATTATTTTATAAACCAAGGAACCAAAAAGGAAAACACGTTTCGTTGTATATTCGTCGATCGCCTTGTCGGACGGATTAACGAATGAATCAACAACGGGAACTTGTAGTCGTAGTTTTCATCGGCGAGGGGAGAGGGCAAGGGAAGATCGCTCGATCGTTGTTCGCAACACGCTACGAAAATTATCCGATTTAAAAACCAGGAACAGGCAAAAAATTATGAAACGAAGAAATCTGACGAATCGTATCCAAAAGTTGCACTATCGAAGTATTTCTAGCGATCACGAAGATACACGACGTCGCACATAATTCGTCAACGCACTGAGAGAATTCCAAATCCTTTCCGATACTACGGATTATCAATTTGGTACAGACCGAATATCAATATTATGCCATTTTCGTGGATGTTTCTCGTCGCACACCTCCTCGAAAAATCGATGGCTCGAAATCAGAAGAGAGTTTTGGCTCTTTCGCGCACGAGTATAGCTCGCGCTATACTTCAAGAATTATATTCTCGCGAAGCCAATTTTTATTCTTTTATTTCGTTTAATGAATCTTGGTTCGAACTCCTCTGTACGCATATGTATAAACAGAGAGAAAGGCGAGGAAAAGAACGACCGTTTGTATCGAAGCTTGGCTCGAGACTGGCTCATTCTAGCCCACCAGTGCGAGGATAGGAGAGAGAGGAGGCCTCGACGCGGGGCACATTGCTTGGCTGAGGCACTCGCGATCGTCGATCAGGGTGGGGGCCCTCTGACCCAATTCCCGGACATTCACCCGCAGTTCACCGCGTGAAAGTGAGAGTCTCTGCGCCGCGCGCGCGCCACCAACCGATGGGGTATTCTCTCTCTCTCTCTCTCTCTCTCTCTTACTCGAGTACAACGAACAGAGTTCGCCTCCACCCGATTCTTTCCCTCTCTCATTTTTACACTGCTATTCGCCTCTATATATACAGACCTATATACGTTAGCATGCATTTATATAGTTGTATATACAAAGTTCGGGATCGCGAGGCGCGCGCGTAAAAGCCCCCGACTTGTAGCACCATAAGCGCTCTCGGTGCGGCGCTCTACTAACGGGTTCTTCTCTTCCCCCCTCTCGCCGCTTCTCTACTCTTTTCGTACGTGAATCCACCTCCTCCACCTTCCCTCACTTTTTAAACTTTTGACTAAACCGCAACGATCTACTCTCCGCATGCTCGGACTATTCTTCGTGCTACCAGTCTTCTTCTTGTTCCGCCCTTTCATCTCAATACTCAATACATACATATAGTAAAGCCAAGTGGAATCGCATGTGTATATATTTGGATCTGATTGAATCGTCAATCGAAACGTACTGAGTCGCGAGCTGCTCTCCTCGAAACGACTAAGGATTTTTAAACGGGATAAATTTAACGATGACCCGACCAATATTCGATTTTCATTCAACGACCTCCTGCAACGTCAGCCTGTAAATAAAAAATTATTTTTCAGGCAGGCTCCAGCGTATTTCTTCTGTCGGATCCCGCAAGCCCATAATAGTACAGTTGGATAGAGTAATGGTATGGTCGGGAATAGAGTCCGGAGAGCCGCAGGGTGAATGCGATATGTGCAAGAGAACGGGAGAGAGGCGAGAGAGAGAGAGAGAGAGAGGACCCTGGGAAGGGAAGTCCCTGGCCGGCTATCGGTCAACGACCTCGGCATAGAGTCGTATAGAAACACACCGGAGAGCCAGAGAAGGAGAGAAATGGAAGGGTTACGTAACTATATACCTACGTACGCGCGTACGCGAACCGCACGAAGAGAGTATAGAAACGAATTTCGGGCTACCCCATCACAATCCCCCCCCCCCCCCCCCCCCTTCCACTCGCCGGCTCCTCTTGCCCCTTTGCTGAGCAACCCTCTTTAGCGCAAGCGCGCGCTTTTCTCTCCTCATCCGGCCTCGTACAACGCACCATCTTGGTGCATTTGTACACTCGTCTCGTAAATATATATATATATATATATATATCAGAGACAAGAAGCAGAATGTGCAACCGCGAACGATAGCGATGACAACGAGGAAAAGTCGGATGTGTGCGTATACCGAGTCATGTGTGTGCAGAGCTCGGAGTGACTCGTCGCGATGACGTCACGCGGCGCGAACGAACGCTCGCGCGACCTCGCCTACCTCAACTTGATGCAGCGGAGCAACGGGCTGATCTCTCTCTCTCTCTCTCTCTCTCTCTGTCTCTCCTCGCGGAATAGGCAAGACGGGAGAGAAGTGCAACGGGGCGAACGAACGAGCGAGAGCGAAGTACCGTTGCATTGCACTGCACCGGGCCTCGCTCTCATGCCTCCCAATCTATATATACTATATACATATATCTATCTATGGTTTTAGTAGACCGCTCCCGATTGACTCTGCAGTTACGTTTCACTGTAAGCCCGCGGTACAAAGAGTACTTGTGGTGGAAGTTGCTCGACGAATCCTCTCAAATGCCAACCACAATTATGGGAATGTAAGATTTTTTTTTTTTTTTTCTTCTTTCCGTTTCAAAGTTTCGATGATATGCGATAGTTTATTGAATTTACACAATGAAATGTTATAATTCGTCGTACCTGATTTTGATAAAAATTAAAAAAATAATGGTATGTCAGTATCGATAAGCTCTCGCGAATTGGGTCACAAGTTGAGGGACCTTCAAAATCGGTCAGAAGATTCAACGCACAGATTCTCGGTTGAGATATATAATAAATTGAGTATGCGGGGAACGTTAACAAACGAAATGGCACAGTTGGATAGACTTTTTGTCCGAGATCGCGTGGAAAGCGCCCATCTGTCAGACAGCGCTGAATACGCTGTATATATTTGTATGTATCCGGTGAACGAGGCTGTATAGATGCCCGGACGAGGGCAGCAACCCCGGGCGAACCCCTCGCGGTGGTCGCGTGAACCGAGGAGGGGTGGAATACAACACGGCGGTGCATCGATCTCCCGCGAACCGTGCATTCCCCAAGCGGGTCAGGGGGCGACCACCTTCTTTCCTTTCTCAAGTCCCGAGAACCTTCCATATACTTTTCCCTATATCTCTGTATATATATCGAGATATTTGCTGAAATAAGGAAAAAAAAAAAAAAAAAAAAAAAAACAGAAAAACAGAAAAAAAACTTTCCTACCGTGTCACTATCGCGAAACACACCCTCGAATTTCAACGAATTTTCTAGAGCGCTAACCAGTAACCCGTAAAAGAAAAACTCCCCTTTGGAAAAATCTGTGACGCGCTATAAAAGAGCCATGCACGGAACAAGAACCCGACCCAAATCTCCGTTACGCCGGGATAATCCCGCGCGTCACTCTCTTCGCCCATGAGAAATTAATTTTATGTATAAACTATTATTTATTTATTCGAGTATTAACTCGTACATTGTTGTCAGTACGGAAAGAGGGACTCCCGTTTACCGAGTCTCCCGTCGTGAAATAATCGAGGTAGATGAACGCGAGAAGAGTCATGCAACTTGGATATAAGAGAGAGGTCGAGGATCGCGCGTTTGCTTTTATTTTCCATGCAAGCCTATATTCGGTCTCGAGTTAAATATATACATATATATATATTTCTCGACGTTCTCGATCATTCTACATGTATGCTTTACGTACGGGAAAAGATTATCTTGGGTATAACCAACCGCATTTATATTTAACACATGTGCACATAAATATGTGTATGAGCTCATAGTATAGGACCGTGTACCTCATCGTCGGTATACGTCTCTCGCGCTCTCTCTCTCTCTCTCTCTCTCTCTTTCGGTCATGACGATACGAGATTTCGCGCCCACGAGAGTGTGGGCTCCTACGATGGTATGTACGTGCACGACGAATGTATTATACACATTTAGATATATGTATAAAAATACATGTACACGCCTCTCTGTGTTGTATGTAGATGTATAAAATACATAGATATACGTGGCGGCTGCAAGAGGGCAACGACCGGAGCGAGCCGCGTGCGACCGACGTTGCTGTAAGTTTCGAGAGTATAGGAGAAAGGGGGGTGGGTGGGGAGGAGGAGAAGGCGTACGCGGGGTATTACGAAGTGGAAGGGTGGGAGAAGGCGCGTGGCACCGGGAGAAGGAGGAGAGCGAGGGTGGCGGTGGGCGCCAGAGAAGTGAGGGACAAATGTGGGGGAATATTCAAAGAGCGAGAAAGACAAGCCCGCGAAACGAGTAACGGTGACGTACGTAACTCGGGCGCGCATGCGCTGAAAATCGCGTACACGAAACGAAGACGACATCGACGGAGGAGACGACGACGACGACGACGACGACGACGACAACGACGACCATTCGCGCTCGGGGGCATTAACCACGAGTATTCCCCCACTCGTCCCATGAGTCTATGAGAATTCACGGATATCGTTTTGCAACGAGATGATCCTCGATGTCATAGAAATTCGATTACCGTCTATTTATTGCATCACTCTTATTTATGGTTCGTTTAAAATAATTTTATTCCGGAATTTTTTTTTTTTTTTTTCAATCTAATTTACCTATTTTTTTAATCTCTTGTTACTCCTGTGGATCATCGTATCGGATTATAATAAGCAAATATGTATACGTCATTCCAGATGATTCGAGATTACTTTGATGAACGAGACACTAATAATAAATATATTGATCCATTGATTTTTTTTCTCAACGATCAGCTCGTATACATGTATCGGGAATGTAAACAGTTATTCGACGAGGTTTATCGTTCACTTTGGTACGCCTCGTAGACTATCGTATACGTACTCCCGCCGAGTACGGCGCACTATGCAAATTTTTACTCCCCCCCGCGCGCGCGCCCGCCCGCCTTCGGTGATAGATATGCAGCTCGCGAAATAAGTATGTAACACGTTGGGCTTGGAACGCGTTTGTGTACATATACGTACACACGCAAAATAATACCTACACCTACCACAATAATAAGCGGCTGACCCGATTCTAAAGTAGATGCACCGCGACGCGAGAGGTCACTGACCTCCTCCGAGAGTCGTCAGTGAGTGAGCGAGGGGAGGGGGGGGGGGGAAAGAGGGAGAGGTAGAGAGAAAGAGAGAGAGAGAGCGCGCGCAATCAAATGAAAATGAGATCACGACTCTCTCGTTACGACATCAAAAGTGATGGTATATAGTAGTCGGGGAAAACGGGGGAACAAGAGAGCGAGGAGGGAGAGTGAGGTAAAGAAGTAGAAAGCAGGGGGGGGGGGGGTGCAAGGAGAATACCGCGAGGGTTTTCAAATATGGCGGAAAGAAGGACGAAGGGCGGAGAGAGGGAGGAGGTCGGTATAGAGGACGCTCGGGCGGCAAGTGACGTAATTGGCTCTCGCGAAGAGGTCAACGACCGGAGGGGTTATAATGCACCCCCTTTAGCCACACGAACCCCCTGGAAAAAGCTCCTACTTCCTCTTGCTCCGCGATTCTCTCGCTCTTTCTCCCTTGTCTCTTCGGCCCTTGCGTATACATACGGGCTTAGGCAGCCTTTTGTTCTCATTGTAGCGAAGCGGGACTCGATTTCGTGCTTCAATACGAATGAAAATTCAATATTTGCAACAGCTCCGATCATTCCGATTCAAGTACATATATTTATTCGATCCATGAATAAATAATTAGTATAATAGATCAAATAAATAAATTGAAAAAGTGGGCGAAGCCAATATTCGTACGAGCAATTGAAAATAATACTTTGCCAAATTGATGCTGAGTTTGAGAAATTCAACGTTTTTGAAATAACGTAATATGATTAACGCGCTCGTATCTATATAGTTGGGTGAATTTACGAAAATAGAGGTAATAAGATGGGAGTGAGCGTGCAAAATAGTAAGAAGAATATATAGTACGCGAGTAAGGTGGAGCATTAGAGAAGTTGGTTGCAATGGTGTTTGTAACGATCATCATATGGTATAGAGCAACAGTAGTGCGACCGAGCGACCCAGTCTTTAATGATACCCAACACTCTCTTCCGCGTTCTGTTCCCCTTCCACCGCCATGATCTTCAAAGTCCCCACTCCTCAATCTCTTTGCGATTTTTTTCCTACATTCCTAACTTTCTGCGGATGATGCAATATTTTTTGTTTACTCGAAGAGAACCGTCAATTGACCGAAAAAATATTGCTAACTTGCGGATTTAATACCTGCGTAATTTATACTCGCATGAAAAACAAAATGAGGTTCAATTGTTGGTATACAGGAAGACGCCATAAGAAACCATGCAAGATGGTCTATCCGGCTAACGGCTGGGTCGTGCACTCGCCAACCACGAGCAGGGAGTCACGTAGTTCGGAAGCAAGTTTGTGTCTGCGTATATGCATGTATGCTAGCTGCTAGGTCTTGGTCCGAGAAAGATGAAGACCTCGCCCCTTTTCGTATTCGCGCCGGAGCCACGTAAGTTACTGACCTAGTCAACGTGAGCCGTACGCAAAGTGAATTCTGCTAGCCTTTCCGCTTGTCCTCTGCAACCGGGTGGCATAATTTTTTTTTTCATAAAAAAAATATCATCCCTTTGGAAATTTTTGTTGCGCAAGGAGGAAGAAAATTCGGCAAAATTATATATTAAATTCAAGCGGACCAGGTGGTGGAAAAGATGTAGGCTGATTTAAATTTATTTCTTGAACGTTTTTTTTTTGCCACGGCCTCCCATCTCTTTTTCGTCCTGGTCTGTAGAAATTTTTCTCTCATCCTTTTACGGGACAAAGGAATTTCGAGGTCTCGTCCAAGGGCTTGGGAATAAAGTGCTCGAGTTACCTGCTCTCCGGAAAAATGAGAAAGAAAGAAAGAAAGAAAGAGATAAAAACGAGAAGGAGAGAGTGAGAGATTCTTACGAAAGATTCATGAGAAGAGATGCTTTTTCTTCTGTGGCCGAGACATGATTTCCTGGGTCAGCAGCAGCAGCAGCAGCAGCAGCAGCAGCAGCAGCAGCAGCAGCAGCAGGACCCGAAAGACTTGCGTTATTCCGTTCGTGGTGCTGAGAATATACATACATTTGTCTCTCTGTCGCTCTTTTCCTCAGCGGGAAAGCATGCCGGATTTTACATTTGGCAAATCGAGTGAAAAGGAAGACCGAATAACGCTGGTGAAACCAAAGATGGTCACGATATATAATGTATACCGTATTTCATTTCGGGAGTGTACATAACTATGGTAAAAGGTCAGTGAGCGAACAATCGAAAGTTGTGCGTGATGAATCGTTGCCGAAAGGTGGGGGGGGGGGAGTACCTCGGAATATTTGGAAAAAGACCACCGGATGATCGGTGCGGTGGACCAGAGACGGCCGAATCTTTCCGGCCAATCTTTTCTTAACCTGCTCATATAATACCGGAAAATGTGTCTTCGACCTCTGTCTTCTTGGATTTCGTCAATTTTCTTTTTTTTTTTTTTTCTTTTCCGCTACCCATTGTTCCGTTGGCCGATATTAAATCATCATGGATATACCCGTCGAATGGATTTGTAATTTTTTATATCGCGAGAATATTTTGGAAAGATGAAAAAATGATGGAAAAGTAGGAAAAAATAAGTTTGAAAAACGATGCGCTCGGCGCGAAAGCCGAGAGAGATCTGCGCGCTCTTGTACGCGCGGTAGAGTTCGTCGATCCGCGAGTGAGGCACCTGGTGTATCGCGGGATCGAAGTGTGGAGGTGGTCACACAGTCGCAGAACGCATTCCGGTGTGAACGAATGTAACGAGAGTGGGGAAAATAGTTATTCGAATGTACGTATATACAGAAACGTTTTACACACGTATACTACACATTCGCGTATTGACTCTGCTCCCACCATGGGCTTTTACCCCTTCCGTGGGGACTCTCCCACCATCCCGATGAGCACCTTCTTCCGCCCTCGCGCGCGCGAAGAGCACGAGGACGTTGACACGGCGGCCTTCGCCAGGCCCCGTAACTATATATGTATATATACACACAATTCTTCAACCGTCTTTAACCGCGCAAATTTAGCAAGGGTATTTATACCATTGCTCTCATTTTTTTTCTCTTTTCTTTTTCATTCCTCGCATTTCAACTTTCCGCGATTCGTAATTCATTTTGAATCACGATCAAACAACATTTGAGAAAAATTTTCGTCGTTTCTCGCTTATGCACCGGATAATTATGAGATTATTTGAAAAATACTTATTTCAACGATGCAACTGTCGCAAATTTCGGCCAATAGGTGTGATTTATTTAAATTCGCCAACTGTAAGTACACGGGAATAGAATAGAATGTTTCAATTTTAGTAAAACGCATTCGTGATTTTTTTTTCTGACGACGAGAGAAAAACTTTTCATCCTCGAAAATGATGAGCGGACCGAGGGAAAAGGTAGAAAAATATATTTACACGCGAGACTACCTGCTCGGCTGTATTTTCCGGACCCTTCTCACGATTCCATTACCGCAACATCTCGAGGACGCGAGGGGAGATGAACCGAGAGACGTAAAAATAGAACAGAATGTCTCGTTTGGGAGAGGAAATACGAAAAATCGATTGCAAACGATTTTAGGCTCAACGAAACGAAAATATATCACTTATTTACTTATCAATGAACGTATATTAAAGTTTTGATCGTATCTTCCATTGCAAACTGTTTTAATTAATATATAAACGCGACAAGAGCAACATTTTTTGTTCTCTCGCGAATTCATGTATATAATACTCTCGCGTGCGTGAAATGGCAGGGACAAAATCCCACGCGCTGGAAATGTGCGACGACGAGCGAAATCTGATTTCCGATCCTCGGTTGATGGCCGGACGTTAAACCGCGCAAAAGCGCTCGAATGTCAGTGGCCATGACGTTTTTTTCTTTTTCTTCTTCTTCTCCTTCGTTTTTTTTTTTTTTTTTTTTTTTCATTCTTTCTCTTCGAGGTGAACGACAAATATACTTGTTTGAAAAACGCCTGTCCACTTCTGGGTTAAACGATTATAATGTTTTTGACCATGGATGACGATAGAGCGGATCTTTCGAGTTTCGTATCCGCGTATTTGAAAAACCTTGACTTACAACGACGAGCGAGCGATCCCATAATATTTAATCTTTAAACGTCTACGATACATTCACACTCGTCCCATTCACTTCCTGGCTTTAAAACTGCTGACAAATTTTCAATTACTCACCATCGAATGATTAATCGATTTTCACTTTTTTTTTTTTTCAATAGAAAGAACAAGTGGGTACGTTCGAGTGCAGTTTTATCAATTTATTTTCCATTAATATTACCAGATCATGTACAAAAAGACATAGCTGAATTGATCAAATGATTTATACACTCGAGTAGCTGTATATATTGTTGATTCTCATTCGTTAATCACTCGAATTTTGGTCCGAGCTGCTGATGATTCGACCAAAGTGGATATCGAAATTCATTCGATGTTACAGTGATTTCAATTCTATTGATGCAAAACTGTGACCCGATACTAAAAAATTTGTACAAATGTAAACTCGTTCATTTAGCAAGCAAACGACCGATCAAATGTCACCACAGAGCTACCGCTGTGCAGCGGTTGAAACGAGTATCAAGTATAAAAATGAATAACCGGAGGAAAAAGCGTAAAGTTGTACGCTACGCGCGAGAATAAATTCGTTTGCTTTCACTTTCCCGAGATAAAGGTCTGGGTGAAAGAAGTAGTAACTTTCGCTTGACGAGAGAAAGAGATATATATATTTATATTAGTTTCGTAAATGTGAAATTGCGAGTTTTATTTTTGTACAAGTTTGATATCGCGTTACAGGATTGAAGAAAGGATTTTTTTTTTCTGGTATCGGTGAAATGAGTTCTTACCTTGCAACCTTCGCAGGAGTGGACACCATAGTGAAAACCGGAAGCTTTGTCCCCGCAAACGCGGCAGAGGACAGTCGTACCGTCAAATTCTGCAAGGAATAATAAAGATTCGTTAGAAATTTACTTTCGCAAATACATATTTATTTAAATAAATTTCAACTTCAATTTCAACTTTTGTAAATTATTTTTTCCCCTCGAATCGTTCAATTTTTATAGATTCGTCTATTGATTTTTGTTTTTCGGCATTATCTCTTCATTGCGGTTCGACCCGAATGAAATGACGTAAGAAAAAATATATCGGACGCCACGTGGCGGCGCGATTGCTAGACGCATGGACACGGAGTAATAGCGAGTGCATCGGGAGAAAGGAGGTGGTGGTGGTGGTGGGAGTAGAGAAAGAGCACTTTCTCCGTGACGCGCGCGCCGCAATGGAGCACGCTCGCGCGAGCTCGCTTTGGATTACAGCATCACTCGCGTATTACAACTTTCTGCTTTCACTCGACTCTCCTGTCAACCATAGAGCATTCTCCCACCTCGTTAAACATGACTGGCTGATTAACAAAAAACATCACTGACCAAATCTTATCTGAACTTACAATCGAATAACGATGAATTAAGAAAAATAGAATGAACCATTTTTATCTTCTATTCGATTCGAGAAAACGTGTCTGGCAAAAGCGAACACGATTTCTCCTTTATCCTCGTGTACCTATCGTGCTTTTTTTTTCAACTATACGATATATTTTCGTTGACGCTCAGTGATTTTTCATCTTTGTTATAGATTGTGAAAAAAAAAAAACAACCAAAAAATGAAAATCCTCTCGTATATACCTATATTGAGTTCTGGCTCAGGTCTGGCGGAGGAAACTGTAGAATCCATTGTCGGCATGCTAGGCGCGATATGTGGAACCTGAGCAACGTGATAAGGGCTGGAAATACCGGAGACGCAAGATCTCGGGGAACCGGAGGGTCTAGATCCGTGTGACGATATCGGCGATTCCGGGCACGAGGAAGGCACCGAACCACCTTGTTGTATACTACTGTCTGGTGTTAAAATCATGATGATATTTATCTCGTGTATTCACTCATAAATAGAGGCGCGTCGATCTTCGTGGCTAATGAAAATGCCCACGAAAAGAGCAGAGCACGAGAGTCACGTTAATCGAGACCAAATAGTGTGGAGACAAAAATGTAATTGAGAGGACTATGAAAAACTCCCAATATCCCGAGAGTAACGTTCACTGATATCACTGCACTTCGCGGAGGCGTGCATTTGCACCGCGTGTCGGCACTCTCACCAAATATGTATCAAAAAAAAAAAAAAATGTTGTCACTCGCGAAATAAAAAAGCACTTGGGTCAAAATCTCACACGTATCTTCGAGGCATAAAAATACCTTCAAAATCTGTAGTAGAGAAAAAATTAAAAATAAAACAATTGCCGAATATTTCGATACACCGAACGAGAAATAAACTCGTGAATAAAAATTCTTAGTGTATCGCGCGCACCCGTACGTGGAATATATCCTCCCCGTACGAAGGGCAGGTGCGTTCTGTGCTCCTCGGAGGGTCGTCAACGAGTGTTATATCGGTTGGGCTTCTGCACCGCGTGTTCTCACTCGTATATAGTTATACACGTTTGTATAGAAATATATATATATATATATGTGTAGGCACTTAATACTCGTATAAAACACTATAACGCACGAATATGTATATACGAGAATGGTAGCACGACGGGTTGAAGTCTCTCCGCGAGTTCGAAGGAGAGTGAAAGTGAGTCTTCGCTCGAGGGAGGTTCGCGTTGGTCTGACTCGAGTTTGGCGCTGTCGAGTGTTGGTTACCTGACCGTGGTCGTCGTGGGCTGTTGCTGCTGCTGCTGCTGCTGGTGCTGTTGCTGCTGTTGCTGCTGTTACTGCAGCCCTTACTCGTGCTCACCCGATGGTAGTGGGGATGTTAGGCGAACGGTGTGTTGTACTGGCTGGCTGGTTTTGCCTTGGCTCGCCAGTGCCATGCCGCACAGTCGTGTCTACGCCCTGGGCTGTATAATAGTACACCACTCTCATATATACACGTAGATACACTTAAACGCACATTCACACACGTTTTCATATATAGATATATCGATAAATGCTTGCCGTTTGTATGTATGTATGTATATGTATGTGTATAGCTATATATAGTTGGGGGACACTCGAGCTTCAGTTTCGTGCCGCCTTTTGCCGCCGTTGGCTACGCTCGATCTTCTCTCTCTCTCTTTTCCGCCTCTTCCCCTCGTTATCTCTCTCTTTCTCTCGCTCGCTCGCGAGTTCATCGCATTTCCAATGTTGGAGGTCACTGACAACCGAGCCCAGCGCCCCCTAGACCCCCTCGGCACAATGCCCCGTCTCATCAGGCCCCCGCCAATCCCCATTGGGCCCAACATTCTCCTCTCCTTTCTCATTGGCTCTTTCCATCCCTCCTCCTCCTCCTCCTCCTCTTCTCTCTTCTCTGTCTCTTTCTCATCCGTCCTTTCTTTCTTTCTTTCTATCTGTCTCGAGCTTCGTCCGTCTCTCTCCCTCGCCTTTCCACCTCCACCAATGGAGCTACTCACTCGCTCTCACCTCGTATCTCTCCTTCCTACGACGCGCGAGGAAGTTCATCGGCCGAAACCTTGACTGAATTACCCCGCAACAGCGGCCAAGGCCAATGCGCCCTCTCTCGCTCCCGCCAACCGCGTCAAGACCCTCGCGACTCTCGCGTTGCTTCTTTCTCGCTCTTCTCCTCCTCCTCCAACTCTTCTTTTTCTTCTTCTTCTTCTTCTTCTTCTTCTTCTTCTTCTCTTCCGATGCTGAGCCTCGTCTCTGTCCCTCGCTATTGGAGACTGTGCACGTTGACCCTTTCCTTCTCCCGAACTAACGCCTTTCCTATCTTCCTTATCTCGCTCTCTTTCTCCCTCCGAGTTTGCTTGCTCCGTATAAAAGGATATATTATCGGGGATAGTCGAATATCATATATATATATATATCACACGAGTCCGCTTTATATGTCTCTGATGTGTATTACGATTGGAGCAGTTCTTTCCATTTCATCTCAGGTTTTTCCTCTCATCGCTGAAGCAGACTATTTTCCTCTAAAAACACAAAATTTTCAGTCTCACTTCCGCGAATGTCACCACGGCGCGCGATATCCTTTCGCTCGACGGTTGAAAAAATTATCATTCCCGATTTGATCCTTCATATCCCCTCTTCCCCTTTCTTTCAATCCTATCATTCACTCTCGTCACTAACGCGCCTCCCACACCTTTTATACGCGTCTCTTCAACCACAACCCGAAATAGACAAAATCTTCCACGTGTGTTATTCTGTATATTTACATCCGTAGAGCGACGAGCTACGAAGGATGCTACTGCTGCGTCTCTTTGGCAGCGCGGCGCCATACTCTGCAACCGGTATTATAAGCGGATAAAAATAACATCGCTATTGCTGCTGCATTCGGGAGCATTGATCTTACTATTATTAGTACTTGTTATTATCGCTTACCAAAATGTTTCATAATCAGTTATAATTCTAATTTCAGTCTCTAGTCTCCATATAAATTTTTATCATCTTTATCAACCACGATAAATAGAGCTCGTTAATTTATAATTAGTCAAGCGGATTGAAAATAGTATTTTTCCATTTGAAATCGTACCAAAGCGAGGGCGCGTTGAGTGAAATAAATTTGAATCGGCGGAAATGGTGATAATTGAAACTGCAAATTTCTACGAATTTCATGCTCGATCGGCTGTTTTTTTCTCGCTACTTCTCTCTTTATTTCGTTCGAAAAAGAGATGCTGACGTTTTTGAAACTCGTCCGAGTCAAGAGTTCGCCGAACTCTCGACAAGGAGCATCGAGCTCAATAACGCTGATGTTACACCTCCTTTCGATATAATTATATATATGTATGAATATATTGCGATTCACACTTCAGACACCTGCTGCACTCCTCTTCGCGCCCGTAGCCATTTTTTTCTCTTTTATCCCAGCAGCACATTTGCCGATATACGTATAATTTTCTTGACCATTTTTTTTGCAACTTCGCTTCGCTTCTCATTCAAGCGCGTATCAGCGGATGACGATTCCGCGATTATTAAATTGTCGAGTAAGAGGTGAAAGAGAGGCAATGAACATTTTTCAATTTTGAAAACACATATTATATTTAGCCCTTGCAGCGTAACGTACTCATTATCGATACAAAGTTGTAACAACAGGAATCGACGGTCGGATCGTGAAATTGATAATGATGCGGCTGCTGCATTACTCCTAAACGTAGGTTGCGTCTAACTGTGCTCGTTCCCGCTCGACTTTTTTATGTGCAATTTTTTTTAATTCAAATATATAAAATATATAGACGCGAGTACGACTAACGAGCGGCAAGTCCTATAAATCGTCACTTTCAAACTGGTCAGGTGGAACAAAGTGCAGTGGTTTTGGCAAAGCGACACGCGACTGATTTTGATTCTTCATGGTCAAGACGAGTCAAGAAGAGTCAAGAAAAAACGGTCGGTTGGTATGCTGATATGAGTTTATAATAGGAAGCAGGCTTCACGAGTTGCCGCACGAGACGACAGAGAGCAGAAAGAGCACGAGCAAAACTTGTCGAAGGACATACGACCAAGAGCCGTACAGGAAGAGAGGTCCTTGAATCGGGCACCGAACCTCCCGTACATATTAAATGTGTATGTAAGTGTATATATATTGATATAGCACACAAGAGGCCTCCTGACCTCCCGGGCTATGTACTTTAAACTAGAAAAGTAAGGATCGTTCGAGGCGGCAATGAAATTCCAGCGTTTCCGAGGGCATGCAGAATGCCAAGGACTTGCGCGTCCAATAACGTAAAACGAGACGACGCGATGACGATGACCGCGGGTTTTGCGTGAAAAATTGGCCGAGCAAATATATATGTATTCCAAAACAATATTTTCCATTTGCTTCCCGCAGCAAAGTCCTGTAAAAAAAAAAAATACAACTTTTTTTCTATTCCTCGAATCATTGTTATTATTACCCGTAGTCTCGTTTTTCATTGATCTTTATTGGCTCTATATTGGCACAATATATATTTCCCTTTCTCTTGCGCTGACCAATAAAACTCCTGGCTCACTGATGGAACCACGCGTCAAAACTCGCCTCGTAAACCGAATTTCCGTATTACGTAAAAATTTAATTTATACAATAACAAAAATAATTTCTTTGCCAGAAAAAATGTATACGGCGCATATAAAACGGTTAGGGGAGAAATAAGTATTTCTGGCCGTCTGTGAATTTTATATTATTTTATCGGTCGGACGATCGGTGGAACGATTGAGTTTTCTGGGAAAGAATAGAAAAAGCCCCATTACTCAACATTAGTTCCTTATAATATTATAAAAATTCCTCCTAGATCTGGATGAAGAAAAATGGGAGAAAAATCACGGGTTACGTACGACGAGTTTTTATTTTTTAAGAAAACATTCATCCTTCCCCGGCGGTGCTCCAAGAATTTTGGTTCGAGTCGCTCAGGAAACTCGATATTTTTCTTTCGAACCGCACAAACTCTTTCCCTATCCTCTTCCGCCTCCTAGGACATATAATTTTCCGAGGCGGCACACCGAACTCTAGCCCAGTCTATGACCTGCCGAGGATTTGCTCGATCAGGGACTTCAGGTCACTTTCCAGAAGTGGCGGGGGCAAAGGGTACATTTTGAACGGGTAAAGACGACCCCTCAACCCTTCTCGCGCGAGGCACAACCCTTTGACCCCAAGACCGATTGGCTCGTACCCATTGCCACGACACTCCCGCCGTATACTTTGCCAGAAATACTTTTTGTCTCTCTCTCTCTCTCTCTCTCTCTGTTTCCCTCTCTTTCGGTTTGCCACTCTGTGTACATAGATGACATTTACTGCTCCATAAACGCATAAAATTGTAAACTTTCTCCGTTTTGTTCGTACGAGTACCGACTGACGATTCGGCTTAACGGTCAACGAGACGCATAAATATATACAGATATATATACGGGCGCAAAAATTTTTCGACGATGTTGAAAGAACCCTGAAGAAAATTGTCCGACCCCGGTAAAGACCCGTTTTGGAGTTAACGCTCGACCATTATCGACGCAATAATTTATTTTCATGATTTTACGATTCTCCCATTACGAGCAGAGACACGACCTTCTGTCAAATATATACAACAAATCTAATGCTATATTCTATCTTTCTCTCTCTCTCTCTCGCTTACTGATATTTTCGAAACTCGTAGGCGCACGGACTTGTGGGTGCTTAAGGGAGCAGCACGGAGTGTACAAAACGATAAACGTCGGCGTACTTGGAAGATTTTTAAATGAAAAAAAAAAAGAAAAGAAGAGGTGATCGAACCTGAGACGCATGTGTTCCCTTGAATACGGCTAATGACCTGCGAAACGTGTGCCCATTTATATGCAACCCGAAAGACGAGTGGGCATCGCGTGTCCAACCATTTCTCAAAGCATGTGCCTTTCTCAAATTTTTAATCGAATCCAGCAGCGAGAACGCTCTCCTGTAATTCTTGTATTGCTCTGCGCACGTGCTTCTTCGCTCGATGCCATGTGTCGTTCACCGATCCATCCATATGTATAGTGTATATGTCAGCATGCAAGGAATTCAAGGCTCGACAGATGGGTTCATATTATATCGGTAAAATCCTTTGGACCAGAGAAGCTCTTTGTCGATAAAAGAGTTGTTACCAAAACTCTTTTTCCATTCGATGAAAATATTTGCTATTAAACAAATCGATTCGAATTGATGAAATTCTTCAAACTTGGATACGGGAGAACGATGAATGAAAAATTCCCGATGGAGGAAAACGTCAATCGGATTTTTGCTTTCGAACCAAAGATGATGGGAGCAGGAGCTTACATAAAAATTGTCGGGACGATGGATTCGAATGATTAATGGGTCCGTCATTTAACGATTTTAAGCGTCGTAAAATTGTTAAACGCAGGATGCAGACAGAAACAGAAGCGACTTTTGCTGACTAGCTAATGTGGATGCATCGAATCATTCAACGTATATTCCACGCTGGAAAATGTCCATGCGCATTATTGTTTCTTTTTTGGCGGATTAGAGGGTTGCTCGAGAGATGTATGATTAAACCCAGCGAAGAAAGAAAGCTTGCCGTATGACGAACCATAAATGCTCAGGAATATTAAGCATTTTCTATCTCTCTGACTTTTTCTTTCTTTGCCTCCTTTCTCCGTTTCTTCGTGTCTGCATCTCGATGAATCGTCACGTTTGACCGCATGTGACCCAAGTCTCGATTCCGATTAAGCATTTTCTTTCTTTCTTTCAACGCAAACGATCCGTACCGGAAGATCAACGATCTCTCTGGAGGTCTCGCTACGTTCAACGTTTTGTTTATTAACGAACTGGTGCGAAATACTCGACTTACAATGAATCCCGAATGATTAACAACCAAGTAAAATACTGTGTGTATCGGTTACCGGTTTGTATAAGGTCGATGGCCTTTTCATTAATTCACCTTCATGGAAATGATGTTACTTTTGTTCCTACGTAGAAAGATGAGCCTTATTTTCTATGTTACGGATTGAGGTAATTTTAATATTGAAATATCTCAGAGCTCTTTCCCTCCAAAGAACCCAGCACGAACCGTAGTGGGTTCAAATTCAGTTAGCGAATCGGTATTAATTTTGTTTTTTTTCTTTTTCGTTGCCGCATTCGTAAAATAATAATTGATTCACTTGTCGTTCATAACGAAGCTATAACAATGATGGGGGTGCCACTGGACGTCTTGTACAAAATTGAAGATCGTTATAGAATGTCTCAATCGC
The DNA here is from genome assembly GCA_037576405.1 of Campoplex capitator. Lineage (NCBI taxonomy): Eukaryota > Metazoa > Arthropoda > Insecta > Hymenoptera > Ichneumonidae > Campoplex > Campoplex capitator. Next base: position 15,307,310 of record JARBWI010000322.1, on the reverse strand, counting down.
GGGACACGAGAGTACAATATACTTCCGCAGTGGGCGCTGTGTCTGGCTGTTGGTATAACGGTGCGCTCTCGGCACGTCACGCACGTGCGTGTGTGATGTCACTGAACCTGCAACGAGCGGAGAGTGTAGAAGAGGATCAACAGCCCGATGACTCCCTCACGTTTGTCTCTCTGTATATATATGTAAATACGTTCTACACTAGACTTTAAATGGTCTTTCGTGTGTGTGTGTGCGCGCGCGCACGCGTTTTCAACTCAAATCCACAACGACACTCCAACCAGCTCTCATACCGGTTTCAATTTTTCCGATACGAACGAAATTTCTGGAAGACACCGTGTGATACTTTCTTCGATCTCAAGACTTGATTGTCCACATTCTTTCCTTCGTATCAATAATTTTCGTTCCTCGGAAGAGTCTCAAAACATTAGAAAAAAGGAGCAACTGGCTGTGAAAAATTCTAAATCGACAAGTTTTTTTTGTTTATTTTTATTATTTTATACATCTTGTACATTCGTTTGATCTAAATAAATGTTTCGTGATGATTTTTCGTTTATAGAAGAGATGAATTCGAATGTATGGATTCATTGAAAAAGAAAAAAAAAAAAAAAAAAAAATTCAACGAGTGAATAATCGTCATTTTTAAGTAAGTGAATCATTTTGAAACGGGGAAAAAAAGATTCCTCGATTCAACTAAAATCTGTTGGATACAATAAATTTTTATTCTGAGAGTGATATAATCTTGAAATCTTGTAAAAAAATTCTTACGAAAGCTTTGGTAGTACAAATAGAAGTTACATAACGCGAGACAGAGAGAAAAAAAAATAGAGAGTCTTTCTCGTTCTTTGGGTCGCGTTGGGCAACGGAAAAGAGAGTCGAGAGAGCTCTCGATTTCGGAGGCATTTTCGGGTCGTTGGACCAAGCACGAAAACTCGTGAAAGGGGGAGGACGGGAAGAGAGACCGAGTGCCCTGAGAGTCTGACACAGATACGATGCTGATGGTCTCGTGATGTCCGCGGTAAATGCGCGCGCGCGCTCGCGCTCGCGCTCATGATTATTAATGCTCGTCCCAACGGCCCGTATATGCAACTCTCTACACACACACACACGACAGAGTGAAAGAAGGAGGAAGACCGAGATACGATCGGAGGCACACGCGTTGCATAAAAGAATTACGTGGAGAGGCGGGAGTACTCGAAACAGGGATCGACGGTAACGTGGCACACACGTTAATCGAGAAACCTCAAAGAGTGAGATATTATAACGACAGGAAGAGAGATTTAACCGAAAAATATGGAGGGAGAGAAAAAGAGGGAAAATAGTTGGTAACACGATGCATTATTTGAGTGAATGCATACAGCTGCATTTTTCGGGTTTAAAATCTCTATATACTCAAAAGTGTATATAATAACTTGAAATTTAGTTTTAATGAAAGATAAAAAAAAAAACAGTCTGAAAAAAATCGTGATTGCGGTTTAAAAAAAAGTCTGTATCGTCTCATGATCGTGGGATCGATGATGCATTGTGTTTTGCATAGAATTTCCGCGAGGAGGTTGTCGGTCGCGATTTCTCCGGTCGTTGCGCTTTCGCGGCATTGAACCGAGAACCCTCCCGCTCTAGACAAGAGACTCCTATGCGAATATATATATATATATACATATAAATAGATGCATGCACATGCATATATAAATGAAAATCTATATGCATGCATATAACCACATAGAATGCTCGAGCAAGTACAGCTTTGTGGATGATAGTTGCAAAAGGAGTAGGAAGAAGAGTTTGAAGAAACGTGGGAAGCGATATAGTGGAGCGATGAGAGTGAGCGAGATCGTGACGAGATATTGCGAGCAAAACGCGTCTCATGTGCCATAGAAGAAGAAAAACATGCACGTATCCGCATAACTATATATATATATTCATGAGTTTGTGTATACATATACAAGGAGAGTCGAAGAAAAACGAGAAAAAGAAGAGAAGAAAGAGGAACGTGTGCCACTAGCCGCGGCCCCGTGATGCCCTGCTCCGTATTGCCACTTTGAAAGATTCAACTTGATTACATAGCGAGTTCTCGTTCCCGTTCGCTCAATCCGTACATCCATATAACTATACATCTGTATATATACATATACATGTACTGGAATACGCCACACTCACTATACATTTGCAACTGCTCTCGTACTTCAGATAAAACGCACTCTTCTTTTTCTCTCTCTCTCTCTCTCTCTCTCCGTTAACCGCTCTTTCCACCATTTCGCAGAGAGATGATAAAGTCGCGAGTTATCCCAAGTGCGAGACTGCTGTAACTTGATTTTGTCTCACTCTTGATTAATCGTACGATTACTCGGTGCAGCCTGGATGTACGAAACGTCTCGGATGAAATCGGTGACACGATCTGGTACTACTACGTTCAACGCACATCCACTTATTGGCTGTCGAGTTTGTAGGTTAATAAAATATACTATACGTATATGGATGCATGTACGATACGAGTATTAACGAAGAGCGACAGTGAAGGATAATCGATGCCGGAAACTCCTCGGGTCTGCAAGAGCAAGATCAACCATCGTTAATTCATATCAGAAGACTTGGCGATATGAAAGCTATATATAAATTAATAAATAATAGCGCATCGAAAAAACTCTTCCGCTCTGTATACAGCGATTTAGAAAAACTTGGTCCCTGTGGTCTGACACAAAATTCGACACAAAGCTGAGGTTCGAAAAATCATTACTAATTTACCTTTGAAAAATTTCAACGAGAATACAAAATGCTTAAGTCATCGAGTCAAAGTCTCAAACTTACTCCGCCCTTTTCTTTTCATTGGTATACGTCTAATAAATAATCCGCACAAAATTCCTCCGCTGAGTAATTATGTCTCGCGGGTACCTGCTCACTGCAAAATATATGGCTATAATGCGATTACGTTGCAACTGTTTGTCATCAAAATGAGGCGGTAAGAATGTATGTGTGTTTGTGCGAGAGAGTCAACTTTGGCCAGGCCAAGATCGTTCGTTGCTCACTCTATATCTGGTCTCTTGACTCTCTTCCAGCGTATTTGGACTCCCCGGAAGGATAATCCAAAACAAACGATTTAACGAAAAGCTACTCACTGCTGAACCATACTCTCGGTTTATATATATATATATATATATATATATATATATATATATATATATGTTTGTGTATATATCGAAAGGGTTGTGAGTACATAACGTTGAGAAACCAGGATAGAGGAAGCTCCTTCCAATCCTTTTCAATATAATCCTTCTTTTCGTCTCCTTTTTCTATCCTTATTCGCACTCTATTCGACATCGACCACAAATTTCCTCGTCCCATCACACCGATGTACTACAATTATCAACGTCTAGTTTTCAAACAAATATATACAGATATAGATGTGCAGAAAATTTTTGACCGACTGTCGAATGGTGGTTTCGTCGTAATCGAGAAAACAATGAACGAATCGTTACGTTGTGGCCTACCCGTGGTCTACCGCTCTTCTCAAAGGCTATGGTCCACCCTACAATAGTATTTTCCCAGCAGTCTGGTACTTTCACCATTGTACGTAAATATGTATATAGATAAATTTAAACGCCATATTATACCCGGAATACCGAGCGAAAGGGTTAAGCGAAGTTGGTCTTTTCTTGTCCCATTGACACCGTGAAAATTTGAGGGATTTTCAATGTCGTAAATTAATATAGCCAGTGGCAGAATCCTATGAACGTAGTACGTGCCCCGTTAATACTGAAAAAAATTTCACGCTGCCCAAAAATTAAGGGGTTATTAATTGTACAGGAAGCAAAAGAGAGAATCCAGCAACGTATACATATATACCTACATGCAGAGTAGTTTTCCTTACCCAAAGGGTAGAATGAAAGTTTTCAGTTTCTCAAATACAATTTTTCCATCAGATATTTTCAAATGGCAGTGTTATTGTTTACTTTCGCGATTAATCGAAAAGAAAAATTAATTAGTACGAATTGAACGAATCTATATTTCATTAGAGCCAGCGGTACAACGACACGAGTAACTTGAAGCGTGACGAGTTGTGTACGAGAGCATAAGAGAAGGAGAGAGACAATCACGTTGACGCCGCTTATTTATATCATCAGCGAAAGAGAAGCTGGCGAGTGAGAAAGCCCCGCGAATCTTCTTTCCTCTTTTTCTCGCGTAGTGTACGTGTGTTGGTGTGCTCTGTTCTCCGGACCTTGAGATGAACGCTCAACGGGCGTTCGCTCGAGCCCGCGGGTTCGACGCTCCGCGGAATGCCGCGAGGGTGATCGTCCTCGCTCGAGGCTCACCTCGGAGATCCTTGCGGGTTCTCTCCTCCTCCTCTCTCTCTCTCTCTCCCTCCATCATTTTCTCATTTCATAGCTCTCGCGGAGATTCAATCGAGGTCTTTATCGTTGGATTGATATTGGATATTGAATAATGTATTGTGTACACACATATATTTGTCTTCAATAATCCTGTATTCAGAATATTGGCACCGCATCAATAGAGTGAATTGACCAGCACCCGGTGCATTATTTTTCTTTTTGTTAAAGATATGTGTGAATGAATTCAAAAAATCGGTATTCTTCCAATTTTTAAAGCAAAAAGATATTACATAATTGCACTTGAAAAAGAAAAGCACATACGAGAAGGCTCGAAAGATAAAAGACAGAAAGTTTGAGAACTGAGAAACGTCCGTAGTTGGAGAATGGTAGAGAAGGGAGGGAGGGAGGGAGGGAGGGAGAAAGAGGGGAACTCGAAGTTCTGCGAATGTTACGGGACCACATAGCATCGACGTGGGAGTGCAACAACTGCATCGCGTTCATGCACCGGGCGCGGATTCATTGTGCACGATATACAACGGATGACGGTATGCATGCCCCAAGTATATATGCACGTTCAATTATTAAATGTATGCACGTATAAATGTGTGTTTGAGTACAACGAATATAGCAGAAAAGAAAACGGTGTAAACGAGCTGAGCAAATATGAAAGTTATATATGTCGCGATTGTGGCCTCAAGATCCCAGTCGATTAGTGTACTCGCATCCATTTCGTTTATCTATTTACAAAAATACATAACGAATGTAGAAGAAGAATGTACATATTATGAGAAAAATCACATTGAGCCATTTTGTGATTATTAAAAAAAAAATATTTGCATACCTGTATTTTGAAAAATAGATTGAACCAGCGCATGTGTATGCATGCTTATGAGTGACTAAATGTATTACTACGCTCGGATCAGACTGGCGTGCACACCGGCGTGGTACGTAGTATATGCATTGCGACTCGCGAGATCGCGGCTTGCCTGCTGTAAGAGCGAGCTGCAAAGAGAAGTGAGTTTGATGGGAGTGCGCCGACCTCTACCGCTTTACAAACGGTCGACGACCTCGCCCCGACGCTTGCAAGCGAATTCGCGACGGCACTCTCGCGTTCTCGAACGATCCTCATCCTCGTTTCGCCCTCTCACCCTTTCGTCCATGCGCAACCACCGATTACAAATAAAATTACGCGAAATCTCGAGCCTGTCAAGCGAAATGTGTCAATTCAGCGAGATTCCAATATCGAAATAACACGAGGCTTGATATTATATCGATCGGAAAAATTTTCGAGTACAGTTTTAGTGCTGATAAATTCCCTTAGACTTTGTATTTGAAAATTTGTTCTCGCAGGCTTCAAATAATAAGGTCCGACTTTCCGAATGTACGCGCGGCGGGGGGAGTGCATTGAAATACACTCTAAGCCGATTAATACGAATGTTCTTGATGATTTATTGGGCTCTATGCTAATACGATATGTTCGTGTATGCTACAGAGGGATGAAGCTTCTCGTTGTAGAATTTGAGATTCTATTAACGAGTATGATCGAATGAAATTCAAGCAAGAATGGCTCGCTTTTTTAATTCATCGAAATACGCGTGGAAAAGGTCAAACAATTATTCATCGCTATATAGATAACGCGAGCAAAGAAAAAGTAGGTTTTTTTTTCAATTCGTTTTTACTGACCTGAAAAATTATATAGGAGAGTACGATTCGTCCGCAGAGAGGGACGGATTTTGTGGATAATTGAATAAGCGGGAAAGTACAACCTCTTCGATGTCTGCTGGGAAAGAGAACTGCAGAGTCTCTCGGACGAACGCGAGAGAGGTCGTTGTACCGAGATTGAGAGCTCAAAGCATACAAAGTTTCATGTCTTCACCGGATGAAGTATGCAATTGCAATTTTCCCCAATTTTCCCAATTTTCGCGACAAAAACGATGCCGCGAATAGGAATAACCGAAAGATGTCTCAAGCGGTCTCAAACTCTATAAAATTCAAATTAATACGAAATATAATTTATAAAAAATGATCGATCGGAGACTCTGCAAATGAAACGACGACGACGACGACGACTCCAAATGGGTGGCAGTTATTTCGCGATCGCTTTAATTGCAGGATAATAAATTGATTTCGTTAGGCGATGAAGCTCGGCGAGGAGGAAAAAGGGAGAGCTAGGATCCCGTGGGACCCGGGTTAAGAATCCCTGTGTGTAGAAAATCCCAGGAGTCTCGGTGCAGAAAGGCACGGTAGACGAAAAGAAGAGGAAGAAGGGGTAAAACGCATCCTCGGGGCCGTCCTAACGGTAGGGCGGGTCACTGGACGCGGTGCACCGCGTGAGCGCGAGCCGATGCAGCGCTCCTTTAAGCGCACCGTGAAAATAGAGAGAGGGAGAGAGTGTTGGAAGCGCGCTTTTGCACGACGTTCCCAAGTCTCTCGGTGATAGCTTGCCCGAAGACTTCCACGTTCGCCAACAAACACATACAGAGGAGGCACGAACGCATACATATACTACGTATGGGCAAACCACAGTACAGGATCACACGGTGCAATGCCCTACCTAGGTGTATGACACGCGCATTTCGCCCTTATACACACACAGAGCGAGAAAGAACGCGCACGAATCGTGCCTCACGCATGCAACCAAGAATTATATACTTTGCCGCGTTACTCTTCTGGCAAAAAAAAAAAAAAAAAAAAAGAGAGGAGAGAGAGAGAGAGACAGCAAGAGAGGAAAGAGGCAAGGAATTATTGTCTTCTTCCACTTCAATCTCTTCTCTTTTCCTCCTTTTTTCTTCATCTCCTTGGGTCGAAGACCGCCAGAGTCCTTGAACTTTTCGCAGTCTCCCGCATTCTCCTTCTCAGCGTTTTTATCTCAGAATACTTCCCTCGTACTCTTATCTTCCTGCTTTTCGAAGCTACGTACGAGAAGGGATGCTTGTACTTGACCGGATCATGCGGATGACAAAAAGAGAGGATGACACGGCTCGCTCTATCTCTTATTTGAAAATTGTCATTAGGATTCAAAGAGCTTCACCAAAAGTTTGAATTTATGTTGAGAGTTGAAATTTCTCGCAAGAGAATTTTGCCCCTTCGAATGTTCCAGTAGCCTTCTTTTCTTTTTCATATTATTTCAAATATTTAAGATATTGCAGAATTATTTCATTTTTAGAAGGACAATGACCCGTATTTACGAACCAACGAGGTAAATGCTCTTTGCGTTTCTCGGGTGTGTACCCCATGAGATCGCGACACGAACATAAAGCGGTTAATTTTACAAGCGTTGTAATCATCAACATGCGTGTATACATATAATTTCGCGTGTATTATTATAAAGGGTGACGTGTTTACTTGAAAAGAATTTATTTAACAACTCCTCATTTCGAGTCATCTGGCGTAAAATGTAACTTGCAAGATTGTAACGTTTTTTTTTTTTTTTTTTTTCGATGCGCATGACTGACTAAGCGGGCCTGTATCCAGTGATAGTGATACGAAAATGATCGGTTCTCAAAATTCTATCAATAAATTTGGAAAATCGTGAATCAAAGTATCGCGTGACGCATCTGCTTCACGTTATTCTCCTGCACGTCCATCGATGAGTCTTTGTTCGTAAATATGTGATACATCGAGAAATTCTTTCGTAGAATAGGATGAATCGTTTTTGATCAATGGTAAATGAGTAATTATAAAATTCAAACGAAAACATCGTGTATGTGCACTTTGTGAGTGAATTTATTTTCACGTTGAACATTCACAAAATCAATGAGAGCAGACTGCGATTTACCGTTTTTGCAAAAAAGTTTTGGTGTTTGCGAAAAAAAAAGAAAATCTTTAAGTAAGAGAAGATGTTGTAAAACCCATAAAAGTTGCATTTATAGATATACGGAATATGAATTTCTACGGTATAGGACGAGATAGAGAGGAGTTGTATAAATATATATGTAAAAAGGATGGTTATCGAGGCGCGTACGGGTTTAACGTACCCATAACAATACAGAGAAAAGTTCTAGGCTCATTCTCGCGACATCGAAAACGTTGCGGTGAGCGAGTGTGTAGGTGCGAGACAGTATGAATGACATAACGACGATATACGACTAGTCCTACATACATAAGTGAACGAACGCGCGAGAGGGACACTGTTGAGTCCGCGGGCATCGACCCCCTGCGTGTTACGATGCATCGTGCACATTTTCTATACTCTCTGCTTGTTCTATTCGTTGTAAGCCCAAAGCCCCGTATTTCGCGCAATAGCCGACTCGAAAAGTTCTGTGAAGCACAGAATTAGCAAGAATTTATGAGAAATGAAAATGATATTGAAATAATGCGCGGTTGGACAGAAATATTTTCCTTCATGAAAAAATAATGAAGGAGAAGGGAACTCGAATGTATCCGAATTTTTCGGAAACTCCTTTTACTGCCAGCACTTGAAAAGCGCTCACGTTTTCATTCAAGCCGAAATGATTTTCAAAAAAGTCTAAAAAATATTATCTCCGGCCTTGCATATCTTATTAACGAATTGCGAATGCATTTCTCGTATACTGTTCTATACGATGGTGGAAAAGGGGTAATCACAAAAGCCACGTGACGCTCGCGCGTATTATGAAACTGTATATATGTCGTATATCTATATGAACATAGACGCTATTCGAGTTATGGCATGACCACGAAGACGTGCCGGCAATACCCGTGACACCGGCACTGCTTATTTTTCTGACCCACATTACCAAAAGTTCGTTGCCACCACCGCACGATTACGCGTTCTCCTGACTCAACCTCACACACGCGCGCGCACACACACACGCACCATATAGTATATGTACAAAGAATATACGCTTCTACGAAATCAATAACGAGCTGAATTGTTTTTCGAGACGTTAAGAAAAAAAAAAAAAAAAATTAGATATCGTGAGATATGCTTCTTCAAAAAATTGATCCCAATTTTGGCGTCGGAAAGTTTATTACTCTCGTGCTAAATATTTTTCAATAATTTTTTTGACCGAGTAGAAATGGAATGGGACAAATGAAATGATTTTGAGTAATCGAATGGATGAGTTGCAACAGGTGCATGACGCGAAACATGTTTCATCGCATAAGGAAGAAAGAGTATTGTGAGGACTCCCGCGCGTATATAGACCTCGAGTTACAACTCGAGTGGATGAGTCAACGTGTATTGTGGTATTTACAAGTGCGTATTCGTACATATTTATATAAAATCTTTATGACATAACCCAAAAAAACACGGTCGTCGTAAGAACTTGACCGAAGTATTTCGAGTTGAGGGACATGCTTAGATTATTTTTTTTATCAGGATCAACAAACGATACGAAGCCGCGGAGTAACTCGCTTCGCTTATCTCTCGTTATCACATTGGGAGGTCCAAAGCTAAATAACGTACTCGGAATCATCATAATTATAGATAAAACCACGTTTTCGAATTCTACAGTCCGTTGGTAAAATAGAAGAAAAAAAGCTGTAATTTGAAGCACGCAACTCTTTTCAGGATCATCCGATCATTGTAAATGAATATATATTATACATATTCTACCGATTATCATCAGTTGGTTAGGGCAAAAATCTATTTCGACAAAAGTTTTTACGGAGCGGAGAATAAATGATGTCGGCGAACCGCGAAATGGTTGGGCGACCGATCGCGTGCGAGAAATCACAGTGAAAGCACTTTCGCGCAACATCGAGAAAGGACGCGAGCAAACGCCATTTATTTCTCCTCTTTCGGAGCGAGAAAGATCATGCAGCCAACGAACTCGCATTTTACGGCTGGCCAAACGAGCGTGCGAATTAATCTCGTTTTTTCACCCCCTCTCTTTGAATCTCGAGGCTCGAAAGAAATTGCTTTGTGTACGCACGGAAGAAAATTGATAACTTATTCCCACGAACAACATTGTTCGAATCGTTTTACGTGAAAATCAATCTTCGAAAGGAAAAATAACATTGCTAGAAAAACAAAATCTTAATCGGATCAATGAAATTGATTCCAGAAAATTCCTCTTTCGTCATAAATACACATTAGCTCTTGCGACGCACAGATAAGAGAAGGTTACGAAGGTAAAACGAAGAAAAAGAATGAGGTTACGCCTCGCGAGGCGAAGAGAAGGAGAGGGAGAGACTTGAAAAGAAGTAAAAAGAGGATAAAAATGGAAAATAGAGAGAGAGGGAGGGAGGAAGGGCGAGGAGAGCCTTAGTTATCTCTCATTCCAAGTTTATCGTAAAGCCTACGATATATCTATGGATATATATACGTAGAGTATCGTTGGAAAGGTTGTGATGGGAAGTATGTATAGTGTATAGTAAGAGTATCATAAGTATCTTTCGCCCTCTCTTCTATCCTCGGCGTTCCGCGCGTTCGTTTCGCGGCGCCCGTCGTCGTCGTCGTCGTCGTCGTCGTCGTCGTCGTTCCCTGCTCGCGGTCGTTCGCGTCGCAAGATTAGCCAACCTGGAAGAGGGCCGATGCCAGTGAACTCGGTTGGCCGGTCACTAACCAGGTAACCCACACTAGCTTTTCTCGCTCTTGCTCGCACTCTCCTCCTCCTCCCCCCCCCCTTCCTCCTCTTCTCTCTCTCTCTCTCTCTTTCTCTTGTACTCGGGCTTCCCTCTCGCGACGTCAACGTGCTATGCAGCTACGGTTACGCTACGGGCTTTTTCACCGTTTGCCCAGCAGCAGACGAGAACCCACACGTACAAACATATATATACCGTGTGTGCTTTTATACCTTCTCTCATTCTCTTCGTCCCTCCCTCGCCGTTCCTTTCTGCAACAGCAGTTGAGTTCTCTTACTGGATAATGCTTGGGGTAATTGCGCGCTCGGAATTCTTCCTCCTATGCACTTCTCTCTCTCTCTCTCTCCTTCGCGCTTCCTTTTTCTCTTTTTTCCTCTTTTCCCTCTTTTTCTCTGTACAAGTCATTATTCTACAGAAGGGAAGTGAACCTTCTTCGCATTTTCTCCGCCTTCGTTATTCTTTCTCACTTACCTCTCTTCCTTCCCCTTCCTCCCGACCCTTATTGCCTTCTCACTAATCTTCTTTTTCTCAACTTTATTCATTCAATTATGGCGTCTCACGTATATGCGAATCGCGCTGCCTTTTCTCAGGCTTTGACTATACGTCCCTGATTTCCGAAAGAATTAAGATGCAACTATTTCGGAAATCAGGCTACTTCCTCTCTACCACTACGAGGATGCGAAGGATGTTGAGAGGTTGCTGCACTCGGCTGACTGACTCCGTCTATTTCTTCCGGGTTTAACGACTTAATCTTTCGATTGTTCTATCGTTATATATCGTCTCAATTTGCTTTTAATTATACCCGATTCATTAATATCGAGGATAAGGATTTAATTGTTTATTTTTTGTTTGGCTGAGACTCTGCTGACGTTGATAATTTCGAGTCTTTGTTTAAACCTTCTTCGGTCGTCCTCGATTACTAAATTCTAAAATTAAACGTTAGCCTTCAGCGCCCGCTATTAAGCGGCGACATTTCAATTGAAAGACAGCTGGATTTTCATAAGCAGCATGGGATTCTCTAACGCGTGATGACTCAACCTTTTGATTGTGTAAAAAAAAAAAAAAAAATACCACCTCCCCGAGATCAAGAATCAGGGAAAGTCGAATCAATGCAAGTTGTCCACACTGCTCCGAGCACACGAGAATGGCTCGTGAATTCCGTTGATGGCGCGCGATCAAGCGTCGAAAGTAAGTTCATCAAATCGTAAAGCGAGCGCTATTAATTTTTTTTTTCCTTTCCACCCGCCTGTCCGCGTTGCCACGAGGCCAAACAGGGCCGCGCTTTTCGAGGTGCGTGGTTCGCAAATATATGACGCACGAATGCGTCGTGGGGAATATTGGCGAATGTGATGATACCCGGCCGGCGATGATCTCTGCTCCGATCATCCGAGCGCCATTATTTGTGAACAACTTTCTGGCTCGTAATACCCCACGCCCGCGCGCTGTTGCTGATGGGCCAACGACCCCGCTAGGTAGAGAGAATCGAGTTAATGAATTGTTGTTTACGACGAACGTTCCGACACAGCGACGACCACAGAACGTGGAAGAGAAAGAACCAGAGGAAGGAAGAGAGAGAGAGAGAGAGATGAGAATTAAAAATACAGAGAGGACCGCTATTCCTGCTGTGTGGCGAGCTCTCCGCAGTTCCAGAATTCATACAGACGATTGAATTTCCCTTCCATCATGAAGTATTACGAGATAACAAATTTAATACATGCCTATTAATTTATTGAATTTATCAATAAAATAATTTCTATTATCTTACCAAAATCGAGTATTTCGAGTAACGAGTTATACTTTCGAAATAAATGCGAAGAAAATTTGTACACGCGTGTATACATATACAAGAGCATACCTGCGCTCGGACATGGCAAGTTTCTTGGTCGTAGCCGAGTTGGTGGGGCTTGCAGTTTGTTGCCCGGTGACCGAGTTCATCGCCTCTTCGCTGCCGTCTCGAAATCGAGAATCTTCGACGCTTCATGAGCGTTTGATAGCAGAAGGCAACTTGAACGAGAATATACGAAGTTACGGCGATGTGCTGTTGTACATAGCTTTTGCAACGGCAGCGGATGTGCCTCGGTTTTTTCATTGAAAAAAGTTCTGGCACCGTGACCGTCAAATTCAATGTTACGATCCTATATATTGAGCGATTCACAATATCTCGTATTAATAAACAATATTTCATTGTTGAGCCAATTAATTCAATGGTATAAGTTTGATATGAGAATAATAAGAAGAAAAGAAACGTTTGTGCGCGTGTCAAAACTTTCATGATATGAGCGTGGGCCGCAAAGTTCACGAACCTTCCAGAGTTTCGGCCTCTGAATTTGAATCAATTTTTTTTTGTTTGTTCGTCTTTCGGTAGTTGGAGAACCTCGAGTCGAGGCTCGAGCGAGGATCAATCATTCGTTACAAGCTCTCTGGAAGCAGGCACGACCTCGTAAGCCGGATACACGAATCGTCCAAAAATAGTCAAGGACACGACAAGAGATTTTCGTAAAAATAATGAGACACCCGGTAGTACGAAAATAGTACCGGGTTCGTCGAGATCGACCGAAATGTCATCCGAGTTTAAAGAAGACCGTTGCGCGCTCAAATCTGCATGCATCATAAATATTGCACCGAGACAAACTTGCGAAATTCGTTACGAGAGGCAGTTTTCAATTTATACGCAACCCTTGAAAAATAATTTTTCTCAACGAGTTGTTCGTATAGTTTTGTTGCACCCCGTCGACGATGTAACGGCCGAACCGTAATACATCCACAGTCTACCAAATGGAAGGACAAAAGAATCGAGAACGCTCCAGATCTCGAAATTTATGGATCGTTCAACTTCATTTGAGCTCGTGCCTATTTTCTTTCTCTGCCCCACTCCCTTACTCATTTTCTCTATCAATCGCCCATTGTCAAGCTTCGAAGAAAGCTATTTTGACGAGGGTTTCCCGGCGAGCATTCGCCCGCATAAACAAAAACCTTTTTCCTTAGCCTGTGCCACAGCGAGTCTCATTTGATCGGTCGCGAACGCACTTTGCGCAAACCCTTTCGCTACGCTCCATTTTCTCGTCCCACGCATATACATATTTTCGTTTTGGGCATTTTGCTCGGGTGCCAAGACCACCCGTGGCGCCAATATCGGACAACTCTTTTGAACATAAATTTTCGAAAGTTCCTGACCTACGCCTGTATGTAAAAGAAAAACTTGATTTTTGCGACTCTCGCGCGATATTTTTCAAAGACACGCTAGTTTTCGAAACGAATTCGCATCGAATCAAAAAAACTCGAAAATCTTGCGAAATTTTGAAAATGTTTTTTTTTTTTTTATCCACGATAAGTTTTGAAGATTTGCGTGATGTATATAATGGTGAAGAGTAAAAATTTGCATCAGAGGGCATGAAAAATAATCATCGAATTGGCGGTCAATGGCCAGCATGCAACCGTGAACCTCTCGTCGTCTTTCTCTCTCTATCTTCAATTCTCAGGACGGTTACGTGTATCGCGTATTCGCGTCACGAGTTCTTCTTCGATCGGTCATCGGCACGATCCTTTGCGAGCCACGCTACTCAAGCACCGACACAAAAATACAAAGAATCTGTATTTTTGTTCATCCGAGGGTGTATCACATACAATGAAGACACGAAAAAGTTTATTCCGACGAGAATAACTTACAAAGCTGAAGGGACTGAAGCATAAAGCATGCTTTCGACGAAATTCATTGTATCCCCGACTGACGAATATAATCGTGAGTGAAAAGAGAAAGGAGCAGATTGAATAGAATGAAAAGAAATTATAGGAACCGGTTGAACGAACGAAATAAAAAAGTAAAGTGCAACGACAAACTTGTACCGATTTTCGATTTTACAATTGAGCTCCCGCAATTGTGATTGCGATTCGATCGCAACGCGGTGATTTATCTCTTTCGACCCACGGAAACGAAAAATTAGAATATTCTCGTTCTTCATCCGAGGAACCCTGGCTGCTGAAACGGTATGTCAAATAATGGTCAACTTAACTAACGCTACGCGTGCGGCGAGCAGAAGCGACGTAAAAGTGAGCTCGAAACATGCATTATGCCGCTCCAGTTCATTCGTTCCAAATTCGCGAGTGTTCGGGTTATACGGGCGAGAATAAGGGGATTCGAGTCCTGCTCGGTAGATGGCTCGATGCGCGCGTGATTGCGTGCGCGAGCACGTTTCATTCGCGATCCACCGCGCGAGAGGCAAAAGAGGTTCGAGTGTGGCACACGACTCGAGGGTACATCAGCTGCATCACGACGATGCGATCATGGACGATGATAAAAACGGAGATAAAGTAGTAAGCAAACTGTGTGTGTGAGTGTGTGTGGGTGTGTATACGTGTATCCATGTATGTAGTATTTTGTGAGAGTCGGGAGAGGGAAAAAAACGTGAGCATTGAGTATATTGCAGAAGGTAGAGAAGGAAGAAGAGGTGGAGGATGGATGTGCAGCTCGGAAGGGGCTGAAGGAGGAGGAGGAGGAGGAGGAGGAGGTGGAGGAGGGCAGTGAACGCAACTGGACGTCGGTCAGTCACCTCGTCGACCATATTGCTCCATATCCATGCGAGAGTGAGAGAGGCGGAATAGCAGAGGAGGGAGGCAGCTGCTGCTTTGGCCAACGAGTTATGCACCGTAATATATATATGTACATATATGTATAAGCACATATGTGCACGTATAAAATCGGAGTCGAGCTCGCCAAACTGCATGCAGCTCTTACGTAATTGTGCAAATTTTTCAGTGAAACTCCCTTGTCCCTCTCGAGTGGACATGGATTTTCCATTGTATTTTATTATTACGTATATGTATGATTGCACATATTCATCAATTAATCAATATAGTATATGCGAATTCAGGATTGAAATAATGGAATGAAACTTATTTTGCTACAAAAGTGTTATAACGCTTTACTGAAAATGAGGCAAGTGAATCGGGTCTCCTTTCTTTCTTTCCGAGTTCTCGTTTCACTGTTGCGTGCCCATATGGCAAATATATATGAATATTTATATATAATTTATTTGTGCCGAGAAAATATAATAATGCTTTCCTTCATGGCTCAATGAGGGAGAGAGAGAGAGAGAGAGAGAGAGAGAGAGAGAGAGAGAGAGTATGTAGAATGTATCGTCGTGAAACAATGAACAATGATTCCCGGAGAAAGTAATATATACCTATATATATATATATATCTCCATGGATGTATACGTATATAGGTAGAAATGTGCAGATCGCAATACATATGTCTACACGTGTGAGAGTAAGGACGAAAGCTGCATGGCTGGTGCACTTTGCAACGTGGACATGGACGATATATCTGCTATACTAAATGCTTCATTGTGGTGCTCTCTATATCTCAATTTACATTTATGTGGACGAAAGTCCATCGCGTTATGCAATTAAAAACACTTTCACATTTTCATTCATTGGCTCGTATGTCCGTGAAGAAATACATTGATTTGTGCGAGGATCAAAAGATTGCGCGAATTTTCAAAAAAGTTAAGAAATTTCTCGTTCTCTAGAAAGTTACAGTACTGCTTTTTCATGATTATAAAGCTCATTGAATTTCATACGGAATAGCCTATACATAATAATTATACCCATACGGACGCGTGATCTCAACGCGACTGATACGCCAAGTTTATCGCGCTGTGAGGAAAATGTAATTTATGAATCAACTTTGCTGCGCGAGGAAAGTAAAATCGAATAACGAGGGATCCGTCCAAGTTTTCGCGACAACATCGTGAAAGAGCATGTTTGGAGAAAAAAAAAAAAAAAAAATGTAACCACGAAATCGCTTTACGATTAATACACGCATACGTATTACTTAGAAAATTAAGAAGTGTCCCACTGGTCGTTGAACGGTTGCGCAAGAGACCCGATCAAGAGAAAGAAGAAAGTATATATAGGTAGAGATACGAATTTGGTTATTCGGTCAGCGGTGCGTCTTCGTTCTCGGCCCATGCATACATGCATATGCACAAGCGATAAAATGTAGCTCCCTCGGAACTTAAATTTTCCAAAAATCATTTTATCAATTTAAAAAAAAAATATACTAGCCGTTTTCGAACTCATGATGAGAAATCGAAATGTTCACACGAAAAAAAGTCTCAAACTGTAAAAAGTTATCACAATGGAGAAGGCAAGCGGCGGGAATGAACATCGTGCAGAACCAAGGTTCATTGAACTTTATCCTTTTTTTTTTTTATTTCCAGTAGTTGTTGCTTCTCGATCGATTAACTCCGTCGACAATCTTGGCGCGAGATCTTTTATTTCCGAATAAGCACTAGCTCTCGGATGGTAATGCGTGCGTTTGCGGTACGGCTAATCGTTTTCGTGAATATATGCTGCATCGGGAAAGTGCACCCACCCACGCCAAATATAATGTGCACACGTATGTATATGTATTGAACAAGTAGTTGAGTTTGGCAGCCATGAGCGCGCTCCAATTATCGAGTTCCATGAAGGCTTGCGGGGTTCGCGAGTTACCGGCGCAAATATATAAATATATAGGAGGAATACAATACGTATAAAGAGTGAAGGAACTAGCGCAAGGTGGAGTATCTCGGAGAGTTCGAACGCAGACACACATGGACATTAGCCGCGCGCGTAAAGTGTGGGTAAGTACTCGTCAGTCGGCCGTTGTTATAGTCACGGGTTCACTGACCTTCCTGGTTAACCCCGCTATCGATGCTAATGGGAGCAGTATACGTGATACATGCGCATACTCGTGGATTTACAAATATATATATATATAGCATATGCGATATTATTGGCGAATGGCACGTCGTTATTGCTGCCACCGACGCATCGTGTGTGCCGCTGAGACTGTCCATAGACGCGATAGCAAAGTTCCAACACCATAGACGAGCCCGCGTATACGTTGCACAAACCGCAAACCCTGTTACCTATGCCGGAGGCATGATTTCCGCGTCGGTTTCGCCCTCTCTCCCGTGTCCCGAGTTCTGGTGCACGCCCGAGCTTAGAAATAGAGAAAGACAAAGAAATGAAGAATGAGAAAATGAGAGAAAGCGAGCGAGATATACTACAGAAAGAAGGACCCCGCCGCGTACCTAACCCGGAAGAATTGCAACGACCGTCGCGAGGCATTAGAACCGATATATGCGCCCTGAATTGCAATGAGAACGCATATATAGTAGCTATGGGTTTTCGGAGTGTCGAGAAAAACGAAGATTCGTAAGATTTATTATCAACATCGGTGAGCGGGTGAGATTTTTTTCGATAACTTTTTTTTCTAATCGCCTATATAGAATATGAACGTAATAATTTTTTTTTTTTTTTTTTTTTTTTTTTTTTTGAGATTAGAATAAAGATTTATCTTAAAGATGAGAGGAAAAGAATTTTTCGTGAGTTGCAAATATTCCTCGAGTTAATGAATACATACATACATTTATTGGCAAAAGGTTAGTAACCGAGTGAGAGCACAGATGTTACACACGCCTATAAAGTCTCGAGAGTGTGTAGTCGGTCGTTGCACGACCTAGCTCTTGGTGAGCGCAAAAAGAAACAGAGAGAACCGAGTTTCCCTCTCTCTCTCTCTCTCTCTCTCTCTCCCTCCCTCCCTCCATCCGCCTTTTCTTTCTTTTTCTCGGCGCATCGCGGGACTTAGGAGTCCCGGACGAAGCAACGATGAAGCAGCAAACTGCGAATACAGTTAGACGAACCAAATTCGCAGAGTGCGCGACAATGAACGAGGAAGAGAAATATATATATATTTATCAGAAGAAAAAAAATATATGTATATATATTCGTGATGAACTTGAGTCTAGAGCCATTCTCGTTTGAATAGTAAAAAGAATTTCAAGTATTCTCAAGTCGCATTAAATAAAAAATAAAAAAAATGGGGTTACTTTTAATATGGTTTTAAACGAGAACCATTCCCGGAAGGTTTTTTTCAACTTTTCATGTGTAAGATTCGTCCTCGACCTCGCGGTTCGTCTCCTTGATATGTTTCCCCGTGTCTCGATTGCTCCACGTGCTATTCGAAATGTTTCGCAGGTCGTCGGCCTTCTCAACGCGATGACGTAAAGGGAAAAATTAAATTCGTACAGCAGACTTCAACAAAACAATTTCAATTATCGATCGATAATCATTATATACGACGAAGTGTTACACATCAGGAGTTGCGGAGTAACCTAATTTTTAAATTTAACCCTGGAATAATAATTGTACAAAAGATTTGTTCGGCAAGTATTAATTATGATGGCGTATGTTTCGATAGCGCCAAGAGTCAGGCACTGAAAAAATCGAACTCGTATACTAGAAGACACGCAACTCTCTCGGGGGCGATGAGGTCTTCGAACCAAGAGAACAAACGTGTCGTCGTATTCCCAATCACCCTTTCCGGTCAGGGTCATACGATATACCGATCTATTCCGTTGGCGGCAAACATTCGGCCGTTACGAAAAAATCCTTAGCCCGAATATTATATAAAATTCTCTCGTGTTTGTACGAGTCTCTCTCTCTCTCTCTCTCTCTCTCTCTCTCAGAGATTCTCATATGAGCCTTCTCATATGCTAATAATGAGTTAATATATACGAGAGAATAGCGAAGCGCGTGCTTTGGGAACGACGAAAAAATCGTATTATTTTTTACGAGATGTACCCATATTATAAATTTTTTAATTCGAAAAAAGAAAAAAAAACAACAACAAATGTCAATGAACTCTTCGACGAGTGAAAGGCCATGCAAGTAAAATAACCACCATGATTTAATCTCAAATATATTCAAATTTATTTCAACGATAATTAGGCGACGTAATACAATTAGGTATGTGGCTGACGAGTATGCTAGGAGTACTGTGCCCCAGTTATTAGTCATGGTGAGCTTATTAAGAACCGAGCGTAGCAATGAATTGACCGCATTCTTTGGCTATCTCTCCCTCTCTCTCTCTCTCTCTCTATCTTTCCCATTTCTCGCGTGCTGAAACGACGAGAGGTTTACGACCTGAGTTTTGGGGTCGGATAGCCGAATCAGGGAGAAAAAAAAAGTATTTTGTGCGTGTATTTTTATTCTCATACAACGAACGAGAAGCGAAGTCTGTCGGAAACGTCAGGATGTGTGCTGGCTCCGGAAATGCCAACAAAGCCGGACCCATTCGAATTCGTCCGAGAAAAAAATGTTATTCCCATGCAAACGGTAATTAATTTTTCTACGAACATCGCCGATGTTCCTAAACGCCGAAGTTGATAAAAAATCAAGTAAAGGAACGAAAAATTGCTGGGCGAATCAGTTTTGCGCATAAAAGTGAAAAAAAAAAAAAAAAAAAAAAAAAAAATCTATTAGTGTGATTATCAAAGAGCCATCGACCTTCGGCCAGCTTGAAATAAAAGCTGCGCGTGTAGAAAAAGAGA
This sequence comes from Campoplex capitator, assembly GCA_037576405.1. Taxonomy (NCBI): domain Eukaryota; kingdom Metazoa; phylum Arthropoda; class Insecta; order Hymenoptera; family Ichneumonidae; genus Campoplex; species Campoplex capitator. Next base: position 15,287,098 of record JARBWI010000322.1, on the reverse strand, counting down.
GTAAAAAAAAAAAAAGGCGGAAGTTATAACGAACAACAGCGAACCTCGAGTCTCATGGTCGAGGTCTTCCGATCGATCGGAATATTACGCGAAACGGTCTTGCCACGAGTTACATAGACAATGACTTCCGGGCTGGTTTCTCATGGTCACCGAATCTCGCGCGTTTTGTCCGACGATCTCCCGCTCTTATCGTATAATATCGCTAGCCTGGTAACGTGATACATTATATTATATACATCAGTCTATTGATATATAAATATACTCGTGCGGGTTTCAACACACGCATGCCCATAATATATTTGAATCGTTCAGGAGACCGGGCACGAAAATTGCGTCAGATTTATTGGCCTTGATCGGTCAGTGGCTCTTTCATAAAAAGCATGTATTTGGCCAATCGGCGATAGCTCAATGTACTTGAATCGCTCATGTTGGTGTATCTATATATAACACACGTAGAGATCAATGCTGTGAAATACACGTGGAGTATTCAACGATAATGGCGTTGATTTCGAATCCGGAGGATAGCGAGTTACGCCTTTTTTCATTGGTAACGCCTGAAACACAAAAGCATGTTTACGCGTATGTGTGCGTGTGTGTGTATTGAGCTCACTTGAACCGTTTACATAATGTGTTTCGTGCGAAGCTATCGTTCCCTCGGGGGGTCGAAGCCCTCAACATTCTCTCGGTACTTGGTCACACCAGATCTTTCGGGGGAGAGAGAGAGAGAGAGAGAGAGAGAGAGATGAGTCGCGAGTCAACTATAATTATATGTAAGCCGAGAGAACAAACCAGAAAAATTATACGCGACGCGAAGTGAATTCGCTCTCGAGAAAGAGTTTGTTTGTCGGACAAACCCGCTGGCCCGGTGCGTGCGTGACGACCAAAGCCGATGGTCAAGGTCCCTTACCGCACACCCATCACCGCACTATATATCCACGGCGTACTGACCCCATAGAAAGAGGGAGGACAGAGTATCGACCGAGACACCGGAAGGAGATTCTAACTGCTAAACGTTTTTATGATAATGAATGAGAATTTAAAAAAGAAAAAAAAAGGATAAGGGTTTTGCGCGCGCGGGCGTTTGGCATAATCACCGATTTCCGGGTTATAATATAAGTAATAACGGATTACCGAAATGATGACTCGCGTGCGATTATGTCAGTTGCGCGATCAATTTATTTCGAATGAACTCGGGCCGAGAAACGGTCGATCTTTATAGCAACAATTTTATTGTATAGGCTCTGTCTCTGTCCAATAATTGCGAAATACGCGAAAATGTATGACAAGTCAGAATCCGAAAATATAAAGCAGCGGCATTGATGCGGGATGCGATCCGTGCTTTTATATTGGCAACCGGTAGGGCGCCAATATTTACTAGCGTCGCGATGCTCCTCCACGTGCTGTGGAGCATCTACCGGGTCTTTTTTGTCTCTTTCATTCGTCATCTTGGTTACGCGGGTATACTAGTTTTTGGACAAGGATATTAAATTTTGGCAAGGAAGTTGAACCAAGATTTCGCATATAATCTGGAATGAAACGCGTTACAAAAATGTGACGGAGAGGAAAGATGAGAAAAGATGAGAAGACGGAGAAGGGATGACGACGGATAAAGAGAGAAAAGAGAGGAATCCCCGAGCAAAATGCCGCTGGAGAGGTGTCACTGACTCCCTGTACGTAGGTGATCGACCTCCATCGTTCCCACTACCAAAGTCAGGTATATCGTAGTATAAACGAGCACATCGTCGTCTTCGATGTTGTGTATGGAGAGTGTGTTAGTCGTCGTGGTTGTTTTGCTGCTATTGCCGTGTCCCTCTTTCTCCTTCGCCTCCTCATTCTTATCCTCCGCTATCATATATTTCCACCACTCTTGCACCGCGTGTGATACTCCGCGAAACTTGCGGACCGTGTTTTTCCCCTCTGCCCTCTTGGTCGGCTCTCGTCGCAAACGTCCCGAAGCAGCCCTCCTTCCCCTCTCCTCTCAATTCCCAGCAGTGACGTAACGCCGGTTATTCAACCAGGTTGGCCGTCTCGGTGACGAAATGCCACGGGCAATTGTAAACTCGACTCACTCAGAGTTCCATTCTCGATCTTATCGATCTGTTTATAATATCGAGAATTTTCTACCATCAATATTTATTGTCGCGCGATTTCAATTGCTCGATCGATCATTCACGATAGCTATTCGAGCAGTTAGAGCATAAACAACAAACCGCGGTATCTTTTTGCGGAATGCTTTGAAAATTACTTGAGGAAGTTTCGACGAATACGTCGTACTCGATGCTTTAGGCGTCGAACCACCACGTCACCGCGAGAGATCAAACTCGAATCAAATGGTGTGGTTGTATAAACAAGTCATACGGCTCTCTCCTCTCGTGAATCTCTCGATAGAAGCAACAGAGACACGAACAAGGTAGTTTAGGCGTGGACTACTCCTCTCGTAGTACGATAACCGAAAGTGTTTACTATGTTTGCCAGCAGACCTGAGAGGGGCGCATTTCACCTCTTGTTTTTTTTTCTTTTTCTTATTCGGCCGCGTCATCTATCAATGCCACGCTACTCCGCGAACCTCTTGGCCTCGTTTGAAACGGTGTTAGACGAATACTAGATTTTTCGGACTCATGCAATCGCGATGAGAGAATCCGTACTTTTTTCCAGCCGGCAGAAAACACACGCATCTAACTGTATTTCGACTGTTTCTTAAAAAAATTCATTCATCGATCGGCAAAATGTTTATTGACAATAAAAACCATTGACTCGAAAATATGATGAAATCCTTCATTGATTTATTGTCGCGGCGATATTTGACAAGAATATCTCGTGGGAATGTTCATCGGATTGTCGAAAAGGTATATATATAGTACGTAAAAGGTCGAATGTAGGTTTAGTGTTATCCACTTTTCGTATATATGACAACAACATCGCGAAGGATTATCGGCGAATTAGCCGCGTGATCGGAGATTTTACGATCGAAACGCTCCCGTTTCGCGGGTTGCTGACTCGGGAGTCGGGTGTATAGTCGTAGTAGCCGGGTTACGGTCCATTGAGCTTCGACCGAATCATCGCGCTCCCATTAATCCCTGTATATAGTCGTGCATATATATACATATCTTCGTATACGCGTCGCTATATAGTCTCTCATAGGGACAAAGCTCTTTCTCTCTCGCCCTCTCTCCCACTCCGCCACTATAGAACAGAAATGTCCCTCTCTCCTTGCAGGCTCCTCGCGGAGTTCGCTCGCTTGCCTGCCTGCGTTTGCGAATTAATCGGTCAGCGGCCCCGATAACGCTCGCTCAATCATTCTCTCTTTTTCTCCCTCCGCGCGTCTCACACTCACTCGAGTTTCGTTTTTTGTTTTACCACTTCGCTTACCGATCGTGTATATACCGTATGATATAACGTAAAACATTCGCCCAATCCTTTATGCTCCGGGGGCAAAATAATTCGGCTCAAAATTTCATCGTTCCCGATATCCCGATTATTTCTACATATGCACGCGAAACGCGTTCATCGCGATCGTCCAAACTACCTACCCAATAAATTCGAATAAAGTTTCCCATTTCAATGGGCATTTTGGCTCCTGCTACGTGCATGGTTTGGCTACCTACTCCGACGCGAGCCATTCTCAAAAGATTATTCAATCATTTCTTTTTTTTTTTTTGCCAACTCGTCTGTTTCAGCATTGGACGGAAAATTTGATTGAAACTATCGCGCGCAATCATTCGCTTCTGGCCAATTAATTGAGAACTGGCTTTATATTACAAAGGAAGAAGAATCCGAAGGCAAAGATCATCTCGAATGTTCGCTGAATTAAGTTGATCGAGTCGGTGTAATAAGTATAGTCTGCATACTTACGATATAGTATATACGCGCGACGTATGTATATAATATAGGTACGAGGAAACGAAACGATCCGACGACGAGATAGGATAAAGGAGGCGGAGGATCTCCTGCTCCTGCACGCGTGTCTACCGTCTCGATTCCGTTAGTCCGGCGGGGCTCGGGAGGTCCTGAGGAGCCGCCACGCGTTTACCCTCGCAACCGAGTCGAAAGAGCCGCAGCCGCAGCCGCAGCCACTGCCACTGCCAGCCGCCGGTTATTCTTTCGCGCGATATATGCTCGCACTTTGTGCTCCGAGCAAGGATATACGCCACGCGGAAAACGAACCAACCAGCCACGAGATTTGCCTACTAAACGTTCAACATGCGCGCACATATACGCATTCGTATACATAATGTTGATGATGCGAGCGTACTCACGGGTAGGCAACCGCTTAAGCACGTGGCGGCTCATCCTGAACGTATACATGCATAAATACATCCTAGACGTTTTGTCCTGCTTCTATGTATACCGCTGCTTAACGTATAACGCTGTAGGATATGTATGTGTGTATGAAATTTTTCAAGCATCCGCAGTGAGAGAGAGAGAGAGAGATAGCTCGAGCGGTGAGTGACCTACGAATCTTACACGCGCATTTAAAAAGTCCCAAGATCGCGAATGCTGAATTCTCGCGGTGTCAATGTACTTTCTTGAGACTATTACGGTAATCTATTTATGCGAATATATATGTGTATATTTAATGGCGCGGTGAATCTTTATTTTTCAGCAAACTTTCCGAGAGGAAAGATGAAGAGGTCGCGAACATAAATGTTTATTATTTCTTTATTTCTCCATAGAAATAAATAATGAGAATATATAATCGGTATTGTTTTCGAGAATTAAAAAAAAATATTTCGAATAAGTTTAAAAATAGACGATGATCTATGAGTAATTGACAATCGGTAAAAAAAAAAAACTGTTTGATGCTGCACTTTGAAGCAATGGTAAGAAATTCGATAAGAATATTTTTTTTACCGATTTTTATCGATTCAAAAAAACGTGGCTCGTACACTGATGCTGTGTGGCACAGTGTAACGCGAGCCACAGTGTAACAAATGGATGGGAGGGCATCGACCCCGGTCTTTTCTGTTCTAAAATTTTATTGAGGCCACATCATTTCTCCGTTTCTCTTCCCCTCTCTCGTCCCCATATATACATACTGTTTTTATAGGTATTGCAGAGTGTTATTATACCACGAGCAGCGACTAATGATTGTGTCGGATATTACGCAAATGGTTGATACACCAACACTTGACAGCGAGGGATTATATAGGGGAGCTCGGTATTACGCCGACGAATCTTTCTCTCTCTTTAGACACGGATTTATACGTAAAAGAGCATGGCTCGGGTCTTACTTGATGATTCCCCAAATCACGCGTAAGCACAAAAATACTCGATCGGTTCAAACGACGAGGAGGAATAATAGCTCTTCTAACTTCATTTTTCTCAAGTTGCTGCACATTGTCAGGAGAAATCAATTCTCAATTTTCAAAGAAAATACTCATCTTCTCTTTCGCTCAGCGCTGAAATAAAATAAAAATAAATATTCCGCTTACGTGACGACACGGCCTCATCATTGTCCTATATTTGTTGTACAAAGGGAACAAGACATTAGGTAAACAAATTTGAAACACGTGAATCACGCTCAGCTGCGCATTAATTTTGTATACAATCGTATATGTCCTATATACGTAGCTACATACATACTCCTATACAGAGACGCGAAGCACGCCGTTACCTCCCAAAAACTTTCTAATTGTGTCATCGACACACAGCTTGTGTATATAGGTATACACGTTGCCAGTCACTTGGTCTAACGAAACTGTTAGGTCATAGCGGAAAAACGGAGCTGGGGTAATGGAAGTCATAACACAGAGAAAAATTGAGCTTGTAAAAGACTCTAAGGCAAATCGCTATTTCAAAAAAAGCATTGCGACACTGCTGATGATTTATTCATTCTGTATTGAAAATTTTGTTTTGTTTTTTTTTTTTTTTTTGCCTTTTCAACAATTTTTCAAAATATATCTGCAATAGTCTGCGAACGGTTGTATAATTTTTTTCTACAAGTTCTGACTTCAAGATAATCCGAATGCTCGAGGTTTCGCAAAACGCTTACCGCGAGAGCAGCGTCAAGCGTTTCGGTCCAGCGAGCGACGAGGCAAGGCCACCAGGTCGTAGGCATACAGCTCGATTGCGTGAGTATATTTTCTGAGATCAGCGAGATCTGCTTGTATACTGTATATACAGAGCGTAGAGAACAAAAAAATATATAATGAAAGCAGGCGGGAAGAATATATCGGGAGAGAGAACAAGAGACCGACGCAAGAGTCTGCAAAGTAGTTGAAATTTTCGTGCTCTTCCCTCTCCACACATCCAATTTCTAATTTTATTTGGAAACGTTAATACTCTTCGATTATGCAGAAAGACAAAATAATTTCAATGTTTTGGCGAAACAAGATTAAAATCCTTTTTTTTTTTTTTTTTTTTTTTTGCGAAAAGATAGCGAGGGAAACGCAGCTAGCTTTGAGAAGTGATAAGAATCGTGAAATTGTGATTGAGGCTTGTCTAAAATAAAGAGCTTTGTGAAAGTAAGAGCCGACGTTTGCGCGACACTTTTGTGTCATCGGTCTCATGACGGGCAGAGCGGAGGCGACGGCGGCCTTGATTCGGTTGGGGTTAGCGGCCGACATCCAGGACGGCCACGAGAGCGTTATGTACTCGTTCGTTCTTTTCTCCCTCTCTCTCGCTCACGTACACACACACACACAAGGATTACACAAGAAAGAGGGAGAGAGAGAGAGAGAGAGAGAGAGAGATGGGGAGAGGTACACAGCGGCATAAAACGCGTCGACGACGAGCGTTTCGACGTTGCTCAATCATGTCAACAAGCAGGAACACTCCCCTTCTACAGCCCTATTTATCGTGCTCGTGATGTATCGGGTCCGTAATGGATAAATCAGTAAAAGATATTCGGTCCGTCTTTCTCTCTGGTCCATCATTTTTATTGTCATATACTATATGTAAGAAATAAAAAAATGTTTGTCCAATGTTTGGTTGCAAAATTTCGAGTCCCAAAAAAAAAAAATGCAAACGTCGAATCTATGTATTTATGTTTACGTTTTTGTGTATGCAGGAAAAAAGGGGAAGATGAGCGATGAGATAAGAGATGATGGTTTCGTAACGACGCGCACGTAATTTTGTGAAAAAGTGTCGCGCGCGCGCGCGCGCGCGCTCTCGAGGAGCGAGTCGCAATTGCGTATACAGCGCGCTCTTTTCGTCTACATATAGACTGCTTTCTCTGCACAGAAGAGCGAGCGTGAGAGCGAGTAAGAGGAGAGAGCTGCTCTCACGAGGACGTGGTACGATAGAGAGTAAAAGCTCTGTTGGAGAAAGAGCGCATGCAGCAATCGAGAGAAATGCTCCCGAGAGATAGTCTCTTGAGGTTGCTGTCGGCGAGGAGAAATGCAACAACCTCGCGCTCGAGAGAGAGAGAAAGCGCGAAGCAGTGGCAAGAACATGGAGAAAGGTGAAAGCACTCTCTCCTTTCCTCCGCCGTCTCTCTTTTATTCGCGTTGCCCTCCTCATCCTCATACTCTCTTCTTTCAACGAACGCAAGTACTCACGTATCTCATTCTTTTTACGCTCGCTTCGTTCGCGCGAGCGATTTTTCCTGACAAACTCGTTGCGCGAGACCGAACAACACAAGAAGGAGATTACGAGGACGAAGAAGTTCGCGGATCGACGCTTCTCTCGGTCATCAACCGCGCGCAACAACGTTTCCTGCTTTCACACTATATTTTCTCCAACTCGCTCGAAATACAATTGCAACTTGATCGTTCGCGATTCATCATCACACCGATAAAATCATCAAACTAATTTTCCGGCAAAGAACAAATTAGCCAATTAAAAGCATCCCTAATTTCAATTCAAAATTACTTTCGAAAGACTTTCGCGTATGCCTTCATCCGGTATGTATCTTGGCCGTTCTCGTCTCGCGGGATTAATATTTGCGAGGTGATAATTAGTGGGCGCGTTGAGCCCTGAATAAACACGAGTGCTGCAGTGACATACGCGTGTGAAAGAATAATAAAACAAAACAAAAACAATAAGGTATACACACGAAGAGACTGAAAGATGTAACGGTTTGTCAGAGGTGCACAATGCTCTGCCTCGCACGATTCTTCTCGAGGAAAAGAAGACGCCATTCCGGAGAGACGAGAAAACGAGGAAGAAAATAAAAGACGAAGAGAGAAGAGAACGGTAAAGACCCCGATAGCGGGCGTAGACCCGATGTTTTCTCCCTCTCTCTCTCTCTCTCTCTCTCTCTTTTACTTCTCGTCGATGACTCTTGGAATTTTTATCATCGAGTTACTCTCGGAGAAGAAAATTTATGAGTCACCAATTTTTGGCCTTGGAATTTTTCTTTATCATCCGTCAGCGTTGCCTAATATCGGAAGAATTAAAAAAAAAACAACAACATTTTTTTGGTGTTTTCAATTATTTTTTCGTAACGGATCGAGCTTATCTAAGGTTTGGTAAGGGTTAACTCTGGTCTGTTCTTTGGCTCGATCTCTGAGGCAAAAAACAAATGACTCAACCGTCTTGTGCTTGACGGCTCGAGAAAAAAAACATCCTCGACGTTCGTTTGGCGTATTACGTCAAGTAGACCACGAGAGCGTTGTACCTTTTTTTTTCGACAACTGAACTGCGCATGCCGAACGAGCATGTTTTCGCGCGCAAGCATCTCCCACACAGTTTTTAACTTTGTCGTAAAATACTTACACACTGATTTTGCGTGGGATGAAATATAAATAAGAGAATAAGGATTTGTCGTCAATATTGAGTAATGAGTTATGATTTTCCTCGTCGCATTGTGTCGAATGTTCACGTTTGTTTCAAAGAAGAAAAAAAAGGAAAAAATCATTCGACTCTCGAATCTCCGACAAAGACGACGACCCCTCCTTCTTCAAAGACCTACGTAGAAGAATTTTTTTCGAGCTTCGAATTTTCTCGAGACTCAAAATCTCTGTCGATCTCTAGAAATAAATTTAAAAAAAAGAATCCTGTCGAGAGTTCTCGGTCGCTCGTCTCTTGGCCCACGTGTTGCGTAATAACCAGCCAGCATATATAACTCGGGTTTCGGGCTCGCATGGATCACGAGAGAGTTCTCGTTATTGTGTAAGATTCCATGATTCTCGGTGTTCCGTTAAAAATGTGGGCCATCGGGACATTAGCCTCGAGAGAGGACACGAGCGTTGAAAACAACTTTTTCAACATATAGTCAGTTGTCCGAATGATGAAATTACAATATTTATTAAGATGTACCGATATTCTATACGTTATTATAAATAATGCGTGGCTAAAATAATAATATAATAAAACTTGCAGAAAAGTGAAAAAATCGCAAGCGGTTTGATTTGTTAAAATAGCAAGCAAAAATAGCGGAGTCAATTTGGCAACGGGAAGCGTTACGGCTATAAGGGTCAGTGCTAAACTCATGCAGCGGTCCGTTATCCGCACGGACCTTCTGATCCTCTCGAACGGTCCTTCCGCTTCCTACATTCGCCATGGGACGAAAGGAGCGAGGAAAGAAAACTAGAGAGGATCGAACCAGGAAGCGTTTAGTCGCGCTTCTTCGTGTATTTTACAAAGTACTACAAACTAATATATATATATATATATATATGTGTATATTAAAAGAAAATAGCATGTAGCAATATATTGTAGAAACAAGTACATGCGCCCGTAACAGGATCCGACCTAACCCAAGCGAGCAGCCTCGCGAAGCCTCTTCGTGTTTCTTTCTTCTCGACACTTGGATTTTTTTGTTGGCAGTTAACTACGAGAAGAGCTGCTCCTAGCCCAGCAGCTATACATAACGTTCCAAGGTATGCCGAAGCTGTGCTCGAACGATCGTAAAACGTCGTCATAAATCGACTTAAAAATCTATACCCCGTTCTCCCACGAGATTTACGAAGCGGGAGAATGAGAGATGCGAGAGAAAATGCGATGAAGTGCGGGATGCGGCGATACCGCAACGAATTCTCACACTGGCAATACAGCAGCTGAGAAGAGCGCGCGTATACTCTCATCTATATATATATATGGATGGATATGGAAAAAAAAAAAAAAATAGGTACAAGTTTCGTTCTTTAGCCTGCTCCCTTCTCGCGGCTTTATTGCAACATTGGTCGACGAACGCAAATTCGTGCGCAGCCGTGAGCTTCCTGCAATAGACTGGATGCATTCGCAATATATATATAACGGTACGAGAGCTCCGTCTTTTTCTCTCTCGCGGAGCAGAGACCGGCCGGCTATCTTCCAATTCGAAAATCATGGAAATACGCGCCCGCGCGAACATCACTGGACCGAATCGCGTCGACGCGCCAGATTTTTCCAATCGTAAGCTCCATCGGTCGGACAAGTTGCGAACCTCGTACTCGTTCCGTGACTTCTCTCGACGCCTCTTTGGCGCGAGAAGCTCGAGAGAGAACACGTAAAAAAATTAAGGGAATACGGGTGAATCTGTGAATGTTCGAACCTCTATGTCTCTGTGAGTGTGTACGAGATCCGCGATTCGCGATTCATGTTCCCAGCAAGATGGCGCTGATTCGCAAGTTTTATCCCGTTCCTCTGGTAATACCGGCCACCAACTCCAGATGGTGAAGGTGGCGGCTCTGCTGGCCGCTACTACCTCTATCCCCGTCGTTTATCCCCCGTCGTCGTGTTCACGGGCGCAATGTCAATGTCAGCGAGCACGTGAGAGACCTTTGAGGAAAATCGATACGTTTCGTTGTCGAAGCGGTGTCACCCGCCCAATCCTCTGATTCGTCATTTCGTGTTTTTATCGGCATTATCGAGGATGACCTCTGCATGGATCTCGTACAGATTCATCTCTTATTTTAAAACTCTCTCTTCGTGCATGGGTATTTTTCAATTTTTTCTCGTCGTTACATCGTACTTTTAGTTCCCGATACCCGCGTGCATTATGAGACAGTCCGTTATTTTGTCAAGCTGCAAACCCCGAAAGAGACCTCGAGGAAACCGCTGCATCGGTAAATTACCGCGCCGAAGGTCTCCTCTTGATGCGCAAGAATTTTCGAAAATTGACATGGGAAATACTGAGATAAAAATTCATTCGTGTTCCACGACCCCTGCAGGTTTCAGGGAAGAGCATTAACGACCAGTAATTTCCATCGTAATTTTTGTTAAAGCCCATACCGAAAGAACCGAAGTGAAACAAACCAGGAGGTAACATTTCGGAAAGGAGCGCGAAAAAAGGTCTTTCACCTTCCACGGAAAACTGCGCTTAAACGATAAAAGAGAAATAGCGGTGCATGAAATATTTTCGATATGATATCGCGAGCATATCTATTCATTGAATTTCTTTCTTATTTGCAACACCCATTTTTGTCCTGGACCTGCGCGGCATGAATGTGTGACGTGCGATGTAGCGGATATTTGCAAGAAAACAGACCGATTGGAACAGCTGGTCTCAAATCAGCATCAACATATTTGCAATAAGGAATACGAGCTTCGAAACTCGATGAAAACTCTTAACACGGCCTCTGACAAAGATTAGATCATTGCGCACACTATTATTATTATTATTATCATCATCATCATCATCATCTTTATGATACTATTGACGTGACATCATGAACAAAATTATTCTTTTTGTTTTTTCATAGCGAGGAGGAATGAGGAAAAATGATGCGAATGCGATAGCAGGTTCAACAATGATGATTTTACGTGGTTAAAGGGCAAACGCACCTTTAGTCCGGGAAATGGACTGTTCAGAGCCGACATTTACCCCCAGGGGTTCAGCGATGACGACGGTGACCTCGCAGACTCGACCGGGCTCGACACTTCCGGCTAGGCTTGCCCGGACCTTGGTATTGCCACTTTTGACAACCCCTGTTTTACGATCAATCACGCACGATCTCAAAATCTTTTTTTCGTTGTAATATTTATCGTTGTTGCTGCTGCTGCTGCTGCTGCTGTTGTTGTTATTTCCCGCCGGTGACATGTTATCGAGTGACCGCGCAATGATCAACGTGCGACGGGATACTGTTGGAACTCACCGGGAAAACCAACCGCACCGCGATAAGGTTGATCCATGAATGGGGGTGGGGCGGTTCGCGTTCGGAGACATGAGGCAATTTTTGCGCAAGCGTCAACGGATGCCCACGCGATTTACATGTGTATATGTCATCTCACTGTATACAAATGCTAGACTGTTATCATTGTTAATGAGAGGGAATAAGAGAGAAGTCGCAATAAGTATCAGCATCCAAAATATGATGTCTGTCCGCAAGGACGATTTAGATTCGATAGACCAGTTATTAAGGCTATATATTATCATTTGCCAGCGAGCCACTGATTGAATATTTGAATTTTCATAAAATGTACACTTCGAATAGAAACGGGTGCGCGCTTGACGTCATTTATCCGCGGCACTTCGAAGTGGACACTCGCGTAAATACCGATCGGATCAACCTCGCTCTCTTTTTTTCTCTCGGTGAGTCTTCTCTTCATTGAATTGTTATCGCTAGGAAATTATCTTTCAGCGCGTACGTGGGAGTGTAAGTATACAGTGACAGCATTGACGTGTCGGAAGATGGGGAGGTGTATGTGAACTAATTGCGGCTTATTCATGAACGGGGAAAGACGAGAACGTATATAGTATAAGGGGGAAATCGTAAAAGAGAATCGTGATCCTCTCGGTTGGTCGTCGATTAAGGATCTTTCCGTCATCCACGTAACGACCCTACTATAACTCATCCCTTGCCGCGCGAGTCTCGGTGTTCCCAAGGGCTTGTATCAACGAGCGGGATATATATTCGAACCTCGAAGCGTCAACGAACCAACCCCCTAGGTCGTCGAACTTTCTCGTTCGAGCTAATTGATCATCCCTGGGTGTGGTTTTTCTTTCATAATGCGTCAACTTTGAGTCAACTCTCGATCAATTACATTATTCAATGAACTTACCCCTGCCGTACGGAGCCGTTTCGTCATATCGGTCATATACATTTTTGAGGCTGAATTGAGAACAAGACTCGAACTTACCTGCAAAAGAAATAAAATATGCATGATCAAAATTGTGTATATATACTCAAAGATTCATGGGACAGAAAATTTAAACGATAATTGGTATCTGCTACGGGTGAGATTTAAGATAACTGTGTAATTTGGTTGATTTGGAGTTTGGAAACGCGGTGAAAGCCACCGCTCGTACCACCTTCCGAACGAAGCGACAAGCGTATCGCCGCGCATTCGCGAATCTCGCTCAACCGGGGGTCATAAAGAGGCTTTGCGTTGGGCCGCGAGTCGATCCTCGCCGATCCGATGTGAATTTCTCTTGTACCGACTGCCCGTGATATCAGTGTACGTCTGCAGTACCGATAACGTTTCGGCGCGTATAACGCGCGAAATATTCGCGAAAAGAGGGTGGCTCCCCATCGCGGAGTTGCGCAGAAACTTGTGGCGAGACGCGCGGATTCGCGAGTAGGGATAATAGGTTTTAGATGCCTCTCGAACGAGGTAGGGATGATAGCGAGCGGATAGAGTGGGGTGAAACAGAAAGTGGAGGAGAGGGAAAAACTGAGAGAGAGAGAGAGAGAGAGAGAGAAAAGAGACGATCGAACGTTCGCTCGAGTTCAAGTGGGGGGAAAAACGACTCGCGCTCACACGGAGAAGCGAGTGCGATTGTGAAAATGACAAGATGTGTGAGTGCACCTTGGAAACTCCTACCTACCAGGAGCCAACGACGTCCGTGGGTCGTTGACCGAGCCCGAAGGAAAGTGGGACATGAGCGTCGCGGCGGCGTTCGCGCGAGCGAACCCGAGGCGAACTCGAAGAGTTAATACGCGAAGGCCTTGAGAGATCCACTGACGCATGCGCTCGCATTTACTAGCGAAACGACGAGAGCAAACTCACTACACGGGCCAATTTTTTTCGTACTCTCTTTCTTACTCATCCACTTTGAATTGAAACATACATATCTCTCTATACATATATATATATAGATATATTTTTGTCCGTTTCGTACGCGCGGGTATAATTTACACTGTCAATGCAACTTTATATTCCACTTGAAAGTAATTTGCTACACACTGTATATGGAAATAGCGCTAATACTCGAATGATGAACATTTGGCCTATTATTCGTTGCCCATATTTAGTATGAAAATATGTAAAATTTAACAACTCGAATATTCATTCTTTATCTCGATCGGCGCTAACAATTATAAAATTATCAATTGGATGTTTTTCGTAAATTTGGAAACGTTGTATGTCTATTGATGTATGAATGATGAAACAAGAGGTCCGATCTAGTCCGGCTTTCGCTCTATATTTCGTCACTCAATGTCTCGCGAGCGATAGCTCTCAAGATATAATATAGGCTTGTTTTCGCGTACGAGTATAAGGAGAAGTGCGAGAATCAAGATAATCGAATTTTCGGCAACTTTTGTATGGAAGAAAAAAATGACGCGGCAAAAAAGACATGAGCGAGGGGACAAGAGTTCATTCATCTTGCGATCGAGAGTGAAAAAGAAAAAGATAGATAAAGGAAGCGTGCGTTGACTCTAAGTGAGTTATCGTGCGCTCGCTCGGTCGGACGAGACGCTCGTAGAAAACGAGACTCGCTAGAAAGTTTTGTGAAAGTTTCGAGCCAAGTGCAATCCAGGTTGAACAGTTGGTCGCTTCTGGCTACATTAGTTGCAACTGCAACAGAAAGAGAGAACGGTCGGGCAAAAAAGAGATAGTTATGAAAAGAGTTGCGCAATCGCAGGGGATTACATCGTACATTGGACAGTAAAGCTGCATTTCTGTGTCCGCCTGTGGTCGTTATAAGCATGTGGCATATGTGACGCTGCAACAGGCGTTTCATTCCTGTTTTTTTTTTCAATTACTATCACAGCAGATAGTTAAATGAGTAGCGCGCCGTATGGCAATGTTAACGCATTAACATTTTTTCATTTATGAAAAAAGAAGAGGCGGTCATCGTACAGAATTGTCTTTTTACACAGGCACGAGAGGTCGTACTTTTCCACTCGTCATTATGACCTATCCGATAAAACTTCAGACTCCAAACCTTCAAAATCTAGTCCTACCTACGCTCAAGTGTAATTTTTATAAAAAACATTCAGCCGATCCATTATTGATCTTGATGTAATTGCAGTTTTTCAGAGACTCAAAACATTCGATACTTCGATGCACAGTATTTATTTTTAACTTTATTATTGAATCAACTCGTTAGGTTTTTATATAAAATTAATAAGTGGATTGCCCGTTAATAATGATTTTCAATATGTCTTATAGCAACATATGAATCTCAATAATGAAGGATTCAAAGTGCGCTCTCGAGATTGGACAAGTGCGGGAAGTAAATGAAAAAAAAAATTTCCAACGCTTCGTGTAGAATATTCGGAATCCTGAAATAGGGAGAAAATACGGGGAGAATAAATAAGGGGAAGCGAATCATAAACACGAACCGAGATGGCGGATCTGTGTCGAGGCTGACCGAGTTAAGGGTCGTGGAGCTCGAGAGCATTGCCCTCCCGCGAGTGTGGGTTAAGCTCCGCGTTCGGGGGTTGAACTCTGACACGAGAGAGATGGGGATTGAGTTCTGACGTCAAACCTACTATACGTGCTCGAGCTTTCGGAGGACATACATATGGGCCAAAAAATCCAAGAACCAAATCCAGAACTATAAAGAAAATCTTGTATTCGATGGCCAATAGAAATATAGACGACGATTCGTATTGGCAAGAAAAAGCCTCGAGCTATTCAAATCGCGGAAACCATCGCGAATGAATTGAAAATAACAGAGCTTTTTGTGTAAATTTAATCATCATCGCTTCAACCATAATTCATAAAATTTGTATCTATTGAGCAATGCTCTATATGCTAATGTTCTATGTTTAGAATTTTACAGCGGCGTCTCTGCGTTATATGTCGCTATAATTATGAAAGTTGATCGGTAAAAGCGCGGAGATCGCGAATGGTGACGACGCATTGCAATGAAACCTCTGCTGGATATCGACTTTTCGAGTAATGCATTAACGCGTACAGATATGTATATATAGCGAAGACGTTCGATCTTGAGTCCGCAGCTATTGCGCTTGAGTAATAATAAGTATCTATATAGACAGATAGATCTATAGAGAACGGCTGACAGATTGTCACGGATCGGCGAACGCGTCCTTCGAAGCCGGAATCAGAGTCGCACGCGGCCATCGTTGATGCTAGTTCATCGACATCGAACGAGGATAAGCGTTTATAATGATTTACATTCTGGATGAGAAAAAAAACACCGAAGCTCAAAATCTTTTTCACGCGTATCCGAATCGCTCCAATCGCCTAATATATTTTATATATATTTATCGATTGTCTTCGTCACAATGATTTTTATCCTGATTTAAGAAATATATATAGCTCGTGATAACTCGGCTATATGTGTATATATTTATTGATAAAGGAGACGCGAATGCACGCCACGTTTTTCACAGAATGCTTCACACCGCATCGTATATACGCATAGGTCGAAATGAATTAAAATAAAAAGCGCACGCGCGATCTCGTAATTGAAACGCGTATCAAATCACACGTATGCAACAAATTGTCGATTGATCGTAGCACGCGAAAATTTAGTAGTAGATTCATCGCGAGTTTTGGAAGACGCAGCAAAATTTTACGGTATAAAAAAAAAAAAAAAAGTCTTTACGCCCGTCCGACATAAATATCATCGCTCCGCGAAGCTTAGAACAAAGAACTAAAGTAGTCTCAGATCGTAATGAATCATTTTGGATTCAACGAGCAGAGCGGGGATGATATAACAAAATTACAAAAGATCGCGATACTAGATTCCATCCGTGAGACGGAGATAAACTTTTCGTCTTAATCTTCTCTGCTGTGCTTATTTTTTCTCATAAAAGACGGGTGAGCCGCGTCGCATAGTGAAAGCTCAGAGCATAATCTGGGCTTACTCCGATTATATGAATAAGAAAAACGTTCTCGTTGGAAGGGTGGCGTATGCGGAGGAAAGACATATTTACATAATTAAAAAGTTGACCGGACGATCAACGAAAGTACTAAATTCGGTATTTCGCGCGTGTTTCATTTGCTCAAAATTGAAAATATATTGCCTGCATATTCATAAAGAATATAGCCAAGAGTTTACGAGAGCAATTTCAAAGGTATACGAGGAGAATCAGGCGACACATACTCGTAGGTGTTTGTTGAGGGGAAATTGTGCGAGCCAGGTGCATATAACCCCCCTCGATTTTAAGCTATGACGCAAGCAGCAATCCTGACACAACCGACGAACAAACAGCGGCAACCAGCAATGGATTCCCCCACCACCTTAAAATCCGAGGTCGCTCCAGATACAGGTGACCTCGTAATTTCTCTCCCCCCGCCCCTTTTCCTTCTTCACCATCTACACCCCCTAGAGAATTCAGTCGCGAGGTGTTTCCTGCATACGAAACTTTGACGTGAAAAACCGCAGCGAGAGATGAATGAAACAATAATTATCTCACGATATTCACACTCATAGTAGTATCAACTCTTTCGACCGTTCCACCCGAATTAATCGTTATTGATTCACAACTTTTTCCAGCGGCAAGATTTTCTCCAGTATCTGCTGTTGGAGTTTGAAATTTCCGAACGATTCATGCTGGGGTTTTTCCGAGCTCCGTACAAAAAAAAATACTTCCACCGACGGGACGGGGAAAAAATACTTCAAGATGTTTTATAGAGCTATATGGAAGAAGAGGATATGAAGAAGAAAAAAAAGCAAAAGAGTTATATATACCTTTTCTCGACATGGCTGTCTAAATTCTAATGGTTGAATGTTTTTTTTTTTCCAATTTTTTTCACGGCGTGAAAAAAAAATTGTTTACGGCGTGCTGCCTCGTCGTCCATGTGTAACGGTAAAAAATAAATGTCTGCTATTTTTGGTCACTATCGCGAATGATGGGCCACGCCATTTTTGTCATCTGTTTTTTTGTCACTTTTTTTTAATCCAGCCCGTTTGGTACACTGTAATATATTGAGGCAAAATAGAATTTTAAAACTCACGTGGGCGCGTGTATATATGTGGATATACATGTAAAGTGCGCTAGGGGTGGCCACGGTTTCGAAAAGGAAAAGGACCTCTAACTGTATCTAAAATAAAGGCGAAGAACTGCGTTACGGCTTTCGGCCTCTTTTTCGTGTACTGTTCAATAAAAAAAGAAGGCTACACGCGAAGTCGAAAAGTTAACCCTATGAGATTCTTAACGGGTTTAAAAAAAGGCCCTCGAGTCAATTTTTTTTTCACCGTTTTGCTACGACCTTTCGAATATACCCTTAACCCTATCGTAAAGGCGTAAAGGCGCGTCCCAAAGGATTAGGCGAGTCGAGTACAGTTTTTTCTCTTCTTGTATACACTCTCCCATATTTTTCCTCATTCTTTACATCCGCATCTTCAACGAGGGTGGTACACTTTTTTTCTCTCGTCAAATGCAATACAAAAATTACTGCGAGGTATAGGGTTAAGCTGGCTTTACGGTTGTCCAGAGAGGGAGAGCGAAAAAAACGGTAAAATATTTCACAGTTTTTGCCGCTCCTTGCTTCGTAAATACTTTTTGGTCGAACGGCTAGAAAAAAATTGTCCTGACAATTTTAAAGTCAGTGGGACGCGCTTGTTCGTTCGATAAAAAAAAAAAAGAAAAAAAAAATACATGCGCATTTTAATGGCGCGTACCCCACGGTATTGAGAATTTATAAGGCTCTCACGGTGGATGGAGAGGCTTACCCTTTTTTAACAACAACAAGAAAAAAAAAAGGAAAAGGAAAAAGAGCGCAGGGTGCAAAAAAAAATGGGACGATGGCAAAGTCTGGAATGTTTAACCCGGGTAGGAATTGTATTTCAGAAAAACATAACGTACATAGCATTTTAATTTGAAGAGGAACCTTTTTCTACATTTTTCGACTGTGTCGTAAATTTTCTAAATTAGTAGGACACAAAAATGTCACTATTATTGACACAAATGTGACGGGAAATTGTTTAGGATTAGATATCGAACGAGTCGAAAGAATAATTTCGACGAAGCTTGAATAATCCTTGATGATGATTGAGCGGAATCGATGAGGGGTTTATTTCGGAATTGGCTGATTATGCACGATCTTTTTGTGTCGGCGCAATGGAAAATCGTGGAGGAGAGTTTTGGTGACGAAATAAATGGGATGTCGAGGAGAGCAGCGAGGGGAGAAAACTCAGACATACAAAGACAAAAAACGTAGGCGCGTTATAGAAGCTGTTCCTAATCAGGGCAGGGAGAATGCGCGCGGCAAGTGGTCATGGGGGACAACGGGTGGATGAGAGGTGCGGGAAGAGATCGCAGATAGCTCGAGAGTCAGAACGAAGCGATGTTGATGCAGGGAGGAGGAGGAGGTGGGGGGGGGGGGGAGGGGGGAGGGGATTGGGGGACGAAAAGAAGGAGGAGGGATAGAAGATGAGGTCGTTTGCGGCTGGGGCGATGCGCGCGCCGAGGTCACGAGTTCGTTGACCGACGAGAGTGCCATTTGCCTCTTAACTAGGCCAGTTTGCCTTCTCCCGCGGGCAAGAAGGCGTTCGGTAGAGGGGCTGTTCAGCTATTTCACGGGTTATGCACCCTCCACACCTTCTGTTCTCAATAGGTTACAGTCCTATATTCGCATTAATATCGGAAATTCACGAGGATTCTCGGGTTCAAAATAGTCCCGTAAGAACATTTACCAAGATACTGCTTTATTTCAAAAAGTCGCTATTTCGAGATCTTCCTCTGCTATTCCGGATTGAGAAAAGTGACAAATTAGTGAATATAAATGAGAGATAAAGCTCGAGGGCTGAAGGTATCAGAGTTAAGCAATAGAGAAACGAGTAACGTGGTACAGATGTAATATATTCGCGTCACGAGTCGACAGGTTGGTGAAAATGGTACCTATATATGGGGAAACAGTTTGCGCAGAATGTTGGGGAGAGAGCGCGGGGAGCATCAGCGATAGCGATCTCTTCTCGTCCGTGTGCTGGGTCAGAGGTCGTTGACCCAGCAGCCACCGGATTCCCGGACACCCTCTGCCTCAAGCTCGCGAGCAACTTCATGCTCGCAGAGAGAAGGAGAAGAGGAAGGGATTAATGACGATACTATGTATGAGTATAACCGTCGTAGGGGTCGTTTGAATTCTCGCGAAATAGCATATCCGACCGCGGAGAAATAAAAAAAAATACCCTTAGCCCTTTCGTCAAAATTACTTTGCTGCCATTTCTTATTTCCTCGCGAAACGATGACCGCGGTTATCTCTATTGTATTCTACTTTTACCCGTAACCTCGACATTTTCGAAATAAAAAGACAACCTTTGATAATCGAGAGCATGGAAAGAAAGCCCTTCGTTCGACGATATCGGACAAACGGGAATGGAGAGACCCTGTACCATGCACGTATTCTAGTTTCTAGCTAACAATAGTTCACGCTGCGTACCTATTATTACATGACCTCCCAAAGAATTACAACTTTTTTCCTTTCCCCTTTTCCTTCTCGTTAGTTATTTCTCGTCAATATCGACACTATCGAAACATTGTTCTATACATTCTAGGAAACAGCACTGCTGGCGGTTCTTCCAATTAATTAAGTGCATTGCTACAGAGCCATTGCAACATGATCAAATATGGCCCATATCGAGTCAGAGAGAGAGAGAGAGAGAGAGAGAGAGAGAGTTTCTGCGGCAAAATAAATGTCCGACAATTCTTGAATATTCGACGAGCGAAAGTGACGATTGAGAGCGAAGCGAAGAACGAAACGCCGCGCAGAGTGCCAGAAATTCTGGAAAAAAGATGTCGCACATACGGCCACGCGTCGAAATACTGATAAAGGAGAAAACCGAGAATTTAGTATACGTGCCTCTGCGATACTGCGATGGACGAAAGGTGTTTGGGTGCTCATCCGTATGTTTATACCTATGTATATAGTAACACAAGATCATTACTCGCTCTCTCGACGTTTCTTTCCCTTTCACCGGTATCTCGACAAACCACCTTCCACGCCGACGGCGTAAGCCACCGTCACGAGAATCGCAGCGAGAACCTCACGAGACCGAGACCACTCTTACTTTCTTCCCGGTGAACCGTGACTTGGCGGTGGTTACCCGATTGAAGAAAGTAAGTCTTAAGAAAGTGAATCACCATCGTGGGCAGAAAAAAATAGTATCCGCGAAACTAAGAAGAGGAGGAATCTTGAAAAAATATAGAAACGGCGCGACGAATGGAATTACAAATGTCTGAGATTTCTAATCTTCGCCGATAGCTGCGTATCTGTGTCCATTGGATTATTCGCTCGGAGACAATTAATTTTTTTTTTTTTTTTTTTTTTTCGCAGCACTACCGTAAATAGAACGCGAGCGCGATCGGTCTTTGTGCACCTGATAAGGGTTCAAACCTCGGGTGATAAGAACGTCCGACCCAGTTTGAGGTTGTTCACCTTGACGTGCTTTAGTAGGCGTTATACACGGACAAGCGATTGGGAGGGCCGAGGAAAAACGATCGCTTTTCACAATTCATTCCTCTTATCGGGGTCCAGTGCTTGAGGAAAGAAAAATTGGGAAAAATATGCACGGTATAGAATTAATCACGAGATTTATTTATTTTTTTCTTTTTTGAAAAATAGCATCCGCACAATCGAGAGTGCGAATGATAGCACATCGCTAGCACATCGGGGATCGTGGGAGCTGCGCGAGTATCAACGTTCCTTCGTGAATCCACGCGTCACGAGCACAGGGGGACTAGAATGAGAGAAAGATTGCGAAGGAAAAAAGGGAGAAGAGAGAGTATATGTAGCACGAGAGCAGGGAATACTCGAGAGCGAGTGAGCTGGACGAAAGAGCAAAGAGAAGGCTAGAGAGATACCCTCGTCAATCGAGGTCATCGGAGGCCGGGAGGAGGAGGAGGAGGCCAGGCCATTGCCCGCGCCTCGATTTTCAGGTTAGCCAGTAGTCGTCGTCGTCGTCGCGCGCGCGTAAGCGTCAGCGCCACGCAATTAGAAAATACCCGAGAAGAAGTCCTGGGCAAAGTGGGGAGGAGGGGAGGTAGTGGAGAGACTAAATGTTTCGACACGTTTGTGAACGATATGACAGCAGGCGGCAGCTCCTTTGTCGTAAATAATGTACCAATATATGTATCAAACTCTCAACGTTTCAACAATCGAGTCTCTCGCGAATGTTATTGTCATCGTCGAAACTTCCTGTGATCCCTTCACTTATCCTGAATCTTTTGAAAATTTATGAAGTATGAATGAGGTATGAAAAAAAATTCATTGCAGGATAAATAAAAATAAGGCGAATGAAAAAATTCAGAGAAAAAAAAAGCGAGGTAGAAAGTCTTGGCAAACAAATATGCAGCCTGATTGGGATAGGATTAGAGAGATGGGACTAAAGGGTATGAAAGACCCGGCAAGACGGTGACTCCGATGATGGGTCGTAAATGGGTTACAACGGAAGGTTTTTCCCTAACGTTTGAAAATATATTTCTAAGCTCGGCTATTTTTTTAATCCCGGTCCTCTAGAGCCCCTCGTAAAGTACTAGCTTCAATCATATCCTTGATATTCTACCGCTCAAGCGCATTTGTCTGGAAGTCATAAAGCAAACGTATTGCGGAGCACGTATGAATAATGATTGGGCATGGAAAACTAAATAGAGTACGCGAGAGGATGACTTTATGGACGAATTGCAGAGCGAATGGGACAGGTCAGTGCACCGGGTTGTTACTGCACGGTGTATACCGGTGTTATTAGCGATGCACAAGAAATTCCTTTCAAACGCTGCGCGTTCTGACGCTGGACGAAAGTAGTCCACGCGGATGGAAGCATTCCTACGTGCTGCTTGCGCTGATGTAACAGCGCTGATGTTCGAGGCGTTCGGTAGCCAGAAAGTTGCGCGAGAGAAAGGGAGTTCGGTAAGTAAAAAGTAAAAAGGCAGATTGAGAAAGAGAAGAAGAAAATGAATAAGAGATCACACGGTCCATGCCGTGAAGGAGGCGTGGATTTTACTTTCTCTCCGCGCGGGGAACGGAGCCAGGGCGGCGACTTTTGACTCTCGCACTGCTACGTTCTCTCGTTAGCTCGGTATTGCTTTTTTCGACAGACTCCCGCGTTACCGTTGTTGCGCAACTAAATAACGACAGGGATCGACGTTTGTGCGAAAAAGAGTTTTGCGAACTTGGAGAAACAACTGCAGAGGGTCAGGAATCCGAACGGATGCCTCATAAAAAAGTATGATACTGCTGTTTATCAAAAATAGTTTAGTATAAAGCGAGATTAAAAGATAATAGCGCATATGCGTAATAAGCAAACTCATGAAACCTGCTGAGGAAAATGATACGAAAGCGTCTGTCCAGCGATTCGTTTCTTACTTACACGAGAGATACGTCTATCTTTTTATTTAGTAGACGCAAATACATGTATACCGACAGGACAGTACACTAGCCGTATTCGCTACACTGGCTCGTCGTAAGTGTACGGTGACCTTCGCTGATAAAATGTGGGTAAAAAAGGGGCGAAGAGCTGCGAGGGGTGATATCTATTCGTGAGTATAACGGGTAAAGTGGTAGTGGTGCTAGTTGGTGCGAAAGATATAACTCCGTAAGCTATTTAGCGAATGCAAGAGAACGAGTGAGAGTCGAGCGTTGGTCTCGGTGGGTGAGGATCGGGAGGGAAAGTCCCAGTTCGAGTTTGTTGAACCGGGCCGTCGGCGATTGGCCACGCGAGTAGTCGAGCTCATGGATAGAGTTCAGTCGATCTCTGCGTATGCGTGCCTTTATATCTATATACTATGTATAAACGTATACAAATACATAGATGCAAAGTTGGCAAACAAAAGGATGGTAATTCACTCGTCGAATAATGTCGATTGCGCCCTTCTGTTTGGCAGCGGCGCTGTCATGTGTACGTTGAAGCAGCGAGCGCGCGCGGCTTGAGGCGCTAGAGGGGGCTTTCGGTTAATTTCATCTTGCCCCAGTTACGGGTCGAGCAGGGTGAACGAACTAGCCTCGCGCCAAGGCCCCATCGACCTACTTTCTTGCTTGACTGTGTGAGCTCTTGCTCTCCCACTACTATTCTCTTGCCCACCTTTGGATATGTTCGTCGATCCTCGTACGTGTCCATGTGTATATACATATATATATATTGATAAATGCTTTGCGATGGCTCGAACCAATGGCGGGACAAAGAGTAAGAGGCAGAGAGTAAGAGAGAGAAAGCACGAGTGATACACACAGATACGGGAAACGAGAAAACTGGACGAAGCCAGGGGGACAAAGAGCAAGGGAGAGAGTGAGACGGAATAGCAAAACACTCTTCGTATACAAGATTCTCGCAGAAGGGAGAAACGTTGAGACGATAGTGGGGTTCTTTCTCAATGCATGTGTCCGTATGTACGTGTCCCAACAACAAATGCATGTACGAGAATCATGCAAGCGCTACGCACGTTTGCATGCAGCGGGAGAAGAATGAACGAGCGGTCTGAACGTGTTTCTCATATGTCGGGACGCGAGGGGTTTTCAGGAGCTCCAGAGTCTTCTATCGCTCTCGTACTACCGCTATCCGGCCTAGGAATGACATACGAGGAGGAGGTTGAAAGGCACGTACGCGTTATGGCGATCTTGCATGCGGCACAGAGAGAGAAGGAAGACGCGAAGATGCGAGAGAAGGGATCCCAAGAGTAGGGAGCCAGAGAGAAAGAGTGAGGGGAGGGGAGAAAAAAATGCCAGCTTCGAGTGGAAGGCCGCCGAAGGGGCAACGAACTGGCCTCCTCCCGGGCCCCACGACCTACATTCCGCCGCTGGAAAGTGAAACTGCCGCCTCCGCGTATACGGCTCGCCCGAACCGCGAGACTGTAACGCACGCTCTACCGTACAGTATCAACTCCGTCTGTATATACAAATATTATACTTTTCTGGCATTACTACTACTACTACTACTACTACTATGACGAATTCGCCGATATTTATTTCATACGCGAATATACGCCATTTTTTCATACATATTCTCATGCATCGACATATATTTAGAAGGATTATGAATTTGCCAGACATATTTTCTTCCTCATTATGGCGATCATGTGTTTACATTTACATAACACGGTATACCCGATGTCGTTTTCAATGCGAAAAGAGAACTCACCGCCGGCCAGGGGGCCAACAAGTGCCGATATGCATATTTTCGAGGATTTATACTTTTCCAAGGCTTACCAGCTAAAACTCGTCCCAATAGGTTTTCACTGTCCTGCGGAGGATAAGTCGTCCCCCCGGAGCCACGATTATAGCCACCCGATGACGATTCTTTCTCGTTGTCGAGAGGATCCGGTGGCGGTGACAGGATGTCACCTACCGGCTGCTCTTCGGCGCTACCGCGCGGTTTGAACTCCTGCACGGTCATCGCTTGTACACACCAATCTTCTACCCGTCTGTCTATCATGCCACGCTACACCTGCGAATCTCGCCAACTCTCAGTTTCTCTCGCGTATTTCTTTGGTCCGAAAAACAGTGCGACTCACTCGAACCAATTCAGCTTCAACTATTCGTCGCTCGTGCACTTGGATTCGCTATAAGCTAGGATCGATTAGTCTTTAATTTCAAATTACAATGTGAAAGATTTTGATTTGTACTATCTCAGTCGCACTCCGTGGTCGCGAACGACGCTTCGATCAAAGGCATGACAATCTTATCCTAATCACTCTAAATCGATTCTTCTCTTTCGCTCGACCGATGTGCCCGAATTATCGGAATTTTTGTCTCACCTTCCGACTTAAAATTAATCAACGATTGCTTTCTTGTTACGAAATATCTTACGTCACGTTACACTTCCTGTCACGATTGCTAAACTAATGTCTCCGCGGGCTGCACGTGCCCCAAACGATATTACTCTGAGATCCAGCGTTACATCGGACAATAACAATCTCGGGAAAATCTGTTTCCCAGCTTTCTAACGGATCGATCGGGTTAACGCGTGACTCTTATCGCTAGGCTCGTATTATCAATCAAGGATACGCGAATGATATGTGACACTTTGCTTCACGCACTCGGGGGATACACTATCGGTCAATGTTATTTTTCTTCTTCTTCTTCTTCGTATTCTCAACTCGTTTTTATGAAAGCACGATCAACCGGTTTTGAGATCACCGCGCGAGTCTTATCAACGCGTATCAAGAAAAATCTTGTACTCGATTGAGATTCGATTGAACGGAGATGGCGGTTATAATTAGTTGTCACGAGTTGACTCGAGACCGCGTGGTTTAGCTTAGAACGGAGAAAGAGCGTGGATTAGTGGTTGTGTATGGCGTGCAGTGCGGTGCGCGAGTGAGTTTGCCGCGTCTCGATATATCGCGAGTTTTGCGCGCTTGCGCCGCTACGAGAGTCCACCGCCGCTCCGCGCTCTCTGCTATATCGCACGATGAACGTGTCGCGTCCACCGTGGGCCCCGTTCCTCTCGGCTTTTTTCTTCCTTCTTCAACGCCATTCACACTTGTACCGAGTTAGATTGCCATAATCTCTCAATGTGACCAGTTTTTTTTAACCAAACACCGCGCATGCTTTCGAAAAATAGTAACGATTGTCGGAGGTCTTGATCTACCATCATCGGACCTTCATCATCCTGCAATCCTGCAAATAATTGGCTTCAAATTTACTTTTCACCATTTCACCGGAGCAGTTTCTTTCGCTGATAAATCCGTTATAACAATCGTATCAACGATAAAGACGAATAAAATGTTGACGGGCGAGAACGGAGTGTGATGTCGTTGCGTCCGCCAATTGGCACGGTTGACCCGTCATTAGGATCAAGGATTCCGGTCTCCACGAAGCTCATGCACGAAGCATATATACCGCCGTCGCAGTTGAACGTAATACGCTACGCACGAGCTTGGTCTTTGTCTTGTGACCAATAACAGCAACGGCCTCCGACTTAGTGGCGCCCTTGCAAAAATGTCTATTTCAAATTTTCTTGGAAAAAAAAAAAAAAAAAAAAAAAAAAAGTATTTATAAAATTCAATCAAAGAATTCGCGTACGTCCGTGTCAATAAGACTCGATTTATCAAAGGAGCAGGCTATATATTTTAATAAATTTCCGGATGATCCGTTGAGCTTATCACAAAAGTACCAGACGGCAGGCTTGAGATCCAGGTTAACGAAACGCTTGTTACGGCGCTGGACGAAGATCAGAGAGCTCATTAACACCCGTACGAGGAATATGAATCGAGACACACTCATCGTTACGACTCTTTCATTCTCCGCTCGGCTGCGCGTATAACATGTTTGTTAGAATGAAAAATTTTTCTATTTGTTAGCGTTGACAACTTTTCCGGAATTCGGAATAGTAGAATCCACGTTCCAAAGTCACGAAAAAAGAAACGAAAACGAAAAGTGGATTACAACAGGTGCTGTCGTTTGAAACGGTTGTCACGTGTGTCGCCGATGAAAACGAAGGTGAACAGCCGCTAGCAAGCAGAGTTGGGCGATGCGGATATATGCATAGTTATATATGGGTGTCTAGACACCTACAAGCAAGAAACGACGGTAAAGTGGGGGGAGGCTCGCGGACTGACGCGCGTCTGGGACTAGCGGTAAAGAGGCCCTATCCCAACACAAACGACAGCGCGGCGAGTATAGACGAAAACCGGCTGAGGTAGCACGAGATGGAATCGAGCACAACTGGTATTCGGCGCTCACGCTCGACTCTTTTCTCGGTCTCGTTCTTCTCTTTCAATTTTACTTCTTTCTTTACTCCCTTTATCGATTTTCAATTTGGTGAGGGAATCATGACTAAAATACGTTTTTTTTTGTTGTAAAAGTCAACATTCTTTCGCCACAAGAGCACGTTTTCAACTATTTCCCAAATTTATAAAATAACCCTACCGTAGTAAGCGAAATGTCACTCTCTGCAAAATAAAGTCTGACAGGTAAATACAGGATTTACGATAGGGGAGAGTGAAGCGGTCAGGGGGTTGCGGGTTGGCTTTTATGACCTGCGGTTTCACACTGTCGCTTTCGCCATAAATTACGAGACACGAAAAACGCGGTTTACCATAAGTTTGGAACGATGGTATCGAAATATGCGCGTTGAAAGGTGCGTCAAGTGAGAGAGTAAGAAAACAAGAGTGACGAGAAACGAAGCTCGTAAATTATTTGAGAAGGATGGGATTGGCAAAAACTCGCGCGTTAACGGACATCGTTTCGTTTCTTTGGTCGCGACTAACCTGCTCTGTCGGATATTCCCCCGTTATTTCTCCAATCTAGTTTTGGACGAGTCTAGAAACGTTCAGCTGATCGCGGTGATAAATGTGCAAAACCGAAGATTGCAACTAGATCGTTCGAAGAAAAAAATCATACTGCGAAACTTGGTAAAGAAAGGTGGATCAAGTGCCCAACGAATATATTCTCGTTGTCTCCGTAAAGACCCTGTCGTATGCCCGATTGGTTGGAATCGAGGTTTTAAAAACATGAAAAATGTAAACTCTCCGTTGCTCATCATCACCCGATGATCGTGGACGCAAAGTATAATCAAAGAGTCCGTACTCAAACCGTATCAACGCGATTGTTTTCGTCAATTTGCTTCGACGCACCAATATTACACATACAGACCCGATCCGTTCGTACGAATGTTATGGAAAAAAAATTAAACTGACGACAAACCTGCTGACACAGCTTTTGCCACGTCGGCGGGAGTACGAAAGTTGGCGAAAGATGTACACAAGACTTTTGTGACATCTCGTTAATGTGTGCCAGTGTGCCATACCAGTTGCACCAGAATTATACAATTGTTGAGGTGTTACTTTTATTATTTTCAAACAATCCTCGAAAGTCATTATCCAGTGTCATACGTTTTTTGTTGCCGTCGCAACCGTCGCAAATATTTTATTATGGGCTATAAACTCAATTCTCAATATTGAAACAATATACTAGCCCATGCGATATCGTAGACTTTCGCTTTGGCTCTCAAAACAATTTTTCGATAACCACAAATAATCCAACATCCAACGAAGGAATGCAAACAACCATCGTCCGGGTTCCTGGTTACCCGCTGTTTCAATTTATTGGCCGGTCTGTACAAAGATTCGCATACCTGATTTCTCTACGCGCCCTAGTCTCTCGACGTGTCTGGTTATTCGCGTTCCGGGAGCCCGACTAAAAAGCGTGGGTCGAATTTACGAAACGAGCTTATCGTTTTACCCCTTTTCGTTTGTATTCGCCATTGCTCTTATCCAACATTACTCAAAAA
Organism: Campoplex capitator; assembly: GCA_037576405.1. Taxonomy (NCBI): domain Eukaryota; kingdom Metazoa; phylum Arthropoda; class Insecta; order Hymenoptera; family Ichneumonidae; genus Campoplex; species Campoplex capitator. The sequence continues at coordinate 15,257,931 of JARBWI010000322.1, read as the reverse complement.
AAAAAAGATACGATATTGGTATACAAAAAATTTCAAAATGAGAATGCCGTATATACACGGTCTCATCGATGAACAAGATTTTTTGTTTCTCGTATAAAATGTACTTTCCGTACTGACTACGTTTTTTTTTTTTGAATTTCAATTTTTCCTACCTGCGAAATCGAAAAAAAAGCATTCATTTGAATCATTCCAACGGGTAAGTACGTCCATACATAGCACCTGCTGAAGCATTACCGAAGCACTACCAGTGATCCTTCCTCACGGTGATTCGAGATGAAAATAGATCGGTCCGACCCGTAGAGCAAATATATACATTTGTCTAAAATCGGTCGTTGAACTCGTATACCGACCGAATTAGAAACGTCTATTTCAATCTCCTCTAAAACGCGCAGCGTCTCTTTGCCCGAGTGCGATCGCGCGCGTCTTCTTGTCGAGAATCTTGCTTGCTCGTTACGTATGCATTTGAACGCGCACCGAGGGAAACGCAGCTCTTACGATCGATCCTTTGAGTGCAGAATCCCATTTGAAAATAAATAACATAACCGTTTGGAAAATTCTCTATTCGCCGTTACGTCGTATTCCATATTCTCATCGCTTCCCCATATTTCATGAAGGAAAAACTCCAAGATTTGATAATTTTCCTACCGGTGTTTCGAGTGATAAATTCTATCGCAACTTTCAACGTCACGTACGTGAAATACTAAATGTATTCGATATTAAGGCGAGCTTGCGCGCCTGTAAAAGCGGTATTATCGCGCAATTCTGCTTGTACAACGATCGGTCAAAAATTCATTCCGCGCGTATACCGGCTGGTGGGCAGGCCACAGATGTTGCGAAATTCTCTGGAGTGAGACCCACGCGAGTTTGGTACCGCAAGATACATGTCTATATTATTATAAATATGTAATATACATATATGGACAAGATAGATGGTCGTAGTAGACTAATACACAGCTCCGCCAAAAGACAGATCTGACACTACTGGTCTTCTAATCCAAGCCTTTAGAACACATTGTGCACGCAACAACCTAATTCATGCGTGTAGAATACGTATTTTATTTTCTTCTTGAGTATATAGCATTGTCTCAAACTGGATTCAGCGGATTATAAACATCGCGCGTATGAGACTCGAGGCGGAATGCAATAAAGAGTTTTTTCTTTGCATCCATCTCTTATTATATTTATTCTCGCTCCTGTAACTGTTGCAGCTGAGGTGAGCGTGGGCGATTGCGAGAGGCACGCGCGCGTGGATTCCTTCCGCTCATTGACCCGATATTTGCAGACTCTTTCCCGGGAGCCCCTTTGGCTCGCGCGTTGCCAACCTCCTTCTCCCCCCTGCTCCTCCTCTCTCGATCATCCAACCCGATAATCTCTCACGAATGTCGTCGACCTGTTGCGGTCGCGCCTATTGCTGCAAAAAACTCAACCGGTGAAAGTGAAACGTTGAGTTGAATGCGGAGCAGGGAGCTTCGATCGAGCAGCGATTCGATCGAGGCTCTTTTTTACAAATTTAACATGATCCACGGATATTGGATCGTACAGCATTTAACCATATCAAGCGTATGGTTTATGAAAATTCGCAGCTATTTAGAAGCGCGGCGACTCGAAATGCCGGAGATAAATAAATTGAGTGTACGCCCCGAGGCTTCGTCAATTTCAATTTTCTCGCAAACATTATCAACCGCGCGATAGAGATACGAGGCGGTAGTTTTATCGAATACTAATGTGGCCCACGCCAATGGACTTTTGATAATTCGATAAATTCATTTCATTTATCTATCCTCTACCATCTCGAGTCTGTTTTGCTCTTGTTTTCTTCGGGAGTCTCTCTTATCTATACCAATAGTCAACGTACTTTCGATTATGCGAGTTATAAATTATAGAAATCATATAGAAGCAAAAATAGTCGATAAATAGTGGAGCACGTGTCTTGAAACCAACCAGCACCCCTTTTCCTGCAAGCAGCATACGCACATGTATTTATCGTGTTCACCGCGACCACTTATTTTTAGACAACGTTTGACTGACCAATTCGTGCGAGTCTTATCGCATATCGCGTTGCTGCCTTTACAAGAGTCGTTTCAAGATCGAGTGCAACGAGCAGAATGAAAAATATCACTGTGCGGGAAGAACGAACATTGCTTACGAAGGGGGTGATTTGATCACCGGTTTTTCATGACAATCCCGTCCCCGTACGCCGTGTAAACAAACATATATCTATCGATCTATATATAAATATTTATGACGAACGATGACGAAAATCGAACGAGTCAAGCTGTGTAACGGCTAAAGCGCTTTATCGGCTTACCGATATCTGCCAAGATTGGCGTAATCGTAGAAAGAGACTTTTCTATCCATCTTCCTCTCTCTCCTGACGACTACCCAAAGTATACACCCGCGGCAATCAACGTCGGAAACCCGGACTTTGATGCTGTTACCTGTATATTACGCTACACATATCGGTATCGGTACATATACAATATCTACAGATATATTTAGAAATGAGAGAAAAAAGTTACGCCCGGATCTACAAGCGCTGAGAGAATTTTTCGCATGGTGGTTGCCGCATTTTCGGCCTAGTTTTTACAGTTCCAAGATGTTTTTTATTTTCTTCCGCGCTTCTCATAACGTGTGAGAAGCTGCAATCACCCTTTTTCTATTTTCTCTCCGACTTGGTGCGATGCATGTACGCGATAAACAATTGTCATGGTTTTCGAAGCCATCGTGTCCGAAAAATGTCCGAGTATTTAAAAAAATTGCATCATTCGTGTCATCGAGTCGCATGTGCAATAAATTTTCCACAAGTCGAACGCAACAGTTGTTGTACAAATCATTCATTTTTCGCAAACGTCGAATATTTTTTCAACGCAACGAATGCTGCAGAGTACAGTATAAAAATTCATAATGGATTTTTTTTTTCCTCGATCTTCGAAAACTGTCATCATCATCTTATTTAATTCGCCTCGGAGCATTGATGTTTCAAAAAAATATTTTAAACGCTTTTGATATTCGAGATGGCTACACGTGCCAACACTTATTATGTCTATATATGCAGCCATATATTAATATGCACGTAGATACAACCGAATGTAGGTACACGCTGCTCGGGGTTGCTCAACGCTCGCGTCTCGCCTGTGGAATGTGCTCGCCTCGGCAACTCACTGCATCTGCGGATTCGCTCCGTTGGCTCAACTGGCCTGCTGCTGCTGCTGTATTTTCCTATTGAAACCGCGTTACTAGTTAGGCAACGGGATGCAGTTTGTCGAGAGGTGTGCACGTTTACGATTAGACTGGGAGAGATTGTCAGGTATTGCTCTCAAGTTTCTCTTCGCGCTGTACAGATAAAAACGATCCATGAGCGATGTGTCGAAAATCTTTTTCACGAGTTGACACTTTCGAGTGCGTGAGACGTAACATTTGGTTTTTATAAATGGCGAAGCAAATATATTAGATTCGGAATCCAGAGTATTCGTTTTTCTTTTGTGCATCCTCCCTTTCTTCTGTTCGATGAACTCGGAAAGAGTTTTAACGGTCAAAAATACATCATTTTTCTGCCATCGATGAATAGTCAATGCAAATTGCGAAATTGCGATAACTCGACTTCTTCGGCAATGATGTTCTCTGTACGGTTGAAATTTCAAACGGCGAGCTAAGCCGCGATAAAGCGCAATATGAAGTATCGGGATTAGTACCGCATGCACGTGTTGCACCGCTAAGTTCACCAGGTCGAACGTTTCGGGAAGGGGGGATAGAAGGAGCGAGTGAATAAATAAAAATCGACAACGTCAATGCGGCGAAACTGAGAAACCGAATAGTAGTTTATTTATTTTTTATTTTTTCTTCATTCTTTACTCCGAGCTACACAAGTGATTACTCCAGCGCAGGTATATATATATAATAACAACAGTTTATAATTTTTGCAACGCAATCGAAATTCATTCTCACTCTCTCACAGCTTTTACATGTGTATGCACTTGTATGTATATTCGCAAATGTATATACGGTGAGTCTGAAGTGAGAGATTTCTCGATCGTATACGGAGCGAGTGAAGGAGGACAGAAAGAATAGTGTGCGAGAGCTCAGCGGGTGAACGAGCAATTAGGTCCTTACTCAGAGCGCGTACGTATACATATGTACTTGTGTATACGTATGGCATATACATTCATGTAATATAGTATTCATGTCTGGAGGCTGCTTGGGAGAGTACGTTCACCTCGTTTCAACGTCTGTCAAGCGTGTCAGGTTCTCAACATTGCAATACTATTTATCGATCGTCTTTTTCTTTTTTTCTTTTTTCGCCCCTCTCTCTAACTCTCTTTTCCTCTTTCATAAAAACTGCATTGTATTTTATGGTGTTTGCAGCAATTTCTATTGATCATTATCCACCAAATCGTGTCGCGTTAGCTTCGGCGTACAGCGGACTTTCTTTGGCCTATTCTCGACCTCATCGTTCTAGCCAGCCTGCTGCTTCACCATTCGCGGTGAACCTACTCGCGATCTCGAAACAGCCACGAGGCCTGATTACCTACATACTGAGATCCACACATATATATGCTCGTACGACCGAGTAAACATCGAGAGTGGCTTCACCCGATTTCTGAGCAACTGTCTCATCGCTGATGGCTGAAATAATTACAATTCGCGCATTAAAAAATTGGGCAATGTTCCGGCTGGATGCTTCTTAAATTTTTTCTCAACTTAAATTTTATAGCTCGTTTGCTTAGATCGATATTTTTTCATGCACGCTTTTAGTTTTTTTTTTTTTTTTCCAGTAGTTATATATTGTGTTTCGTTTCAATCCCCATCTGGTAGTTTCATTCTTATTTCTTATGTATGTTGAAATACGTATTCGCATCGGATACGATTTGTGTGTATGTTAATAACGAAGCAATGTATCGCGCTTCTCATGGGAAAGTAATTGAGCTCCGTCTATTTCGAGACGGCGAACGTCTCAATCGATTTCCCCGACAGCTTCGTATCGATTCGCAAACAAGTTATTCACCATCCAGAGATCTCCGCGACTTTTCGTAATTAGACTCGCGCGAGTATAACGCGATGCTGAAAAATGTGCGCTCGAACGAACATAATCGATACGACAACGCGTAATAAATACGAAAAACATTTGCGGCATTATGCATATACGAATATATAGATATGCATACTATTCGTCGTCATCGTCGTCGTCGTCGTCGTAATACACAGACGAGCTTTCCAACAAAGATTTATGATCACCAGACTTGGGCCTTATGTTCACCGTAATCGCGCAAATATATGTTCGGCACATATAAAGTATTCTCGTTGCTCCGAGACATAATACACGAGTATACGAGGCACTTTTTCGAGCACCGAGGTAAAAAGAAAGAACAACAGTGCAGCGGGGGATATTGCATTTGATTACATTACACTCCCCCAACATCGCGTGTCTCCGGTTTGGCCATTTTCTCTCCTAATACTCCGAAAACGAATATATATCATATCGATCTGAAAAATTGTCATTCGGGGAGCAAAAACATTTATTATATGAAAATGGAAATAGAGGGAAGAAATGATTCATAATTTTATGTCAAATGAATCGTGGTATATGAGGAAATTTCGTTTTCCTACGAATATGACTGAGGTACCTTCGCGGAAGAGTCTCAGGTAGTAGCTTCAAAAGCCGCATACTAAAGATTGTAATCACTCAAATGGAATTTCTGCGAATCCGGAAGCTTTTCGAGCCTTCGCGGTCTACCGAAAGTCACCCCTTTTTTATGATCATCCGACAGTTGAAAAAAACATCACCGTAATATTTCACAAGGATGGAAAGGAAATGTTGAAATTTAACGACGTTTGAACGTTGCAGATCGAATGGGATATTATGCAAAACGTGTTCAACACTCGCGCTTCTGCCGCACATGCGATGTCAACGACCTCGTTGAACGAGAACGAGAGAATCTCGTCGTATAAACCGTCGCGCGATATGTTATAAACCAAGCAGATACTGTTAATATCCCAGTAGACGTATTTATCTGTGCTACACGTGCATTTATGTATTTTGTGAATATACTATAGCACAAAACATCGTTACAGATAATCGATGACTCGTTGATGATGATGTCTGCAACCGTACAAGAGTACAGTACATCGACCATATGTATGCACATACCTGTGCGGTATGTGGACAATCGCGCGCTTTTTACACCTCTTGGCGCATTTTCCAGAATGAAGAATTGCTTTTTGGGAATGTGTCATGCATTCTTTTTTTTATAACTGCGCAGTGCTCTACAGTTTAAATCGTATTCTGGATGATTATGAGCTTTTTGTCTATATGTGTGCGAGATTTATGAAAATACATTCGGTAATTCTTCTGTCGTATAAGGAATATATAGTCAATCATACAGCCGTAAAGATTAATTTCCCCCTTGCAGATTCATCTATATAAAGATACTATATATTATTTGTCGAATAAAGATTTCCGTCGAGTCTCATAAACGAGGTCGTTCAACTCTGGCGCGGAGTGTCCAGAACGACACGGCTCTTAATCTCATCCAACTATATACTCTCGCCCTCGGTTCCCTCTGTTTTAATTGCGTCAAACGAGAGGAATATCAACTTATTTGTCACCAAACACTCGAATGCACGCGCGCGAGTAATTTGTGTGGCATATACAAGATATCTTCATCCGCGATACGATCGCTAATAGAAGTGAAAACGAAACAACAACGTATGTTTTCTTTCGAATGTCGAAAAAGAGTAGACATTTTGCTAAAATCATTTCTCGGCTATCCCGTTTGCGATCACGATAGAGAAAAGTTGGGGAACAATAAGCTTGTCGCGGAGTCTCTTATTTATTCCGGCTCGACACGCGAAATCAATAATTTCAAAGAGTCCAAATATAATTGGACTCGGACAAATAGAGATTGCGATCTTCCGAGGAGAAGAAAATTTTGTACTTTTGTTCTCGTTTTCATATATGACGTTCGATATGGGTGGGAAAAAAAAATTGGGTTTGTATGCGGAGAAAAGTGGTAAAGAATCGATCGACCAAGTTTGTTTGATCGGGAGCAGAGGGCGGTGTTTCGTAAAACTTTTAATCACAATTCATGGTAATTGGAGCTCCATTGAAAACAAGTTATTGGTAGTTGAGGAACGATAAGAACAATAGCAAGAGGTAAATAGCAACGAGCAGAGACTTTTGGGGTTTATCGGCGAAGTTAATGTTCCCAATTCGGGGTGTTAAGCATCGTATCCGGTGGATAAAACGCGATCAAATAATAAGTCTTTTGGACGAGAGAAAGGAGGGAGAGATAGATATAGAGAAAGAGAGTAATGAAAACGATTGGAGGCAGAAGTGAGGTCAGGTTTTATCGGGAGCATAACCCCAGTAAAAATATCAGAGTGATACGTTCGGGGCGACGCGCTTTATAGCAGAAGCTCCGGAGGGTCGCGCGAGAGCGCTCGCTTTTGAGGACTCGGATGTACATTACCTCCCTCTCTATTTCTATCTTTTTCGCTCTCTCTCTCTCTCTCTCTCTCTCTCTCTCGTAGTAGTGATCCCTGTATAGAGCCCATTCTCGAGCACATGCACATGAACAAACCAGCAGCACTAGCCCTCTCGGCTATCTTCGCACTGGTTCGCCATGGTTCGGATGTCCTCGGCCCCGCGCGGGTGAACGTCCGCTCACTGGGACAAACGGCCGCTGCTTCGAACGGACACTCGACGAATCAGCGTGCATATATACACACACACGTGTGATTGTGTGTTAAATCCGTGACGAGAGTTCGGCGCAACAACTCGTTCGACGAGAAGCTCGATGATAAACAATAATGAAATAGATAATTGATCGTAAAAGTTTCCTCTGACGGAGAGCGGTGATGGGTGGAGGGAGATTTGCCAATCGATTTCTCAAATACCAGTCCAGCTGTCCTCATCACATTTTTGGCTACAATGCGGTAGTTGAAAAAAAAAACGACCATTGATCGTATTCGGAATAATAAAAATTCGGGTTAAAGATGAAATATTGATATTTGTCATCCCGCGAGGTTGGATCGATGCCAGAAAATGTATTCTTAAAAAGGTGTCAACCGGCGGGGCTGGAAGAAACGATCCAGAAGCTAGGGGAGAAATTCCGAGCGGATGGAGACGATACGATACATCAGTTTTGATGATACTCTCGATATTAATTCGTATAGATCGGCAAGATCCGATCGGAAACCGGATGATACGTGCCGGTCCCCTTCTGTCGGCAACCATATGGGTATATAATATTTATCACGTTATACGCGTGACACAAGACACGCGCGACTATTTAACTCTTGATTAACTTTTCCGTTCATCCTGGCCCGTTGACTACATCTCGCTGCATGCATAAAACACGATCCGCGAGAGACGATGATACAGTGCGCGAACGTGCATGCGGCGATATAAGACGACAGCCTTGACATCGAGCGAATGCAATTTAACGGACTCGCCTCGAAAGCCCTATTTTTTAACAGATTAATAATCGCGATTTCTGAAAGATGCTCCAAACCTATACATCGTTTCCCACAGCGACAAATAAACTCGGATCCAATTGGTAGCGAGGGGATAAGCTCGGGGGTCACGGTTCAGGAAAGGACAGAGGGAAGATATCTTGGTTGGTCGCTCGGCCTTTGGGAATTGACGTTGCATATAGTATACACAGAAAAGAGTTCTCTTTTCACTGGCTGTTGCAACGTGCGGGTCTCGTATGCGAATGTGCACACGGTACAGAATTACGTTGGCGCCGAGACTGCGGTTAACTCGTTTCTTTTTTCAAATTCTTTTTTATCCCTCCAGCGGTCGCGGAGCTGTCAACTTGCCTCTCGCTCGTTCCTCCGAGTCGTGACCGATATGTGTGTGGGTGCATTCGACTTGTCCGACTTGACTTGGCCATTTTCCCCGCACACACATAAAGACGACAACGCTCTTCGGCGGCTCCTGACCTGCACAACTCGCGCACCGCCATACCGCCATAGTAATCTTCGAATAGCGCTAACGTGTGTGGTGGCGAACGGCCGTTCACTCCCTTCCATGTATATACCGACACGATCCTATAGCAGCGAAGCAATAATCTTGTCGAGCAGCACGTAATACAAAGTATTGCATAGTGTGCTGATAGGACGATCAGCAAACGTCATTATACTATATCCTATAAATATACATATATTGCTTGATAAAAAGAAGCAATATCACGTATCCCCGGACGCTTTATAATAATGCGAGGATGTAATGACAATGATGATATGATTGTTGTTATTCGGGTGAACGCTCAACGATAATTTCCGTTGGGTCAACGACCTTCTCGCGTATATCTTACTCAATTCCCCGTACTTTGGTCAAATAACTTTTTCCAAATGTTATTCCGCTGATCGTTCGATTTCATTGATTTCAAAAAGCGAGCGAGTATATACGAAATATAATGGTAAAGTTTTCGAGAAACATTTCTTTCTGTGATCGCAGGCATCGATAAATGACGTTGGATATGAAACTCGAATGCGAGATATATATAAGACTAACTGTATATTTATGACGATTTTAAGGTTAAACTGCTTGTATGAGAAAATGTAATGGCCAATATAACGACTCAATAACGATAATAAAACTACTAATAAACAACGGTAAGAGGTCGATATGGGAATAACGATTTATCATGACGCGATTTATGGATTGATCGTACAATGTTGATAATACGAAGCTAAGCGAGAAGTCTGCGCGTAGTCGTCTTCGGGATCTCTTACAATGTGATGGGTGTTGTGCCCTACCCAGCACGTGATAAAATAATAACATATCGATATTCGATTCGAGCTTTGCCCGTGTGTACAAAAGCGTCGTAAGTTATTGCAGCAGAGTGAAAAGAGCCTGTTAAACTCTGTAATCAAGTGTATAAATAACGGTGGAAGATTACCGAATGATCGAAACTGTTACAATGAAAGGAGTACAATAATTTCTGTCGCGATTCCCCTTTCGAAAAAAATTGCAACGAGTCAGCGTCATCGAACGCATTGAGCCTCTATAGTATATTCGAGTTGATTTGTAATAAACGAGCGAGCAATTGTCGTTGTCGTGTTTCAGCCAAGTTTTCATGTATGTTCGCGGAGTGTGTTAAACATTTGAAGCTGACGGGAATTGAACAAATTGCACTTTGCCAGCAGCGTAAGTTTATAACGATCGGTTATTCAAGGAAGGTAGGATTAACGCGTGTGTAGAAACGCGCGGATAGCTCGGTATTATATCACAGGTATATCTTTATAATATGGAAGTGTCTGATACGTTTGAGAAGGTCTGCAGCGTGTGGGTTGGGGAAAAGTATAGCGCCAGGAGCGACCACTTTTTGCTCATAGGTAAAAATGAGCAGCGAGTCTTTAGCCGCCGCGTCCTGCTGCTGTTGCGCTGTATCGCACGGTAGCGATGGAGTACAGCTAAGATACATTGCAATTTATATACAGGGTGCTCCGAGTATGGCATTCGAGTTTCATGAGGAGGATACGAATCGTTAACTATGGAATACAATTGCTGGTTTTCTTCAAGATGCGCCGCTGCATGCTCGCGTATGAATGTATAGTAGACAAAAATGAGCGAACCATTTTTTCCGCACAATTTTATGATGTTTCTGAACTCTCTGAAATACCTGATGTGACATTTGGGACGTCCTATGTACAGAAAACGCATGAAACCGGTGTATGCGGCGACAGCCGGCATACCTTTGCCTGCTCCAATAATTCTTAATAGGCCATTGTGACGTGTCGCAACTGTTCACTTACATCGCGAACATACGGTAAAAGTAGTGAGACCTGCCCCCGCTGTAAAATATACGAGAATTAAGCGTGTGTAACGTTTTGCTCGGTGTTTTGTTGTTTTTTTTTTTTTTTCCTTTACTTTTTTTTTCCTTTTCACTTCGACATTTTGTCGCCTGTATCGATCCCTAATCCTGGATACGCGCGGCGCGTGCACGCGTGAAAAGGCTCGCGGTATGTAACACCACGTCGGTTTATCGGAGCTCGCTTGTAAAACAAAGTAAATTATAATCTTTTGAGGCGCAACACGTGTCCCGAATGGAATTACGCAATGGCCGACTTCGATGCTTATTCAAAACAACATTTCTCAAGATATTTTGCAACTTTGTTTTCTAATTGTATCGAAAGTTATCGGTAAAAGTAACTCGCGCTTTATTGCGAAACTTTGAATATCGTCAGCTAGATGTTTGATGCTAAATTCTTAATGACTTATTGCCTGTAGTTCATAAACACAATTATCATGAAATAAGAAAAATTAAAGATTTTAAGCGTCATAAATTTTTTCATTACCATCTCTGAGATCTTTATAGGCTGGGAGTGGCGCGAGACGAAGTTTGCAAAAATATTGTGCAAAGTCGTCTAAATGGGAATGACGATGGTGTGGTAAAAGGAGACGTTCAACAGCCAGTTCTCCGTGAGATCGTAAAATGCTCGTTCAAAATAAAATAAGAGAGAGAGAGAGAGGGAGAGAGTAAGAGTGACTTGTATTATTCTCGAACATTTAGAATGTTCGAAGCGCATCGATCGTAACGCATAGAAACAATGAGAATTACCAGCACGATGCAGAAACATAGAGAGTGAGAGCGATCGTAAAACACAAATGGTTAGCGGTGAGGCGCTCAGCTCGGTCACTCGGTGCTGCTGGAGCACAGGCGTGGACCGTTCAGTTTTTCTCTTTCTCCCTCACTCTCTCCCTCGTGCGATATCGTACCCGATGCAATAATGAAAGTGGTGCTCTTACAGGTGTACTCACCTCTATTGAAGTTTATACTCGTCTCATTTTCCCGTGGGACATTAGAAATTAAATCCTCGGTATTCGGCTCCTCCTCTGGTACAATTAACTCAACTTTCCAACTCTTTAGCTAATAAATTATTTCAAATTTCTCTCTGAATTCGTCTCTTTCCGTTGTCATCGATCAAATATCTGTCGAAAATTTATGATCGGTGAGTAAGAAATTTAGATTATTTTAACGAATCAATTGAAATAACACGCGGAATAAAAGAAGCGTGTAAGTCGAGCATAAGATCCATTAAACATCCGTATGTGTAATGAAGTTGAAAAAAAACAAGGTGCACAAAATGCACAAAGTAGCCCCCCGCCGATCTCCCTTGAATACGTCCTTATCGTCAAATCGATCTCGAGGCAAAGTTGTCGCGGCCTTCCTTGCAGGATTATTAAGATCAATAAGTGGAACGCCCTTCTCGTCGTTCCTGCGTTTCATACATCAACCTCCTGTCTTATCTATTAAGCAGATCACGGATTAATTTAGTATTTTTTATTCTCATTTCATACCTTCACGACAATCTGACAATAAAGTTACGACACTCGGACAAGTGCCTCCTGTCGTTTGTTCTCTTTTATACATATATTATTTATTTATACGTCCTGGTGGTATGTTATAGGTGCGGGCAATTTGATCGAACAAATAGACCGTGTATAAACGAAGGTTTATCGTCGTTTACGAAAGTTTTCGCGTTTTACGTACGTCAAGAGAGACGACGAAAGATAAGAGACTCGAAGGTTTTTCCTCTCTCGCGATCGCTTATCCTATTTTCTATACATATATATATATATATATATCCTCTTAGCGCGCGCTGTGTCCCGTCTATTTAAAGTAATTTTTTTTTAAATACGAAAATTATTACTCCCTATGGAATTCATAGATCGAAAGACGAGAGATTTTATCCATACTTATTACGCGCGACCTCAATGCGAATACTCAATATCAGGTACAATTATTATCTGATCCACCGCCGTGATCTCATCAGTCATTTTTTTCGACTCGTTCTTCGCCTCCGCCCAGAAATGATTTATGCGATATTTTTTAAACACACGTTATACCTTTTCACTGGCGTATATTGCGAATTAAATTCGGATATGTATGAATTTTATCTTTCGAAATACCAGCAGTTATCAAAATGTCCATTTTTTTAAAATCCAAAGTGTATTATAAGGTATATTATTTGATCAACGGTTCTCGCGCGCCCATGGCACCTTATTTAAGCCTAATCGGCTCGTATAATTCTATCGAAGCGTGAGAGCACATCAGCTGGACGTCGAGGTATGCAAGTATGCAGGTATATTGGGTAAATCGTGGGATGATGCACTTGACGCTGTGGCTCCCATCAGTTGCTGTATAAAATTTCTCTCCCTCTCTCGCGTTGCACACTAACTCTCGCTCGAAGCGAGCGGGCGCGCGCGCGTAAGAGAACAGAGTTCATTGCGGTACGTTGTTCTAGTGAAGCAAACCCGTGCAATAATATATATATATATATATATATATATATATGTGTATGCAACGACGATATCGTCACGAGAGAACCTCGACCCGGCCACCTCAACGCGTCACATCGGTGCACCGATCCACCTCATCATAATGATGCGATAGCGTTTCTGACACATCCAAAATGTGCTGGTGAAACTTTAATCGGATCAACAATATTTCATCGAATATTGAAAAAGCCATAAAACACGATAAACTATCGATCGATCTTGAATTTTTATCGAAAAAATTGAAAATTTCATTCCTTCTCAGTTTCCAACTCGCAATAATCAATTTACAAAATATATACCGTTGCCGGGATGAAAAAAGAAAAAAAAACGTTATATGAAAAATCGGTACGGGTTTATAAGCAAAGAATGATTCACGATCTACAGCGATAAGGCCGTCGTCCCTATTTCAAAAGGAAAGGGATGAGAGTCGAGCGCGCGACCTTGGCTACAATCGAAACTGTACAGTCACCCAATCATTTTTGTCCCATATTATATTCTCTCTCTCTCTCTCTGTATACCGGAGATTACATAGTTTCATTCGATCGAGCAAAATCTGCGACGCCTACGACCAAGGGAGTAACACCCAGTCGACCTAGAGCAATCGTGTAGGATTTCTGTGCATTCGCCTGCTTCTCTGTGGTGCTGGCTCTCGCGTATTTATATGTCGAGTGCAATAACGTTCAAGTTGCAGTACCAACACCAACAACAGTCGTCGCCTCGTCGAGCCTATACAAAAGTAATACGAATACGTATTTAAACGCGTATGGCGAAGAGATAATATGTGCACATGGTATATCGTACATACGTAACCCAAGCTAACCTAGAAACGCGACTAGACGAAAAGCGGACTCGGTACTCGGCTGCTTGGGAGTCCGAGGTTTGACCTCGTCAGGCCGTCGGCCCGGCACACGGTGACCTCCCTCGATCTAGGGCGCTGCAACCGTGCGCTCTGACGTCATACCGCGCGCACTCGACACACACAGCACACAGGCCAGAAACGTGTACACGACTACTACCTCTTGACGAGTGCGCGCTCGCTCTGTGTGCATCGTGTTCAAGATTCATATACATATATAGCGTTCGTAGCCTCTTTCCCTCTGAATCTGTTGTTCCGTCCGTATACACAGTTTGATAAGTCAACCTGCTGCTCTGTACATTGGTTCTCGGGCCAACCTCCGCGCCGGTCGAACCACACAATTGCCCGCCTCGATTCACGAGAGGAGACTACACGCTTTTTTTTCCACAATCCTTTTTCATCGGTATAAAATGCATCTTGGATCATCGATCGCTGAGCTTTATACAAAAACATTTCTTTTATTTCATCCAATCGCACCAATGAGTAATATTATTCAATTCCTGACGATGCAGGAAAGACATAAATCTGCGTTCTAATAATTACGATCAAATTTTATGAGATTCGAGTATGTTGCTTGACTCGTCAAGCTCATTATAGCCATCATGAGATTGGTATAACTATATGAAAGATGTTATATGCTATTGGAAGAATAGAAAAAAAATGACAAATCAGTTAAATATCTCGTTTGATTGGTACATAAAGGAAAAGAGGAAATAATAATAACGGTTTGCCACGACGATGAGAACAATCGAGAATCAAAGAATTTTCTCTCCCCGATCAACTTTTATACACACGTATTTTATCTTTGTATTGCCGGTGTTTACTGCACGCAAACTTACCTACGATTTGCTTGCGACACATGCACACATACGCTGCAGCTCTCTCTCTCTCTCTCTCTCACCTCCTGTTTCGATGGCAATTCACTTTCATCTGAATTATGCAGCGAGGTTCGAGTTGTGTGCTGCGCTTGATTTCGTCGAGAAGGGAAGGGAGTTTAAAAGTACATGAGATTGCAGCCACTGGTTCGCCGTGATTATATAGATACGAAATATATATTGCGACCGTGTATAAATTGCGCTATTTCTGCCAGTATTAATCAGGAGCAATTGATTGCCGAACAAAAAAAATTTAATTTCTTCCACAAAATATGTTTCGATTGCTCGATAAACATTTTATTTAGCGGATATCATGATGCGAATTCGTTCTGAAGTCGTTAACCTTTATTTTAGACTTTTTTTTTTCATTTTTGTCAATTTTGATAAGTATACGCATGACTTTGCGCAGATTCGTAATTACACATCGTGAAATTGCATTGTAGGACACTAGAGTTTGTGTGGAAAGACAAATGTGCAAAGTCCCCACCTACGCGCACTCGGTTTGCGATTTATTATGCTATATAGTAATAAGTCAGGTTGGCCCGAATGAATTATGATAAAGAGGCTGATGGATGGTGGTAGTGGTGGATAGAGCTCGGTCGTCGCGAACGGCCCAGATACGCAGGACAGGCCGATGAACCGTCGAGGACGAAATTTTCGCTCGCGGATTCCGTGCCTTTGCGCTCGCGCACTTCTCGCCAGTCAGCTTTCCCCCTTCTATTCTCCTTTCTCTCTCTCTCTCTCTCTCCCCCTCGCTCTTTACCTCATCTTTATACATAGTAAAATCTGGGCGAATCGTGTTGCATCTCGCACCGTTTCTTGCCTCCCTTTGTACCAATCCGTTCTAAATGACATAGATATTTCATAATTATATTATTGATTTTCAAATTTAACCGGTGGGTTGATTGAACCGAAATTAGATCCCTCAAACATAAACCGCCTTCGCGATATTGAGAACCTTATTTTCGGTTTCAAGACCCATCTATAACTACTTCATCATTCGATTTGTCAGCATTTCGTCCACTAACTTTTGCTACATTGCTTTTATACTTTTTTTTTTTTTTTTTTTTTTTTTTTTTTATTTTACTCGATACTTTGTTGAACCGTATTTCGGTACCACACTCGATGAAGCGAATTTTGAATAAAATATTTATCATATACTTGTCGAGAAATTTCGTCAGTACTATTGCGCGAGTCAGAAGCGAAATTTTTTTTCTTTTCTCCTAGCTTTGAAATTTTTATGTCGAGTAAACTATTGTAGTACCCTCTTATCACATGGAAATAAAAGATTTTAAATATTGAATGAATTATTTTCTAGCTAGCGTCAGCCCAACGACCGCATTAACGGAACGGTTCTATAATTTCTCAGATATAAATTATCCGTCTTATCGTAAACATGACAGTACGGAGCAATAAGACACAGCCTGTACTTTGGACCCATACTTGCATATACATAAATAATTCTTATTCCGTTTAAAGGGACAAAGAAATTCAATTCGATATTCCCTTTCGTCTATCGTGAATATTACGGACCGATCGCATTGAAAATATCTCTGCATACGAATATTTATCTTTTTATTTCAATTTCTACTGGTTTACAAATTTTTTATCCAACATCGGATTTCGGATGATCTTTTTCCTAAAAAATTGTCCATTTCCTGTATCGATTGTCTTCTCGTATAATTCGTATAATCGCATGCATCGCGGCGTTAATCGTATGCATATTTAATTTATATAAAAATCGAAAAATGGTTGCATAGCCAACATTGACAGAACGACATCGGGGTTAATTAAATTTGACTGATTAATGAGCACTCGAACGTGACAATCGTTGGAAGATGGTGCGATTTCGCGTTATAATTTACGTAATAAATAAAATGTCGATTTATATAAACATAACGATGAACGCGAAAAATGTCGATACTACATATGGAAATTGGGAATTGAAGATAAAATAAGAGAAAAAAAAATAAAGGGGACATTGCGAAGGGATCAACATCGCGTCGTTATTAACAATTTCTCAGAGCTCTTCGCTCGACGTGTTGTGTAGTACCGCATAGAGTTGCAAGTTGCAACTGCAACAGAGAGTGCATCGAAGAGCCAGCTCACCCCGTCCTCGATGGTTCGTCGGCCGCGCGGCCTTCGCAAACGGGGGCGCGCGCGCGAAACGCGCGGCGGCACATGCAACACGCGCAGTGGGGAAGGTTGATCGTATTAGTTGTGTGGTCGAATATGCCTATACATACATCGATGCTCGTATTATAAAACGTAAACGAAGTTTAGCAGCGCCGTGAAAATTCACATTTACGAAAAGCGTCGTCATACGGTATCGAACGATCATTATTTCAACGAAATAAAAATAATTCAGCACATTCAAGTCGCGTTTACCGTGAAACTCAATAAATTTTACCGTTTCGTTATTCGAACAATGAAGAATCGCCTAATAACTACGTCTACGAAGTATTATTCAATTGATCAAAGAGTCACACAGATTTGTATTCAAATAGTTCATTAATCTCATCATTTAAAACTTGTATTATGTGCGGAAACAAATTAACATTAAGAAAGATATATATTTATGTATGCATGTATAAATAAATCTATAATAAAAAGAGAATGGGTTTGGTGGGGCGAGGAAGCAAGAAAGCGATAGAGTTGGCACACATGTATGCAAGTATGCTGCGGAGGGTTTGGTCCCCACTCTCTGCCTCGTTATCCACTCCGTTGCAAAGTATCCTCTCTACGAAAGAGAAAGAGAGAGAGAGAGAGAGAGAAGATTCGTACTGTATTTAACGTAGCAGAGTGGAGGAGATCGCGGCGGCGACGACGACGACGACGATGACGAGTGTCCTCTATATAGCTCTTGTGTGCACTAGCTGCTTGCACCAGGGCGCAATGCACTCTCGTCTCGCAAGGCCTTGTGCGATACAGGGGTACTCAATTCGCGTTCTAAAACCCACGATTCTCTCACTCTCTCCGAACTAAACTTGGGCCATCGAGCTCTTACCATACGTGCGGGCTAGAAAACGATCATCCGCTATCGCCTCACGATTTTATATATAACGTATATAAACCGCGAACCAGACAATAACTCGGCGTTCAAGCATCACAATGAACAGAGCGCGACTGTGAGAGAAAAATTGTAAATTCTTCAAATCTTATTATCAAGAATGCATTAGCCTGAAATAATGGGCCTTTCATACAAAATTGATATTACGCATAACAGAGAACGCGAGTTATCTGTCAGTGATAACGAAAAAAAAGTAAAAGTAATTACTTTCTACGATTGAAGAATGAAAAAAAAAAAATCGGAAAACCTGTAGACGAAATCTGAGCGGATAGGAACTGGTAGACCGGTTGATTCGAACTGGCAAGCCTCGAATACATGCACACGTATATACGTCAGTAAACGGGGTTTGATCAGGGTGCAACATTGTTTTCTCGAAACACGATTACAGCAACATGAAACACGCTTATATGTGCAACGAAGCGTTTAATTTATCGATGCACATTTATCTAACCGCTATTCGAATGCAATTTTTATCTCTCCCTCAATTTTTTCCATTCGGTTTCAACGGAACGCGTTGGTACGAACGGGAGACAACTAACGAATGCTCGCGCTATTACTTCCTCGCGGATTTGTATGCACGGAAAGAAGAAAATGAAGAGAAGAGAAATGATTCGAGAGTGATTGAAAAAAAAGCCACACAGGAGAAAAATCTTGGATGACGAGAGTGGTGGAAAAACAAAAAGGTAGAGACGTACGGAGAAGTGAGCGAAATTTCTCGATCGATCTTACGGAACTGAGAAAGAGCGAGAGGAAGAATGAGAATGACGAGAATGGTTGATGTAACTGCATCGCGACTATATCGGACGTAACGAATTTCCTCGTGGAGGGTTGCTGCTCACAGTTGGTCCATCCGCGCGAATGACGAGGTACATGCAGAGATTCATTACGTGTATATACGTAGATATATATGTATATATATCTGCGTATATGTTGTGTAAGAGCAGAGAGGAAATTTGCATCAATCTCTGGCGAAGTGAGAACAACTCGATGTCCACGATTTGCCCATCCGCAACGAGGTCACCCAAGCTCGATATCGGTTTTAGGGCTTGAACCTGTGATAAAGGGCGGATTCGAGTTTTTCCTCTTCCTTCTGATCAGAAAAAGAGATTGATGCCTATTTGTGTTTTACCCGAACTAGTTTTCGAACAACGTCATAAATTGCAAAACTTGGCTCCGATTGAATTTTCCATTGGAAGGAAAAAAAAAAACATTTGAATATTTAAAATCGCGAGTCGAGAGAGAGAGAGAGAGAGAGAGAGAGAGAGCTTGGAGGTATATGAATGCAACACGTATGAAAGTAGGGAAACGTCACTTTCTCTCCGAGGCCGAAGACTTTCCATTCAATTGTACAGCCGTTACATAATTATCATTATTATCGTAGCGCTTGAGAAATAGAAGAAATGTTTAGCAACTATATTAAGATTGTCGAGGTGCATTGGCCTCGTCCAAAAAGAGAGGCTACATTTAATGGAGAATTTCAACGTGATCTTTCAGGCATTCGAATGATAATAATGGCAAGTCTGGATTGTATTTGAATAAATGAGGTGAATAGAAATGATTGAGCGTGAAAATTAGCATAAATCGTACAAAAAAAAATGTAAGAAAAGATTAATGACAGAATTACGCAGGTGTTGTCGGAATTGTTAATGGCATAGCAAACTAGAGATCGGGAGGAGAATAAACTCTGCAAGAGTTCTTGGCGAAAAGGAGTCTGCTCGCGATTTACGGATGCAGCAAGTTGGAGAAGGATGAAGGAGAAGGACAGGGGGGTTTTAGCACTCTTGCTCAAACGGATTAAATTCTCGGTTTGTTCGTAAATCGTTTGTCGTTGACACCCGCGCGATTATGCAGTCGAAACTTTCTCGATGTGCACACGCAAACATATATATTTTTTTCTGTATAAATACGACGATGTATATGGATACGTAAATGTATGTGTAGTATACCTATATATAAAAATTGAATTGGATATATGCGTTATGCGCTAGAAAGTACCTTTTAGCAGACTCGATCGAGATATCATTACCGATGTATGTACCAACCGATATATATTGTATAACTGTATGTAACATTAGGCACTTCTCGTAATCTCGCCAACGCTCTCTCGACGTACAAGAGATCCAGCGAGCGAGAGAGTACCTCCATATTTGCCCTCGTTGCTTCAGCACGATTGGCCAATAATTCAATACACATACATACATATATATCGCGGATCTCCGACCTACTCGAAAAGTCCTCGCCAATTGCACAAATATGTCGATCCGCTAATATCGAGGGTAAATCCCCCTCGATTTATATCGTGGTTCGAGAATATGCTGCGAAAGTAAATAGCAAGCCATCGGAAAATTGATATTCCGAATAAAAAAACGTATCACAATTTCACTTTAGAACGCATCGAGTTTTTCCACTCGATTCTGACTCGAGGAGCAGTCGTATATGGTTGAAGAAACAAAAAAAATTATTTCGTCAATAAAAATTTTAAAAAAATGCTTTTGCTCGGTGGGAGGATGAAATAGACGTTATTTAGTTAAGAAACGAAGATTTTTAACGGCACGATAGACGAGCGGTATAACCAGCAGCAAGGGGATTCGTGCCAGTGGGGTGTGTTCATCGACGTGTAACAGAACCGATAGGCCGGCGCTCAGGCAAAATAGGAGAGACAGTACGCGGGGAGGAGGTAAAAGTTGTAAGTACGCGCTATGTGTAAAAGTCCTCCGGAGCCAGGGGAGGGGAGGGGGGGGGGGTCGAACCCGGACTGCTCGCGTTATGAAATCAGGAACTTTCCAATTGGAATTCACGTTCGATCTTAAGGACATCTGAGACACAGACCCTTGTTGCAAAAATCACGATTACGATTATAATATGATATAATATGATCATGGAAAATGATCGTTCGAGCTCGAGAGTTAGTGAGTTCGAAGAGATCGCAATTTTGCGGGGAATAAACCTCAACATTTTACGAAGTATTCAACGATCGGTTTAACGATTTTTCAATTTTCTTCATTATTTCATGATTTCATTTCGTTATACGCAGCAGCGACGGTATTTCATAGTGGCGACTCTCGATGAAATTGCATTATCGTTCTGTTGGATTATAAAAACGTCGAATATACACACGATGAAGGATATTAGAAGTGACATCGAGAGCCAATCGAGCAGTGCGGGGACTATTAAGTTTCTCGATCCGGAAGTGAATTGTACAGCGACTCAGAGGCGGAGATTCCAAGCGCGTAATGCATAAGCCGAATCAAACAGAGAGAGAGAGAGAGAGAGAGAGAGAGAGGAGGGAGTGCTTCGAGCAAACAGGACTTTGACAGACTAGTTTGAAACAAAAGGAAACACCGGCTGCGATCGTGGTATATAAAAAATAAAATAGATTTTTCAGAAAGATTTACATTTGATTCTTAAGGCGTATAGTATAATGGCGATTGAGAATGTTTTGTCGGGTACGATCCCGGCGAACGGGCGAACAACGTCAAGAATACATAAATTATGCATAAATAAAACTAAATGTCGACAAACGATCGGGCTATTTTTTCCGTATATGAACATAATGTAATGTTTTACGAATGTACTGTTCACCTCCGATTTCGTAATATATACACGCATATTTAGTGTGTGACGTCTGGTATCTATCTGCGACATATAGTTGAAAAAGAAGGGAACGAGAACGCGTGCCAAACTACCATTCAACTTGTATGTTACAAGCTCTCTCACGAAAGGGCCTGTCGATATATGTTTCCGCCGGTATTATTGCATACGCGCTGTAACAGAGAACGACCGCAAAAGCATTGAATAACTCATCGTGCCGCTGTCGATTGTTCTTCAACCCCCTTCGAAATTAAACGATAAAAATTTGAATTTACGGATTAATCACCGATGAGCGCCCTGCTGCGACAATGCGCTAACGACGACAGCATTAATTTACAAATTCTCAAGGTAAAATCAAACAAATTCGTTTATTATTTACGGATAAAATTGATAATCCTGTGATATTTTCACTTATTCGGAGAGCAGCAACAGCCGAGTAGTAATTTATATAAGCGCCGGAATAGTATTATTTGTAGTAATAACGCGGAGGAAGTAAACGAGAGGAGGTATGCGGGAGCAAGGGGGTGAGCTATATAGGCGAGAGGAAGATGGAGGCTGTGTCGGGAGTTAGTTCGCTCGTATAGTATACGAGTCCTATATACGGGTATACGAGAGGAACTGGGCAAAATATATATTTACGTATACATACACACAGGGCGATGCGTGTGTATGAACGACGATACGTGTAAGGAAGAAAAAAGCGCGCGAGTTGCTCGTTTTAGGACAACGAACCCGGGTCAGGAGTTGTCCGGGATAACGTGCTCCCCCCTATATACCTTCTCTCGCTCCCTCGCCCTCTCGCCGATGCGGCGGTGCACCCCACAGTTGTAGTACCGCGCTCATTCTATAGGACCAGAGTGCGCGTTTCACCCTCGGGAAATCGATCGTCGGGGCGGACAAACTTTTCGTCGTGAAATTCTTCAAGGCTGCACCAGCCGCGCGCGTTCTCAAAAGCAAGGGTGCGTGAACAATTTCGATTAAATTCCCTGTGCTACAAAGCTTTTCGTTATAAATAGGGATAAAAGGGGGGCGGTGGGAGGGGTAATAGCGGGGAGGGTAGAAAAAAAATCTTGAATAATTCGAAGGGTCGCGACGACGAGTTCATTGCCCCAGTTATGCTGTTACATCGCGGATAACTCGAGCGTAAAAACCATGCGAATATCATTTCTCTCGATCGAGTGAAAATAGAATATTGTATTCATCATTTATTTATTCGATGTGTCGTTACCGCAAGTTGCATTTGATCTAAGCATAACAGAGCGAATCGATATTCTCCAACAGCAGGCTCAACGGTTTCGTTAATAATCAGCAAAGTAAGTTTATACGCGGACGTATAAAAAGCCTCGAATGATAAATACATTGAAAGTAACAATGGCAAGAATGGTATGCATGAATAGGGAAGGGGAGCGAGGTAGTACGTATGTATACTATATGATAAATTTATGGTTAAGCGAAAAAGCGCGGTACACCCGGATAACTGGTACGGTGGAAAATGTGCAAGTGCATACAGGAACATGCAGGCGTGGAGGGTGGAGAGGAAAGAAGAATGAGAGGGAGAGGAGAATATTACGGTGAGCCAGAGTGGGGGGAGGGTCATCGACATTGCCGCTGCGATCTGAAAATAAACCGCCTTAACAAAACGCTCTCCGCGCGAGAGCGTTCCGATTACAATAAAGATGTCGCTCTCCATGGTCCAGTTGAATCAGCGAGACCGAAGGAAAATAAGAGCACGATTTGCAGTTTATTCGCGAAACATGCATAATTGATGATGCTAAAGTCGCTCCTTCGACCACGAATCGTCGACATCGTATTTACTTTGTTCGGACTGAGGCATATCGATAATTGAATGGTACACCGTCAGGATCCTGAAATAACTGAGCGAGAGTAGAAATCAATGATAGTGATAGCGATATCGGGCTATTCCTATAGTATACGAGTTTATATCGAAGAGGTGAGCGAAAAATCTGGCGATAGTAGTTGTTTGTGCGAGCGAGTACAATTACACAGGGGACATATAGACAACTTTTGAGTCAAAGATATATGCGCGTGTACAGCGTGAATGCATGAAAAGAAGAGCAGAGCAGAGAAACGACAAACGCGTTATTAGTACCCAATTTGTACACATATATAGAAAATAGAAACGGTCTCCAAATTTGCAGTCCCAACGTTTCGATGGCAAAATGATGATGAATTTCTGTTGCGATAAAAGTATTTGAGCATTTTGCTATCCGATGCACCATTGGCAAAAAAATAATTTGGTGGGTAAAAGTAGCTAGCGCGTGATTCATCAATCCCCCTCCCCCGCCGATGTGATTGAATGTGACTTTTAGGACATCCGGTGGATACTTGATATGTGGGACCGATTTTGTGTATAGGCCACAGAAGCAAGGTTCGTACGTATCCCACGGGGTGTACCAGGAGAGCAATATTCACCAGCGCACCCGCGCGTGTATGTGCGAGGAGCGTGTGAGCATGTGAGCGTGTGTCGAGTGCGCCGAAGTATATGCGTGGCTCTGTAGTGAGACACGGCCTAGATTCAACCGGGTTCAACACTCGCTATCGAGGTGACTTGCTCTCTGCGCGCTCACTTCATCTCGGCCTCTCTTTCTGGCTTGCTCAACGCAAGAGCCGAAGCGCACACTGGGGACCAAACCCTGCTACTCTCTTGCTGCACTCCCGGTTTATATCTATCGCTTGATACATGTATGTGTAAGCGAAATATATTCTCCTATATATTAGTATTTGAGAAAACGGTCCAGGGTCTCGCGTTCTGGATGGGATTTCTGTTTCGCGGGGATCATCAGGAAAAGCGTTTAATGGAACGTTATTGCAGGCAGCGAAGGACGAGAGAACGTCGGAGAGACAGAGAGCAATTGGTTGCAAGCTCTGAATAAGGATTACATGCGCGCCTTCTAGCCTAAAATAGCTTTGAAATGCTTTGACGTCGTCCGCGCGTACGCGCAGATTTGACTTTCGAACGATTTCGCTGTTTCGATGGTATTTTGGATAACCAATTATTGGCCTCGGGATAATGAACGAGGACAATGATTATAATTCGAAAGCAACGCGATTCGAGCAAATTCCCAAAATTGCTGTTGCATCTTATATACACAGTTTGTTGTCGAAATGCGTCATGGAAATTTCTCCAAATATATTGGAGCGCTGCGAGACAAAAACTAAATCTTTTGGTACGCGTATATCGCGCGTGCTTTCCGTTGTGCCCCCTGAAACTCATATCTCGCGCGTGTTAACGCTTATGAACCGGTAAGCTCGATGTACGCCGGGACAGTCGATGAAAAGCGGGGTTCGTGTGCGCTAACGCGATTATTACTCAACACAGATTGGACAGAAAGGAGAAAAATTTTGCGGGAGAGGGAGAGAGACCAGCAGGCTGCACGATCGTTGTACACCTTGTTGGGCGCAAACGAACGGGGTGCAGCGACCGTTCGAGGACGCGTTTGGAACAGTTCGTGGCCGCGTATACATGTACCTACTTTTACTTTCGTGACGCTCGAGCTCGCGCTCGTTTATACATACAGAGATGCTGGGTGTATGTATATATGAGGCACGCGGACTCCACGCGTATCGCCTCTCTTGCCGTAAAATGGATGCTGAAAGACGCGACGTTAGCGGATCGTCGACCGTCCCCGTCTTTACCTCCTCGCCTCTTGCTCATGGGCGATGACGAATCGTCGCCCTGCTTCGCCGTATCCCGACGAAATCCATTTCATTTCGAACGAATCATCGTTATCGTTTGGTATCAAATTGATTTTTGTATCGAAAGAACAACGATCGAAAATCTTTATATTGCGGTGCATTCGAAATATTTTACCATTTGTTAAAAGAAAAATACAAATTTTTAAGGGTGTTCGCATGATGCTGCTCACACTCATTGTGACTGAATTCATGCGGCATGCTATTGTTAGTTGATACGTTGACAATTAAAAGTTTACGAATTCTGTATGAATAACGTACAACTACTCTGCATGTTTATTGCAGGATTATGGAATCGTATTGGCAATGTGAAATGACGAAGGAGTCAATTTAGTATCGATGCAAGCGTTAGTCACGAGAGTGTACGAATGAAAGTGAAAAAAGGAGAGAAAAAAAATGGTGGTATAGTTTGGAGCGAATGAGAGCCGCTGCTCGCTCTCGGTGTGTAATAGTTTCGATTGGAAGGAGGTTACAGAGTGAGTGAACTTTGGGCCTCGATTGTGTGCGAGCATAGCGAAGCTTCGAATCGTACGAAATATATAAAGATAGATATACTCGTAGCGTGTATCTGTTACACGGATACACCGACGTGTAAAAATCTTCACATACGTCGTCGCGGTGGGCAAACCCGAGCGAGAGCGAGTTGCACTCGTACACGAATACGTGTGCTATATATATGTAACGGAGAACAGACACCTCTGAAAGATTCTACCTGAACAACAAAACATGAAAAATAAAAGCGAGTTAATTAATTGCATCGAATAAAAATTTATGAAAGAAAAGAACGATTGACCGTGTAATTTTCTATTTGTAGATAGATTAGCGATTGAAGAAAGCTCGGGGATTTCTCTGCATAAGGTTTGTCGCGATTAGCGGTTGCGTATGAGGCGCGACGGACGAGGGGCAGTAAAAAAAAAAAAAAAAAATGCGTAATGTCTCTTTTCCGAGCAGAGTTAACAAATCGCGCGATGTGATATAACTTTTAGCGAGTGCATAATCCGAGGATCGATTATGCTCGAGCAAATATATACAAAGCTGGGAGACAAAATCGTAACTCACAGACACATTCGCATACACGCGCGACGTAAAAAATGGAGTGCTGAAAGTTTGAGTTGGGAGAGACCTCGTTTAGCCGATATAATCATACGGTTTTATCTCTTAGCTCGCGGTTATCCAAGCGTTCGTTGGCTTTTTCACCCGTAGTTTTAATAGACACAAGCAGCTTTCGTTTAACAGCTAATATACCGCTATAGTAATACACATCGTCTTTTCTCTCTTTTCTTTCCGTTCCGATGATCTCTGGACTTTGCGAAACAGACGGTAGTTGAAATTGGAAAAAAAAAAAAAAAAAAAGAATTAACAAAGTAAACCTAATAATTAAAAGTTTAGAAAAATATTGGAATAAAGTGGAGCAAACATTTGGACGTGACGACGAGAAAGCAACACGAGAGTCCGTGAGATATGTAGAATACAGCGAATGTAACGCGTGGCTCATTTGCCTGTGTGCAAAAGTGAAAAGTGCATCGTGTCGAGCTAAAATATACCTATATACATATATACATTATATTATAAAGGTTTGCAAGAGTATTGCAATCGCGTCACTTTCACGTTATTGCAGCGAGAAGAAAAAGGAAACGCGGTGCTGGAATGTACTGTCTCCCAAGTCGACTCGAAGCATCTTGCTTGCACCGGGTCTGCATGGAATATACATGTATCGATTATCAACGAAAACAAAAGGACGCGCAAAATCGTACAAATTACCGTCTAGTTTAACGTTGCACCGCTACGGTGAAAATAAACATGCCGAGGATCGTACGAAGAGAGTGAAACTTTGTCGGTAAATTTGTAAGAGCAAATTGAAAGTGACAGACGGTCTCTCTCACGCACGCACACAGCACACCGATGAATGTAATAAAATTGATGGAAACCGATGATAATGATCGTTTAACATTGTTTCTAAGACGAAATCCCCGTTACGTTGCTTTTATCAATATTTCGTATTTTCGCTAACGAATAAATGTCTTCCGAGCGTCTGGGCATCGCCCTGATTTGGTTAGAACGAATCTTCGAAAATTACTCTATGCCATTGAACCTCCTGTCATACATTATTCCATAACTCTATTCGCATTTGATAACGTTGCGAATTTATGCGCTACATTATTTTCCTGTAGGGCCAAAAAAATTTCTACGAGTTTTCTCGAATCAAAAAATGTTCATTTTACTCCGAATTAATCGGATTTTCGAAATCGATTTTAAAAAAATTAGCAATAATCCTGAAGTGAGAATAGAGGCTCGCGGAATGCCCAGATAAGAGATTCCAGTGTACAAGCGCATAAATATAGATATAGATATTACTTTTAGTCCGCGACTCGGTCGCGGTGCAGAAATTGACATTAACATCGAAGGGTTAGACCGGACGGGCGGGCGGGAGTGACTGGCGCGGTTGGATAAACTTCGGAGCTTGCGGTAGCATAAGAGGAAAACGAGAGAAAGGTAGAGTGAAACAAAAAAAAGACTGCGATATCATTGGTAGTTGAGCAGGAAAGCCAATGAGAAGACTGGCAACGAGTACAGTAGATAACTACCGTACCGAGACGGCCGAGAATCTCGCTTGGCGCTAAAACCTCGGCTTCGAAGCAGCCGGCGCAAGTAGTAGATGGCGGTAAAGATCAGACAGACGGTAGCGCCTGCGAACAACTCGTGACAAATTTATCAACGGGCGAAAAGCTCAGCGACCTTATCGCCGACGCAGAGGAGGGCGCTGCTATCGCTCGAAAGCTCTACTTTCTCTTAAGGAAAAAAAGGAAGCTGCCTTTCCAGCACTCTCTCCTTTTTTATCATTTTATTCAATGAGAGATTTGTGCTTTTTCGCTCATTTTTACGTTTCAATCGAGGCTCTAAAATTCTAAAAAACGACAATTGGAAATTGTTGTTTTCCAATTGATTACGAATACAACGTATACTTACCGAGAGAGCGGCAAATGTGTTGTTCGACAAATGGCATATCGGTAGAAATATGGCGAAACTTACCTGGAACATAAAACAAGATTTGATGAGTCAGAGGTTATATACACGAATAGATCAAAGCTTGAGCGACGAAAAAATATTTTCATAATTAATTTGAATCCATATCAACGATTCGAGTACGCATCGACCGCGATAATAACAATATGTACATGCATCGCAGCGTGCCGCACGAGATGACGCGAGCGTTAAGTTCACTTTTGATTTTTCTGCACAGTGTTGACAAGATTGTTGCGTTTCTAAAATGTTTTTGTAATATTCGTTTTAAAAGCTCGTGATCGATTCTTGGTTTATCGAGATATTTCCTCAATTCGAGATCATGGCTGATGATTATTTCTGGTAAAAAGTGAATTCCCGTGCTTCACCCCGTGATACCCTGCAAACGTTCAAGTACGAGCGCGTGCATTTCTCCCAGGCTTTCGTCAGAGGGACTAAGAGGGAGAGAGAGAGAGAGAGAGAGAGAGAGAGAGAAAGAAAGGAAGAAGGAGAAAAAGGGAGAAAGAGAAAGAGGGTTACTGACCGGCCATCCACCCCATACTTGCTGAAGCAACCGCTTTTATACAACACACATATTTAGTACCCGGTGTGACGTTTATAAAGGAGAGGGAGAGAGAGAGAGAGAGAGGGAATGAGTTAAGATTCCATAGGATGAAACGCCATATGATTTTTGCCTCTACTGCCCAAGCTTAAAGCGAAATACCTATTCTACGTGTTTGTGTAAACAATATTGTTCGTTGTAACGAAATGCGAGACCATCGTATCCATGCACAATGACGAGACTTTTTTTCCGCGTCGAGACGCTCATTTTTATACAATTCAATACGGATCGACTGATTTTTTTAATTCATTTTATCCGTAGCCCTGTTTATTTATACCGCTCACGATCCGGATATAAAACATATTAAATAACTTCCGCTTGGATGAAAATGATTTGGGAAGACAAAGATTTTTCGCTCGTGTAATTTTTAGGGAAGCTTACTCCGTTATAAACACCTCGTTACATATGTAAGTCGATCGTTTCAACACCGGAGGTTAATTCCATTACGGGGGGGCGTTCGGCAGAATGTAAATAGCCTTGCGCGTACACTACAAATCCTTCGATCTCTAATATTTTCGGGCTCGAAGGGATATTTCGATAGTACATAGGTTCCTCCGAACGATATCAACCCCCTCATAAGATATACCTATATATTTATATACATTGAGTACGGTGAACTCTCGTGAGACGAGGACGAAGAATAACAGTCGTTTGAAAGTGTCGCAGAAGTACATATATTTTTCGTCGAAGCCGCACGTATACCCCTTATTTTATATATGTAGTCGAAGCTCGAGCGGGGTCGTTGAAATTTATCGAAATCCGTGGTAGATCCCGGAGAGCGAAGGAGATCGAGTAGGTCGACTGGGATGGTACATAGAGAACACCCGGAAGCTGGAACTTTTGGTATACACACACACAAAAGTCAGATGTGTGCGTCTGTGTCTGTACAGAATTCGGAGCTCGAGCCTTTCCTGCCCGAATCTTCCCACTCCTTTTCGCAATTCCCATCCGCCCGTGCTTCCTCGTTTCGTCTCTCTCTCTCTCTCTCTCTCTTTATCGCTGTTTTCACCTTCACACGTCTTCTTCCTTCGTGCCCAGGATCTTTCGCTTTTCCCTCTGCTCCCATAGCCCCGATTCTTCTTCCCCCATTGCCTCAATACAGTATATATACATCTTCCTGTTCCACTTTCTCTCGCGTTACTCCCAAGATGTAGCCATCTCTTTATCTCGCTCTAATGTTCTCGTCACTTCGAACCCTCCAAATGATACGAACATCCCGCTAAAATGGATTCTCTTGTTTTTTTTCCTCTTTGTCTTTACCTCTCTCTCTCTCTCTATCTCTCTATAGCCCATAGTACTCGCTAGCCCGTCATGTGCGCACCGCTATAACCTCCAACACAGCCCCCCCCCCCTCCTCTCTCTCTCTCTCGCCTTACCAACAGGAGAGACCTTCACCTCGTTTAGCCTTCACCTAGCTCGGTCCACGTTATATTGGGATTCTGGGATTTCCGTGTTACAGAAAGCAGAGCAGAGAGAGAGAGAGAGAGAGAGGAAGAGCGCGCACGAGGACGAGAGGGGTGGGATTGGGTGAGAAACGAGAGAGTACCATTAGAGAAAACGGCGTGGATCGACCGGAAAATAGCCGACTGAGAACTATACTCGTGATCCTGGAAAGATTTCATTTCACACTGAAAAGCTTGCATCATTGAAGGATTGTACACTAAAATAATAATGAAATAACGATATACCAAGAAGCAACATCCTCTTTCATTGAGTTTCTGAAAAAACCAAGGCAAAAAGTTAATCGATTTTTGAACGGATTGATGTCAACGGACCCAAAGTCATTATTGATAATTTTTTCAATCGAACTCGGAACAATTCTCCTGCTTGACGCAACGTTCGTATGAAAAAGATGGAGATTTATATGCATGCAGGGTCCTTTTATCCCAAGAGAGATGGGCGATGACTGTTACAGAGTCAATGACCCCGATGAATTTTTCTGGTCCAAGTAAGGGGAGAAAAGACGAGGATGAACGAAATGTGAAGCTCTACGCGTACGAACGCTCGTGACAAGCTTCACGGTCCATTCCAATGGGGAATGAGAACAAGAGGGAAGGAGATGGGGCGGGGAGGGATAGGGCAAATTTCGAAGCACGTGCCGTTATATATAACACACGGGGTTGCCACGGTTACGACGACCTTGTCCCGCGCAACCATCCTCCCACTGAAATCTGCGGATCCTCGTGAAAAAGTCTTCCGGTATGGAAAAGTGGGGAAAAGTGATGGTGCGAGGGTATAGGAGAAAAGAGGAACGAGAGGACTGAGAGAAAAGCTCAACGAGTAAAAGATATAGAGGTTTGCTTGCTGACTGCTGGGCTGGTGGGTTAGCTTTGTCGTTTTCACTGCTACAGGGCGATAGCAGCTGCCACAAAACGATTGGGGTGTGTTATATTTCCGCAACCCCGTTCTCTCGGACTTCCTGAAACACCTAGACAAAAGACGAAATTCGCCACACTCGGTACGAGTTGTCCTGTTAATATTTTTATTCTCTCGCGGCTAGAATCATTTCCAATTTCCACGAAGCTGCCAGGTTTTTTTGTTTTTTTTTTGTTTGTTTTTTTTTTTTTTTGTTTTTTTCAGATCCGATGATCTTTCCGTTCGTTTCAAAAGTATTTTCGCAAAGCTTTGAAAAGAAATTCAAGATGAGAATGAAATGCTCAGGCTTCTCGTATCTTCTCGTATATAGGTCGAACTGTGTGTGGGTCACTTGTAACAGCCGAGAGCAAAGGATAGAATAAACGTACACGTGTCGGTCCGTATCCAGACCAGATCGTCAAGTCGATGACCCCTCGCGTTCTCTCTATGGATCTCATTCGCCATTTTTTATACCACCGTCACGGTCCTGGGAGATGTTTGAACTTTCTTGCCAATTTCCTTTCCGATTATTTCCAAAAAGAGCTAAACTTTCGACTCCGTTAAAAATGACGTTTACGTATTCGATAATCTTTGAGATGAATTTTCATCAATCAAATTCATCCTCATAAAATCAATAAAAGAGTAAAAGTTGTTCCTACTATTTTCAGAGTTGAGAACAGCGTATCTTTGTGTATCGTCGAGTTAACGAAGAGGGTTGCGATTAAATCCATAATTGGAAAGCGACCCTCTCCGTTGAGTCTCGTTTTTGTCCCGAAGGCAAGTGCTTCGTATTCCAATTTCGACTTTCGACAAAGGAACGGCTAAGAAAACGTGCAGACCTTGTTTCGTCGAATGCACGAGAATGTGTGTGAGTTTGGCATGCATCATCGTATTTCCCCGATGTTGGAGGGACGGAAGAGCCAATGAAAGCTTCATGTCGTGCATATAGTGATACAGGAAATGATAAAACACCCCTCGTCGTCGTCGTCGTCGTCGTCTCATTTCGTGCCCAGTCGCGGGTCGCGGGGTATAGAGGAAAACCAAAAGGGTCCTTTTCTCGCGTTTCTACCCTCGTTCGTCTGGCCTATACACAACCGACAACCGAGAATCCCCAGCGAGCAACATTCTCGAACAAAGAGGACTCTAATTTGATCCTGCACCAGAAATCCTTTGTTCCTCGTTTGCACAATTTATATGTTACGTAAATTTTTAATACATTAAACATGGATGAGGATGTAGTCGCTTGAAAAATTTCAACATATTATGGATTATTATAAAATTCGACTGAATCGCTATAGCCAGCAGCACGGACTAATTTCATAGGAATTCATCTTTTGCGTTGTATCGGTCGATATATGAGTCGATATAAATCCAAAAATTGAATACACGCGATGAATGATTTATTGAACCGCGAAAGTAGGCGAGCTTTCGCAGAAAAAGGATAACGCGGCCCTGAATTCACTGGAAATATTCTAGTAAAGAGCACCGGCGCGAAAGGGATAAAGAGAGTGAGAGAATGAGGGGCAGAGGGAGGTAGAATGAGAGATGGTTGGAGACAAAGAGAGGGAAGAGAAGAGGGGCTGAATGCGCCGAGGCAGAGAACGTGGCGGCCGTGGCCGCAGTTGCATGTCCCAGGAGGCGAGTGAGCAGGGGGGTGAAGTATAGGGAGCGCCACGAGCAAGCGGCGACCGTCACCGAGGCCTTCCATCGTTCAGGATCAAGGTCCTCCGGCTTTCCCGATGCTTGCACACTACAAAAATGGTCGGATGTCAATGCGACACTCCTCAAAATTTTAATAAAAATACAACGCGCACCCAAGCGCCAATGTAAAAATAAAAAAACGAATTTGATGAAATTGGCGAAAAAAAAAAAACGAACACTCGAGACTTTATCGAATTCGTACATACCCAGACATTATTTATGAAAAAAAAAAAAAAAAATTCAACGAAGAAGGGCGATAGAAGAGAAGTTTGATAAGTTGTTCCAAATCGCATTGGTACGCTCTAAAAACTTATTTTTCGGCTCTTCGAGGTTAAGTATATGGAACCAGCAGGAGGGTCAGATGGGAGAATATATTTGAGAAAAGTTTATGGTCGCTGAGGCGAGACGATCGGGTATAAACGAGTCAAGTTCCAGACGTGTAAAACTAGAGATACCTATATATACTCGTGTGCGTCTATGTATGTAACACGATGAGTATATAAAATATTTGCTTTTTTTTCCTCGATCTCATCCTTGTGATCCTCGTAGTTGGAGAGGACACGTTGGGAACCCTCGTCCCCACAAACGCACAACCAGATCGAAAAGAGCCTCGTACATCGGAGTCTCGATGTGCGTGCCCTTCGATTCTCTCGTTCAAGGTCCTTCATGAGGTTGCAGTATACGTTGAGCCTGTCGGGGTTACCATGACGACCGCCACTAAACTACCCTTGCAACGCCCACTGCGCCTAGTAGCAGCACAAACAGCGAGCACCCCCAATTTTCCACCCTATCGATGTGTGTCTGTACTTGCTCTTAATGGATGTGTATGCGTGCATGCTCTCTCTCTCTCTCTTTTCTCAGATATTCGCGCACGTTTGAAAAGCGAGACAGTGCAGATCCAACCAATCATCGACCGTCGTGCATATACTTTCCTCAGGCTCGTAGTGATAATATTTAAGGGCGAAATTTACATTTCCTTGTGATTATTCGGGACGAGATTTTCAGTTAGGCCAAACATTTTACGTCAAAGTTTCAACAATTACTCTTTTTTTTTTTTTTTTCAAGTCATTAACGGCGTTTTTATATTTTCATAATCGCGAAATTGTTTGTTTTTCTGAGAAATTTAAACTCCGAGTTTGTAACATATTTCAATGTCGTCGGATAGCATTGATTAGGCTCGAAATTGTTGGTTCAAGAAGTTTGAAGGGCGCGATCTTTGGCGAAACGAGTTGTTGGTGCAAATGAGTACTTACTTCCCATTGGCGAATACCGTGCGAAAGTGGTGGGGGGGGAGTATGGAATCGGGCTCGGAGGTCCTTCGCCTCCTTCAAGGGATCGACGTACCGGTCACCGACACGAGAGCCTCAAAGCGTTTAGGAACCAATGACGAAATGATTAACGATAGATTTACCCGGCTAGCGACGTTTTTTTGTTTCAAACGACAATTTTAGAAGAAATTCAAACTTTTTTCGGATAATTAGAACAAAATAATCCTACGAACTGATTCGTTGCTTGACAAACACAATCTCAACATATACACGATATCGTTTTTATTTTTGGTCGATATGAGATTTTGATTGGTTTCGATGTGCTAGGTGACCGAGTCAATTTTTTGTTTTCCGTGCATTTAGCGAGGTTAAGCTAGCACCGGAGTTCTTTGCCCTTAACGTCGAAGGTCCTCGACCTTTGTTCGTTGCCGAGCGAGAGGGGCCCTTCTGCTAAGAGGATAGTGCTGGGCTTTTGCCCACGAGAGAGTAAAGACGGGTCGAAAGAGGGAGGAAAGATTGGTCTTGGATGCGAACAACTGGACCACCCTTCCCAACACATTTTTCTTCAGTGCCGAGGGCGCTCTTCTTTTTTTCGCAAACATCTGCCACCGTCGTATCGACCACAGATGTCTCGAAGGATTTCAAATATTTTCTTCGACTTGTGTATTCGTTTGATTCTCAACCTATTTTCTCTGATAGATTGAATTCAAGCGTTTTTTATTGAATATTTTTCTACCCTGTAGTAAGATGGTGATGATTATTCGAGTGAAATTTGTGCTAATGATTGAAATAATTATCCAACAAATTGCTCGATTACTATTAAGGATTGAAAAAAAAATTTGCAAGAAAGGCACGATGACCTTGTTTTTTCAAAGATGCATCAACGGAGGAGCAGCGGCATCGTCAATAATTCTTTCCATTTTTTTTTTTTTTTTTCAATTTATTCTCGTCTCGCGGACGATTCTCAGCGAAAAACTAATAACGCTTCAACTCGGCTTATTGCTCTCGAGCGACGAGCTTGTATCAATGAGTGAAATGAACAAGTAGGATAAAATATTTCAGCGTTGCTTTATCGAGTATTTCAATGAAAAATTGTCGTCGTGGGATGATAAAAGGGTCGGAGAGAGAAAGAGAGAGAGGAGAGAGAAAGCGAGAATGCGAGGACACGGTCGGCTACGAGCAAACCAAGTGCAACGTGAGGCGAGTGCAGCGTAGCGCGACACTGAACGCTCTCGCGCAATATCCCCAGAGTGTATTGCTGGGACAAGGCCGTCGAGGGTGCATCGTCCTACGTGCCTGAGGTCTTTGGCCCTTGATGGCGAGCTCTCATCACGAAACGCAAGTTGCATTCGCGAGCGAGCACAATCCCGACCAGTGCGGAGAAACAGAAAGAGAGAAATAAAAGAGAAAGAAAGATGAAGAAATGCGTGGAGCTTATCTCTTGTGAACTGCTAGACGCACCAATGTGGGACACACTTGACCTTTTTTATTCCTTTTCCATTTCCAATGTTTTCTTCCCCCCCCCCCCCCGAAGGGAACCTCGTTACCTCCGGCCACTTTTTCTCAACAATCTCAAGACCATCGGACCTCTTGACAACGTGGAAAACGCGCCGTGTTAACACTCGCAGCACGTGCCAGTGTTTGAGTCCGATGTAAAAAAATTGCAAAATATATTTTCGGTCTATTCGCCGCGATGAAGAGTCTGAAGCTATGGCGACTCGGGCGTGTTGACAAAATGAAATTAATCGCAATGACTGGTGAATTATAATGGTATTGAAAAACGAACGTTTGTAAATTATTAGATGCTGACCTCCTCGAGAAAATCTCTCTCGAGAAAGAGAGATGTTCTCGATGTAGTAAAACTTGTATCAAATAAAACCGGGACAAAAAATCTGTCAATATAGGTAATTGTAAACTCTATCAATGTGATAAATTTTGTGCCGCGACAGAAACGTTCTGGAGTTGATGGGGATTTATTGAAAAGCGTGGGCGCAGATTTACAGAAAGCGAAACGGCAGCAAGTGTACACCGGCAGAGGATATCTCGTAAAGCGAGCAAAATTCAACGAGTTTCCTAGACGGAATTGAACGTGTTCGAGGAGAGGTTAAAGGTACAAGCGCGAAATATGTGGCCTCGTCGCAAATTGCTCTGGCATAAATAACGGCGTTATTTTCACGCAACTTTTGCCCTCCATCTTCCTTCACAGGGAGAGAGTGGAAGAGTGTCGTAAATCATGTATACCTAAGGGTCGAATCATTTGAGACATAAATAACATTATGGGTTTATACTGCGCTGAAACGCGCCTTACGGAATATCTGACCCTATACTAAGACGCCGAGGTCGAAGGGCTCCGGTTGCACTTGCTGCCCTTCCACGATCAAAATACACCTTGACGAAATTTCCTCAGTGAAAATTTATAGCTTCAAACGTCGCGCGAATATACGAGCGAGAACTCTATAACGCTGATGAAAATAACTTTATTCGCATTAAGACCAACGATACTAAATTTAATCATAAGAGGAACTGTAGAAAATTTATGTTTTTCACGCAGCAAGTTCTACACAACGATACAAATACCGGAAATTTCAGTTATACCCGGAAAGCTTGTTTTCTTTTCTCATTCTATGACGTGACCTCGATCCACAAAAATGCGCTCCTTCGAAAGGAACAGCCGAGCTGAAAACTTTTTGGCACTAGAGAAAAAATAGAGACGAGATTTTCAACGTGAAATATTGAATTTCTATCGCTAACAACGATCTGAGGAACGCGTGAATCAAAATTTCCGGATAGGAAAAAAAAATTCAATGCCGAAAAAAAGGGGAATGAGTTACGCAGTTGTGAACGATAAAAAAAAATTGAATTGAATGAAGCGCGGAAATAGAGCAAGAATCCTTTGTTCCATGGTGCATCGATGCACGATAATTTGAAACTTCAACCCGTTCCACATTTTCTTGCTTTGCGAGAAAAAATAAAGGGAGAAAAACGAAAACGAAAAAAATTAGGGTCGCAGGAGCAACTCGGTGTAGGCGGATTTCTCGTTGTTAAAGAACTCCATGGAAATGGAAAAAATCGTCGAGTCCTTGTTGCGAGTATAGAGCGAACGAGTCTACGTAGTCTTGCAATAGGAGCCTCGCGATCTCGATATATATCGAACAATGCACATATTCGAGGACAATAAATGAGAAAAAAAAGGTAAAAGAGGGGAAAGAGAGGAGGCACCGTCAGGAGGTTATTTTATCGAATATCGCAGAAGGGTCGACAATGAGAAAAAGTGAGAAATGAAGAATATCATACGTATAAAGCATAATTCGACGGCCGGATATTATTTTGGAAAAAATATCGATATTGTAGCTCTTTGACAATCCTTTCGTGTGCAGCTGGTCCGCAAACACCGATCTATAAAAGTATCGGAGAGGAGAGGGATACATTAATACTTGCTGCCATCTACATTCTGTAAAACCGTGAAAATTTTTCTTCCCACGCGTCGTTCCGATCGGATGATTCGATAAATAGATCTGCGTCTGTGCGATCGTATATTGCCTTTAGAAATTGCACGAGGTGGAGAGAGTTTTTCCGTATCCAGGGAAAAGAAAGGAGAAAGAAAAGTTCCGGACGGGGTCGCCCGCCCGCTTAGAAAAGTGAAGCTGCTCCTTCAGGTAATTCGTTAGCGAGAAAAAGGGATCGAGGATTCACCCTTTCCCTTTCTTCCCGTGAGATCTCTCTCTCTCTCTCTCCCGGAGTTCAACAAAAGCGCGTATACGGTGCTCCAGATATCCTATTATATTACATTCGAGGCTGTGTATACGGAATATTTTTCTGGTTGTAGTAAGGACACAATGGCAAGCCTTGCGAGGCAACCTACCTCTTTTATGTCACGGATACCTGTCCTCGGTCAGTTTTGGTCCCATTTTTTTTTCGATTCCCTCTGGTGCTTCGGGTTTAAAAACGATTTTGCCCAAGTAAATAAATGTGTTTGTACAAGATGAAGAAGAAGTGGTCACGCGGGAGTGTTATACAGACTGGCCTCCGTTCAAAGGTGACAATAACCTCCTAATAATTTAACTGGTTCAGATCTTTCCCGCTCTCTCGAGAAATCCTTTCTCCAGGAAATGGATAGCTTCCTTCATCGTGTATACATGTTCCGAAAATTTATCGCTCGGTTACGCCCTTGAAGACGATTATGATTTATGGAAAAAGGAATTTCCGATTGCGGAAAAAATCATTGCGCGTGCAATTTGGAAAGAAGATAAGCTGCGTTCGAACAAAAATCACAAGCGCACGACAACATTAATCTTTTAGTCTTGCATGTCTAGGATGTAACGCTGCTGGATCGCGGTAGCACACGATGAATATCGATGTAAAAGGGAACAGAGCGGGGACTGTATAGGACGCATCGATCCTATGATCCCCGGCTATGGGGTCTTGGAAGATGACGAAGGGTGGCCACACGAGCGTGGCCAAGGTCGGGACTGATAAACAGAGAAAAAGAAAAGAGCGGGGTCGTTACCCTGACAACCGTGACCCTTCCCCAAATGTACAAATCCCCGTTCGCTCAGAGAGATTTCGCAACCTTGAAGAGCCAAACTGCCACCGTCCTCTGACAATTGCGCCGACTCTTGAAGATCCAATATTGGTTTCCGTCGTCGTATACCAAATGCCAAGATTCCCGAAAGCCCCGGGAACATCGGGACGATTAGTCAACCGAGGGAAACGACTTCCTTCCCCTTTTTTTCTCTCACATATCCGAGACACCGCCGTAGTTGCTCATTTTATTGGGGGAAAACCGTCATCCCGAGTGTAACGAGTATCGATGCGTTACCGAAAGGACAAAGCTTTGACCCTGCTTCGTTGTAACGCGTTCGTTTCAACGCGTAATTGAGCCCCAAGTTTGGCTTGTTGAGCAGAAATAATCAGAACTATGAGTCAATGTTAATGCGCGATCGATAGAGAAACAATGACAAAGACGTCAACAAATCAGTTCTGGTCATAATAAAAGCCTATACCATTGTCCCAAACTCCTTATTTTACACCATACGACGCAACATCAATGCCACGATAACAAATCGTCATGAATTTATATTTCAACTACGTTTTGTCTCAACGCAATAATCTACGTTTTGTTTTAGTATTTCAAGACGATTATAACACGAATCATAGGAAGGTTTCAAGTTCCTGCAAGAGAGGTTAAATTAAATGTTGTCTGCCGCGAAGGTGGTCTGAGTTTCGGTGCTGGGCTTTTTTGTTAGAAATTCAGGCCGAAGACATAGGAAGTTTTCTTTCCCTCATTTCCTGGTGCGGGCCTCTGTCGCCCGGCAATGCTCACACCCTTAATTTCCACCCTCTCTCCCTCATTCTTTGTTCCGCGTTTTTCATCTTCGTCGTTTCATCGTTTTTTTTTTCTGCTTCTTTTCCTCAAAGCTGAACCCTCGACTGGCTGGAGGGTTGCTCGAGCGCGTTTTCCGGGATCATTTCCACCCCCGAGATAACCTTCGCGCACAAGAGACTTTCGCGTGCTTTACTTCCGCGATTCAATAATGCTCCCTCAAGGTCGATCCTCTCTCACAGATTGGAATCTTCTCCGAAAAACGCCCAACAAAGATACCGAACGAGAAAGAAAAAGTATATCTGTGGATATCTGCGGCACATCGAGAACGTCCAACTATACTTTCGCGTCTGTAAAACCCATCACTTGAATTCCTCAAATCCCTAAGATTTTTCAGGCTTTCTTTTTCTCTTTCTTATCCGAAAAAATACATTAATATCCTCAATTTTCGGCTACCGATTTTCCTTACTTTCCTATTCGAACGCGATTGAAAATGTAGCGGGAAAACGGTAATTTATTGGGTTAAGATGTCAATCATTTCACGGATCGCGTACATTCCCAGTTGAATACAGTTGAATTTCGTGTGTACGGATTCATTTATTCGAGTGAATTTTCAAATAAATCAATGTTTTTACTAAAACGATCGTGGTAGTATGAATTTTATTTGACTCGCGCTCAAAAGCGCATCTATGCTTAGTCGTCGTTGCCGCAATAAGAATCTTCTCGAGCCCTTGAATTCGCGATTGCCTGGTAAATGCGGTATCGGCGTTGCCCTTGCAGTTTCCCCTCCCCCCACACCGCTCGAGCCGCGTCACGTCAGCCCAGCACCCGACAAAAGGGCTCGCGAGTCTGTGGCTGCAAAGTTGCGCTGCAGAAATCTTCTGTGAATCGCGAGTGGGGCGAATGCGCAAGAGTCGGAGAAGGACGGAATCGTGAAGAAGGGGAGAATGCATAAGAAGAAAGAGAAAGACAGAAAAATCGCGGGTCTGTGACCGAGAAAGATCAACGCACGCTATGGACCTTGAGTGAGACTCGAGCAAAGGCAAAAGCATCCCACTATATTCTCCTCGTTCACTTTCTTCTCCTTCTCCTTTCGCCAAAGCTTCGTGCAATTTCTTATCCCCTGGTAACAAAAAAAAAAAAAACGTACGCCCCAATTGTCTCATTTTTCCCTTCGAATGACGATACAAAGAAGCAAATCGTGCGTGTATAAATTATATTCAATGAATTATTTATCATCCGCTTTTTCTCTCACGCAGTTTTCTGAGAGCGCGAGTGGCTATAAAAAGCGGGACCACGCTCTCCGGGTAATTCTTCCTTGGAACCGGAAGTTGGATCGGAGAGATTAATGACCGAAGATCAGCCGAGTTGTTGCGCCTTTCTTGCTCCCATTTCCAAGCATCGAGTTCAAACCTTCATTCAACGCGTCTCCATGGAATAAGGATTTGTCAGCAAAGATATAATTACGTACTACGTGCAACGTGAACCGTTGCGGTCATTTTTTTTTTTTTTTTTCAATCAAGCTGGATAATTCGTGGTTGGAAACATTCGGATATTCCGTCTTGATTTTAAAAATAATAACTTTCTCATGCAGTCCAAGAACGTTAGATTCCGCTGCAATAAAAATCTTCACCGTCGACAAAAGTTGCGATAGTCAAGGAAATAAGAAATCTGCGCTGCTGCGTTGAAGTACTACAAATGATTGCTTGAATTGAATGAAAAATCGGTCGTGCGAGAGAGAATTCAAGATCGCGCGCGTGTATTAGGATACAAGCTGAAGATTTCTACCCGAGTTGCGGGCTGCGGGGGAGGTTGCATCATGTGACAGCTGCATCGAAATGCAACAGGTCAACCCCTTTCGTCACTTTGTGGGGGCCGGTGTACTCGGGACACGAGCTGCTCGAGCATATGGAATATTATATAGCACGAACGTGTTTACTCAATACTACATACGTCAAGTATGCATGCATTTTTGTGAAAAATTTCAACAGCTGCTGTTTACGCAAAAACCCTTTTTCAACCCTAATGTCCGATTTCTCGATTCGACAGATGCGTCCCTACATTAGAATTTCGTAATATCCTTTCAAACTTTCCTTCCTTCTTCGTCCTCGTTCCGGAGTACAGCATGATTTTCCAACTCTATACAGAGATACTTGATTTGTTCAATGAATACGCGGCTATACGAGGGAACACATACCCTTTGATCTATTTGCATCTGTCGAAATGTCCAGCGTCGATACGTTACGACACAACTTCTTTTTCACTCGAGAGTTGTTGATCGTAAGGTTGAAAAAAATGCAGTTCGAGTCGGGTCGTGTGGTAATACGAAGGTCAATTCGGGTTCTGGATTTCAAGATGAGAAGTTACGGGTGAAAGTTTGAAGCCTGCGGGCAACGAAGAGACCGAAACTAATCGGGTAGGCTCAGCGTGTCTCCATCGCTTTAACGCGGCTACAGCATTTTGTGACTGTGCGGATGCCAAACCCTTGGCGCACAGTTTCGTAAATATTGGCGAAAACTGCGGGGGAGCGAAAAAGTGAAAAAGTTTGAAAGCCTCGGGGGGGCGGAGACGGTGGAACCGCGGTAAAGCACCTGTTGTTCGTCGTTACGACGACGGACATTAGGATTCTTGGCCACAATCACCGCGAGAGGGCTCAATCACCGAAATTTTCGTGAAAATTGCCATTTAAAAAATAAAATAAAAAAAAAAGATGTTTTCCTCT
The DNA here is from genome assembly GCA_037576405.1 of Campoplex capitator. Classification (NCBI taxonomy): domain Eukaryota; kingdom Metazoa; phylum Arthropoda; class Insecta; order Hymenoptera; family Ichneumonidae; genus Campoplex; species Campoplex capitator. Next base: position 15,215,546 of record JARBWI010000322.1, on the reverse strand, counting down.
TATAACCGAAACGAGTCGAGAAACTCGAGCGATGCATTGGTTTATATTTGCGCATTGGACGTTTTCAAAGTTACTCAAACTTCGGATTATTTCCAACGAGAATTCAGATTTCGAATGCATGACACAATAAGAGCGCAATTTCGACAGATGCAAAAGCGTGCAGCTTTCATTTTTCGTCTCGAGCGTAGGCAGTTGCGAAGGCTCGAGGATTCCAAAAATTCGTGACGTTTTAGAGCAAATATTTGGAAGCCTAAAAGCTTACGAATCAATCAATATCGATGAGGGCATGTTGCGCGTGGATGGAGCGTGTACAGCGTCTATTTACAAAAGGAGAGCAGATGCTCGAGAAAAACCCTTTGCACCCGGATCGCGCAATAATACGACATCAAGCGAGTTTCACCTTTGAAACGGAAGGAGATACGAGTTCGATTTTCCAGAGTAAAGTATTCTCGAGGAAGGGCCAATTCGAGATGAGCAGCTGATACGCGTTTCCTCGAACAAATCAAAGCATCGATGTACCAATAAAATTTTCATGATATTCGAATATATAAAAAAAAAAAAAAAAACCCCCCTTTTTTTCTTCTCCGTTTCGTTCTAGAATCAACTTGATTTCATTCGGAAAAGAATATTTTTCCAACTCTAACAATAACAACAGCTGATGAATTTTTTGTGCATCTTGGCCAGCACGCGTCTCAGCTCTACCCACGTACCCACGACCAGTTATGCAATAGTATAAAAGAAAAAAATATCAAGAGGAATGAAGAACGAAGGGAAAAAAAAGAGGAAAAGGAGCTCGTTATATCGGTGCGAGATGGTTGCGGAACCCGCCGCACAATAGAGACACACGTCGTATGTCTTTGAGGATGCAACGCGAGCCTTGATTGACGGATAAACGATATCTCCGATGGTCAATCGATTTCCGGTCCCGTGTTTTCATGCTGCCCCCGGCCTCGATCGCTTCCTGGTTCGGATAAACGCATCACCGGAGGGAGGAAAAAAAATGAAGAGTGGAAACGCGAAGATTCATGAAACCAAATCCTATGAGATAATGGGAAAAAAAAAAAAAAAATATTGGGAAAGGCCGTAGGCCGTAATAAGAAAAAATTCAGGAGCATCGAATGACCGCTGTGATTCAATCGAGCGAACCAAGAAAATTCGAATCTCCTGTGAAAACGTTGAAAACACATAGAAATTTATATATGTAAATGAATCTTGAACAATTAATCGCTAAAGTTCAAATAATTTCGTTCGAAAATTTCGTGGCCCTCGGAATTCGCACCCTCCGGGTTCGGTCGAAATTTACGTCCGGAAACAGCGTAACTACCGTGAGACATTCGTCTGGATTTTTCTTTGCAAGCAACCTATGCAAATAGAGCACGAGTTTCCATTGAAAAATATTTTCGACCAACACTTGCCTGTTGATCCCCCCGATCCTACCCTTCTCTTATATTTCACGAACAAAGAATCCAATTTATTTTTCTTCCTGTATGGTTAAAGAAGGCGGAATAGCCTTTTTTTTCCAGAAGCGATGATTCTCAATAAAATACAAAAATGAACGAAAATACGATCACGTTTTTTTTCGGTATTTTTCAGCCGGGAACAGCCGGAATGACGGGCATTTAGGGTCTACTTTGTATGCGGGAGACCCACCGCGTGCACTTTATACACGATTTGCGAAAAACGAGAAAGAAGAATAGACCCTTCGGACGAATTCATCGAACCTCAGCGCGGTAAGGGTGTGTCTTCCTTTGTGTATATGCCACAGAACAGAACATTTTATGCAATTCATGCGCTCGAGTACGCGGTCGCATTGACGAAAAATCTCGAGATTTCAGGATAAGTGCGGTGTCTTTTCATTAAAAGATAATCGGATTTTTGCAATATGAATAATAAAAAAAGCAATGAAATTTAATCGAAAAATGAAGAATGTCGATTTAAATAAAACTTGCAATTTCGACGTGACATTCGGAAAGAAAAAAAAAAAAAGCATTCGAGTCCCGAGCGTTAAAAGGGTTCTCTCGTAGCAGGCACCGAACGATTACAGTTGATACGTAATACATTGTTCCCAAGTTATTCCTCAGCATCTGGTAAATCTTCGTAATACAGGATGACAGGGGAGAGAGGGGGCGGGGAGGCGAGAGTCGTACACGCGTCGCCCCCGTAACATGAAACCCTTATAAGGAAAGGAAACTGCTGGTAGATTTTACGTAATATATGCGTAAGAGTATAGGATGTACGGTGGGGTCGCGTGGCAAACACGAGGATGTATCCGCGCACGGTGCACGAGTCTCTTGGCCACGGAAAAGACCGGAAGTCGATTGAAATCACGACGTTCGTGCGTGCGCCACGCGTCGGAAAAAAAATGCTCCGTTACTCCGTTACGAAGGAACGATTTTTTTAAATGGCAGGTGCGAAATTCCCCAGATACAAATCTCATGTGCGTTCCTGGATTACATATTTTTCTATAGTGCATTTCATTGCGTTTGATCCATTCGATGCAAGCGTTCCATTCGACAGATCTTATAAATTTCAAGCTCCTATTTCGCAGCCAGCATCGGTCCCATTCGCGATGAAAGATTCATAGAGCGCCATCTCTCGGAAGCGAACGAGGCCCAAAAACCCGTGGGCTCAGGGCGAATCGCCATCTATGAGGACTCGCTCGTACTTTCAAAATTTGGATCCAAAAATGCCTCTGTGGCATTTTACCACGCGAGGCAAGTGTAGGAACGTGAAAAAAAAAAAAAAAAAAAAATCAACTACCCGAGGGAGCAGGGTGAAGTGGAAGAAGAAAATATGCACACGTTCCAGTGTACACAGTGGAGAAGGTGATTGGCCGGAGAGGTTGTATGGAATATGCCCAGACTGTGAACAAACACGGGGTAAAAGAATATGGTCGAACAACCCTGTACAACACGAGGTTGAGGAAGTTTGAGTCGTCGGTAGCCCCCGTTACTGCATGCGAGCCGCAGCGAAAATAAAACAATATCAAAAAGTGATATACAGGCTGTCCCAAAGTTTTCTCGCGCAAACAAGATACTGCCAGAGGCGCAGTAAAAAAGCTCGAGCGCGCTCGCCACGCCCAACTTTTGTCGGAGTGTCCGATCGACCTTCGCTGTAACTGAATGACATCGCAATGTCGACATCGGAGGTAAGAAGATGGCCCAAACTTTTCGTATAAAAATCGTGCCGGTATAACCTATATAGGTATTGAAATTTCGAACGCGACGTTTTCAAAATGTTCCTGATGTATATGTAAATGCATTTTCCGTATAGTTTTGCGCGCGGTGTGTGCTGCGAAAGAGTTGATGGTGTGCCGCGGTAACTCGTCGATGCTGATGCTGGGGGGCTGTGGCTGCTGCTGCTGCGCGCACATGGTTAATAAAAGGAATGAGGGAGAAAGAGAAAGAGGAAGGTCGATATAGTATGGCGGTGCATTGCACCACAGTGGTATAAAATCCACCCCGCGCCTCCCTCGTGTCTGCGAGGGGGTTGGATCGATTCCGGGCGTTGGCGCCGAGGTCACCGGCTCGCCTTGCCTCGGAGTAATGACCCTCACCCAGTGCAGTGCAACGGCACCGACGACGTCGACAACTACAAATACTAGTGCGCTATACTATTACAGCACGCGCGTATACTTATGCGCCAACTACTCCCACTTTTCACTTTTCAGCAGTCTCTGCTCGTACAAAATAGGAGAGTAACAGCGACCATAGTCTATCCAGGCCGCCGTCGCCACCGCCGCCTTTCAGTCTTCCGATTGCACGAAATTTTCTCAATTAAACTCGTATCAGAATGGAGGAAAAGTAAAAAATTTTCATACTTCAACTTGAAGTAGAAAAATTTCTAGTTCGTTTGAGATTTTTTGCGTAGAAGAATACTGAGACAGTTTGAAAATTCGAAACTGTCGTTAATGACTGGACGTTTTCTCTCGTTCACGATAAAATGACGAAAAAGCTGAATCATGCCTTCCAACGTGTGTCTGTGGGTAGCGAAACAAGTTGCGAATGAGGAATGAGTCGGTGAGAGGATCGAAGGGAGAATGGCGAAAAGGACGAGCGACCCTTCCCATATTCGATCTAAGTAAAATCCATCATCAGCTATCTCTCTTTCATCCTCGCTCTGTGAAATCCACGCGTATCACCCTGCGCGAATCACGAAATACCGCGAAGCTGATGAACCTTGGGATTCAGGTTCACAGAAAAGACCTTAAACTTGAATAGCTCGGCGCGCTAACTTCGAGCTCCGGGCGCGCGAGGTCAATACCCGTATTAAGAGTCGAAAAAACGCGAGATCAGCCTCGTTATCTATAATTCTCCATGACGACGATGCCGTTTCCCAATACACCGACTTTCCGACGACCGTTACAGATATTAGGAAAACTGAAAATTACGTATTCGTATTCATAAGTACGGGATATAAATAATGTAAAAGAGGGTAAAGTATATACGAGTACCGGTGGGGTATCATCGAACTGGCAAAAAGTAAGCACCCCGCGATGAAACCTCACCTTCCTTCGGGCTATATTTACCAGACTCTATACGTACGCAAACTTCATGCAACACGATCCCCCTCTTTTCGTGTTATAACTGTCTTGTCTCGATATATACGAGCCTCGATACCCTATTTCCGCTTTGGCCACCATAGCATCAACCGTCCTATGTTTTTACTTGTATATGTACATGTACAACGACGACATATATTTATCGTATATACAAGAGGTATACGCGATCGTGTGCGGGACTATCGTCGCATGCGACATCCACTGGGAACGTCAACCCCGGGCGATGCCAATTTCCTGGCGTCTCAGAGTCGGTTCGACACCGTATGCGCTGATGTGTCATTGCTCTGTGTGCCTATGGGGAAAAAAATCTCAAATAATGAAAAAATAACCGTTTCAATGCGTATACGAACGAAAAATCCGAGGGAGCGAATCTTCAAAGTTGGGAAAAACTCTCTCTCTCTCTCTTTTTCTCTGTGATCGGAACAAGATCCTCAACCCGAATGCAATTTTTTTTTTTTTTTCCTTCGATTCAACTTGCAAATTATTGGAAAAAAGAAAACGATGTGGAAGGATAAAAATGGCTGCTCCGGTTGAATAACAAGAATAAACGGGTAGCGGCGGTGCTGGGACAAGGGAAATAAATGCGGGGGTTGCAGAAGGGCACGGACTAGGTCATTCCTCCCTTCGGTCGGCATGGACTTCCCCTCCTCACCGCTTGCTCTTGTAGCGAGGAGGGATGAAAAGGGGGAAGAATAGTTGCAATGACGACTGCGCGAATTTGTTCCCCCAGGGGTCATCGCGAGACACTGAACCCTTCGAATGGCAAGACCCCTACCCCCCCGTTTGTTAATGCACACCTAGGTCAATATCTATATTTCTTTCTTTTGTGCTCCGCTCGCTGCTTCTCTGTTTCCAATTTCTCGTTGTATCGTTCCGCAAACTCGAGCTATCATTATTCGGGAAACAATCGGAAATCGTTGTTTCAATTTTTTCAACATCAAGTTCGTATATAATTTGGTAATTGGACCTTTCAACGGGAACTCGTTCGAACGAAATTTAATTTGTACGGCACGGAAAATGCCAAAATGCCACGACTGATCCTGATTCATTCGTTGATTCCTGCTCGCAGTCATGTCGCAACGCATCTACTCGAATTTTAAAAAGTCATTGTATTCGTTGTTAACCATGCGGAGCGAGATTCGTTTATATGGACACGCGAACATCGTTGGACTTTGGACTCGATGAGGATAATGGTACTGGTGAGAACTCTGATGGGAAATGGTGTGATTGAGAAAGGATCATGAGCAATGGGGGAGGAGAGTTATGTAATCGTAAAACGCACGTTCCAGCTTTATGGATTAATGGAAAAATGTTGGCAGGGAAATTTATCCCTTGGTTCGATCGAGCGAGAAAGAGAGAGAAAGCGAAACGTAAAATCCCTTTTCCCCGTTTTACATGGCAACGATTTTCCCCCCTCCTTTTATCTTTGCACTCTTTCTCATTCATTTTTAGAAAACACGGTGTATCTATGTATATAGTACATAGAAATCTCGCGATAAAACTCGAGCTCCGAGTCTCCCATCGATGTTCAATGGGATCGAGATTTCCAGGGGTGACGAAGATTGTAAAAATATCGGCCGTTGCCTTCCGTCACGTCGTTTCGTTTCGTTGGCAACGTCAGGCTTGCCCATGAAATCGATTATTCAAGACACGTCTTTATAGATAATCCGTAATACAAATTTTGAGAGCGCGCGCACTTTGCGAATATAAAAATTCATATTTGAAAAATTATTGACGCAATGTAACGAACAAAAAAGTATTTAATTAACCGAGATAATGAGTGATTTTTTAAATCGCCAATAACTTAGCAATATTCGCTTTCAATTTCACAAATGAATCGTTCCGGTGCAACGATCCCTGCTTGAGACACTGAACGATAAACCGAATGACGGAGCGTTGAATTAACGTTTTCGATGATGAATCATTGTGGAACGGGTCACGAGCAGCGTATCTCGCCAACAACCGAACGGTTAAATGATGATTATTATATTATTGTTTTTTTCCCAAGTTCCACAATCGTCATTATCCACGAGTACTTCTGACCTCTCGATAGCTGAGCGAAATCGGACGCGTCCAGAATTGATCATTTTTTATTCGCTTCGAGCTTGGTTTTAAAAAGTAAAAAGGAAAAATGAAAAAAGTATGTTATGAAATGGAAAACGTGTGACGCACGGAAGAAAAATCCAGAATCTGTCGTATCTCGAAGCGACCTTACCGTTCTTTTATCTCAGAAGGTATATGGAAGATCAATTTTGTTTAAATTTGGCAAGATAAACGCGAAATATGTTGCGGAAAATGCAATTTAAATTAAAGCGAGCTGTCTTTTTTTTTTTTTTTTGAGATTCGAGCGCGATACCCGCGCGAGCGGGGCGCAGCAGTTGCATCGAGAACTCGTACCGCGCGGGGATGCATTTTTCTCGGGACATTGGGGGAATTGAAGGGGAAAGAAACGAGAGCGAGAAGAAAAGGTAAAAATGGTGAATAGGTGCATGGATCGGAGAAAGTGGGAAAGAAGAAGAAGAAGAAGAAAGAGAAAGGACGAGTGACGGAGAAAGGAGAATGACGGAGGATAAAGCAGGGGGCAAGGGAGCTCTCGTGTATATCGTGTCTCACACAAGCGGAGGGCTAAACACGGATATGCGGATTGCGTGAGTTAGTGAGTCAGCTATCGGGCTGTGAGGGAGAGGGCGCTCGTGCGGAGGGAAACTAACACACACTGCATGCTGGCTACAGCTCTAAAGAGTGGGGGTGTCTGGTCGGACTTGACATCCCCAGACTCTTTCATTCTCCCATCTCCGTCTCCTCTTTCACTTTTTCTCTCTTCGTCACTCGCATTTATACTCTCCGTATGGCCTCTTTTCCTCTTTCTTCTTCTCGCACAGGCCTCACGTGCTCCGTCGAAAGCACGCGATCCGCGCAACCCGATGCACCAATTAGTCGCCTCGACCAACCCCTCTCTCTCTCGCTCCCTCTTTCAGCCTCGCACGAATTGTAGAAAAGAGCGTAGCAAAACCGCACACATACGCAGCCGTACATCTGTATGTAAAAATGTGTAGGGAACCGTAGACAGGCAGGCAGACAAAGTGCAGTGACGAGACAGCACGGATATAGTTATATATTCCGATTCGCTATCGGTTCATGTATTATTCGTCGGTAATTATTGAGATTTCTTTTCTTTTTTTTTCTCGTGTCCCTGTAACGAGAGGCGATACCCCGTTACAACCTCGAATTCAAGAGCGTTTCATTTGATAATCCGATATATTTAAATTTTATAAGCTTTCTCGCGCGGCTGATCGATCGACATTTCTTCGTAACTTCTCACAATATTTTTCCTCGTTTCTCTTCAAATATTTCATGCGATTCTGAATGAACGAGGATCTTTTCAATCTAATGTACACCAGCGGGCTCATAACAAATTCTGGACTTTACCATCCACTTTTAGGAATAATTAAGAATGAAATGGTCTTCTGATGAAAAACTAAGCCAGACTCGAAGAAAATATTAACCAAATATTTGCATTCGCTGCTGTGATTTTATTTTGAAAAGTGAGAAAAAAAAATATTCGACAACGAAGAATGTCGAAAAAGTATCCACAAAGGTGTTGTTTGTCAGATTCTCACGTAAATTCGTGTAAAAACACAAAGTGGTCGGAGATTCCGTTGTTCGAGAGTCAAAATCCGTTCGAATGAACGACAAAAAATGAAACATTGAAAAAAAACTTAAGCATTTTGGACCATTTATAAAAATGATCGTAGCGTTTTTTCTACTTGGAATTGGAACTCTGGACGGTGTGTCTGTTCGAGTCGTATTTAAATTTCCTTGAAAATAGTTTCGAGCGTCGTTTTTTTTTTCCATACATGTTCATACGCATACATATAGAGAAAAGATCTACCGCATACACGCGGTATAGTCCCTCCCGCATCGGTGTCATTTTTCTGTTTTTTTTTTCCTCCGCTCTTTCCATCTCTCTCTCTCTCTCTCTCTTTAACTCTCTCGTGCAACGAACCAACAAAGATAAATTCCAAAGCCCTAAAAATACAGTCTCCTGCAACGTTCTTATCTCAATATCCTGCTCTATCCCCCCTCGCTGCTCTCTCTCTCTCTCTCTCCCTCTGCTCCGTTTCTTTTTTGTGATTTTCCGTCTCTTTCCCTCTCGGAGCGACAACTCGACCGTGGCCAATACGCAGATGATGCACGCACTTGACATGCTCTGGCGTCCCTCTCTCTCTCCGTCCTTTTCCCGTGCATCACGCTACCGCAAACGCATACCATCAGGGGACCCAGGCAAACACGAGAGTGCATTATCTACGTCGTCACCAAAATCGAGAATTCGTTCGCCATACCTATTCTTATATCATTGCTTCTATGAGAAATAAAACAAAAGAATTTTGTTAAACTTTGGACGTATCTGTATTTCGAGCGATGTGAAGTGAAAAAAATATATAATTTTATTTTTTCATTGATTATATTTGCAATTGATTCGTTTGATGTAGTTTATCGGGCCATTCGTACGAAGAACCGGTGAAAAATAATGAGTCGAAGGGTACGAGAAAAGGAAGAGAGAAGGAATGAGACTCTCGAACGGACTGCCCTCGAGGACCTTCGGTCGAGCGGGTCGAGCGAGAGGAGAAGAACGCTGGAGTGGCCAGACACAACATCCGACGAGGCCAGACATCGGCTCATCGACGAAGAGCCGTGATCGTGGCGATCCCTACATAATACAATCTTTCTTTCAACTTCTCTTTTTATTCATCTTCAAAGAGAGAGAGAAAGATAAAATGGAGCACCGACGAGTAAGAGAGAAAGAGGAGGAGAAAAGTGAGAAAAAAAAAAAATAGTATCCGTCGCGATGCTGCTGAACAAAGATAGAGAAAGCCTCGAGGAAATATATCGTCCGAAAAAAAAATGTCGTCGATGCGGGCGTGTCCCGGCGAGCGTATATTAACGTCATTTTGTCTCTCCCCGGCTACGATCATCGTTGAAAAATCGCTTTATTCTCATAACACAATTATTCGAGTTAAGGTCAAGCTACACCGCGAAATTTTTCCTTTCTCCAGCGCATCACCGAAGCACAATAAATTTGCGCGAATGAACTTGAATTTTTGCTCATTCTCAAGGTCGTTTCTCACTCACGCGCATCCTCAATCACATATACGAGTACGAGGAACTTTTCGCAGCTGCAAGACGGCCGAATAATTCATCATTTTTACCGCGCGTTTTTCCGAGAGACAAAAATTCTTTCGACCAGTCGCCAGCAGTTACAATTACGGAGAAAGTGAAAACCGTGGGGAAAATAAAATTTACCGCGCGTCAGGGAATCGTTAATGAAATTCGGACGTCGTTGAATTTGTGCGAGTATGCCCGCGCGGCACAAACTTTTAGAATGCATGATTCATCGCGAGACAGGCCGACCGTTGAAATATTTTAAATGAAGGGTTGAAATCATGCCCGTTCGCATCGATTATAAGAGCGGCAACTGTCATCGCGCGCGATTATAGCCGCTAATTTTAACGTCAAATGGTAATCGAGTCTGCAGAGAAGGTTGTTCCCGAAAAGCAGTGCAATGAAAAATGTGCCGAAAGTATGAGGGTAAAAAAACGACGGGCGCGATCTATATCGATCATCTCGAGTGGGTCAAACGGTACATCGACAATGAAGTCGTTCCGGCGGAGAACGAGTCAGAGGAGGAGTGCTCGTAAGAGGAGAAAAATAACGGATAAAAAAAGAGAGGAAAAAAAATGATATATAGAACGGAGAGGCTTATCAGCGGACTCGACTTTATCATCTCGGTGGAGGCCAAGGCCTCGTTGACGTATATGATCGGGAGAGAGCGCGGTTGAGCGAGGCAAAGATTAAAAGTCGCATCAGAATTTGGTCGATCACATTTTTGTCGTTTTTTTTGTTTTTTTCTCTCGTTCGGGCTCACGCACAGTTTCGCTTTTATCCGAGACGTGAAATTGTTTAATTTTCTTTCTTCTTCTTTTTCGTTTATTCTCGCGTCCGCAGTGTCATCGACCGATCGTCCGCGAAAAAAACACTCGGTCAAACGGTTCATTATGTATAAATAAAATGTGGATAAACACATTGAAATCGTGATATCTCTCGGAAACCAGTAAAAACTGGCGGGTTATCCTTGAACGCGAGCACCGAAAAATAAAAAGAGAGCAGAGAAAAACAGAGACGCGATACGGATACGCGCTCCTCTTCTTATTCTTCTCTTTTTTTTTTTTTCTCCCTTTCTACCCTCCCTCTGCTTTCGACGATTTATCGGACCAAAATATTGGCGCCCGACGACGTTGCCAAAAGCCATTTTTTCCTCTCCTATTCGCGTGTGAATTCCACGCCGCGCGAACATTCGTAATCCTCTTCAAACTTTCCGGATCTACTTTTCCCTTCTTCCCCCCTTTTCATCTCTCCCAACGCCTCTCGTTATACATCGCGATAATGATAATTGTTGCAGAGCGCGGCCTTAGATTCAATTTTTCCATCTTCGATGACTATAGCGAGACGAGTGTTGATTTATAATCATTACTGCGGCCCGATTATTACTTTTTTTTTCCAAATCTTACCACGATACGTCCTCGATTTATCTCTCTCTCTCTCTCTCTCTGGTCTTGGATCATGAAACGAGTGAAACAATAAATATTTCGTTTGCGCGGTATCTGAAAAGTGAAACTAAAAATAAATTAAAACGGGATCTTTCCTCCGAGTTATATCGCTCGCAGAAGATCAGGTGCGATATATATATATATAGATTTCGAAGAATAAAGAAATGGGGGGAGATTTGAAAGTCGAGCGTCAAAAGATGAACTATAAAAAAATGAAGAAAAATAAAGAGGAGCGTCGTAAGGAGCTACAATTTCTAAATTTAAAACGAGACCGGCTATGACGTCACAGCGGATAGGTCTCGCGCGACCGTGACCATGAGAAACTCCGAAAGCTGTATATTTCCAAAACTCATATTGTACAAAATAGCGTGTAGCGCACGGATTGGATATGAGGCGCGCGAGCGGGGAGGAAGGGGGTACGAGACCGGGGCACAGAGGGTACCCGCTTATAAACGAGTCTGGAGGACAAACATTCTCTCAATTTCCGTCCGACCGGTTGCTGGCCAACCAATTCTACTCTCCTATCTATACTCGTGCCATAAGAATGACCCGCATTTATAAATTTCCTGAGGTAATAACGAAAAATATCAAAAATTTCTTAATTCGAAAGATCGAGAGAAAACAGTCACGAAGAGAATAATAATCCTCATTTATTTTCAATATTTTCTTTCTATTTCCAATTCAACGAATCAACCGATTGAATCGAGCAACTGATATATCATACGTTAAACTTGAAAATATTTCCTGATGATAAATTACGATCCGCTTTTCATAAATACATAATACATTGACGTACAAAATGGCGCTTTATACGTACTTTTTTGTTTTTTTTTTATTGCGATGATGCCATCATGACGACGTCTATCGATCGAGAAATTTGACACATTGATTCTTCGCGCGTTACGCAATCCTCTCTACCAGTTGATTCAATTATAAACTCAATCCTCCTCATGCGTAAATATATTAATACGATAATATCGCGCGCGCGCGCGCCTCTTTATGCCTCTCGTAGCCTCAAATAATGTTTTTTTCTCTTCTCCTTGTCTCTGTCCCTCGCGTGCGACTATCGTTAAAACAGAAGAATCGTGAGCAAAAAAAGAAGAAAAAAAAAACAAACGATTCATCGTTGCGCGAGGTCAAGATCGCTGCTGCCGCCTCGTCGACGACGAGCCTTTGCAAATACTGATGGACGAAACTTGGGTTAATGTTCGAAGCGGCGCGCTTCTCCGTAGTAAACTCTCGATCGAAATTCAACCATCAATATTTGCTATTCCCACCATTTATTATACAACCAAAAATTGAATCTCCAATGGGGAAACTCGGAAAGTGGGGTTGGTTGAGGTGAGAGCGAGTCGATGATCCATCAAGTTTTGAAATCTTTAACGGATATACGCGAATCGATAAGAGAAAAGATAGTCGATAATACGCGTATGCGACGAAGAATATTTTAATTAATATCGTGTATCGTTCTCGCGTCAATTGCGAGGTGCTTGTTGTATCGATCGTCGTGCGTCCTTGGAAGCGTTGCCATCGAAAAATGAATACGCGCGATCAAAGAGTTGAGAAAAACATTGGCGATTGGCCTTTTAAAAACAGAATATGATGACAAACGAATAAAATGAAAATTCGGTATAATCGAGGAGCCCGCGAGTATCGGCATCGAATTTAATGAAAAGAGGCATTTTTAAACGAGTTTTTCATTCGTCGACGCTCAATTCGCGCGAGAAAGAGCGAGGAGCGGGGACGTCTTATCGTTGACAGAAATACCGGACGTGTAAATACCAAACATACATCGAGCCGGACGAGGCCATCCATGCCGCGGCGTTAAATTGAAAAAAGAAACAAAAAATAAAAAATAATAATAACAAAAAAATGATTCCACGAAATACTTTGAGCACGGGATTGTCCTCGAGGCGGAGAGCGAGCGAGACTTTATTCTATACCGATATATTCTTGCTCCGTGCCAGTCTTTGATATCGAAAAGAGTGTGTATATATATATATATATAGTCACAGCCGGCAATCCACTGTGCCGTCTATGCGCTGCTCCAACTCCTGATGCATGGGAGGAATCGCACACGAAAAGATATTTTCACGATACGTCTAAAGGGAAAGTTAAGTATTTCCACCTCTGGTAATAATAATAATAATAATAATAATAATAATAATAATAATAATGAAACGGATGATAAATTGAAAATTCGATGTAAAAAATGAATAAATAAAAATTTCATGGCTTTTCGTTAAATAATCTCGATCAACCTAGACCTTTCTTACTTTCGATCGGCGTTCGCACGAATCGCCTACTTCTCGAAGAACGATCGAACGTTCGAACGTTGCGCTCAAACAACGCGAGTTTATAAACATAAGAGAGCGCTTATTGTGCAGTGAAAAATAACTCGATACAATTTCTAGTTTCGAAAGAATACACCGAGGTTTGGAATCGTTTACTTTTTTTCTGTGGCGAGTCGCTGGGCGATTGTTATTTCGTTGAGATTCATCGAAAATTTCTCAAACGTAATTCTCGAATTCGGTACGCTGAAATTGGTCGAAACGTTTTTAATCTGAGATCGCGCGCGTGAGAAATTTTGAAAATACGCGTTATTCCGTTTTCATGATAAAAGTAATAACAAAAATACGGATGCACGCTCGTGAATTTTGCTCGAACTAAAGAATTTCGTGCCAGGTAGTGATATAGCCATTCCGGCACGAAGATGATTCGGCTGAATAAAAATAAATATGAAAATCATAAACGAACGATAATACCTCGCACTTGACGCTCCTGAAATTAAATATACAAGGCGTAAATTTCGATGATGAATAAGTTTGAAAAAGTATAAATGGGTGAAAGGTGTTGATGGAGATGAAATTTCAAGTAAATTCAAAAAAAGAACTTTTGAAACGAGCTAGCACTCGCGCAAATGCATGCAGCAATGGGACGAGTTAATAAAAAAAAAAAAAAAAAATAGACTTACCGAGATCGGGAATGGAGCTAGTCGGTTCCTCGTGGTGACCTTTGCCTTCGCCAGAGGGCCTTGCCCTTGGTGGAGGAGGTGGGGGCGGGGGCCTCATGCTACTAGAGGTCGAACTGACGACTACCGAGGTCGGCGGTGCACTCGTTTGTTGCGCTGAATTTCCACCATTTGCCACCACGATCCCTGGCGAACTTCCCCCCCCACTTACGTTCGATCTCATTTGTGTCTGCTGGGGTGACATTAAGACGGTGTCACCGCGTCCACCTTGAGACGATGACGACGAGTGTTGTTGTTGCTGCTGCTGCTGAAGAACGGCCGAAGCTTGTTGCCCCGGTGGCCTCGGACACCAGCCATGCAAAACCCTTATGGCGCTTCTCACTTCCGCCTGCAACTCCGCCGCTCTATCTCTCGCCGCGTGAGCCACTTTTGCCGATTTCAAACCCGCTTCCCAGCGGGTCCCACCCTTTTATTTTTTATCACTCGATTAACCACCGAATTAAATCTCGCTGTCACGGTCTCGCGGCTTAATTATAACTCACTGCACATTATCATCAGTTTTCTTTCCGCACGTACTTACGAATCAATTGATAATCGACGATTATTTTATTATTTCATACAAATGATCACTTTTCCCGAGTGAAAATATCGGATTATCGCACTCTTTTCACAGCTAGTTCGGTATTCGTTCGACCAATGACGTTTTGAAAACAGAGCGTATAAAAAAAAAAATTTGAATCGCACGAAATTTTATAATCCTTTAATCGAAGTTTAACGCGAGTACTCTCTCGCCCTTATAGCAGAACGTCGATTAATGTCACTCGGCCAACAAACGTTCAACTCATAACTATTGCCAACACTGTGAAACAGAAATTTGTTCTTCTTTCCGATATCGTGCTCTCGTGCACGAGCCAAACTCGAATAATAATAATAATAATAAAAAAGAGTAGACGAGTAAAAAATTCGGTCAAGCGTGACTAACCAGCAGCCTTTCTGCCTTCATTTTTTTCATTTATCTCTCATCGACACGAGGTGTCAAAACGAGAGGCATCGTACAAAATATCGAGGTTCATTGTCGGTTCGTTCATCCGCGAGACGCATTTGCTCGACGATATGTACGCTCCAAGAGAGACACGGTTGACAAACGCCGCTCGCTCGCACTTGCGAACTAACAATAATCCTCCCGTTTACTCGCGTCGCGCACAATACGACTAATAAAAACAAAACAAAATCACGCGCCAACTCGCCGGGCGACTGAAACAACGTTTCACCGGATTCAGAGTGTTGTTGCCTGATCTCACCTTGAGTACAAAATTATGAAAATTCTATCGAATTCGAAGAAATATCGGCGTACAGTGTTTTTCTTTTTCAGTTTTTCAGTATTTGTTTCTCTCTCAACGATGTCAAATGTTTTTCACCGTTCGCCGGATCAATCGAAGATACGAAACGAGAAATTGTTTTCAACGGACGCAAACGGAAATGGCAGTGACACTTTTGCAATAATTTTTATTTTTACAATCTCTCGAGTTTTTAAATTCGTGATTACTTTTCAAGTGTATACTTGTCGATAAAAAAAGAAAAAATCAAAGCTCGACACAAGAAACGCGTGGTTGGTCTCCGCGAGAGATGATCCCGAGGGTAACGCACCGCGTGCGAGAGTAAAGCGTCGTTTGCAGTCGAACCGA
Source organism: Campoplex capitator (assembly GCA_037576405.1). Classification (NCBI taxonomy): domain Eukaryota; kingdom Metazoa; phylum Arthropoda; class Insecta; order Hymenoptera; family Ichneumonidae; genus Campoplex; species Campoplex capitator. Next base: position 15,199,721 of record JARBWI010000322.1, on the reverse strand, counting down.
AAACAACAGTCGGTTGCGCGCGGTCTCGCGCGCGCCTCGAGCCGGTCTTTCTCTCTCTCTCTCTCTCTCTTTCTCGCTCCAACTTGGTGGCGCTAGTGACGCCTCCCACCAAGTCTCTCCCACCCGGACTATCCCTCTCGCTCTCACCGACACCGACGATTCCGAGCGCGACCTTCCGTCCAGATACAGCAAAAAGAAAGAAAAAAAAAAATATATATATATATTAAATTTTTTCCCTTCCTGTTTCTACGATTCTACGCGCACGCACCGCTCTTCTCCGTTCGTTAAACCTCACCGGAATGAACCATCATTTATTCTCTCGGACACGTGATGAATCAATAGAAAAAAAAACAAAAATGTTGAAAATTTTTGTTCCTAGCAGATTTGTGATTAACATGAACACACCCGCAAGAAGAAGAAGAAGAAAAATAAAAACGAGATTGCGGAAAATTGAAGGGTCATACGGGACGACCATGCATTTCGTGATGGCGCTGCCGAGAGAATATGTAATTTATTGCGCGCGAGCGTGTCTTTCCGCAACGCGCATATTCGTTCTCGTTGTTACATATATACAAATACAAAAGTTTATTAAAACTGATCCATATTTCTTTAATCCTTTCGATGCGATGAAGAAAAAAGAAATAAAATGAGAGATAGATGGAATAGTAGACGCCGCCGCCGCGATGCTGATACGACTGACGTCGTTGCCGACGAAAGTGAGAGTAGCGTGAGAGTGTCGATTCTCGAATCGGCGATCGTCTTTCTCGCTCCGTGACCGCCGCGGCGCGGCGCCCTCCAATCTCGAATCCTTCGTGTGTACGTGTACGAAAGAGCACCACGCCGCAGTGGCAGCACCGGTGCATAAGCCAACTTCACCATGCCGGCTCGCCCGTCATTTCCCCCTCCTCCTCCCCCTCTCGCTCTTCCCCTCTTATGCTTTTTCACTTTGCTCTCCTTCCCGCGCTCCCTCGACCCTGTCCTTCGTATACGTTTTCAAGGTTTCTTCTATAACTATATCGTTCCTCGCGAGCCTCCCTTACCCAATTCTACGTACAGAGATGTATATTGTATAGGATACAGGAGCAGATACGACCGGTTGAGACAAAGAAAATTGTAAAATTCGTATCATTTCGAGTCATTCGTACATTTGACCCATAAAACTCCACTCCTCGCTCACTCGCATCTCTTCGATTATCCTGCTTTTATTTATGTATTTTCATTTTTTCATAAAACAATGAGAATGTTTACATTTTTTTCGTCGTGACATTTCTTCCGTGTCTTCCTGATGTCTATATATTCGAATAAAAAATAACAAATACGTTGATAAATCGTATTTCGCTCGGCAGCAGCAGAGCAAAAATAAGCAAAAATAAGTGATGTGCAAATATCGGCCACCATTAACACATATATATTTGTAAAATGTATACCGCCGATAAAGCACGTGCTCAGAATTCATGAAATTTTTCGAACGTATGTGTATGCGTTCGAAAATACGTATATGTATACGCATTAATTTACGAGAAAGCAATTTCGACGCAGACTCGGTTGGGAGTGCTCGCTAAAATGGTCGCGCGAGCGCGAGCGCGCGCATACCCGGAAACTTCGCTCGTCGTTTCCCCAATTCTCCAACGCAAGAAGCATGCTGCTCCACGCCACGCAGGATTAGTCACGAGAGCCATTACTCTTTCGCGAAAAAAAAAAACCAAATATACGTGTATCCGAATCTACGAGCAGGCGAGGAGGAGAAGGCTTCTTTCTCTGTGTCGAGTTTTTTTTTTTTTTTTTTTTTTTTTTTTTCCACAAATTCCTCGATAAATATTCTTTATGAATTTATTCTTGCAAAATCAGCAACGATATTCTTTTCTCATTATATTGATTATTGTTACGAGATACACCGCTTGAATTATTTCGAAGCTCGTAAAAAAAAAAAAGATTGATATCACGCATCGCGGCTATGGTGTGTTAATCATATCTGGGGATAATCTATTTCTCCTGGGAACAAAGCCACCGCCTGAAGAACAAGATTTATTTTTGGATCATCTCGCTCGTATTATACGACAAAACAAATAAATACCTGCTACAAATAACATTCGAGTGAAATATATACAATTGCTTTTTTTAAATTAAATACCAACTTTTCCGGTTGCACAGTGATTCAGCGATCGCGATCAAACATCGAACGCGGATCGAATCATTTCTGAATTTTGATGAAAATCATTCAAAATTTTCACGTTTTTCGGCAAAAACTCGCGTTATCAATTCGTACGCCTAAGATAATACGTGGTTTTTTATGGTTTTTCATTCAATTTGTTTGGACTTGTTTTTTTTTTTTTTTTTTTTTTTTTTTTCCACCGCATAAGGAAGGTCCGGCTCTCCGCAATGGCTTTCGATACATTAATTTTGAATTAATCGAGGTTTCTTTAGGAATTTGCCTTTTCCCGCGTAAAAACCATACTTTTTGGTATAAAAAATGAGTGGAATTGGGAGAATTATTGACAATTGATTGACAATTTAGCGAGACCCGTAACGCATTGCACAAAGGGGAAATGAGAACGCCCTGAACAAAGCTCCGTCCGAGCGAGCGCAAGGGCAAAGGGGCTAAAGTGTCGGGTGCGGGGATAAAGTCGAAGCCCACGAGAGCGCTACAGCGGTTGACCTAGGCCGCTAGGCCTCGTCGTGCATGGCTCATGTGTCGAGAAGCCTAACCGCCGGTGATTCCTATATCGGAATCCTCGCCAAGTGTACGACGGAAAACGTATCAAGATCGAGAATTATTACGAAGCTTGTGCTCGCTGTCGCCCTCTCGTTTTAAGACAACCTCGAACAATCAAAAATTTCTGTTTAGTTGGGACGTCAGCGGGAACAGAAAAACGTTTATTTCTTCATCGCGTTGATATCGATTTTTGTAAATATACCGAGAGTCGGTCAAGTCATTCCGCGATGATATTATAAAATGCATATATAGAAATATTGCGATCACAAAATAATATTGTATTCGAAAATAATATAAATAAAAGAATATTTGTCGATGGAAATAATAGTTCGATCGATGATTGTAAAAGGTTGTAAAGGGCCCGTGGTTAATGAGGCCCGTCCCTGGCGGGCGTGAGAGAGCGAAAAGATGAGAAAAGCGAGAGCGAACGAGCCAGGGCCGCCCAGGGGTGGTTAAATGCGCGATCGCGGGTGCGCGGAGAGCGAGTCGCGGGAGCACGCGCGCGCGCGCTATCACATGGCCTTGTCCTTGAACGAGGCTCGTGAACCCGCGACTGACGCTTTTATCGATCAGCCCCCGCATCCCGCTTCTTCGACGCACTCCATATATATATTTATACATTTTTCATACGTGTGTGTGTATACGTATAAGTAATATCACCTATCGCTATTGCGATTGCACTGCCGTACCAACGTGCCAGAACTTGATGGGCGCTTCGCGTCGAAACTGCACGCTATCAAAAGAGCGCGCGAGCGAGCGACGTTGAGAGAGAAAAAAAATCGTAGCAAGAGCGAAAGAGCGTTGCGCGAGACCGCGGCGGGAACGATGATGTACGAGAGAGCATGGCCTCACCCTTTTTATTCGATCCCAGCAGTAATAATTATTCGGACCCTCAACAAAATTATATATTTTCAATAGCGTTTTCATGAAAAGTATTCGCGAAATTATAGCAAGAATAAAAATAAAGTTTATCGAATTTAAGATTCGAATAATCAGCAAAGAGAGTTTCGACACAGACTATTTTATAAATATTCCCGCGTACGCGTATAGATCGTTTAAATTTTATCGTTAATCGTAGAGAATAAGAGAAACGAGCGCGCGGTCTCTTGATCTTTGCGTATTTTTCGAAAATTAGTCTGCATTTTATTTTTTTATTCTCATTGTGCGTTTAAATAAATTGAGGAGAAAAAGAGAATCGAAGCAACAGCTCGAGTAAAGTGGTGTGAAAAAACAAGTCGCGCGGACGAGAACAATCTGATTTGAGAAATGAAATTGGTTCGGATCTCGTACGCAAGGGCTGAAGAACAGAGAAGTAGAAAAAGAAAAAAATTGAACGGCCAAATAGCTCGTAAGGAGTAAGGAAAAAAATGCGGAGAAGGGGAGGATTAAGAACTCGAAGCATTATAAACCTTTTGAAGGCGCACACGCATTCGCTATAAACACAGACGTGAAAGGGTCCTCGGTGGCTAGACGCAAACGCACACATGTATGCAAGAGAGAGCGCACACACTCCGTTCGAGGTTCGAGGCGAGCGTTGTAGGTCAACCAGACGCTTTGACCGAGGTCAAGGTCTAGTCGAGAACTCGGAGTCTTCGTCGACAGCCTTGAATCCTTGTTACTCGCGTCAAGGTTCATCGGGTTACACGAATAAATGAATAAACAAACGAGCATCAAAAGAACACAGGATGTAGAAAAAAAAAAAAAAAAAACACGAAAAACAAACAAACGATAACGAGATGAGGGAATAATAAAGTAACAAAGAGAAGGTGCGCGCAATCATTATTTACATAATGCATAGAGCAGACACGATTGAATTGGATTTTATCACAAAACCATTTTTTTTTTTTTTTCCTTAATTTTCGTTTGTAAATGTTACGATTAGAAAGAACGATCGCACCGCATAAATCTAATTCTCCCTTTTCTCAAGAATCTCAAGGTCCAGAAAGACGAAATAAACCCGTTTGTTTATTTTATTCTTTGCTATATCGGCTGCTCGGTCTTTATTCGCCGCAGTCGTTGAATCAAATCGCGGAGAGTGGTGAATAATAAATTTTAATTACTCGGAGCGTACGAACGGGTCTCGTGCGTGAGGCGTTCACACGCGATGCAACCTTCGTAGTCTCGTTCGCTCCAAACCGGCTGGAATATTGGGAATTACGCGCGGCCTGCATCCCTCCCTCCGATTCTTATTTTTTCCATGGATTTCGCTACACGTAGGTACTACTCGTGCGTGGATCTCGTCCTCATGCTGAATCTAGATGAACTTGAATCATCGAAACCGGTCTAGCGCGGCGTGTGCGCTTCGATGAAAATGGCTGATTGTGAGTGGGGAGGGGAAAGGTGTACGGGGCGGCGGCGGCGGCGGCGTCGTCGTCGTCGTCGTCGTCGTCGTTTCGAAGCAGGCTCCTTGCCTGCGACCGATGCTCTCATGTCAGCCATATATAGAGCACACAGATTGCCCAAGCAGCAGCTCCCGACTCTGTTGTATATATTGCTCGATGCGATTCTCGTTGTATTAGGTCGGGAACTGAGACTCGTTTGTGTATAGGCACGGATCGTCGGTTAGAAGAGCGATTAGGGTGGTACGGGGACACCTTTACTACGGCGGTCCGGCTGCTCGCGACTCGAATGCACCCATCAAAATTTATTCGCTTATTTATACACGGGGTACACGTATGTATATATACGAAACGTTCTACGAGTGCAATAAATAAATATCAACCCGGTCGCGACATGCAGCCGGACTGAGATACAAATATTTTTTTTTTATATGTATATCGTACACTATTTATTTAGGTATACGAGTCGGAGATGATTGATTACTTGGCAAAAATAACGGACTCGAGATAAAAATATAAGAATAAAAGAATAATCCGGAAATATGCGGTCATTAATAAGGATAACTGGATGAAGACGCACCGAACGAATCTACGAGAGATAAATTTTCAGCCTCATTCTCGAAACATCATTAATCTTTCTACGCTACGCACGCTCCTAAACAAACATACGTCCGACTCTGTCCGACAACAAACAAAATCTTTGTTGGTCTTTGAAATTTATTTTTATCCAATTATAATTCGCAATGTCGCGTGGCAAATTTATATAACCTCTGTGAAATTTCCGACATTCCGTTCGTTAAAAGAGATAATAAAACGAGAGAGGGAAAGAGCGCGAGAGAGATTTTGTGGTGCAGCAGCGAGCTGCTGCAGCACTCGCCAGGACGAAGAAGGTGGGACTGGTTCAAGTTCACGTGCAGCAGCTACCTCTTTCTCTGCTTGCTCCCTTATTATAGCCACATGCGCCTCCAAGAGACTCGAGCAGGAGTCCAAGGCCGCCGGTGAAAGCCTTCCTTGTTCGCTCTTGCGGCGAGCTCTGCACAACTATTTATAGTATATATATACCTATCTACTACATTTTAAGGATAGTGCGATTTATGCGCGCGTACACAGATTTTTCTCGGACCGACCGAAACTTATCAATGAAATTCTTCCGCGATAACGCCGCTAATCAACCTATAGGTATAACTTTTCGGGTTTAATACTAAAAATTAAATCTTCCGCGTTAATTTTTTTTTCAAAGATTTTTCAATCCCCGGCATGTTGGTGCGGCGGATGTCGGCAAATTGACAAAAAGAATTTTCATGATTTATGCATTTTCACCAACTCGAACAACGTCTATATATACAGTCAAGGTGATTTTACCAAGTGGACCGATTGTGAAAGTTTGTGCGACGGCTAATTAGCCATCGAGACTCGTAATTAGATCAACCCACTGACAGAGAACAGCAAAATCGTGACGCGTTCACGAGTGACAGTGAAATTGACCAACTTCGCTTTCGAAATAATATATCAAAGCAAATTTCTCATTCGCGTGTTTTTTTTTTTTCATCTTTTTCAAGTTTCGAACGATTCAAAAGTTCAGCCGCGACTCAAAAAATCAGCTACAATCGCAAAGAAAATTGATAAATAAACATTTGTAGAGTCCTAAATGCTGATGGGTCAATTGCCACATCGCTTGCGTATACCTACAGAAAAAATTGTGGTAAACAAAAGTGCTGAAAGAATTTACTCTTCTTGGTCAAGTTCGTCGACCATTTTCAAGGCCGCGAAGCAGCCTCAATTTCGGAGTTGTGCACTTTTGTTTGTTCATCTCTTTCGGTCTCATAATATTCTTTCAAGTAAAGAAGAAGTAAATAAGCAATGATAAGTTGGTAATGCGAGATTGCGTGCTCGTCGCGCATAATTACAATGGGTTTTGTATATAAATATTATAATATACAGCAAGAGGAATAGGGAAGGAACGAAAGCGAGAGGATCGTGGAGCCGAGAGAGTTTTAGAAACCGGACCGCGAGTTAACGATGCGCTCTGGTCAACGAAACGTGAAAACTCCCTGCTGCTGGGAGAAGAGCGAAAACTCAACCCGAGAAAAATGATGAAGAAAGCGAAATCTCGCACGGATGTGCGTTTTTTTATTTTGCTACACAAACGCAAATACTTTCCAACTGTTATACATATATATCTCCCGCTTCGAAAATCTTTAATGCTCGATAATTATCGTACTACATCTCGCAACAATAAGGGGAAATGCTAGATTCTCAACGAAAGTCGTCTTTGAGAAATGAGAAATCGCATCGTCGTTGGATAAAGTTTGATGATGGACGTTTATCGATTACGAGACGACATGCGCCGTGCCACGATTAACTAAATTTTATTATTTGTTCGTTACAGATTCAAAGTTTTCAATTTTCCGAGGCAACATTAATTGCACAACGCTAATTGCGTTGATGCGGTACTCGCGAAAGAGGTAAAAGAGAATATTGATAGTAGATGCGACACACGTGAATGAGCGTCGTCTCAAAGTCCGAATCGTCGCGACCAAGCAGGTTGGCCCAAGCACGTTCGGTAAAGGTGTAATGTAGGTAAAGGTGTCACGACCCAGATCGACGAATTCACAGAGGTTGCCGAGAGCGCGTTCGCGTTCACTTTCTCTGGACATCGCGAGAGCCCCGCGAGAGGCCCCGCGTTTGTTGTTTTCCCTCTGAAATCAAAAGTGAAATTTCTCTGCTCCGTCGTTTACTACGAAGATGTGCATACAACGCGTATCGAAACGCATTTAATAAATGCCCGTGCATCCAAAAGAGAAGCTTTAGAAAAACTAGATATACGGAAAAATAATCATCGTAGGAAAAAAAAATAGAAAAAATCAATATGCCAAGATCCAAGAGGCCGAAATATTATCCGAACCTGCGAACATAAAACGTTTGAATTCTAATATATCCTTTGAGGCCTCACGAAGAAGCCTCAAAAATTCTGAGACCCTCCCGCTCTCGAGTGGTCGGAGGAACGAGAGTGCAAGTTGTGGTCGAGGAACGGAGCGAGAGATTCGCGCGCTTTCACCTTGGCTATCTATCGAGACACGCAAACGAAAGCGAGAGTCCCGCCGGGCTCTCTCTATGTACGACTTTTAATATCGAACACTCTGGCCCATCGGACCCAAATTTTACTCCGCTTTACATTTTTTTTTCCTCTCCTCTTCTCTTCTCTTCTCTTCGCCTTCTTTTCCTCAACATTTTGCCGTTTTTTTTTACTCTCCCTTTTCATATTTCTTTTTTTTCTTTCGTCTCAGCTTCGAATAGTATACTATGCGCGCCATTGAACTAGTGACCTTCATACGGAAACCGGTCTTTGTTTGAGGCCCTTCGGCGGTGAACGCGTTTCCTATAATATATATACATATAGATGCACGTACACCCTCCTCCTCCTCCTCCTCCTCCGGAATACAGTCATGCTCATTTAAAAACTCCGGATGACTGATTCCGTGCAGCCGAACCGAGAATTACAACAAATTTTATAAGCTGTCAAACGAAGCTCAGCAACATCGTCGTCGTACAGGAGAAAAATAAAATACGAACGAGATTTTTTGAGAGGCCCAATTTTTTTCTCAGAACAAAGAGCTTTGTGCGAAAAAGCGTTTAATATACTTTTAAACAAATCCTCTGGCAATCGGTCGGTTCTCATCCGATCGAAGCACGATCGAGTTCATTCCGAACCGACTAACTTTCCTGTCACGATGCTGGTTATTTCGGAATTTCAAAAGCGGCATCGCAAAGGCAAACGAAAAATGAAGTATTGTATTTCAAGTGAGCGTGACTGTACAGCCACGGCCTCAAAGGCCCATAGGGCCAGTCTAGACATTCACCACCAGACTTCCTTCATTTTTATTTCTCGACCTTTCGCACTCGTCTACATTTTTGTTCCCTCTCTATTATTCCCTTTTCACGTTTGACCCTTTTTTTCATTGCTCCGAGACGAGAAAAAAAAATCATATTTTGGCTCCCAATTCTGCATGATGGGAATCGAGTATTTCCTCTGAGAAAAAAAAAAAACAGATGATGCAAGAATATTTTTTCCTCAATTTGAATAAACGAAGATTTTGAGAATATCGATTCGATTCGATTCGCTCTGGTCGTTGCAATTAATTCGTTTCGTCATTTTTTGTTTTGCGATTCACGTGACAATCCCAAGTGAACAAAGTTCGTCTTGGTGCGTTGTTGATTTTTGTCGGACGGGGAATTAATTAAGAAAAAAATGGCGTATCACCGAGATAAGGTGGTGCAGCGCAATGCAAAGCTTCGAGACGACTGGCGATGACCGATAAACTCGCTGCAAGGTTGTTTCTCGATTCAACAAACCAATCCACCGTCGGACTCGCTAATTCTCAATGAAGTATGGGAGGAGTGAGGGGGAACGTTAAGACGACCGAGGTTTATGAAAATGTTATGCTTCGGAGCTCGCGTGCTTTCGCAAATACAACGTATTGCAACGATACCGATAACATTCTCGTTTGCCGCAAGAATTCATTTTGATATGCGTATAGGCTGATCGCGGTGAGTTGGCATATGATTTATTGCATTTTTTTCTTTTTTGACAAGAGTCGTTCGTTAATTTTTTGATAAATTAATAATGCATAAGCGACATTTTTCGTGTTTGCTAGTGAGCTTACGCGATACTTGCACACCGGACGAAATAAATCGTTGACATTAGGATAAACGTGCGAGTGATTATGATCACGATGATTCGCTAGAGTCACGAATTAATCCGAGTACAATATCACGTCGGGCAGTCTCGTTTCGTAACGAAATATGTTTGATAGTTTTATTCGAGGATGCCCGATGATGAATGCGAGTCGCGTGATATTATAGCAACGAAATTGAGCTCGACCGACTATTCATTGAAAGAATAAAAAAAATTATTATTCATTCTCGCACCTGTTGAACGTCCTTGAATCGTTAAAAACGGATCAGAGTGAGGCTGGTCAAGGTACCACGAAAAGTCTAGCGCTACACGCTCAAAGTCGTAATGAAACGGCGGAAAAAAAAAAGAAACAAGAAAAAAAATCCATGAACGAGAAACTGCACTCCGTTATGCCCGCAATTAAGCCATGACCTGTCGCAATTAAGATATCGCACGCGCTTTGCTATCTAAAACAGAAAATATTCATGGTAACATCGCGCGGTCTTCGTCTCCCTCTTTTTTTCCACTTGAAAGATGTGCGAAAGAGTGCGAAAAATTATCGTATTCCTTTTTTTTCTCCGCTATACAAGGCACAAGAGCCAACGGACATCATTTTTTCATCCAATACATAAATTCAAGTATCGAGTATAAAGTCATTTTTTAATTTTGGATCGTTGAAAAGTGTAAAATTTTATTTTAAATCCATCATTGGAACGATGAAATATATTTGAAGTATATTTAAAAAAAAGTAATACCGTTGTTATCTCCGACTAATTTTTTATTTTTAGCGATTCCAGTTATCGCGTTGAGATGCCGATTGCAGCCCGTTATGAATGTTAAAATATCTTTGTATCATAATGTTTTTTTATTCATCTTTGGCAGAGTGTGGTAAAAAAAAATGTGCCGCGTAATCGCATCGTATCGCGGGTGATAATTTCGAGGATTATTTGTCGTAACAACATTGAGAAAGTGCATGCAGGGCCGATCGGAAGATGTCAACTAAGATATTACGTATCTATACGGACATCGCGATGAATTTCGCGACGCGTAATTATTCCATTGAACAAATAATCATTTTATTCATATATTATTTTTTCTCATTCGAATCCGCTTTTTTTTTTTTTTTGCAGAGAGACTCGATTTCGGTGACGTATTAGAAAAAAAAAGACTTCCTCCATTGTTTCCCCGTAATTATTTACAAATGATTCAATCGCGATTCGACGTAATTGTTATTGATGAGCATGACCTTACGAAAAAAATAGCCTCAAAGCAGATTCATCGATTCGAGGAAAAAAGTCCACCGTCGACCAACAAATTGATATGCGTTATCAGCTCTTGCTGAGCTTGACATTGAACCCCTTATCGGCCGATTATTTGGCACACTGAACAAAGCGCAACGGAATAAAAAAAAATAATTAAGAGAATATGCACGTCCGATTTTTTGATAGCCGCAAGCTCACACATTTTTTTCACCAAGATATACATGATTTGCAATACCTTGTTACACACGAAATGACAGATTTTTATTCCACGGATGACACACACGACCGAAATAGTTTTTCAATAAATTTTCAACGTTACATGTACTTTGTTTAAAACGATATTATATATACTTTCCATTTTTGTTATCTCTGCAACGACGAGAATCGCAAAGAGGGTTGCGCTTTTATCGGTGACATTGAATTTGGATTCGACTATCGCAGGCGGCGACTTTAATCTCATTTTTTTTTTTTTCTTTCAATTTAAATGCACAGTCGTCGTTGATTCTGTATCCGTAATCTTTGTATAGAAACGCGCGCTCGAAAACAAATTTACGCGCGCAAACATCGTGAAAAGGTTGAGTAACCCAAAAGTGATGAAAATCAATTAATTTTTTTATTATACATTACACAAGTCCAACAGGATAAAATATTGGTAATCGTGAATACTTGTGAGTTTGAATAAATCATTTTCATTGAATGATTTTGTTTCTTTTTTTTTTTTTTCATTTCGCTCCACCGAAAGAACGAAAAGGATGTTTGGAACGAGCGAGAAAAAGCTTTTCGAAACTTTTCCACTGCGGGACACAGCTGGAAAAATGTTAAATCGAGTCACCCGAGGCTCCGGATGCGCGGGGGGGGTGCTCGTGACGAAAACGTTAATGAAACAAACGGAGAGCAAGCCGTGACCCTGCGGTAGGTCGAGGTCCCAAAAATAGAATTTAGCCCCGAGCGGGTCCAAACCGAGGTGCGATCTTCTCTATGACATCACTATAAATGTCTGCCTCGACATGCCTATATATGTATATGTATATACATTAACCAAAATGGGATGACTATTCATTATTCTCCCCTACGCGATGAAAAAAAAAAAAGAGCATTCGCTCTTCGTCTCTCTTTCTCGCGCGTTGGTAACGATTCGAGTCTCGTATATTTTCCGGGGCAAGATGTGAATCATCGAGGGGAATCGAGCCATTAAAATCGGATCGATATTACGTGCGTGTTCAATGTTACACGTAAGACTCTTTTTCAAGGTAAATATTCTCTACCCGCCTCGCAAAGATGCCAAATAAAAAAGATTGAGAAAAAAGCACTCTGCCTTCATTTATCCACCTACTTTTCCGTTCGAGTTACGAAATAATATGAAATAACAATAATATACCGTTTGTGCTATCGGAAACAGTATCGATCGCGATTGGATGTCTGTTTTTTTTCTTTATTTCAATCAAATATCAAAAAATGGAGCTCGTACAGATTTTTTTCGACCAAAAGTAATCATGATACATAATTAAAAATTGACGCGTGAAAAAAATATCCGGTTGATTGAATTCCAAATGTGATGGGAGATTTCGCAAGAAAAAAAAACCTAACCGAGCTCGACGCTGTCGTAATTACAAATAAATATTGTATTCCACTCGGTTCATGTTTGCCAGCTAGACTTTTGTCCCTTTGCTATCGTCGCGTATCGTTCAAGAGTAAAAAGAAAGGAGAAAAAAAAAAAGTTGCTGCACGAGCCCCCTGCGAATGATGGGGTTGGCTTATCGGTGCACACACGAAACGAATGTCCTCTGCATACAAAGTGCATCGTACGCAACTCCCCTCGAGAAGACTGTAATATCGATTAATTTTACGAGGAAAGGTCGTTGAGTTTATTTTTGTACGTATACTACGTTCCCTGTACGCCCTTTTTTCATTTCATATACTTGGACGGAAAGTCATTTTTAACTACCGCGTATATACAGGCACTTTCGATCCGAATTTGTCGTTCAACATTACGAAATATTTTGGTACATTCAACGGCCGATAATAAAATTATTGCTCGGAAAATTAATTTCTCGGTTTTTCTCGCGATCAATCGAATTTACTGCTTCAACAAAATTTCTTCGCGTACAACTTGACATTTTAATAAAAATTTGAAAACTGCCCGATTTGAGAATGAATAAGTTTCAGAGCCTGACATGCAGCCTGACAATTCGAGTTAGAATTGACCATAGATGAGCGCGTAATTTGTGGACAGCATGCAAGCGAGATGTTGAGAATAGGTAAGGAGACCAATTTACGTCTGCTCGTGCTGGGCAAACATACACGATGTTTCGCTCACAATTGCACGAGTTTGGCTGCATATTTTCTGTTTTTTTTTTTTTTTTTCTTCCAACGAAACTAACACGACAAGCCATAGTTTCGTAGGTCGGACAAAAGGGACGCGAGAGTTGTAAATATTTAACGTTGAGGGAGGTCCGCGCTTACATTAGCTAGACCGAGTGAAGTTGAATGGAGTTTTTATATCGCGGGGACAACCCGATATCATCGAGGTCCCTGCAATTATGCGAGACGAATATACTATAAGATTATGATGAAAAAATGTTTTTTTCTTATAAAAATAATTCTTCCGCTCTCGATTACTCAATGTGAGAAGAATCTTTTTAAATGCCATCGATAAAAATTTTCAATAAAAAAATCAGCGAAAACTGACCCATCGCAACAAAGTAATACAAACTTGCCGCGTCATTGCGACATTGGAAAGATATGTTTAGCCGCGCGTTGGATCGATGCGAGTCAAATTCTTGTCTTGAGTTATCTCTTATTCTCATTTATAGACACAACTTTATTTATAGAAAATAAATATAACGTGCGTCGGTAACAAGATCGCGAGCTCTCGAAAAAGAAATAGCTGCGAGGAACGAGGGTGTCTTATTCCGTTTTCCTCGTATAATGCAGCTAGAGTGAAAATTTTGAATAAAAAGTTTTCAAATAACAAAATCATCGTTCACTATGATCGTTGAAATACCAATTAATTATGAAGTTACAGAAAAATGACTAATCGAGCTTACAAAATGACGATAACGTATCCGCATTGATCTTTTATTAACGAGAGTATATACTTGGAAAGAAAAAAATGTCTCAATCATTGCGCGGATCTCTTTCATCATCGATTTCAAGTTCGAATCTGTCTCATTGTTGAAATACGATGACATATAAATTCTTTCGACGATGAGTGTACGGTAACGGAGCGACGTCGTCGTAGCTAGACAAAGAAGCCATTCGACGAATCGCTATTTTTGCTTCGAGACTCCCTCGTTTACAGCCCCCACCCTGACGTTTTCTCTCTTTGCCCCTTCACCGGGCGACTCATGCACCCTCTTTCTGTCTCATGTCTGGCGGATGAGTGAGATTATAGCGGAGCATTATACATAGATGGAAGAAAAGAATGAGCCCGCGGAATGAGAGAAGCGCGTCTAGCCTTGGGTGGGCGCGCGCGCGGGGGTTGCTATGGTGATATATAGATTTGCGCGCGCCCCCGACCCTGTCCTGTCGTCGCCGACGACATACCCCCACCAGCCTTCAATTCCACTCTCCTATTCCCCCACTCTGACTTTGGTGCCTCCTCTTCTTTCTCTTTCGCTCTCGCGATGCTCTACGAGTAAGAGCGTGACCCCGACCTTTCAGGTGGATGACCTCCACTGCACCGGAGGGGTTGCGCGCGCAAATCTCTCCCTTTCTCCCTTTCTCTCGTTCTTTCGCCGCGCGGCGCGGCGCTAGTAGAGCTAGAAGCTCCAACATATATACGCAGAGACGCGAGACGCCACGTTCTCCGCTCCACCCTGCTTCCGAAGCACCCTCTCGTCCGGACGACGTCGAGAACAAGCGGTCACCGCACCAAGAGGCCACCTTGCCACCCCATATGTATATATGCGGTATACGGGGGATGCAAAAGTCTCGCCGGGACGACGAAGCAGCTACCTACAACCGGAATCGATTCCCGGATAAACAGATTCTTTTTTTTTTTTTTTTCTTTTCTTTCTCTTCCGCATTTATTTCCCTTACGCGATACAGACACATCGGGGTTACCCCGAATCGCGTCTCCCCAGCAACGATTCCCTCCTTTAATTCTTCTTTTTTCGGCTACGCGGCAACAAATCTTTTTATCTTTTTTCATCCGTGCGCGAACTTTTCGTGCCTATTTCGCGCATCTACAATATTGCAGGGCCGAAACTCGAAAACGAGTCTTTTATACACTTTCGGACCGTTGAAATTTTTTTCTTCAAATTTTTAATCAATATACTCGCCTCGACTAATCCTTTTTTTACAACTCATGTTTCTTGTGAGCGCTTTTTTCACCGTGTACGGAACAATATATTTTATTGCAAATTTACAAGTTTTCAAGAAACAAAAGAATATGTATAGATGTATTCGTGTATGAAGTGAACGAGTGAAAACATGGAGTCTAGGAAACTTGCACCATGACCCGATTATCCGCGCATAGGCGTCGATAAACTTTCAGCCATGGCTCGTTGAGAATGGCTGCTGCAGGAAGGATCTACGCCAATGCATCCAGACATGGGGAGCTCACCCCTTTCCTGTCTACACCCACACATCGAGACAGCGTTGTACGAATAAAGCCGACACAGGCTTTACACACGGATGAGAACGCGACGAGTACTCGTAGCCGACATATAACACTTAAACTCTATACATATATGATTTGCCTCTACCCTAGTCTGGATCCAAAGTCCAAGTCCGCACTCCAGCCTCAACTTTCGTTGCTACTGAAGAGAGAAGAGAGAGGCACGGAGACGCGCCTAAATGTGTACGGAAGAGAGAAAGAAAAACAGGGACGCGGAAGAGGGTGCAAAAGAGAAAGACCAAAATCGGGCGAAAGCGTATGGGGAAGAGAGAAAAAGAAATGCACGAAAGTGTGTTCGAAAGAGAAGAAAAGTGAGGATGATGGGCAAAGAGTATGCGAGAGAGAGAGAGAGAGAGAGAGAGAGAGAGAAAGAAATCGAGGGAATACTTTGTCGAGCACGCTTTAGAGTACGTCGCGGGGGTGGACGATTTCTCCGCTACTTCATATCCCCCATCAACCCTTACCAGACGCCTCGTTCCCTCTGTAGCTCTCTCAAAGCACAGCAACCCAGCACCACCGTCGAACAGTCTGCCGACGCGGCGTATTATTGCCGGGTCCACAAATTCCTATACACATTGACTTCCTCGCAGACACCCCAACAAGCCTGCGACTCACACTTGAGCGTAGAGAGATATATTCGCCGATCAATTGAAAATAATATAAAATTCTCGTTTATTTTTCCTTCACACTTTTTTCTTTGCTTCAACATTTTTATTATCCGGATTATCGAATGGTAAAAAATCACATTCGTAAATATTGGCGAACACAAAAATTATTATTCACTGAATTTTTTTGAATTTCCTACTGAATCAACTACCGTATAATTACTTTGATTTAAAAAATGTTCATTTTACACAACGTTGCTGGTTTTATTTTTATTTTTTTTATTTTTCATCAGCCAACCCTTACGCGTTGCGCGTTGCGCGTAAGGGTTACAAAGTTGAAGGGAGAGGCGCGACGATGCAGGAGAACGCGGTGTTAACGCTTGGTGCCCTTTTGTACTCCTATGGGAAACGACGCACGATGTAACGTAAATTTGCACTCACGCAACCGGGAAAACGCTCCTGTGAAAAACTGTACAAGCGGAATCGCAAAAGCTCGACGACACGGTGATCGCTCAGGAATAATTTATTCCCAACAGGCCAGAGACCCTTTATCGTCTAGTCATGAAGCACCGACTCTCTTTTTCCTTCCTTTCCCTCCAAACATATTCTCTTTACGAAATAACTGACCAGCATACACCGACGGACAAGCCTAATGCAATTCCGGTAAAAAAAAAAAAAAACTGTCACAAAATCTACCAAAAAAGAGCATCAACGTACACGTATCTGTATTTAGAAACGACTGATGAGTCTTGATACAGTATATACGAATAGAGCATAACGATATATATGATATATGCACTGGGGAAAAACGAATAAGGGGTGAAAAAGAACCGAGATCTCCTCTCGGAGAGTCTGAAGTGTGCAATTAGTGCGTCTCGCGCAGATTTTGCTTGTTCCCTTGTTTCGGAGTGCACACGATAATATGAGCTGTCCCTTGAAATTATTAGCAAAAAAATAAAAACGTGATTGACGCGAATCTTATTTGCGTAATACCATTTTCGAATCAAGATTCGTGCTTTTTGGGCAAGAGTCGATCGTCGATGGATGTGATATACCTAACTTTTTGTGAAATAAATATATGCATAATAAGCCGATGACTGTATCGAGTTGTGCGACAAAGCCAGGCAACCAACTGCGTCGCGTGCAACCGGTAATCTAACCTCCGATACACCCCTCTCTCGTATAGCTCCCCGTTAACATGCGAACAAAATCATCGTTTCCTCGTGTTCTTCGTGTTCAGGATTTGAAATACATGTTCCGTATACCCTCAAACTATGCGTTTGAAACATGCACGAGTGAACGGTAGAGTTTGGGCCAGTCGAATCAGCCGCGAATATCGCATGAAATTTTTAAAATTACCAAGTTTCCTTCATTCACCATAGTACCAATTTTCATGCACGCACCTTTAGCCCGCGTTCCATACGTTTGACCGATTGCATTTCGATAATTAAGCGTATATGATACAGAATAATCATAAAAATGAGATAATTGAAACGAATGCAATCACTGCTCACAACGGAGGAGTGATTATTGATGGATGAAAAGAGATCATCATCATTATTTATTGATTCTTTACTAAATTTTGGGAGTTTTTTGTTTTTTCATGACCATGATAGGAGAAATGAGGCAAGATCTCGGGAGAATATTGTTTACTCCAAACAACGCGACGTCTAGACAGCTTGGTGGCTTTTGTGCAGACAATCTCCTTCCCTCTCGCCCTCTCTTCCTCTGTGTCTCGTTCGCGACCCTCGCGACTTCGAGACCCGCAGACTTTTTACTCCTCTTTGGCTCATGCCTTAATCCATGCACTCTTCCTTCTCTCTCTCTCTCTCTCTCTCTCTCTCTCTCTTGTTTCGCTCACCCCCGACGTCCATTTTCTCCATTCAAATACTCTCCCTCTTTTTTTGGTCGCTTCTTCTCTTTATTTCCCTTCTTCTACTGCTCGACATTGCGACTGTATCCTATCCGAAGCTGCTACAAAGTGAAAAAAATGTAACTGTGAATTCCCAGCCTTTGACGCCTTTTTCCAGGGTATCTGCAATCGAGCTCTTCCAACGCATTGTCGAGTCTCACATCAAAGTCCAACATATTTCTCTTACGAATCGCAGCTTTGTCGGACCAGATCTCCGAGTCTCTCTATGCGGCTCCCAAGCTGCGAGCTATAAAAAAGAATATAATCTCTCTTGTCTTTTTCGAGAGTAAAAAAAGGACAAATAATGATTAAAAATATAAAAATTACATTTTATCGTGATGTAACGTGTAACTACAAATACCATTTCCTTTCGACAAATTTCGCGTTATCGTTGGTTTCAAGCTGTTTCGTTTTCTCGACACGTGTTCAACCTCGCCGTATTTGTTCTCATGAGCTCTGACACGCGAGTTGGCCGAATTTCGACAAATTTATCCTCGCTTAAATTCATGACGCGTTGACTCGTGTTTGTTTCGCGTAGTTCGCAACACGATCGGGGTTTTCGATCGAGATATTTATCAGCCGGATTTGACCGCTGGTTCGGTGTACGCACGAATCATGCAAAAATTTGGACTCGAGGGTTGTTCAAATTTAGACATAAAAATAAATTTAAAAAAAGTATACAGGAATCCTGGGAGCTTGCATCAAGACGTGAGAAAGCCTCGGCGCGCATAACGGTGATTAATTAATGAGGGCTTTTGGTGTTCTCGGGCAAGTCTCTTTTCCCCTCGAGGGGGTAAATAATCCTAGTTCGCGTGGGCCGACGCGGTCGGTGATGGGGAATACGGTGGTGTCGGCGACGCCGACGGCGGCGAGCATCGATCGCAGTCGTTGCACACACCAGGAAAGGGTCGTCGTCCGCCATTCTCCTACCTTCGCTTCCTCACTCTTTGTTCGCCTCTTTCTCGCACTCGGGGCGTTGTACCCTTCTGCAGCAATACCTCATCCTCCCTCGCTCGAGTCCGCGTGAACGACTCGGGGGATGAGTCGACGCGGTTTTTTTCTTACACCTATACGCACCAGCCAAGTCTCACGTTCCACTTTTACAAACAAATATATACGCGTATTTGAATGTACGGATGTCTACGCCAAGGGGGTGAAACATCTCCGGATAAAACGCTCGTTCGTCCGCTCATCATCATTTCCCTCGACATCTCTCAGCGCCCTTCCTCTCAAATGAAATATAAATGACTTTATAACTTCCTCCTCCTCCTCCCCCCCCCCCCCCCCCTCCGTCCATTTCTATCTCTCATATCCTACTCTTAAACAACGATCACCGAATTATCAATATCCCAGTACATTCGACCGTTATCGCTGATCGTTACGATCTTTCAATAATAATTGAAAAAAAAAAAAAACAAAAATTCAATCATACATTGACGCTGTGATTCCCATTTGTTTATTATTTCCTGCTTGCTTGTTTATACATGGAATGAGGGTGAAAGTCCCAAGAGAGTTTGAGGAGAATTTAAACTATATTGAAGTTTATGGAACGGCGGGAGGGATGAAGCGAACGCGAGGAAACTAGTGCTATCAGGTAGTAGTGCGACGTCAGGGGTGAGTTTTCGTCGTTCCAGTGGCTGGTGCGCGCGTGTAGCTCGAGAGAGCGAAAGTTCGCCCCAGTGCCTCCATCCTGTCTGCACTGTGCTGCACCGGTGCACGTTTCTACCCTCCTATCCCCCTCCTTCTCCTCCTCTCCAGATCTCTCCATCTCTTCGCCTCGCTCTCTTTCTTCCCTCTTGCCTCTTTACCCCATTGCTCTATCCACGTTCTCCCGGTCGACCGTTATATGTGGGTGCAACCCCCCTCCCCCCTCCCTCCCCTTCGAACAAGACCAACGTACTCGCAAAACTGCAGACCTTCGTGTGCGCCAACCTTCGGCAACGTTGCACGAAACCTTTTATAAACCGGCGAACATCGGCCCTTGTTCGTTGTTTCAACGAACTCATAAAAATATGCCTCATTTTATGTAAAAGTATCAACAAAATTTTTCCAATCCTCAAACTTTATCCAACGTGGAAAAAAAATGTTCCAACTTTCGTAACTAACTAAAATTTTGTAGAAAAAAGTTGGCACTTCAATTCCAGCCAGATATGAATATAATTTTAAAAAATTGCTCAGCTTTCATACTCCCATCCGTTTTCAACCATAACAAAAAAAAAAGTATAACAATCATTCGAAATGGAAGCGATGGGAAAAAATATCATAGGAATAAACGTTAAAATGACTCCAATGAATAAATATTCTGCTGCGTCTGATCCACACAGATATTTCTACTGTGCGATCGACAGACACGGATACGTTGCAATGTTATCAGTGCATGAGTGTGGTTTCTACTCGATGGTGAGAGAACAGCTCCGAGCTTTCTCCCATTCTGCACACCACACTCCTCAATGTCGTCTTTCCTCGTTTTTTCCCTCTCTGGCTCCTCGCCCTCTGGAAATAAGGGATGGCAGAAAATGTGGGCTCCGGTAGGATGCACCCTTTCCCTCGTGTCTGGTTGCCCTTCCTTCCTTCCTTCCTGACTGTCGCGTTGCTACCAGCAGAGAGCTCCGACCTTGGTCTGTGTGTGCCAAAGTACGTCCATACATCTGAATATATTCTCGTTTCTGATAGACAGAGAGGCGCAGCCAGTTAAAATTTACCCTAGAAATGTGGAACATTGAGTCCTCTCGATTTCAAATATTCTCTACCAGCAAAGTTTGTATCTTTACGTAACGTATATATTTGTATCCATGTTGCGTTATCCATGTTACGCGCGTATATGGATATATGCCAATATCTATATGTATTAAAGTTCACTCGAAGAGCCTGCTGCACCATCTCTACCTACATATATAGCGTATATACTGCGTTGGATGTGGGAGTGGAGTACCAACATGAACACCATGAACGGGAACTGCGGCAACGACGGCCGCGGTGGCGACGAAGCCGTTGTTGCTGGTGTAGTAGCGTCGACGAGCGTCGGCGCTCTCGAGCTCTCTGAATCAATACCGGCAGACATCCTAACTCACTGGAGGTCAATGCCTCGTTCCCGCAGGCCCGACGACCTCAACCTCCTCTACCTTCCACCCTACATGCTCTTACCAACCTACACAAATGCACGCGCTCGCGCATACATAACAGCCTCACGTGCTATTCCTATGGCCTGCATTTGTGTATATATGCCCGTGTATGGGTGCAACCCGACTACCCAGATCCACAGAATCCGAAGCAGCAGCAGCAGACGTCGAAGCGACCGAGCGAGACTTAGGGGCGCGCAGCCAAAGGGATGAAGTACTCCGAGGGAGAGAGAGTTGATACAGAGATAAACCAAGATATACGATGCGATTCCGAGTGAAAGAGAATGTTCCGGAGTGCGAGAGGGAAAAAAGAGAAAGACAAGTTTTGGCGAAGAGAAAATCGTCTCGAGAAATCTTGCTTCGTGTCATCCTTGCGGCTCCTCCCCCGTTCCCTGCTCGCTCCATTTCATTCTTCTTCGGATTTATCAGAAACTCGGACTTTTTTTTATATCCAATGCACAAAATGATAATAATAATATCGATATCGATCCCGACATTCAAACTTTATTCGGTTGCTCATCGAAAATCGTGGTTCGAAATTATTTGAAAGCTCGATATTTTATTTGTGTACCATTGATGAAGAATTTACGTGATCCAATTATTTTCTCACCCTTGAAAAGCCATACCGGTATATGGAATAAATGAAATTATAATTACGAGTTTGTAAATCCGGTTAAATATAAGGAGGGCGACAATGAGAAAATGACGCGATTGCAGCTCGCCAGCATGCAGACAAGACTCGTATCCATTCGCGGGCAACGGGATACGTGAAATGCGTCGTGTCTCAAGGGGCTCTTCGTGCGACACGCCCTTAAAAAAACGAGAAAAAAAAGGACGCAGGCATGGGGAGAAAGATGAACGACAGGGTGGCTGCTGTGTCAAAACATTGGTTGTTTCACGTTTTTTCTATATACGCGCATGCACGTTCAACGTTGAGAGTTGCGAATGCATCATCATCATGTACCAGCAGGAACAACTATAACGGAACAGAGGGACGAGGGGGCAAAAGACAAAAAAAGGTTTTTAGCGATGCGCGCCCAGATCGGACTGAGTGCAATATTTCGCAATATGCATTCTGTCCCACCAATACCACCCTTTACCCTCGTTTCTACTACTCGCACGCGTGTATGTGTATAAAAATCGTCTAGCAATGGTAACCAAGAGCCAGAAGGATCCAACGAAATGGAAGACAAAGACATTGACATTCGAAAGCATGGCATGGAAGAGCAGCAGTGGTATCAGCATTTTTTTTTTCTTTTTCTTCCCGTCTTTCACCCTCTTTTCTTCTCTTACTCTCCTTTTTTTCTTTCTCCGCGTTTCTCTTCCGTCCCCTGCTCATTTTCACCCCGCGCCCCCTCCCCCCGCCCCGAACCCTCGAGCAGAACTCTCTTTTAAACCCTCCCCCCAGACTTTTACTCTATGAGGCCAGACGAAAACCACCCTTACTCCGGCGCTTTCTTCAACACTCCGCCATCATACAGAACAAAATGCACCTCGCCGTGTTAACGTTTCGCGAAACCACGAACGGGCGCTCGAAGAAGCCCTAAAAGAGGAGAATACGCTCAACCCCTCCTGGGGCCGTCCCAATCTTGGTATTAGCGATGCCCCATAGTCACCCATCTTTCGTCCCTCTTTCGAGACGTCTGAGAAACGTCTGAAAAACACCCGAACCAGGAAGCCTGCCGATGCGGTCTCATCGAAAATTGCTTTCAACCTTGTTGAAAGCAATCCTCTCCGTCTCGCATCCTTTTTTAACGTATTTTTGTTCAA
This sequence comes from Campoplex capitator, assembly GCA_037576405.1. NCBI lineage: Eukaryota > Metazoa > Arthropoda > Insecta > Hymenoptera > Ichneumonidae > Campoplex > Campoplex capitator. The sequence goes on along the minus strand of JARBWI010000322.1, from coordinate 15,176,705 downwards.
CGATCCTCTCTCTAATGTGAGAGAGGATCGCTAGCGAAAAGCTTCTCTCTAATGTTGGCTTTCATGCGTATGCATATAAAGATGTCCGCCAGAAGAGAATCGATGCGGATTGCTGATACTCGACCTTTTGTCTTTTTTTTCTTAGAGGTATCAAGATCGCGATATGCTTCACCAGGAGTTGAATGGACTTCGATCTATTTGAATTGTTTGAGCTAGACTTGAAAAAAGAGAAAAAAACAAACAAAAAAAACAGTCGACCGTATCCGATCAAGAGAATCAGGACGTAAAATTAGAAGGATCGTTCAACCCTGTGCTTAGACTTTTGATGCTGAGCCAAGAAAGAACACACAAATTAATCCTCTACAAAGACACGTGTCGCTCTCTTATTTTTACCTTACAAAATTTCTTTGCAGAGTTTTATCGATCTGCAATGTCCACTTTCTTACTCGATACAATTGAGCTCATGTCAGATTCAACAGCGTGAGAAAAATATTAAAGATTTCCGTGATATCTGTTCTAGCTCTTGGAAGCGACTAAGTGCTGGAAAATGAAAATATTTAGTAGAATATCGTGGTAAATATGCATCAGCCAAGAGATACTATATATGCGAAGCGAGGGGTTGCTGCTCGGTGAAACAAAGTGTGGGTGGTTGGCGTCGTCGACCGAGGGGAAAAGATAGACAGTGCACTTTCTCGCTATTCCATATCGTGTACACGCTCGACGTTCCACCCACGCGTCACCCCTAGCACTATCGCGTGTCTACTCAACGATATATGTTGTTCATATACTATGTGTGTGTGTGCTTGATCCTCTATTCTGCTCGACGTGGCAGTGGTGGGCAACCTCTGTGATGTTGAGAGAGTCAAGTTCACCCACAGCAGCAGACGATCGAGACGGCGACAACCCCGATGCAGAGTTTCTCATTTTGAATTGATGGCCTGATCTATCGATGGAATGGAATCGATCAATATTCAATAATATTATTTAAATTGATGATGCGAGATATTTGCGAATTCGTGGAAAGCGTGGAAAGCGAATTAAGGGGGAATTTTGGAATTGGGTCGTAATGCGTGTGTCTGTGTCTTGAAAAATTCAAGGGTAGAAGCAACGATTGGGTCACAATCGGTGAATAAATCGTACTTTTATCATCTACAATTTACTTTTACTGGTCCTATTAAATCTTCTTTTCTCTCATCCTTTAACCAGTTTAGGAGGTTGAAACTGTGTCTGATACGGGACATTAAATTTCTCGCAGACGTTCTTTGTTCACCGAGCCCCGAGGAGGGCGGCACCCTCGATCAACATCCGGACGACCCCATACACACACACATATATATGTATATATATATATATATATATATCTATACATTAATTCATAGCGATGCGTCGGGACAGAGATGGGAGCATTAGCCTTATTATCCGACCCCACTTTTCGTTACCGCTCGATCGATAAAATAATGCAGCCCATGGTCAGGTCGACGGACTTTACGGCGTTAACAAAACCCGACAATCGTATTCATCGATGAGCCTTTCAATCACGACAATGACATCGATATCGTTGCATTTTTATAGCTCAAACGGAAACGAGGCAATGAGAAGGGAAAATTAATTTTTTCCATGAAAAGTTTATCAAATTCCGATCCGAACAAATGTTTTATAATATTTTTCTGATGGAAATATTCATTGAATAAACGTTAGACACTCGAAAACTCGAGGGCTAGAAAAACATTTGCCGAGAAATTTGATACGCTGCACCGTACGTTTGAGCGAGAATAAGAAAAAAACTTTCGAAACTCTCGTTCTCTCAGCGAATAAGAAAAAAAGCTCATAAAAAGAGAATTGAACTCGAACGACGAATTTCGCGAGCCTGCTGGCACGTTTTTTTTTTTCGTAATTCCAAACGTTACGGGATTCCCAGATTCAATGTCGCCATCCTGATTCACAGCACGCTGGATCGACGACTTCCACTCTCCGAATATGTCAGTTCAAGGTTAACTATTTTTGTCCCGGGCATGAAGCGGTCCCTCGTTTTTCCACACGAAAAAAAAAAAACGATTTGAGAGAATTTTCTATTTTATTTGGCTTTGGATCGGGCTCACAATTGCGTTCAAATCTTTTGGAACCATTTTTTTTAATTTCTAATATTTCCGACCGATTTCGTTCGCTCAATATTTATTATCGTCGCCGCGGTGAGGACAATTCATAACCGCGCGCGCGCGCGCGCGCGCGCCCGTATGTTAATAACGAGAGTAAGATATTTTGGAGTGAATTACAGATAGCTCGAATTCGTTGGAGCGAAAGTTAATGGGGAACAAGTCCCAAGGGACGGCGCAAGAAAGGACAAGAATAGAGGCCAGGACGTTGTCGCTCGTCGGAGCTCTTGCGCGTTCATCAGTTCAAGGTTGAGGGCGCGAAATTCCCCCGTTTGTGTAGAAAAGCTATCACGGCACGCGTCTCTCACGACCAAAATACATCCCTCTCGTCCCGATATATAAATACGCGTTCCAAAATCCCAACGAGCATGAGGATAGAGCGAAGGGAAAGAAAAATACTCAAGGTGAAGAGGATTTGTCGTAAATGTACGAGAAATTCGGTGCAAATTCCGAGTGACCTTGCTTCGATTTTTTATTCTCGAATCTCAAGGGAGTAAGAAAACTAACCCCACTATTCGAGTCATTTCGAGGTCTTTGTCGTAGCCGAAAAAAAAAAACTTTGCGTTTACATTATCTCATGAAAGATAATAGTATTTCAATTATTTACACAATATCATGCTGTATTTAAAAAAAGAAAACGTGGCATTATATATTTGAAAAAATTAGAAAATATATTGTATACGCATTTTGCTACAACTTTCATACTGCAGGTTATGCAGGTAGAGAAAAAGTTATGCAACAATACTTTCAGAATCATTCGATTATACACTCATTACGGGGTTTTCGAATGCATTATCATCGAAAACAAAAATGCAACAAAAACCATGCGAGTGCCGTATGCATTGTTTCACATTGTCCGAGACATTGTATATATAATTTAACAAGGGCATTATATATTTGCACGACGTGACAATGCGATAAGGTTATCTCGCGATAGATGCATTGACCTTTTTACAATGGGAACAAACGTCGGACATTGAACGGGGTGAGAGTCAGGAAGGGGCTAATGGTCCGTGTCGATGACACTGGTGCTCCATAAAGATATACTCGATCCCATAGAAGCGTAAGTGGAGGGAAGTCATATTGCTTGCTCTACGAGACTTTTTCTCAGGCTTTTGTCTTCTTCTCCCGTGCGCTTGCTTATTCGTCGAGGAGGCATTGAACTCGTTCTATGACCGAGCGGGACAACATTCTCTCAACTATTCACTCACCTTATTCCTGCACACATGTCCATAACAATGCAATTACATCATTTATTTTTATGCTACAAACGATATTTTTCTAATAACATATATATACAAAGTGAATGAGAAAAAAGATAGTATAATAGTCCCGCTTAATTAATAAACGACAAACATTTGAGACGCTTCGATCAATTCTATCTTGTCGCTTGAATAACATCGTCGACGCTTGAGCGACAAAGGTGTCTGCGCGTAGGATTGTAAACCTATATACATTTTTATTATCGCGTATTTAAGAATGAGGCCATAGAATTATTTCATTTTCATGCATTTAAATTAATAATAATATGAACAGTATTATTCGGAGTTTGACATTACTCGTGGCGAACGAAGAAACTCTGAATCTCTCGATACCTCGAACCAATGCGAGCAGGGATAATAGCTTAGCGAAAACGGAAAAATACAGCCGCATCTGCAAAGTGGATTATGCGTGTGGATTATTAAGTAATAAGGTAATTAAATATTGTGAAGAAGAAAGGGGCCGGAGGGGGTGGGGGGGACGTCTGAACGGAGAGGGAATTCAAATCGAGAAGGTACAATGCACTTCGGTGCAGTCGGGTCAAGGCCGTATCCCCTCACGATGAACGTATACGTTGCGCATTCTCTCTCTCTCCCTCTTTCTCTTGGCTGAGTCATTCGCTGCAGCGGCGGTGCAACGCGAGAATCGTCGATGCACCCACGGGTGCAAGAGAGCTGCTCGAGCCAAGTGCATCGAACTCGTCAACAACGCGCGATGACCGTTGCAGCTGCGAGCAAGCGGGCTGGATCGCGACTGCATTTGATTCGCTTGCGATGCATTGCAAACTCTTTTGCTCTCTCCCTCTCTTTGCAAGAGCGCGCTCTCGCAAAGTTTCTCGGCTCGTCTCGTCATAGGTCGGCTCTTTTCGAGGCTCGTGCATTCCGCGTGCATCAACCTACTGCGACCGCCCTCGAGAAAATGCAACCGAGAGTGCAATGCCCAAAGCAACCAGTCCAACATATCCGTGGGATGCATAAAAAGGACGAGAGAGAGGGAAGATGCATCGAGGTTCAAACAATTGCATCGTTGGTTCACCGCTCTCCCAGCAATCTCCTCCTCCTACTGACATTCTGACATTGACCATTCGCGCCTGCTGTACTCTAATTTTTTTCGTTCTATATTTGAACTCTTCTCTCCGTACTGCGAATGCGATATGCGCGAGCAGCGATTTTCTTGTAATTTAAAAAAATTTAATTTATCTCGTATATATCCGTTAATCGAAAGGACCGATTCGATCATTTTTTCACAAACTCCATTTTATTACTTTATTTTGTCCGCGAACAGGAAAAATTGAATTTTTTCAACTGAATTTTTCCCCAAACTTCTCAAGCATTGAACTGGCTCTATATACTGTTTTCGAATCTCAACCCTCCTATATTTCTTTATTTTTTCCCTATACTCGATACTGGCGTATATAAACGTGATGTTAATATTTTTATTGGTGTTTTAGAGCGAAGCGACGGGGCGTAATGCATTTTGTATGTTGAGAAACGCTGAAGGGCCGACGCACCGATCCAGGGTTAACGCACTTCTCGACGCTCCCAGAGTTCCATCGCACACAACCAAAGGGCCAACTGCATGATGAGCTCAGAATGCTGCAACTTTATATAACTTATACGCGCGCCCAGTGCCGTGCATACACGCAAAGATCTGAACGCTTTGAAAATTGAAAATTCTATTTAAGAGAATTTTTTTTAACATTTATAACATGACAAAATTTTTAATTGGTCGCATCAACTGAAATACTCGATGAATTGGGATTCTTGAATGAAGCAGGTTCTCGTCAAATTTCATAGTTTTCAGTCGTTGAATTTTTATTTATTTATTTATTTTTTTTTTCAATTCTATCCACACTCAACGCTGTATGGATAAAATAGTTTCGCTTTGAATATCTTGTACGCGCATGAGAAGGGCGACGATCTGAAAAGAGGTACGTGCACTCAAACTGAATGTCGAGAATGAGAGCCACGCCAGTTGCAAATACACGCGTTGCAAGCTCACACGCATGACACCAAACGATTACACACGCCCGTACTTACCCGATGAACGAGAAAGAAAGAAAGAAAGAGAAAGGGAGTGGGAGAAAGATAAAAAGAGCGAAAGAGAGAACGCTGCATGGTATTTACGAGCTCTCGCCAATAGAATGGCATACCGGACTGCAATCTCGAACACTATGGTGCGAGCCAATATGTACAGACGCGGCAAAACACACACAAGATTAGAGCATAGCGGGTGCAACAGTGCAACCGATGCACTCATCGCGCGTATACAGCTACATCCACGCGAAACTTTACCCGCTCGTTTTTTCTTTCCATATATTAATACAAAAAATTTATGGAATCTTTCGATTCGCCCAAAATTAAGAATATAACGAGATAATGATATAATTTTTTTATGATTCGACACGGATTATGAATGATGCTGTATTTGCTCATCGATGCAAGGGTAGTATATGTATATATTTATATCCGGTCGAAGCAGATCACTGTCCCCGTCCAAGGCCACGGGAATACCGCCCCACTGAACCAATTGTGCCACTTTTATGCCCGTCGGCATCATTTTTTCACACTTTTATTACTCGTAAAATGTGTTATCCGCGTCGTCACGTCATGACCGTGACGTGTTTTTGCCAAATAAAAATATTACGATGCGTATCCACGTATGAATATATCTATCTATATATTCACGTATATTCACTTATTGAGATTGCAGACCACGGCAATTCTCTGATAGAGCTCCTTAATAATAATCGTCGAAATTTCATTTTCTCCAGCAACGGTGGATAATGAAAAATAATTTAAAAAAATAGTCATTCACAATTTCCCCGAGTGCATTTGTAAATAAAACGATTCTACTCATTAGAGACGACAGCTGTCAATAATTTGTTAAGAAAGTGAAAGAAAAATAGAAAAAATGGAAGGGATGAGGCTGAATAATTTTTTTTTACACTAAACCGTTGAGAATATCTGTTGAAGAGAGGCCATTTGCGAACCCCGGGAAATGCGTTCGGAATTGGGAACCCCCAGACGGGAGGGGATTGACCCAGACACCCCCTCCAGCGCAGACAACTTCGCTCCCGCCATACTCGCTCCTCTCTCTCTCTTCTTCGTGGATTTTGAGAACCTCATCCGTCCGAGGGGGATGTCGGTACACGGAGACGAGGAGAGCAGGGAGAAAAGGACAAGAGGAAAAGCAATGAAGGAATGAGGGTTAACCTCTCATGAAGCTTGAAACAGTACTCACGATTCGCCGATTCGAATATCTGATACGACTCGTCCTCGAATGATTCGCAAATGCAGTTTCTTCCATTTCATGTTTAATCTCTGATTATACAAGACGTATTTTTTTCCTTTATCAGAATAAGGGAGCAGATAGGATTTGAAGGGATTCTGAATCCTGGTAAGCCAAAATCCAGCATTCCCGACAGACAGACGGACTACGAGCACGAAAGGGGGTGACCCAGACGCCCCCTCCACCATCATGTTTTTAAGCTTCACTCTCTGTCCCTTTTTTTCACTCTCTTGCTCTCGGATTCTCGATTGTACCATTCGCACCATGGATAACAATTGCACGGAGGGAGCAATATACGTTGTTGTACGTAAGCGCCCAAACACACCGTTCTATGAATCGCAGAGAGGCTCAACGACATTTCTCTCCAACAGAGTCCTGTATGAGATTCGAGACTTTTTCATTCTAAGCTTTTAATATACACACAGCACTTGTGGAACTGGTACAGGAGCGGCGAGCAAAGCTGTAGTAGTTACTGTTTAATAACGCAGACACAGGGTCATTGTTACGACAATGCCAATATATGTATATACCATTCTTTTCCTCTCTTTCTCTCCGTTGATGAACATACATGCGTCTGTTCCCCGATTCCGATTTATCGATCCATTCCATAGAATTCAGAGGCTTCAAAAACTTTTTTTCTTCTTATTCCGCCTTTCCGTGGATAGAAAATTCATGCTAATTGGATTACAATTTATTTTTTTCAAAATGCACTGTCTACAGTCTAGAATAGTCGAGGAATTCATTCATATATTCTTTCAAATAGTATTCATGTTTGGATCGAAAAAGACTGAACAAGAGAAAACCCCATACAACCTGATTTCGCTATCCCGATATTGTCCCAATAGCCGATTGTCAAATGCCATTTTTATTTTTTTTTTATTTTTCCAAAAAACTGATAAAACAATGTAGAAAGTCATTTTTTATATGCCGTGCCATTTCAATTTATCCAAAAAAATACAGCACTCTGAGTTTTCCCGGTTTTCGAAAATCCAAACATAAAAGTGCAAAGCAGTATGCACAACCAAACGCCATTTTGAAACAATTCTGTTAACAACAGCCTTACAAAGTTTCGTTTTACATTTGAATCAACAATTCCGACCATTTTTGTCAACTGCCTATGCAAAATTTTGTAAAAGTGCGTCGATTTTTAATGATTTTCTTTTTTATTTCTTTTTATTTTTATTTTAAAAATGATGCATGAAAACCCTGTAAAACCACTCTTTTGAGCAACTGTGTTATTTCAATTTTGAAGAAACTGGTGAGTAAAAAAAATATCACTGCCGAATTCATCGAATTTTATGTATGAATAATATTTTTTAGGTATGCGAACGTTTCATTAAGCAGCATCTTGTACAGATTGGGGTTATCGAGGGTATTATACACCGCAACAACAAAAAAAAGCTTAGGCTTATAGGCGAAAACAAAGAAGGGAGCAGAAAAGAGGAAAATGGTGGAAAAACAAAAGAGAGAGAGAACTGTAAAAAACGTAGAGCGAGGACGATAGATTGGGAAAGGGTGGCTTTATGCTCGTCGAGCATCATGGGAAAGAATATAATCGTGGTAGGGGAAGGATCGGAGGAGAGACGAGCTCGCGACAAGGGTAGCGAGAGGGCGGTCGTGCGGTGTAGCTGACCCGACGACCGCTGTAACCTTGCCTCTCATCGTAAAACCTGAATACATATATGTATACAAATATATACATAAAGTACCATGATATTGAAACGATCTGCCAGAATTATCTTGAGTTTTGCACCCTCGTGACGGCAAATATATATGCGAGCGTACGGGAGAGGGGAAGGATGCTCTTAACCATCGACAACTACGTATTAAAAGCGATGGGCTGAAGGAATTCTCATCCTCAGATTCTTGCAAACTTTCTTATCGCGGCAAGGCAAAAAAATCTCCGCGGTCTTCGGAGAGATTGTATTAAAAAAAAAAAGAGCATCATAAACACGTCTACGGAGGTTGAACTCGATTCGAAGCTCGCTATCGAATGCTAATTATCGGAAAAGCTTTTTTTTTTTACTGTTCTCTTTACTCTCCCGATCTGTTCTCGAGATTTATCTTGTTAGATGTATATTTTCATTTGGTCGTGCGTCTTTCGCTTCGATACTTTATCTCGGGGTGAATACGTGACCAGACGCTGCGTAGGGTGGCTCGCGATATGTACACTGCATCCACGCATATATACCGGCTGTCCCGGAAGTCATTCGAAACCTTTTCAAAAATACACATGAGCAAAATTGCGAGGAGACGCGATTTACTAAACTCTATCCTTTCCCGCAATTGCCGTTTATTAAATATTAGTAGACACTCTTTAAAATATCAATGCGACACGTACTTGGGTGAATTTCCCATGAAAATTAAGACTTTTTCGTCTCGAAACGAAAAATAGCAAACGAGACAACGCGTATACGCGACTATCCTGCTGCGATTTGTGCAACTTCTCACCCCAACCCTCGTGCCGACGCTGATGCAGGTTGTTTAAAATAGAGGCGTGTGAGCTAGCTCCGCGATCGCATATAGATGTATAAACTGTTCTATACGCGTGTGCATGCATATAATACATCGAACAAGACAAGGTCACCCTAACGTCTGGGTCAAGAGCCTCCGTTGAACAAAGGCCTATCGAGACGATGCCTTGACGATCGAGGGGTGAGAAATGCCCCGCAACCTTTGCAATTCTTTCGATTCATCCGTGTCTCTCAAGACAAATAACAAAAATATATTTTTCTTTCGCCAATTTTATAGTTTCTTTCTATTTCATTTACATCTTTGATTGATGAGTAAACGGATTGCGAATGAGTCGATTTCTCATTTGGGACTAATCATTTACCGATCTACCAAGATTATTGAAAAAAAAAGAAAAAAGAAAACAAAATTTCGTGTATTCTTCTCTTTTTTCGAGTTCCTTCAGAGCGCTTTCACCCCTTAAATCTCCTCTCAATGAACACGCGCAACCCCGCAAAGTTGCGAAAATACGAAACACCGAAAAAGTTTAACGACCCTTTCTTCGGGTGTTCATTCGAGGGTGCGAAACTCCGGAGCTTAAATCTCATGCTAATGTATATGATAATTTATGTAATTTCTCGTTTCTAATGGGGCCAAAAAAAAGGTACATTAACAGCGATGTTAAACTTGATTTTCATATAAATCAAAAGATTTTTCTTCGAATCAGGAGGTATAAAAACGAGAGATACGTGAGCAATGAACCTTCGCTATGAACGAACATTTTTTTCTTGTATTTGCTATATATTCGAATGTATTACGAAGCAATCACGAAAACATGACATTTTGTTTTTGGAACGAGTGAAATTTTTTTACTATCGAATAAATAGGTAAAAATGATTCGTGCGCTTCTATGATTTCGAGTTCCAACAACCCCATCTGAAGGTAAATCCCTGAATCACACCAACGAATGTCGTTTTCGAGTAAAAATGAAGAACGTCAATAGGTTTTATCATCCGAGTATAATTTCTACCCTGCCGATTACCGGTGATAATACCGTTCGTCGGTAAGAAGAAAAATTTGCTTTTCATTCCGTGTTGTTGAGCCTCCAAAAATATAGGAAATCTGTCGGTTCCGAGACAGCTTATCTTTTGGAAGAATCAGGAGGGGATTATTATTTTCTATTACGTACGCGTAATAATAACACGTTTTGAATGCCGATTTAATATTTATTTAATGAATTTTTTATATTGAAAACATTTCGTTAGATTCGGCAACAGCTCTACGTATTGAATGGCGTGTTTGTTTTCGAGGTTATAGCGACACTGCTGTCAGCTGTTCGTTCTTCGCGTGCCTATAATCGTTCATGCAGTTTCTTGAAAAAAAAAAAAAAAAAACTTAACATTATTTTATGGATTGATAAGTTTTTCTTTGCATAACGAAGAATAATATGATTCGTTTTCTTCATACGATATATTTTTTAAGCGTGTATTTGTGCAGCGACGCTCTCAATTCCATTCAAAGCGCACGCCATTCAATATTCATGCGATGTTGCCGCACCTTGCTTGTACGTTCGGTCGAAGCAGGGGGCAAAACTCATCATTTTCGATAATAAACGTGTGAATAATTAATGAACGATGTAGACGAATCATTTAATTATTGGAGACCCAGGTATTCGATAGAAAGCATAGCTATTCTATTTTTTGAATAACTACGAATTCCCGTAAATTTTCCAACTCCAACATTTTCGCCAACCTCTAGCATTAATAATGCTCATGGTTGAGAAGAATACTGGGGGGTCTAAAATCGAGCGTGCTGGTCGCAGCCGTGGTCGTCTCCGTGCTTAGTCGCTGTTCTTTCGAACTTCGGAGCCGCTTGTTTTCGAAAATAGTCTATTATTTACCATGTTTTCCTCCTCGTCGTTCTCTGTATCTCCATTTTTCTCATCATAAAAAATGAATTGCATAATGATTTGTTTTTCACTTTTGTATACGAATGTCACGTTTGCTAGTATTCTTAACCGTGGCTGTTACCGACGGAGCTGCACGAAAGTAGTCTCTAAATTTTATTTCTGAACCACGGTCGTACATACAGGTCTGGAAACGACAGTAGCATTGCATAGGCAGCATGTGGGCCTCTTAATGTCCAAGCTTTTTTTTCTCACCGCTGCCACGGCCGTAATGTTCTCTCTTCACGTGTTCTCGATATTTATTTCGTCAAAAATTATATGGACGTGAACTTGGCCGCCCCACATGAACTTTTCAAAAGTTTTCTCATTTTAATCGTTTGTGTGTCGTTTGTAGAGTATTGTGAGAACAAAATAAACGCTTGTGAGATGAGTTTATCGCGAAAAAATAAAAAATAAAAATTTGCGTCAAGTTAGCCCGCTCATTCTACTTTTTTAAACCAAATGAGTCTAATTGTACGTAAATCAATGCGAAATCTTTTGTAGAACATGAATATTACAATAAAAATGTTTGTAAGACGCATATTTTTATGAAAAAGCAAAAACAAAATTCGCACAAGTTTTTCCGAACCATGGTAGTCAGGGAAACTGGTGTGTACCATACGGGTCAACTAATTAGAAATGAATGAATTTTTAAGATTTTGAAATGCCAAAAACGTTAAGACTGTTTCATAAATACGAAATTATATGGATGGTCTGTTGAACTGCTTCAGATTTTACCACTGCTGGTCTATGCCTAAATTTTATTTTATGAAAAGATTATATAAGAATATTTTGGAATGTTAAAATGGAAAAATTCTACCGACCAAAAAAAATACAGTATTCATTCGCCCTCATTTCATCAATCAATCCACGGTCAGTAAGAGAAAAAACGTTTTATCCTTCAAAGATTAACGATTGAAATGGAAATCGAATTCTTTCAAAAATAATAGTTAAAATCAAAGAAAGCCCAACAGTTTGATGCTGAAAATTGCTATGCACAGAAATGAAACCAATAAAAATGATGGAATTATGTACTCACTCGTCGATGTCTTGTTCCCCTCCTCAATAATGAACCTACCTTTGGCAGAACCGAAAAGTCCGCAATTCCGAAATAGTCCGCACAGTTAATATCCACTTCCGTTGCAGGACACTCATTGCAGTTGATTAATTTCCACTCAATTTTTCCCAGATCCTGCATGATTTTGAATTCAGACGAGCAGCAGCAGCAGCAGCAGCGTCGTTTTTCCAACGTTGAAAACGATAGTTCATCGTAATTCAAAATTCAAATCCACTGATTCACAATTCACAACACACATTTCATTTTTTATACTTTGGAGATAGTAATCGAATGACGAAGATGTCAAGATTTTTGTTTATTTTCGCGTCAACGAACTCTTGCACGAAATAAAAAAATCCATTCAATGTTTCTTTGTTCCGTTGACTCGAAAAATCTTTTTCTCTTCTGTCAATAAATGATCTTTTAGCAATTGAATAAGGTTGACGACGAGTGACAGAAAGTGTGTAATGGCAACTGGTGCCACAGTTTCGTGGAAAATCGTGCGTGCTCACGTGGGTGCACGCGTGCACGGGCGCTAGCGTTCTATTGTACTCTAGCAATTGCGATAGTAAAAACTATTCGCAATGCTGTACAATAGCTGCGGTTATACAAGCCTTGCGTGCATTGCGTTGCGTTGCACCGTTTGCAGCATCCGGGTTATATGCATGGACCTTGCCTGCGCGACTTCGATATGCGATACAGAAACTGTATCGCGTTCGGAAACAGCAAACTACAGAGTAGATTTATAGCTTTCGTTCCGTTATTCTTGCCGACAATCCCATGGCTTTACGGCCTGCGTGCATTTGGTGCTTTGCGTTGCGTTGCGCGACTCGCATGTATGGTTGCATCTTAGCTCCGCTTGCGAACACGCGTGCGTGCGAGCATACACACGATTTTCGAAACTGTAACACAACCGTCACTAGACTGTCTGTCACTCAAAGCCATTACTCATGATCTCACATTAATCGTGATTCGCTCAAATATTCAAAATAATTCATCCTATAATTTAGCACGAAAAATAATATCGTGGGCAAGAGGCTTTCCTATCGACTTGTCGAATATCGCTTGCGAGAAGAAAACTCATTGACAAAAGAAAAAAAAAATTGAAAATTCATTACGATTGACAAACGAGCGAATTATGTTTTACGACCCTAATATTCTTTTCATAGCGTTTTCGTGCATGGTTCGTTTTCGAGAAATCGCGCAGATTTTTAAGCTCTTATTTTCGTGCATTTTTTATTTTCAAAAAATCGCGCACATTTTCAAGCTCTAATTAACGGAAATTATTACGGCGATAAAAAATTATGTAAAAATTATAGATTTGGATGGTTTTAATAATAAAAAATTTTATCACGATTTTCCGTTTTTTTATTATCCATCGTTGTATTTTTATTTGGTTTAACGACAATTATTCAGACCGTTTAAAGTATTTTAAATAAAGATTTTCGTCATTAACCGACTCATATTCCGCACTCTGTTTTATCAATTTCGTTGCAATCAACGAACGATAATGCGCGGCATTGCACTAGCCGACCGATGCTAATGCAACTCTCTCCGCGCGCGCTACTTGCCGCCCCGCCCCGCGTCCCGCGGGCGACTGAATGAACGCGAGTCCCTCACTCGCTCCCTCGTTGCCCCGCGCATGATCCAGTTCTCGCTCCTGCCCCTTCCAGTCGCCCCTTCTAGTCGCCCCGGCGTGAGCTCTCCCCACCATCCCCGCTACGGAACGGCTTAGCAGGCCAAGCGGCGCGAGAGCGCGTAAACGTAAACACAGAGTCGAGGCTCCACGAATATAAACAAACCAAACAAGCTAGGGACATTCATTCGCCAATATTTAGCGATCACATTTTTGTGCACCGTATGAATATTCGTTCAGTAATATTTACGTTTATTCTCTCGTTTTCCCAACGCATAAAAATGCCGGTAGCAAAAAAAAAGACCGTCAATCGAATTTCATTCGGTTTTTTGAATCTAGGAAGATTCGTTCCCAGAAAAGTCCGCACCGAAACTTTTTAAGTGCCCAGAACCTATGCCCGAGTCGCAGCATATCATGGTAGGAAATTAAAAAATGTATTAAATCAAAGAATTATACAAGAAAAATTTTTGAATCACATCTTGGGACCTAGAACTATTCAGGTTCATAAAGATCAGCATTCGAACGATACGTTGAAACAGTAAAACCGGATTAGTAAAAAAAATTAATTTCGATTAATGAAAAAGAAAATTCATAAAACTGGACGATCCCGAAAACTGGCAATCATACTGCGCACGCGTGGATCTCGACTATTTATTTTCCTGTGTCCACTCCTTCTCTCCAGTCTCCCTGACTGGTTCGGAAAAATTTATGCAAATTTTGTTTTTGCTTTTTCATGAAAATATACGTCCTACAAACATTTTCATTGTATTATTCGTATTTTACAAACGATTTCGCATTGATTATTTTCGTACAATTTGACTCATAAAATTTAAAAAATAGAATGAACAGGCTAACTTCGCGCTAATTTTAATTTTTTATTTTTTCGTGACAAACTCATTTCACAAACGTTTATTTTGTTCTCACAATACTCTACAAACGACACACAAACGATTGAAATCAGAAAGTTTTTGAAAAATTCATGGCGGGGAGCCTAATTTACACCTCTAAAAATTATTCGTGTAACAATTTAAAAATCTTTAATAAATTGATTGCATTAAAATGACGAAATCCTGTGCGGTACCTTACCACAAAACAGGGTATAAATCGAATCAAGAAAAGAGCTCTGTTTTTTAAGTGCCAAAAAACCCAGAACGTTTTAAAAAGTGGCAGGCAGCAATTCCCGGAGTGAAACTAAAAACATCTCAATACGTTTGTGAAAAACACTTGAGTCTTCTACCAAAAAAAAAAAACTGTCAAGCGACTGGCTAAAAATTAAAAGTAGTTTCAAAACATGTACAAGAGTTTGTTTTTGGTTTTTCCCGAACACGTTCTCCTGCTTGATCCCGGTCCTATGTCTATCATAAAACTCCACTTGTGCTTTTTTATTTTAATTTCCCTGAATTAACGATATCAACGAAAAACAATAATGATTTTCATACGAAAAAATTATAATGGAGCAGAGTGCATGTACTGTGCCCAAGAGACATATGGCTGTCTCTTTCGCACACAACATCCCTTTTCCAATGTGCACCATGCGGCCAAACATGGAAGCTACAAACACTGGACGTTAAGCGACCCATCCCCCACCACCGTCGTTTCCAGACCTGTATGTATGACCGTGTTCTGAACCAAAAGTACACCGAAAAATGTATCCATGTATCACGAAAACAACTCGTGTACTTTTTATGGTGACTATACAAATCCGGTAACTATTACAAACAGCGACCATATGGACGTGAACTTGGCCCCCCGACATGAATTTTTCGAAAGTTTTCCAATTTCAATAGTTTGTGCGTCGTTTGTAGAGTATTGTGAGAACAAAATAAACGCTTGTGAGATGAGTTTATCGCGAAAAAATAAAAAATAAAAATTAATGACTAAAAATTAAAATGACCGAGTGCAATGAAGGAATATTTGACATATAGGAACGTGACACATGAGAGAATCCACTGTACTGTAAGTATAGTTACAATCGAGTATCTTCTGCAATACCGACCGAAATGCGCAATTCTACCAACGGTGATGGCTGTCGAAATTTTTGTGCGATTGGCGGCCTGTTCCAAGAGCAAATCGCTCACGATTGACACGGGAGTGCGCTGTTGTTTCATTCACTAAAATACAATCTTCCTCTCGCTCGCGGCACATGCGGTCACCGAAAATAATCGTTGTAACCCGCCATATTGCTAACCGTGAGAAGCACCCCCCGCGCCCCGAGGAAAACACTTGTGTTCACGTGGAACGCGCCGCATTTATATCGTTACGATAAAATCATTGAATTAAATAAATAAAAAAGTGCAACGTTTAACAGGAAGCTAAAGCACACCGGATACGTCGTTACTGTTCAGCAGCGTGAGTTTACCGGCCTACGGTGAGTAACGAATATCTTCTATAGAAGCCGGATTCACATACGTGAAATCGTAAGCGGCGGCGTGCCGTCTTTTTCCATCTCGTATACTTCTGTACCATTCTATCCGACAAAGACGTGCGGCGTGGCGGCTATTTTTTTTTTTTTTTTCCACGGCTATCATCAATATTTGAGGCGATCGTGTAGATTGATTCACCAATTATCAAGGAATCCCAATTCTCGTTGAATCATCGCCCATCAATGACTTGTTTTCGTGCGTTAAAGATAGTGAAAAAAAAAAAAAAAAAAACTAACCGCACGAGATTCACGCAAGGGCGCGGATATGCTATATTTTTGTTCTTTGTGTGTAGGCCATTAGCCTTGCACAATATGGACGCGAATACGGTCGCCGCGACGCAACACGTTGAACCGGTGTAAAATTTCGTTTGTACGAACATTAATTATATCCATTTTGCATTTTTTCATCACATTTTCGAGGAGCTCAAGCATTTTTTCGATCGTTCGCGACCTCTGCCATCCGACATAATAATATTTATCATAGTTTTGGTGAATCGATCTTTGTGTACGTGCGTGTACAACATCTGGAAATAGCATGCTCGTGAATTCCACGGACGGTTTGTATAACCGAGCCGGGAAGTCGTTTTATACCAGTCGAACGTGTGTCTTGCTCGCTGTACGAATAGAATTTTTTTTTTACGTACATTTACACGCATAGAAGATTGGAAAATAAACATTTCGGAGACCGAGCATACCTTATTGAAAAAAAGATTGCGGCAGTTTAATCGGTATATGATAGCCCATCAAAATTTTATTGCTCAACGATTCGTTGTTAAATTATAAAAAAAATTCAAGCGTCATAGATTTCTTAATTTCCAAAAGATGCTGATCAACTTTTCATCTCTTGGTACGAATGCGTTCTACATTTTAAACTTCTTCCCTTTCTCAGCGATTTCACAATCTCGGCTTTGTATCAAGCAGTTAGTTTTACCATATTCGAGATAGGAACCCCTCCCTCCTACTAAAAAAACCCGTTGAAATACACGAAATGAATTTGAGAGGAAAAAAATGACATTGTTCCATTTTTTTTTTCTTATCAGTGCCCGGTCATGATTAAATCATCTTCAATTCGTCCTTGATTCGATTCGAGCCATTCTTTGAAATCTTCCTCTTGATTATTGTAATCGCTGCGACGATACTCAATTTTCTACCAAAACTCTAAAATAGTAATCGGGAGCATCCATAAAACTCATTATAATGAGATTCGAGAGTGTATTTTTTCAACACATTCAATAATAACAATAATATTTTTTATTGTCATATATTTATCATAATATTTACGTGTAAATAAGAATTGTTTGGCCCAACGAGAATGACTCATCGCTCGTAAGACACACGAGACTTTGGCGCACTGAATTCTCGAGCAGCTCTTCGAGAGCCACACACACCGTCCAGTGTGAAAATGGTTTTAGCAAGCGATCCGAAGAGTGTAATGACTCCCCAACGATGTGCTAAGAAGAAACTCTTGGCCTAGCCAACATTTTGCGACAAATATATAGACGGCGGAAGCCACAACCCTTCGATCGTTTAATCCATTTTCCGTTACCTCCAAACGCTTTTCGATCATTATTTTCCCCAAAGATCGATAAAAAAAATTCAATAATTATCTCCGGTAAACGGAATAAACTTTCCTTTCCTTTTTCAATGAATGAAACCGCCGTGAAAATGGAAATTCGACGTTTAGAAATTGGTATGTTTCCGAACAAGTTGAAAGACACGGGTCTCGAATCCTTGGAAAAAAAAATCTTCCAACCGAAATGCACGCTCTCCACTTTCGACCTGTTCCCTTCCAGCAGCTATTCTATTTATCGTTGATCAGACTGTTTTCTATAGAGTCACCTCGCTCGTACGGTTACCGCACTGACCTCACCGGCTTGCACGCCCCCTGAACATTCCGCGATCGCACGTTCAACTTTCATGAGACATCTAGCTCCGAGTATTCTATCCCATAACCATCCAAATCTGTTACAAATAACAATTGCAATTCCCTCGAAATTCATATCTTTCGTGTGCTAAGAATTTTCGTCATTATCTCTTGCTGTCGCAATAAAACCTTTTGTATCGTTTTATTAAAAAATTAAAAGAAATTTGATTGAAATTAACCGAACCAATGAGATCATGGCCAATCAATTTTTCTCGTGTAGAGCAACATTTTTGGACACGAGTAAAAACATGCATGCATCGATAAAAATTTATTTATCTTCGTGCATCGTTATTGATAAATTTTTATTTCGACATTTATATAAACAAACTGTATTTAATTACAAATCTAATATGAATTGATTCGAATTTAAAAATTTATCAAATTTATCCAACGTTTTGGAAAAACGTTGAAAACAATGAATTATTATTTTCCAAGTTGAAATGGAATGTCCTCCGCATGAGTCGATATCCAGCAGAGATATTATTTTTCTCGTCTCACAGGTTCTCCTGTACCTGCTACGAATGTTCGCTTAGCCGGCAAACAACGTCGTGAATGAATGTCGTATGTATACCTACCTGTCGGAGAGAAGGAGAGAAGACAGGAAAATTAAAAAAAAAAAAAAAAAAAAAAAAAAAGGCGATCGAGATTTTTATTCCTGCTCTCGTCGTATCCGAGGCTTTCTCTCCCTTTTCTTCGCTCCTTCGAACATATTGGCTCGTGAGACGAGAACGCGCGACTGCGCGGTTCCTCGCGCTACAAATTCTATCCAACTTTTACCACCACGTGGTGAAAACCGGTGAACGTACGCCGCCTCTCTAGTTACGCGCCGTCCGTGTTCACGTTTGTGCGATACATTTCCTCCTTCGTTATTCTTATTTTCGTCTTACTCGTTTTTTTCCCTCTGTTATTTCCTTACGAATATACCGTTCATACATATTCTTGTCATTTTTCGACAATCTCGCGTTTGTCATTTTGTTCAGTCAATTATTCGTCTTCTTCGGCATTGTTTATTCGGTCGTAAGTTTGTCAAAATTCTCATTTCGCTGTTTCCATATGTCAGTTTCGTTGGCTAGTTATTTCCGAAAATTTTTCCTTCTTTTCTAAATCACTTGTTATACCGTTCGGTATATTATCCGAGTTGGCTCATTGTTTCGAGCATGGCTTTCATTTCGGTGAGTAATTTACAAATGAAAAAAAAAAAAAAACGATATTTATTTTCTGTTACTTATTTCTATTCTCGTTCGGATTATATGTTTATTCATATATATTTTTTTTCTAATATCCTCGCTGGTTCATACCGTCCGTACCGTAACTTTGTGCAATCGCGTTTATTTTTCACTATCGCGAATCGTGAAAATATTATCATCATTAACCGAAAAGGAATTCGTGTGTTGTGCCCGTCATTGTGCTCGAGCAACAACGTTGCCTTTTCGTCGCCTCGTACGACGCGATAAGAAATCAATAAGCGTGTTAAGCTCTTAAACTACGATGCCGGGAACTTACATTAACCGTTGTTCAAATTCATAAATCAATTTTTCCAACATTGAAATCTTCTCAGAACGCCAATGATTTTCTCTGCGATATTGCCAACTTTGATACTCGAAATCCGAGTGATTTAGGGATGAATTTTTTTTTTTTTTTTTTTTTCTTCCAACTTCGAAGCTAATCATGGCACATTCGGTATATGTTTACTGCCATTACTGATCGAAAATATCATCGGATGACAATGATAATTAATAGCCTGTGTCGTGTATTGTCGAACAATCAACAATGAATGTTCAATGGAATATAAAATTCATTATCATTGTTATAAGTATTGAAGGAAAATAATATTTCATTGCGTTATTAATCTGGCGAAGCGTGCGTATTGAACAGTGCGTGATATTGCATTAGCATTCTCGTGAACTATTGTGGTAATAACCGTCGAAAGTTTTGCAGCTCGATAATATTACAGGGCAATGAGCCTTCCGGATGACGAGTATTCGAGTTGTTTCACCTCTTGAAACAAAATATATAAATATACATACGCTTATATATATGTATCGATAGCTGTACACGCGAGATCGACTTCTCTTCATGAGCTAACAGGATTGCAAAGTGTCCGGGCAGCAAAAACCGGTATCTCACACTTGAGGCAACTTGGCGAAAGTTCAACGATATTTTTGCGCCTCTTATGCCCACCCGCCCGACCAATTTTAATTTACAATTGTATGAAAAATTGTGAAAAATTTGATTATGCATATTTTCATAATTCCAAATCCTTATTGTCCTCGGAATATTGTGTTTTTCCAAATCCATACTGCTTTTTAAATGATCCGGAGGAAAAAAAATATTGTTTCAACTCATCATACACTATTTAAGATAGTTTTTGGAATTTTTTTTTTTTTTTTTTTTTTTTTTCGTTACTCGGTTTGTTTCACATGCCGAAGCCTTGTCAAAAGCCCACAAGTGCCGTTAAACCAATATCTTGTATCAAAGCTCGCGAGAGTCTTCTTGTTTCTCATTTTATTTTTTCTTTCCCGCATTTTTTCCTGGCTGATTCATGTACGGGTTAATAAATTTCCAGTCACGAAAAATTGGTGCATGTTTTAGTAATCCCCTTCGAGGAAATACATGTAGAAGAAAATGATTACGTAAATACGAGATCGCTCTTGGCCTTCGATGCAGTTCGTCGCTATCGACATTGCACCGGTCCTTCTCGATTAACGGTCGAAGACTTTCACGACCTCTTGTGGGAAATGAAATAGTATCGTAAAACACGTTCTCGCGACGGGGGGGGGGAATGTTCCGATCGAAAGCAAATCGTTTGACGATGCTCGATCGTTCTTGGTCTTGGAAATGTCAGCTTTCCTATGAGTGATGAAATAATAATAATAATAATAATAGTACAGGAATGTGTCATCCCGTAAATTCAATTCATAATTTTATTGGCGATCCATGTTTCTTATTGAATATTAATAAATAATAGATGGTCGGTAAAGAAATGATGTAATTTCATGAAATATTATCATATTAAAAGATTTTAGAAATATTTTATCTTTACGAGATTGTAATAATGATCTGAGAGAAATGTAATTGAATGATTATTCGTTTGCTCGACAGTTTGTACGAGTTTCGAAAAATCGTAGCTACCGTGGACTTGAAGCATGTCGGCAAGGAACATACAGCTGGTAAAGTGGACGATACCCGCGTTCGCTTTTATCGTTGGCTTTTTCTGGTACAAACGCCGACGCGTCGACAGAGTTGACCCAGGTGGAGTGAGCAAATTGAAGGGAGCAATCGATGATATTAGGCAAGATTGTAAGAACAATACGAAGCCTCAAAAAGGACATTTGAATCTTTACGATTCGGGGATCCATATCGACGAGTCTTACGGGTTGAACACGTCGAGCTCGAACAGCGAGGAATCCCACTGCAGCCCGAGGAGAGTCAGTCAAAGTCTGGACATACCAACGCGGAGATCGGGATCTCAGCAAATTTCCATTAAATCGGGAAAATCATTGGAGGATAAAGAGCCCTGCTGGTACGAGAGTCCCGACGACGTTATCAAGCCTTGTCAAGCCGTCGTTCTCGGAAGCAATCCAAAATCCACTAATTTCGAAATGTCCGATTCTATGCGCGACATAATGGGAAAGAAAAGCGTGAAAATTCATGGAGGAAACGGTCGCGAGAACGCCGATACTAAAATTGTTGAAATATTTGACAATGTTACCGAGGAAGAAGAAACAACTTCCGCGGTTATTCCCAGCGCAGCCATATCCAACGATTGCCGTAACGTTGCCGATAAAACCAATATCGGCGATTCCAAAGTACAGGGTCAAGTCATTTGCGAGAGAGACTCCGCTAATCATAGCCCCGTTTCCGGGGTATTGGAGGGAAGCGTTACCGACGAGATCAGGAGCGAAGGCAGTACCGACAGTGGGAAAGGTATTTGTTTTTTGTTTACTTTTTCCCCCCAATCCTCAATATCTCTACCCCATTTTTCTTCGAGAGTATCTTGAAATGATTGATTTTTGATCGATTCAGGTGGAAGCATCAAGGGACACGCCAAGGACAATAATCCAACGAGTTACGAGTTCGCTGTACCGCAAACTCTCGTCGGACGTTTGATCGGTAAACGCGGCACGTTTCTTCACGACATAAATACCCAAACGGGTGTTAACGTTTGCGTAAAGAGACATCCGTTCACCAAGGAATCCAAGATATGTCTGATAACCGGCACACCCGACTGTATAAAAGCGGCCCTCAAAATGATTAGACAAAAGTTTCCAACCAAGAAATTTCCCTCTGTAACACTCGAGGAAATATCAATATTGAGGAGTCCCGAAGAAATCTCATGGGTCTCGGAATTGATGCATTTACCGCTCGTCGAGGGTGTCAACAACGACATCATCGTCTGCCACATACTCAAACCGAGTCGTTTGTTCGTACAACTTCCCACACATCCGACGTATCCGTCGTTAAGAATTTTAGATCAAAACATGACGCAGCTTTACGATACCATCGAATCTCCGCCGGTGCCCGATCAGCTTTCCAGTCAGTCTCTCGAAATTCTTTATTTTTCGCGCGCGCGCGCGCGCGCGCGACCTTTCTACCATTATCTCGGTCAAGCTTTCAATCGTCTTTTTTTATTTTCAGAGGGAATGTTGGTCGTCGCAAAATGGTACGATCGATGGGTTCGGGCGTACGTTGAAAATCCCGATCCAAATGGCCAACAGAATTTGGTACGTTTGGTGGATCACGGTGGTTATTGGACCTTTAGCAACGCAGAAATGCGAAAAATCCGGTCCGATTACTTGACTCTCCCTTTCCAAGCGATTGAAGTTTTTCTCGCGCATATACAGCCGGTAAACGGTAAGTTTCCCCGCTTCGAGTATCTCACGAGATACGCACCTAAATAAATGTTGATTAACGTTCTTTTTTCTTTGTTCACCGCAGGCGAATGGAAGCAGGAAGCGTATGACGTAGTAGCTCAAATGTGTTCGGGTAGTATCGGACAAGCACAAATCGAAGGATACATAGATTCGAATATTTACGTGAGTTTGTACCTAAATATTCAAAAACACGGTGTAATATCATTGGCGGACGAGTTGATAGCTCGTGGCTTCGCGGTACCCGTAGCACTGGACGAAGTAGCCCCGGAGGAGCATTTACCAATGGCTTAAAAAGTAACAACAAATAAGTATGAGTTTATTGCTCTTTCGTTTACGCGTTGCATACGGTCCGCGTGATATGATCGTTTTGCAACGCTACAACCTGTGTATGTCTGCGAGTGTCTGTGTGTGTATGCGAATCTATGAATGGGCGAGTGTGTGTTTTCCCGTGAAAATTACGAGCGAGTGATTTCAATAGTCTTTTTTTTACGTATAAATCGATGAAAAACGTTTTCCAATAATTTTATATAACACGCCATGAAGAATATTCAGATACTTGAAAATCCTCGCTATTTAGTAAATATTGCCAATTTCATACTGGTTCATTGACCATTGGAAAAGAAACACAGGGAAAAAATCATTTTTTCTATCCATAATCTCGTCTCGTCTCGTAATTCATGTAAATATTTCATGGTTGCATAGAAGGAACAAGAGAAGAAGAAAAAAAAAAAAAAAAAAAGTAGTGGCATTTTTAACAATGAATTGATCATCACTGAGTGATAGAAGGATTTTTAAAACCTACGGCTCTCAATTATGAACTAACATGGCGCAAATGGTTCATGGACTGATAAAATATTAAGTCCGCCATTTTTTCTCCTGTTCCTAAAATAAAATCGGAAAACAGACTGTAAAACTTCTTTTGCGTCTTGTTGGGTCTATACACGAAATAATGATGATTGTCCACTGTGAGTGATTGTATTCGTAGTGTATCAGCAGCGAGCAAACTCGGCCAAAACGTCCCAGTTTTTTTTTAACGTCATGAAAAACCTTGTCACTTTTTTCGCAATAAATGCAAATCGTGGATCATTTCCTTTGTATGATCACAGAGAGAGAGAGAGAGAGAGGCAGCGAAAGCGAAAAAACGGTTCGCGATTTGTCATAAAAGAGATAAACAACGCAACTCGAATCGTGTTTTTAGAGTGCAAAAAAGTGCAAAAAAAAAAAAAAAGAGAGAGAGAGAAGTTAAAAAGAAATTTTGCTCCGGGCTAACTACGATCGTCATACCTCTTCCTGTATATATTGTAAACATTATATCTCCGACTATAAACAAACAAATATTTATAATGTACCTAAATACCTACCCGCTAGTTGAGAAAGAAAATTGAACGAAAAAAACAACACGTAATAGACGCTAGCTAGCTCTACACGTTGATAAAATGACAAGATAAATGTAGAATATTTATTCAGTTTTGTTTATTATTATTTTTTTTTTTTTTATTCCATTGGTAGATCAACAAAGGCTCATGATGCAAATTATTTTTCCCAACGAATCGGGAAAATTGGTAATTCATTTGTTCCGTGATTCATAATTCATTGCAAAGAAAAAGAGAGTTGAAAAACATTTTTTCTTTGAATTAAATTGATTAAAAAATGTGCGTTGATTATTTTGATGTGAAAAATTATAAGTTTGAGCCAGGATCACAAATCTTTCAGAAACAGTGTTTTGTTTGATACTCGTTTATAAATTCAAGACTCTCTCGTTGCATCGCATTAATAAAAAAATAAAAATAAAAAAAAGTGTGAACGTAGCTGTCAAGCTGGGGATCGAATAATACAAATATATCGCGTTTTTTCAAGCATTAAGAAATAAAAACAAAAGAATGTATGTATTAACATATATATGTAATGAGAGGCAGAGACAAATCTTTGGATATCTATCAAAATCCGAAGATTTATGGTATTGTTGTTCGAACGTTTTTCGTATGGATTAAATATGTAATTATGATTGATGCATTATCGTAATCCGGGAATTACGTTATTACAAGTAGTTTTTCTTTTCGTTTAAACTCTCCTCTCACGACAGTTAGAACATAAAAGTTGAATGAACTTAAGATTAATTGCACGAAATCATTACGTTCTCGTTGAAACAAGAAAAACCCACTTGTCTCAACATTATCACTGTACGAATTGAAACCATCGGATTTAGGCGGAGTAGAATTATCGATCGCAAACAGGAACTGAAATCTACGAAAATTCATCAAAGGAACGCTCAATATATATCTCTTAACTCGTAATCTTACGTGGTTGCTGCTGCGACCCGAATCAAATATTATAATTGATAAATTTTCTTGCCGTCTCCCCCGAGCTCTTTCGTTCTTTACTCATCGAGGGGGAGAGGCGGCGAGCTTACCGTGCTAAAAAAAAATGTTATGGAGCAAAGAAATAAAGTTGAAAACGTTACTCCAAAAATTTGCAGAAAAAATTGAAAAAAAAAGCCAAAAAAAATGATTAAAGACTAAATTTTCACGTACGTACAATTTGAACGCCCAGCTCGAGGAACTTCCAAAAATGTTACATGTTATTATATACTATACTTGATACTTAATATTGTTGTTTTCTAAACGCAAATGAACAAAAACATGAAAAAAAAAAAAAAAAAGTAACAAAACGATATTTTTTTAGGAATATTCTTACGGTATGGCCGATTAAGTAATTAATTCTTGTATAACCTTTAAGAACTTTGTAATTGTCAGTGCGACGTGTTGGATTATTTATTGTGAAACAATTTGAAAGAGCTTGATCGATGCGGATATATTTTTTCCTTCAATGCTACGGACAATTCGTGCCGAATTTAATAATTTCTTTCTTTTTCTTTTCCTCATATTTTTTTCGTGGCTGTATCGCCCGATGCTGTTATCCCAGCGTGAAACTTGGCTTCTTGCGAACAACGGTTCTGTGTTTCGCCATTATTTCTCGTTTTCTTTTTTTTTTTTTTTGCTCGTACGTGTATATATTATATCATAGTATAATTAGTGCCGAAACTTTAGTCCCCAGCTGCATCAGTTTACTACATATTCGTTCATTTTTTTTCATTCATCGTCGTCGGAGAAACAAAATGATAAAAAATTGAAAACTGTTTTTGTATATAGATATATATATTTCAGTGTATTAATCTTCGGAGGTTTTTTTTTTTCATTAAATTTGCACCATTTTAATTGAATCCGTTGGCTACATTTATTCGGAAGCAATGGAACAGTTTTCCACTTCTCGCCCCGATCCCCCTCGCTTTGGAAATCCTTAATGATAAAAATTTGATTTCAGGAAAATGGATGGTAAAGTGCTGGGCTGAAAGATATTCAATAACCAGCCAAAGTTTGTGCAGTCGGATAAAAAGAACGGATGAAACGACATCGATCTCTATCGACCCACAAAGACTTTTTTTTTATTACGATATTTCGCTCGAGCGATTGTCGCGCTTTTATCAATTCTTCGATCGTGCTATTCGCCATGTTCGTCTGCGCAAGCATAGCGCTCACGCCTTCGGACAAAGTTTTCACTTGGTCGATTAATCTGCAACGAATAATAACAATCGTTGCTCGTGTGTTTCGACTCGAGTCGAATGATCCTTAATCTTTTACCCGAATTGAGGAATATCGCGACAATTTTCCACTTTGCTCCGATTACTTCTCAAATCGAGACGAGTCTGCGCGCACTTCATTGCACCATCCAATTTTTTAGTCGAATTCTGCGTCTCGTTAACTACAATTTCTGCATCGGCCAAAGCTTTCAAGCACTAAAAAAAAAAAAAAAAAAAAAAAAAAAAAAAAAAAAAAAAAAAAAAAAAAAAAAAAACAGTTTACATTATTTGTTCGAGTCTGAAAATCGATTTTTAATTCGCGGCTAATATTTTTTTTTTTTCCGTGTCGACACCCACCAGTGCCAATTCGTTTTCCAAACGTCTGATCGCTTGCACGGTTTCATCGATTTTTCGAGAAAGAGCACTGTCCACGCGATTGGCCTGTGCTCGAAGATCATCCACGCCATAAACGTCACGCATATTCAAACGAAAAATTCGCGATCTTTGCAGAGTCGTCTGACCCATTTGTATAGCTTCCTTCGAATAGTGCTCGTAACTTCCGGGTGTCGATTGACTGTAAACGAGAAAGCAAGCCTGTAACGCGATATGGAAATAAGGGAATTCGACGAAAAATGATTACTCGTCGAGGAGTTTGACACTGCCAGGTTTCCATTCGAGCGTCGGGGATTTCGTGTCCAATGATCTTGCTTCGGTATCTATTTCATAAGCATCCTTCTTGTCCGTCATATCGTTCTCCAATCTTTGTTTCGCGTCTTTCAATTCTCGTATCAGCATTTTTATGTGATCGAAGAATCGGGAATACACGTTTATCGTGTCGGCACAAAGATCCATTTCCTGTAAAGCATACATAAGCGATCAGTTGATCTCTCTGATGGATTAAAAATGTACAAGTTGAAACAACGATCGGTGGTAGGTAGTACGTTGCTCAATTCTTCTTCGACCTCGTCACGAACGAGCTCGTACTCCATTCTCAAACATCTAACGTTCTTCATGTCCTTGTCGATAGATTCTATCAAATGCACGGCATGGATACAACGCGACAATCTTTTACTCTCTCTTTGCAACAAATCGGCTTCGCTCATAAATTCCTCGATACCGCGTTGTAATTCGCACCTCCAACGGGTAACCAAATTTAATCTCGAATTCAGTCTTATGTTGTTGTCCTGTTGATCCTTGTCGGTTTGAGCGAATACTCGTGCCATGCAAGCACGAGCGTTGAAAGCGACCAGTCTGATAACAAATTTGACTGATTTTCAATGTGTGAAATTTCAATATTACTTTTCATTACCATCGGTTGATATAACGAGTAACTGAAAAAGATGTTTCGTCAAAACAGGATCCGCGAGATATTGATTTTTTTATTTTTTTATTTAAGGAATCGTGTAAATTGGCGTTCATCATTGGCGCCAACGACTGACCTTTCTCTGTGAATACTTTCGTGCGCCGCGTTGTAAATTGCTTTATCATGAAGGCGCCATTCAGCGGGACTGTACCGAGTTACGGTAAAACGATCAACCGCGGGTCTCGAATGAGAGACATCAGCGAGTGGCGCCCAATATTCGGGGGGCGTGAGCTCGTTGAACAGAGTTGGAGGAAATGGTCCCAGAGGTGGAGTACAATCGTCGTCCTGTTGACTGCGAAAAACTCCGATCATATTTCCACAGTCTCCATCGCTCGATGGACATTCTTCTCGAGCTGGTTTTGAATCGTCCGCGTACGGGCATTCCGTAAATTTTACGGCTCCACCGTCTCCCGACGAATCTCTCATTTTTCCTTCCTCACATTTTCTAATCGTCGGAGGACGATCCGCGCAACACTTTGATGATTTTTCCTTCGGCACTAATCGCAATTCTTGAGGAATTTCTGATTCTGGCACAACAACGCGATCCGTGCACTCGGTTGCATTTTTATTTCGCGCCAATTGCAATTCTTGACAATTTACCGCTTCCGGCATTTTTTCTTTTTTTCCAAAATAATTCTATCAAATTCGTAAGATTATTTGTAATTAATAAAAAAAAAATTCTGTCTGGCTCCTCTCTCGAGAGAAAGCTCGTGACAGTGACAGATGAAAAACAGTTGGGAAATTAATAATAACAATTATCATGTTTTGCTGAATTTGAAAACTCGAACGACGAACGTGATTCGAATATTTTATGAAAAATTTCATTCGAGTCCGCTCGCATATTAGTTTTATTCAGAAATGAAAGACCGAAGATCGTGAGATAAAAAAATGTATTTCAAACAAAGCTCAAAAGAACGTATAAAAAATTGTGTAAAAGAGTATATATGAAAAAAAAAAAAAAAAAAAAAAAAAAAAAAATACAATGAAAAAACGACGGGAAAATGACAACGGACGGAATACAAAGGATTAATTTTTAAGTAGAATGATCCTGGCTGTGAAAAGAGAAAGAAGCGGGCGCGCGCGGAGTTGGGATTTTACGCGTGGCCGGAAAGCTCTTCGGCCGAGGGGTAAGAAGAGCGCAACAATTGTCCCCGATCTCTGTCCACCCAGAGCGATTTCTTTTTCACGACTATTTCGTGCTCGAGATCGTTTCTCGCTCGTACCAAGCCCGCTTGTGCCTCTTCCGCTTCTCGAACTTGTCCTTCCATTTTTGCGAGACTCTCATTCAGCGCTCTTACTTCTTCGAGCAGGCTGCAACGTAAAATTAATAACAATTTTTATTTATCAATCGCATTTGCGAATAGGATTATGAGAAATTTTTTTCTACATTAATGAACTATCGTTATCGATGCTTGAACAAACTTATCGTTTCATCATACCCATATTGAGGAACATCGCGACAACTCTCGACGTTCCGACGCTCTTGTAATCGATAGTCCAAACGCGTTTGAGCGACTTTCAAAGCATCCCTTACTTTTTTAGCGGCTCCGCGCAATTCCTCGATAACCGCTTCGGTACTGGACAACTGTGCCAAGCACTGTAAAGATGAAAAATGAATTTACCCTCGATTCTCTTGCATAAACTAATCGCTGAGGCTCTATAAATGTTTGTTTATCGTGTTTTATTCTCACTCTGACTAGTGTCGCCTCGAGTTGCTGGCAAATTTCTTCGGTCGTGTGAATTTTTTCGGCCAGAGCTCTGTCAACGGCCATGGCCTGAGATCGAAGTTGTTTTATCCCATTGGAATAAACCGCGTCCAAAGATGATCTGAGCTCGACCGATTTTTCTTTCACTTTAACAGCCGCGTCGAGGCTCTCCCTTGTAAAATGGTCATATCCAGCAGGGGTCGATTGCCTTTTACCAGAAACGTTAGTACAATTATTCATCGCATGTAAAATATATTCCCCGAAAATCTATGAGCTTCGTGAAAATTTTCATAATTACTCCGGAGGAACTCTGGTCGCTCCCTCTCTGATCAGAATCAAAGGTGAATCACTGTTCAAATGAATGCAAAAACTCTCAGTCTCATAAGCGTCTCTTTTATCCGTAAAATCAAATTCCATTCTCGACTTTGCGGTTTTTAATTCAACGAGCTGTGTCTCGATTCGCTCCCGCAAATTCACGAGGGTCTCTCGTATCTCGGAACACATAGCCACTTCCTGATATCACAGTATTATATGTCAAACGAAATTTGCATTATTCTATTATATACTATTATATACTACGGGCTTTCGATACGTCATTTCGTTTGAAAAACGAGGATTCGATTGGACAGCTTACCTTCACGAGCTCGTCCTCGACCGCATCTCTTACGAGATCGGGCTCGATACGACAGGCCCTTAATTGCAATAAATCACCGGCTATCGATTCAGGAATTGTGAGAACCGAGAGCGACTGTTTGACTCGACGACGTTCGCCCTCCAGAAGCTCGATTTCCTCAACCATCTCGGTCCAGCCTCGCTCCAGCTCAGCTTTCCATCCATAAACGACACTGGCACGCTTGCTCAAACGATCACGATTTTCCAATTGATGACTATCCGTTTCTTTGTAAATTTGGGCATTTATTTCGGTGAATTTTGATTTCCTGGACATGTCTCTGAAAAAAAAACGAATTTTTCATTCATATCTTCCACAGCCGGATCTTTTTTTGTGTATTTAAAAAAAATGCCGCTATTCGTACTCAGCTTCGGCGATTCTCGCATTGGTCTGATCGAAAAATTTACGATTGTGAGCTCTCCATCCGGATGCACTGTATTTCGTGATGGAGTAACGATCGACGACGGGCCGGATCCCGGTCATCCCGTCCATTGGATTATAAGTCACTCGACCAGTCGCCCATGGGCCTATGGCCTTCATAGGACCCTCGGGTTGTCGCGGTAAAGCATCCTCCGGTTGAGGGAAATAGGCCGGAGCCGCCGGAGCTTTTTCGCTCTCGCAGCATCGCGCTTTCACTCCGTCTGTCGTTTTATCCGTCATTGGACAGGGATGATTCTTCGAAAGGAAAACCAAGGTTTTTTCATGATAGCGAAAAAGGGTTTATTTTAAAAAAAAAAACATATTTTGTATATGAGGAAATAATATTCCGAAAATATCGAACGTACCGAAATTTTTGGTGAATTTTGAAAGCCGCATGGTTCGATCTGAGGACTCTTCTTCCCTGTTTTATTATCGTCAACGCCGCCACGAAACTGTGGAACTCTCGAAGGATTTTTCGTTGCGCATTTTGCATCGAGACAAGGTCGGTCCAACATTTTATTAAATCACGATTTATTGAATTTAGTTGCGACTTGTATAAGATTTTTCACACAATCGGAGACGACGCAAAACTGATCGAATTAAGAATGTTTTTTTTTTTCCTCCACACTGAATTTTTCCTCGTCCACCCTCCGAATCGCGCAAACAAACTCCCTACTCTGATTGTGCGAGCCTCGCATTCTCGTCGGGGGACGTACGCGAAAGAGAAAGGGAGAAAGAGAAAAACGGAGATTCGGAGAGGGAAACGTTACCAAGGTGGCATAGCACCTGTACAATGTTAAACACCGAGTCTTATCGATCCCGTCGTCTGATATACTCGAAAAGCGAACGATGAAGAAAAAATTTTGTCACAACAAATTTTTGTCCAATTAACCCCTGACACGCATCGTAAACCAACTCCGCACGCACTTTCTTTTCTTTTCTTGTTTTGACATTTTCTTGTTTCCTTTTTTGTTTTTATCTTGGAATGAAAACTAGGATTTATGAAGAACGTGAATTTCATTGGGTTTCTTTGTGCGGTTATTGAAAATATTGAAGAAACGAATGACGAAATATTATTTCGTGCTGTTCTTGACTAGTGAGCTTTACCCATTTTCCTGCTCATTCCGTACGATCCCTTCGGAGACGGTATTATGTATGTCGGTGTAATTGCGATTGTTGGATTGAAACTCGGTTAAACCAAACGGTAGTCGAGCGGAAACCTCGAGTATCCAAATCCTTGGGTCGTGCGAATTTCTTGTATAGTTATAGAGATGCGGTGGTCGTTGAGGATGCGAGCCGTGCCTGACAGGGTGGTCAGAAGGCCTCGTAGAGTTTGCTCAAGCGAACGAAGCGGCTCAACAGAATACACACAGGCACATGCACACGTGAATTCACACATGTACCGAAACACGTTCGTTCTCTGTGGGTCCCTTCGAACTATATCCCTCTTACCGCGTCTCCGTCTCAAATGCTTCGACGACTCAAGGATGACCCATCGCCGTCGTCGACAAACGTGGTTCACCGCCTTTCGGCAACACCCTCCGAATCGAAGAGCAAACTCGACTCTCGAACCTTGCACGCGACACTCGAGTTACGAGGAGGTGGACCGAATTACTCCAAGTTGACCTATCGTTTCAGCAGTTTACGATCCCTTTTTACCTTATTCTTTTTCTCGTACATTGTACAATAGTTTCGGGAAATCATTTTTCAAGAGCTGCAAAGCGTAAAGACAAGAAAATATTGTTGCAAAAAAAAAACGATACATTTATGATGTCACGAGTATCGCTCTACCATTTCAGGTTTTCACAAGCTTAAAGCCCTCTGAGGGCGCTACAAAAGCTCCGTGACGTTCGCAAGCTTCGAGGAGGGGTTGAAACGAAAGAGGATTCCCGCGTCTTGGAGGCAGACTGCGAGCTCGTTCTACCGTGTATATATACTCTATACAGGAGTTGTTGAATCGTGTAAACGCAGTTTTATGATGCGTGCGGAGCTTAATCTACTTTTAGGGTGCTTTCCACCCTCCTCGCTTTATTCATTTCAACTTTCTCCTTCTCTCAATAATCAACGAATTTCCCTTACAAATAGGGGATTATGGGGCAAAACGGACATATGGGGCAAAACGGACAGGGTGTCCGTTTTGCCCCGAAAGTCGAAAATCCGGGGCAAAACGGACATTTCAAATTCTGAAATTTCAGAAAATTCATAAATTTTTTTTCAAGCCTAAATTACATTTTTACCCGAAAACAGCCTGAATTAGTGAATTTTGAGGCAAAATGGACACACAGGGGGCAAAACGGACACATGTAAATGTAAATTTTATAAAAAAATATTTTCGGATCCAAACCATCTTCTGACCCTAAAATATCTTAAATTGTTGAATTCTAGGGTGAAATGCACAAAAAATTCAAGTTTTAGAGCAAAATAAACACACGTCGAATCCGAAATTTTAGAAATTTCATAAAATTTTGACTCCGATCCCAAACTACGTTCTGCTCACTATTCATTCTCTTTTGTGATTAATTTGAAAACCAAATTTATAACGACGATAAGAAAATAAAGAAAAAAGGTTTTTTTTATTGGAGCAAATAAAATCTACATGTTCGTAATTTTTTAATTTTTATTATCACTGAGAGGCTGTGTCCGTTTTGCCCCAAAAATTTTTTTTTACGAAATCCGGGGATCTAGGACCGAAAATCGATTGTGGGACTCCAATAGAGTTCAAACATCAATTATACCCCAGCACGATAGAGCCAAAGTTCATTCTTTGCAAGACCGAAAAGCTTGGACCAAACGCGATCTCAAATTTGGCTCATTTTTTCTTTTTACATCCAAGGAATGGGGCTCAAGTGGTCCCATTCCTTTTCTTATATCACCGAGGTGGCGCTCCATTCGAAAAAAATCGCTTCGAAGGTCTTAATTTCGAAAAAAAAAAAAAATTTCATTTTTTATACCTCCGAGAGGCAATGTCCGTTTTGCCCCAAAATTTTTTTTTTACGAAATCCGGGGAACTAGGACCGGAAATCGATTATGGGACTCCATTACAGTTCAAACATCAATCATACCTTAGTACGGTGGACCCAAAGTTCATTTTTTGCAAGACCGAAAAGCTTGGACCAAACGCGATCTCAAATGTGGCTCATTTTTCTTTTTTACATCCTAGAAATGGGGCCCAAGTGGTCCCATTCCTTTTCTTATATTACCGAGGTGGTATTCCATTCGAAAGAAATCAATTCAAAAGTCTCAATTTCGAAAAATGTAATTTTTTCGATTTTTTATACCTCCGAGAGGCAATGTCCGTTTTGCCCCAAAAATTTTTTTTTACGAAATCCGGGGATCTAGGACCGAAAATCGATTGTGGGACTCCAATAGAGTTCAAACATCAATTATACCCCAGCACGGTAGAGCCAAAGTTCATTTTTTGCAAGACCGAAAAGCTTGGACCAAACGCGATCTCAAGATTTGGCTCATTTTTCTGTTTTACATCCAAGGAATGGGGCTCAAGTGGTCCCATTCCTTTTCTTATATCACCGAGGTGGCATTCCATTCGAAAAAAATCGCTTCGAAGGTCTTAATTTCGAAAAAAAAAAAATTTTCATTTTTTATACCTCCGAGAGGCAATGTCCGTTTTGCCCCAAAAATTTTTTTTTACGAAATATGGGGAACTAGGACCGGAAATCGATTATGGAACTCCAATACAGTTCAAACATCAATAATACCCCTGCACGGTGGAGCCAAAGTTCATTTTTTGCATGACTCAAAAACATGGCCAAAATGCGATTTCAAGTTTTGGCTCATTTTTCTTTCTTACATGCCAAGGAGTGGGGTTCTAAGTGGTCGCGTTTCTTTTCGTATATTACCGAGTTGGTATTCTATTCGGAAAAAGTCGCTTCAGACGTCTCAATTTCGAAAAAAAAAAAATTTTCATTTTTTATACCTCCGAAAAGCAATGTCCGTTTTGCCCCAAAATTTTTTTTTTTCGAAATTCGAGAAACTACGACTAGAAATCAATTTTGGGACTCAAATATAGTTGAAAGACCATATGCTCATCGATTAAATTGGCTTAAATCGTTAACATGTCCGTTTTGCCCCATAGTCCCCTATATAAAAACATTTGCTATGAAATATGGCGAAAGCGGAGGATCGAGTAATTTTATAAATCTTTGAAACATTATTGAAAAAATTTATACACTTTTATTCTGAAACGAGATCGTTTATTTGAAGAATTATTAATCTTCATTGATCCATCAAACTGTGGCTGTGGCCACGAATTGTCTGCTTTATCGTTGAATTATTTCTATCGCTTTGAAGATACGAGAGCGCGCGCATTTGTTAAAATTTGTTAAAAATTTCGTAAAACTGTGTCTCTCGTCATCCATTCGCATAAACACGAATGCATAGGTACATGTGGAGTTTTGAATTTGCGGGAAAAAGAATGTTGACGCGTTAAAGGGGGAGGAGGATCGGGTGAAAGAGGGTTGCACAATATTCCAAGCTATTTGAGGTCGGAAGAAAAGAAAGCAACGGTGTATAAATGTGTGTATATAAATAGGGATTTCGATAATGGTAATAAATATAGTGAGTACAAATTCGTATATAACAGTGGTGGAAACAACGTGTATAGAGGAACACGCATCTACGGCGCACATTTCTGGAGGCATAAGGGTTGGAAATGGGCGTGGCGAGAAGCTCGCAGCAACCCTCGTGGCAAAAGCTCACGCCCATCGACCCTAGGACGAACGTACCGAGAGCGTACGTGGTTAATTCGGAGGGAGGAGTTCGACCAATGACACACTCGCGTTATGTTTATATATATATAAAGCTATAGTCCGGCTCGCATAGAAGGGGCAACGGAAAGGGGGTGGGAGGGAGAGAGAGAGAGAGAGAGAGGGAGTCAGCTGACAATGTAGCCGCGACGAGAGAGCCGCCTACACCAACCACCCCCGAGATATATACCTCACTGGCTAACTAACACCAGGCTTGTACATAGGGAACCCCCTCTGTGCGTGGTTCTCCGTGACGAGAGATAGCGCGGTAGCCACTCAGCCAGCAAGTCCGAGGGATAGAACGAAAAGCAGAACGGGAATGAAGAGAGATAGAGGGAGAGCACGCTGATAGTTGAAGAAAGAGACAGAGATTGAAGATCCGGTACTTGTATTGGTAGGAGCGCGAATAGAGGTATCCATCACCTCCACAAATCATCCCCGAAGCCCCATCGTTTCCTATCGTCTGTATGTATACAAGCCTGAGTGGAACATCGCATCGGGTTCTCGGTGTCTCGTTCCACCTGCTGGACCGCGAAGAATCTTCCATCTCGTTCTCGCACCCACCGTCAAACGATTCGCTTCGTCTCTTCTTGTTTCCCATCCTCCTGGGTACCTCGATGTTCCTCGCACCACCCCACCATCAGCATCGCCATCCACCTCCACCCCCAAACCCTCTATCCCATATTATACCAACCAGCCAGCCAGCCAGCCACGAAGGTGTTACGCCACCGAGAGAGTTACCTCTCGTCCCTATCTCCTATCTCTCTCACTCTCTCTTTCCACCTACACTCGTCGTCTACGTGTGGTCGAAGCTTTTCCACATTTACCACACCCCACCCCTCGTTCCTCTCGCCTAGATAACGCCGCCACCAACTTCATGCTCCCACGGTGGCCAATCCACCGCTCGGAACAGTTTCTCCGGAAAATTCTACACACAAGTCCGTCATCAACGTTCTCCACCCTACCCTACTCGCCTTTTTCCATCGAGCTCCTTCTTCTTCTTCTTCTTCTTCTTCTTCTTCCATCATCCCCTCGACACACGCACACATGCCTCGACTCACCGCCTAAAACCATCCCCGTCTATATTCTATATACGCGCGTATACATATGCTTTTGTACAAGTATATGTGTCTATAGAGATCGTAACGTCGACTCGAAATCGCGCTCGAACATTGCCTCCGTCTCGCTCTCTTTCTCTCACACGCGTGAACAACGCACGAGCCACGCCAACGAGCCAACTGGGAGGAGGGTGTTGCGAAACCTCGACGTCAAGACATCCCCGGAGCCAGGTCGAAACGAGTCGGGAATCATCGAACCGCTACACAACTCCGAGTCAGAATCCGAACTCGGAGTCGTTCTCTTCGTCAACCGAGCCGCCTCGCAGCCCCTTGCTTATTATTACCAAATTACGTGCTGACCTCAAGTACTAGAGATGTTTGACTCTTAAGCCAAATCGGAGGATGGGCACAGGTCAGTCGCATCTTTCTTTTCAACTTTTATTTCTTCCTACCGGTGTCTCCTCGTGTTTATTCTTCCTCGGAGTTGCAACATCGTTTTTTTTTCCTTCATATTTAACAAATTTTATTTCATAAAAATAATTCAACGTTTTGTGGTTCGCGTTATGCTACGAGGTGTTGTAAAATTTTTGTTTCGATTATACCGCGACGAAAAAACCGTTCATCGTTTCAGTGTCACGAGTTTCTATATGTCTTAGCGCGGTGCTTCAGTTGTTTTTTTTTTTATTTCAATTTAGTGAAAATAAATTTCAATACCTGAAATATTTTTGGTATTTTCCTCGTGATTATATTGACGGTTCAATGATTATTTTTTCATGTGACCATCAGCGACTATACATAGATAGATATTCGGTCAAAATCTCGTTCGTATGGAATTTTAGATTTCTTTTTGCTGCACAATTCATCGATGCAGAGTGAATATCTGTTCGTAAAATGAAACGATAACTCGTTGAAATAATATTGTGTTTTCAGTGATTTATTTATCGTTTTTGGATAAAAATGAAATATCGCTTTGAATATTGGGAATAAATTTATAAGACCCGGTGTGAAAATGATCGAGGAACGGTGTTGATCTCGAAGGGTTAGTCCCGGGATAAAAGGCGCCAATGAAATTCAAGAGAAGGTGTGAGTGATCTTGGCGAAAAGGGATGGGGAGGATCTTCGACGGGTTGGCTTAGGCACAACCCTGTTTTTCTTGCCGCGGATCATTAGGACGATTAGGGCTGCCGCGAAAGGGAGAGAACAGATTAGCTCGTCGCTTCACAGTCTTCCGAAACCGTAATTTCTTAAACCCTCGATGTTTTTCTTCAAACTAACCATTTAACTGTTTTTCACGTTTCTTTTCCTCTTATTTTTTTTCCTTCCTTTCAATTCGTCTTATCGTCGATCCCCGAATTATTCGCTTTCTCGAAGATCCTCAACTTTCGTAGACTCGGACATGTTTTTCGCCAAGTAGTAAGTAAAGGGGATTTGGAACATTCTTTCTTTTCTCGCTCTTAGTCCAATCTTAACCCGCGTCTGACTGTTACTACTCGTCAATCTAGTTTCACGAAATGCCTCTATACTCTCGTGGATTAAAAAAGAACAAATTATATTTATGTTCAAGGAGACCGTTTGCTCGATATTCCCTGCAAGGTATGCGATGACCGCAGTTCTGGAAAACACTACGGCATTTACAGTTGCGACGGTAAGCTCATCACAATTTCTCAACGATATAAACGCCGAATTTTTACTCCCGAAAGAATTACAGTTTCACGATTTCCTTCGCAGTGAAACTTTCACAATTCGTTTTGCAATCATTTTTTGTTTGTTTTTTTTTTTTTTCATAGAATCCTAACGTTCGTTCCAAGAATTCTTGAGCTTCTCATTGAATTTGGTATAAAGTAGGACTTGCGTGTCTTTCTAAAAAATGAACAAATTAAAAAATTAAAAAATAGTATTTAGTCTATGCTATAAAGATGCACTCCGTTTTCACTCGAATTTCTCGTTGGTTTTCTCGCTCAGGCTGCTCGGGTTTCTTCAAACGCAGTATTCACAACGATCGCAAATACACGTGTAAATCTCATGAAGCGATTACCGGTCATTGTCCAATCGACAAGATCCACAGAAATCAGTGTCGAGCTTGTCGTCTCAACAAGTGTTTCCAAGTTGGTATGAACAGAGACGGTAAGTAACTCTCAAATACTATGTTATTTTTTGAAAAATATTACAAATATGGCCTATATTTCAATGAAGCCGCGTTGAGAGATACCCCGGTGCTCGTGCCATTTTAAACCGCGAATTCGTGAAACTTTGACCAAATATACCGCTGATTCTCGAGAACGAAGAAGGCGAAGAAGGCGAAGAAGGCGAAGAAAATGAGGAAGGGACCGCGT
This sequence comes from Campoplex capitator, assembly GCA_037576405.1. NCBI lineage: Eukaryota > Metazoa > Arthropoda > Insecta > Hymenoptera > Ichneumonidae > Campoplex > Campoplex capitator. The sequence goes on along the minus strand of JARBWI010000322.1, from coordinate 15,137,802 downwards.
AACCCTTCTCAATTTCAAATCCTATTAATTTTGGCCTTCCACGCTCCGAATCACCGTTCACCGAGGATTATATACACTTAAACCCTTGAAAACGAAAGGGGTTGTATAATGCAAAAATCGAATCGACGCATATACGCATCTTTCAACCTTGCTTGAAACTTGATCAAGTCTACCCGATCAATTTTTCCTTTCAGCTTTCCGCGCCCTCTCGAAAAAAAGAACAATATTCTCGAGCACCTTGGTGAAAAAAAAAAAAAAAAAAAAATCGTTGGAGAAAAATGATAATTCTGAAAATAATATTAACGAGTACACAAGTTCATAAATGAAAAAGCAATTCAAAGATAGGAGATAATTGAGACTCCGGGTTTATCTTAAGAAATGATGATCTCGGAGCAATCAAAAAATCGCCTTTTCATCCCAGCTTGCTTCAGCCTATATGACGTCTTTACTCCAATAGCTGTCGTATTAATTTCCGATTCACCGCATCATCCTTGATATTTTTATTTATATTTTCCAAGCTCCGCTCGACGGTACATAGTATCTTGATCCTATTTTCCGTGCCTTTCATCCTGCGCGCGTCATTCTTCATCGTCAGTTCGTGTCGACTTGCATCGAAGAAAGCGAATGCTCTGCTCTCCCTGTGGGGGGATGAAAAAGGAAAATTTATATCTAAATATAGGCATCTGTCGAAATACTCACACCTTTGAGGTAAGTTGCAGTGGAATAAGGAGGAAAGGTAGAAAGCATCGTCGGTGAAGGTGGTAGTGGTGGCCGCGATAGTTGTACGAGAGGGTGGGATTGCTCGGCTGGCAGGGATTGGGGCGGGGCGCACACGAGAGACCGCTTGTCGTGGATGAGGGTGCCAGGGTGTCGGGGGTGTTTAATGCAGGACGGGTGCTCTGGTTCCCAGCGGCCCGCGGGGTCCCTCTCCAGACGCGAGTAAGAGAGGAGATTCAATTAGTGGCAGAGCTTCGTAACGTTAAGGGAGTCTGCACACGGGCTCGTGTATAGAGAGACAAGAGAGAACGGATGGGGGATGAGGCGCACGAGGGAACAAATTTTCCCTCCTTTTGTCGAAGCCACAGGGCAAAAGCATTCATCGAGTCGCTTCTCATGCCAATTTTCTTTTTATATATATATATATATATGTATGGATATACAACTTGTGTGCATCTGATGTCGAACAATGCGGCAATGCGGCCTTTTACCTGCGCGGAATTAAATGCCTATTCTACATCACGCGTATATACGCTTAAGTATGGAAGAATTATGTCAAGAGATAACTCCATACCTGTACTTGATATCCCTCATTATTTTTTTCTTCTTACTTCATTCTTCTTAGCACGCGTCTATGGTAAAACACAACCGTAATTGCTTTATTACGTGAAATAATTCTTTTTCATTATCCGAGGATTTCCATGGCTCGAGAGTCCGTTCCATTTGTAAACGATATGGAGCAAGAAATGTGAGAAATTATATAGTTCATTTTCCTGCATGCAAATGAAGAAATTTACAATTGCATTGAGATCCATTCGAATAAAAAGAGATATAGTAGTCAGACGTAGTCAGACGTCGCTTACAGTCGAATGTACAAAGCGGTATTTAGTCGGAATTCGGACAATGTGCAAGCCGCATAATGCATAGCTATTCAGGTTGGCACATAGAAGGAGAGAGATCACTCTTTGACACGTTCAAAGTGTACAGAGAACTTCTCTCTATCCGTTGGCTCGATTATTCGGGCTGTGCTTTGCCCACGGGGTGCAATCATCCTTTGCACGACAAGCCCTCGAGCCATCCCCCTGTAACCCGGACTCTGATTATTCCGCGAATCCAAAATCGTCCTCGACGACGAGACCGCCCCTGCATACCACGAAAAGCTCTCGCGTTTAACGCTCTCTTTTCCGCTCAGCTTCGTCTACCCTCAGCAGTGTTTCCACCTCTCTCTCTCTCTCATTCCTGTATATATACATACATATAGATTTTCTTTAAAGCTTTTCATTCCCTGCCCCCGTTCACCCGTTCACGTTCCATCCTCACCGGATATCGCGCCGCAACACCGGTATATATTTCACGAAAATATGGTTTCAAACGAGACCGAAAGATTACGAGACGGCTTACCACTTGGATTTGTATGATGGGCTGCTCATCCGCGGCTGCCCTCGCACAAAACACTCCTCATGGAATACCATTAAATCCTCACGTTTTAACGTTTCTAATGACCTTTAAAAATTCATTCATATTATTTAATTTAGCATGTCATTTTCTACGAATTATTCATTGTTCTTGCGTTTACCCTTGCGGGTTTTTACGAGCCTATTTCATCGTTCACTTCGATCCCACAATTAACTCACTTTACTTATCATTACATTCGTATGACCGTAAGAAATGTTGTTCACGGCTACTCCTGTTTCCTGATGTAGAAAAATCAGATCCCAAGGCTTACTTTAAGCTGGTGCTCGTACGCAAAAAGGTCTTTTTGCCGCAAGACGTATCTTGGATCAATGATGATTGATTTGTAAAAAGCATAAATTTTGCGTTGGGAGAGAAAAAGTTGCAAAGCCGGTGCCCCAAAGCTAACTTAAAATTAATGTCTGCAATATTCACACTGCGGTAACTGCGAGTATCGTTGGCCTTATATATAGGATAGTAAGTCTATGCAATTACATTCTGGCCAAAAGTCGTTTCATCGAGTTAAGGTTTCTGCCTAGCCAAGATTTTCCTACCAAGATTTTCCAACGTCTGGTCTGTGAAAAGCGGGCCGATCTCGAAAAGCTGTTCGAGCAAAGTCGATCAAAAGCCTTTTGCTCTTAATTAATGGAATCATCAATTGTTAAAATATCTTGTAAGAGTTCGTATTCATCGAAAGAAGTAAATCTTTATTTTTTGTGTGGATTTTGTATACACTTGGTACAAAATTTTCAAACTATACGAATTCAGAAGTGAATTTTGCAGGATGATAAAAAATGTGGAGAAGAATAAAAAATCAGGATTATGAGACAACCCTTATATCTGCTGGTATAGGACATCGTCGGAAAACGAAATGGTGAATAGGGTGGAAAAAAATAGAGGAATGAGAAAGAGAGACTGAAACTGTACCCGTATCATCCCTCTAATGTATCCACGGCCGCGTTTTCTGCGGTGTTGTCCTTGCCATAAGCATTTGCTTCTTACACCTTTTCTCTTGCAAAAGAACGTACGTTATATTCTTTTCCTCACATTCTCTCGCCTCTTTCCATTTTCTCCACCCCATTCACCGGCCTCTTACACAAAACTCCTTGGTATTATCGGTATTAAGGCTCCGAAGAATTTCACCGAGGCCCTCGACCGACACTCCGCTCCTGCGGAAGCCTCGTAACCATAACTACTTACCGCGAACTCGCCGTCGCCACAGTCGGGACATGTTTTTCATTAATGAGTAATAAAAGTAAATAGAATTAAAAGCATTGCTAAGAGAAATTATATAAATTAACTGGTTACGTACAATGAAAAAAAGTGGATGATGCATATATCTGAGTCCTAATTCAGACTCGATCCATCTTGAATTTTTTCAAAAACAAACAACAACTATACGAAATAGTGGAATTGAAAATTCTATCAGACTCGATGTTTTTTGGAATCCCTCGTTTATTTTTTCTGTTATTATTTTTACCGAATCAATGAACCAATGTTGCGATTCATCGAGAACGGAAGGGTAGCTCGGTTCGACAACGCAGGGTCAATACTTTAATGCTATAGGTAAAAAATTTGCGTCACTGTAACCTATGTTCTCGCGATTTTCACTCTATCGTCATCATTTTTTTCCTACACATGGTCAACATTCATCTACCATGTACACAAACGCTACAAATCCTATCGCATACCGGTATATTCTATATACACACGTACACGCGCGTCATCGGTATTTACACATCTATATATATTTGCAATGGTGTGTGGACAAAACGCGTTTGCAAACTTGAGAGCTGACACGTTTCATACGCCCAATCCAACTTTTCATCCCTCTCTCTATCCCTTTCACTCTGCCCTATATATAGAATCGTTCGAAAAGCCCGTAAAGTTCGGGATCTCTTTGTTTTCACTCATAATTCGAGACCGACGGACCTTTTCGCCGCTTCTCTCACGTTGAAATCCCTCTTTCGCTCCGCGCGTACTTTTCGTTTCACCCTTTCGCTATTCAAGCTTTTCTCTCTACGTGTGTACTTTGCTCCGAGGTTGCGTTTCCGCACGTGTCCGGATTAAAGGACCAAGATAACGCCGCGAACGCCACTCAATTTCTATCTTTAAAAATATACATTTCTCTGCTCTTTTCAGCTCTTCGACCAAGCACAATTTCTCAATCGACGCTTTTGTGATTGCGCTTCGTGATTGTGAATTTCTCAGATTTTTTATTCCGTTACTTCTCTGAGCTATTCATACGATTTTAGAATGAATACGTATGAGGCTTTTCGCAAATGACAAAGGGATTCAGATTCCTCGATTACATTCGAGCGAATAACTTTGTAAATAAGGGCAAGTTTAAGTTCCTTTTTCAAGTATTTTAACATTCGCAGTCCCTTTCAACATGATTTCGTCGCAGCACACTATGTGCCCTATCGGTAACAAGAATATGAGAAACGAGGGATAAAAAAAAAAAGCTACAGCCAAGTAGGTAAAAGAGTTTTCGGAGCTTGAGGGCTTTAAAGTTCACAGAGAGCGTTGTTCCTATGTATTGACGTGAACGTGCTGCATTTTTGTGTGTATAAACGTGTGCATCAATACCGGCATCTCCGCGTGCGCGATGCCTCTGGCTTTGTCTCTCAAATTCGAAAACGCGAAGGGGATGAACATTTGTGGATGGCGCATACAGAGAGGGGGGGGGGGGGTTGTTGAGCGCGTGGGAGTAAACGGCTGGTAACGCAACGAAGCGAGTCGTGCCCGACACGCGACGGGCAGCATCAATCCATTCACATAAACGATAAACGGGGCCGACCCGCGGCTTCGAGAGCTACCGTGCTCTCCGAGGGGGATGTTGCAACGAGACGAACGATCTGTCCTCCTCGTCCTGCTCCACCGATGGCCAATGTGCCGCGATCCGTTGTTGATGTGTGGACAAAACGGATCGACGCGCTAAGCCACGAGCTTTCATCCTCGCATCTCTACCGTACCCAAAAACCGTTATATCGAGAGATTCTTCCAGGATTACTCAAAAAAAATGACCTCAAGGCATTTGACATGGAATAAATATTCAATTCGGTCATCCTCGAAGAAACATTTTTTTTTTTTTCCGATTCCTCGAAACTTTAAACGTATATTCGTTCTTTTCATATCATAATATAGGTATTTATTCAATGATTGACTCCATTGTTTCTGGAGTTTAACAAAATCGAGAAAGAAGGAATATTATTTTTCTACTTCCTTCGAACCCTGAGACTTCAATTCCGTTAGTTCTGTGATCTCGAATGACTACCTTCTCTGATGCGTACTTGCGAGTAATTAAAAAAATGGGTTTTCTTCATCCTCGACTCAAATACCCAGCATAATAATTTTCAACAAAGAATCCGCATAATAGGAAAACAATTACGAAACGATTAGAGAACACGCGACGTTGAACCTGTCAATTGCTAGTTTTGGTGTGTGACCGCACGAGATCCTCCCTCATGCTGTGTACAAGACGCGTGTCCTGGTCCCGCTTGTATTTCCGGTGACGCGAGCGAGATTCCTCGGGTGTCCGATGCGTGTTATCGAATTCACCCCTAAATATATCCACATGCGAAGGGAATATGAATGGCAATTCCGCGTGAGATAAACGGACACGTAAACACGTGTGTGATTATACAGCGAGCTTGTACATCCATTTATACATGTACCGACAAATATAGATATACATACACATATAGAAGACCAGTGGTTGTGTATCATTGAGCAAATATATATGAGAGAGTGTATAAAGTTCGCCGATGCCAAGGTATATGACGAGTAGACGAATATATTGCAACTAGAGAGAGAGAGAGAGAGAGAGAGAGAAACAGACATGCATAAGCAGAAACGAGGAGGGAGACAGAGAGAGAAAATTGTCAGGGTTTAAGCTGGAATATCCTCGAGTGGGGATGATGTATCAACCCCACTCACGGAGGGATTAGCCTTCGAGATCGCTGACTGCTGAAATGTTCACAGATCGGTTTACCGTTTAGTAGAATAGGGAGTGTGAGCCCGTGATCCATGGCCTATAACACACTGTCTCTTTTTCTCTCATCTCTCTCTCTCTCTCTCTCTCTCTCTCTTGCTCCCTCGTTTTTAGGATTCGGCGATGCCAACGGCAGCGAGTTTGCCACTTCAACATAGAGGGAAGTTCGCGGGGATCGAAATTCTCTGCCGTGTAAGCGAGGGCTGTTCCCCGTGTGGGAACTCGCATTGTGGCTCACACGTGCCACCGTACATATTACCGATATATGTTTATATAGAGACGCATATATACATGCGAATATACACCTTCTCCTCTCTGGCCTCGATCTCTCGCTCTGGCGCGTCCGTTCGACCGGGAAAAAAAACCTAGGGCGGAAAGGGCACAGGGCGCGGTCCATTCCAGCGCATGCGGACCTATATAATCCATCGGTCCGATTCTCATTCCCGTTCGAACTCTTCATCCCCTTTCTTCATATATACGTATACGTATACATTTTTGTATATACACTGGTGTGAGGCGGGCTGTATGATGGAGAATCCGATGATGCAAAACGAAGGCAAACTACGGAAAATAGCTTTGTGCTATCGATAGATCGAATTTCTAATGTCAAAAGGCCTAAAAGTGATAGAAACACACTCGCGTTCGGGTCGCGGAGACACGCCCGATAATGCGTGGTAGAAAAATATCGCATTAATTCTCTTAAATATTAAATATTTTGACATAAAATGACTTTATATGAAATTACGGAGAGTCTCATTCGATGTAGGAAATTTTGTTACAATTCAAAATTAGTAGGACTAATAATGATGGTATTTTCGAAAGATGTACTTGAAAATATAGAGTTAAAAAGATGTAACGACGAGAGTATACGAATTAAATGCCCGGAGAATCGGAGAGAAAGACGTTCGGACAGATGTGAAATTTCCCAGCACGGAAGATTCGGGAAATCAATCGGGCAGAGATATGCCAATATAAGATAGAATCTGATACGTTTTAGATTGGCTTGTTGTATCATAGTTGTGGGCTATATATCGTATTTTACGAGATGGGCGAATAGCCCTAAGCTGATTTAGCACGGAAAGATCGTGGTATATCGTGGCGTTGGATGTTGCAAACGCGTTGACACTTTCGAAGGCGACGACGTTTCATCCCTTTCGGCTTGACGCGATGTTGGACAAACCCGGAGAAAGACCCTCGACGAAACTTCTGTCTTTGACCACTCGGGCGACAACTTATCCCCCAAGATCTTGCTTCGGATGCTGTTCGCATCTGCGATCTCTGGGCATTGTTTTTGCAGAGAACAAACCCTCTTGCGGGCTGCTAAAAGGGAGGGATATATGACCAACTCGACCAATGGAGCCTCGAAAAACATGAATATTGTTGTTAATTATCGGTTACCCGGTAATCGTTCGGCCGTATCACGGGCCTCGAAGCCAAAGAAAATATGCCTTCGGCGTATTTTTATAGAATTAACATGTGGCCATATCGTACTACGAGTTTTTATGTAAATACTGATTCTTTCTCTCGGAAAGTAATATTTCCGGACAATGTTGGCAACGATAGCGCTCGCGCGAACGATGTATCGCAATGACAAGGGAAGGTGAAAAAACGTTGGCGATATCTCGGAGGCATTATCGAAAATCGGTATTCAATTAAAAATCGAATAATCCGAAGGCGCCAATGTGGTCAATCGTCGAGGGGTTTGGTGGTTTCAGGATGAATCCGGATATAGCGACGACGCCAGTGTGCGCGAACGTGGGAAAACACCGGCTGCTATCCGCTCAGCCTCATTAATGATGATGTGCTCGGCATCCGCAGCGCACTCGAACGACACCGGTGTCTCGTATAACTATCTACATATTCCATTGCCTCTCTCGCTTTCTCTCTGGCTCATCTCGGGGTTCGGGGTAGCAAACCCCGCAAGCCAAAGCCTGGCCACACCACATCCACCGACACCCTAGCTCGCACCTTCCATCCTTCATCGTCCTCCCACGCTTTCCATCACTCTGGTTTACAATATCCTGTGGTCCCTTTTCCAAAAAGCCCTTTGTCGCTCGTGAATCTCTCATCGAATAGGGTATAATGATCAAGTTTTCCCAACGCAGTCGAATCTAACCGCGTTAGCAAACTTTCAGAATAATTAAAACTCGAAATTCTGTAAAAATTCGTAACGGCCATTCATCTTTTCACTATTTTGACTGAATTGAATTTTTTTTCCTAGCTCGAGGCTCAATTTCCGGACACCCCGTAAATCCAGTACATGTATTTCCACGTTCACTTCCATTCGAACACCCTGTTCTCAATAGTTAGCTCTCACCGTATTCTCGGTCCATCAATGATACGATGGCTCATTGACGTGGGTGTTAAATGCAACCCAACGCGCGACCTCATCGGCCCCTCGATTGGTCTTTGTCGACGCTCCCTGCTCGAGTTCTAGCTTGTAACGGAGCAGGATTCATTCGACGTATGAAAGGAGAAAAACTTGTTGCCCTCATTCGCGGGCTCTAAGAATTCCATCGCCTGTGTTATTGAGTGATTCTTTTGATTTACCTACGTCAAAAGGAAGGTACCCGCGGGGTCTGGGAAATAATAGAACTGTATCATTAATGTTTAGCAGTACAACACGAACGGGGTCCAAGAAAACCAAAGCCCCATCCAGGAATGGCGGGCAAACTTCCTCATTCCGTAACGCCGACTCATCACGAAGTAGCCCGGGTCGATTTGAACTCGAACTCTTTGTCCCATCACCGGACTTTTGTCAGCCAACTTTCACCCCCTCTGGTACCGAATTTTGCCCGCGATGCCATAATGGTTGATATTAATGCGGCGAACTTGTCTCATCACCGGTACGTCTTTTTATATTTTTTTTTTTTTTTTCCCCAATTTACCGAGTTTCACATCTGCGAGGCATTCGTTACAACGATTATCCATTTCGCAGGCGAATCAGATGCGCCCAAAGACCGTCGCCTTATCCCCGACCAGTTTCACGACTTCAAAAACCACCCGACGACTCGACCTCGCCGACACCGCTCGCCCTTCAATTTCCTCCGCCTTACGCGGGTCTCTCGCATCCGGCGGCGTTCGCGTTTGGACAACAACCTCCTCTTCTGCAGATCATCATGTCCGCGGAGAAGTACCAGGTATTCCGAGATTCCGAGCGAACCCGAATTTAAGGTCAAAAAGTAAAGTTGTAAAAGCACAAGGATTTTAATCCAAATTAAAATTGACCGATTCAGGAATCCGTATGGAAATCACGACCGGATGCCGAAGGTTCTCTCGACCATACGGAATCCGAAGCGAGTCACAGTCCGGATGGAACTTTACCGAGCTCCATTCTAACTTGGGAGCTTTTGCAAGAGACCACAGCGAGGCTGCTCTTCATGGCCGTTCGATGGGTTCGATGTTTGATGCACTTTCAAACGTTATCGAAGGACGACGAGCTGCTTTTACTTCGACAAACGTGGACTCAACTTTTTCTACTTCATCTGGCACAGTGGTCCATGTCACGAGATATTTCTGGACTTTTGGACGACGATCAAGTGCGCAGAAGATTACCCCCTGAACAGTCTTCGCGGGAAGAAATTATCACAATTAAGGTATCACTTTATTCGCTTCTCCCTCAATCCTATCTAATAAATTCAATGAGTCATTTATTCCTTCCAAATTCTTTTCTCATAATCATTCGAGGCTATTCTTTTATTGCAGGAAATAATGAGCAGGTTCCGTCAGTTGTCACCCGACAGCGTGGAATGCGGATCGATGAAAGCCGTTGTACTTTTTACTCCAGGTTATTACCATAGTTCATTTTTTTTCTTCCATTTTTTTCCTTCTATCGTTACCATCATTGTTGAAATTCTGCAGAAACCCGAGGATTGTCGGACTCGAAATTAGTCGAGGCGCTCCAAGATGAGGCACAGTGTGGCCTCGGTGAATACGTAAGATTTCGTTACCCCGGGCAAGCGGCACGTTTCGGAAGATTTCTTTTGCTGTTACCAAGTCTCCAGGCGGTTAAACCATCCACGGTGGAACTCTTATTTTTCCGCGAGACAATCGGAGCAATACCAATAGCACGATTACTCGGTGACATGTATCAAATGGAGCATCATCAAAACGCTGATGTTCCGTTGAACTTCCGGGGAGGGTACGTTACAAATTTATTCATTTATCAATACTTTTTGTTTTTTTTTTTTTTTTTTCATACATTTTGATTGAACGGAAAAAGCCAAAATATTTGTAACGTCCGTTATCGTTGATCCCTGACAGATTTCAAGAAACGATTGATCGTGAACGCGAATCGCCGTCCCACACGATTCAAGTTGCAAATTAAAAGTTCATCGGAGCGACGAGATTTTCCAAGTGCAATCGAAGAATTGTTAAAGAGCGTTTCTTCAAGAAGACGAAAGACCGAAATTGATCGATAAGAATTTTTCGTTGTTTCATAACTTTGCGTTTTGTGGCAAATGTTATTATTTAGAAAAGAACAAACATTTCTCGTGTCAAAGATGAAAAGTTTCCTCGAGTAATACAAAAAAATCATTCGTTGGTATACCAATTGAATTGACTTCTTTTCCGCGTTAAATCTTATCATTATCAAATCCAAACTGTGATACTTAATAAAAAAAAAAAAGAAGTAGAGAAAAAGAACAGAAAATAAGCTCCACTCTACCGTGACGTATTTATTGATGGTCGATTGCATGAGAGAGAGAGAGCGAGAGAGAGAAACATTTTAGCGAAGTGAAATATCGATGTTCGTCGAAGAGAAAATAATTACGATTACGATGTAGGAATATCGAGTGTGAATCGCGAATTAGACAAGCTAGAGCATAGTTTATCTGGCCGAGGAAAGAGGGGAAGAAGAAATATCGATTTCGCATTGCGTCGTTTATTAACTAAATGAATTAATGTTATTAATGGTACGTATCTTAAATAAGTCTAATAGTTGTACATGTCTTTTGCTGTAAATGAAATTAATGTATAAATGTCTTATTCAAACGATGTATGGAAGGTGAGCTAATAAAAAATGAAAAAAAAGATCCCGTCAAGATCCGAGTCCGTCATATTCGAAGCTTTTTTAAATTAATGAACAGTCTTATAAAAAATGATGTAATATTACAAACAAAATACGTACGTCCGAAACGTTTTTGATATATCTTCGATACATCAAAAATAATACTATTTGACGTATTTTTATCTTTTTACAAAAAACAAATATTCGATACGGAAGTGAAAGCGAGTCCGAACGTCCGAAATCACAGGACTCATTAAAAATTAAAAAAATTATCAACATGGAAAAGGAAAGATGTTGATTTTTGTAAATCGTCGGTTTACAAAAACATATGAGGGAGGGATATACTGTACATGGCGGGATCGTTGGAACATCCGGGACCTTCGGGTTGTTCCATGTTTCTCGCCGGGTGATTTTGCGGTCCACCGAGAACAGCCTCGACGTATGCCGACGCCGCTGACAATTTCATCTCGTTCACGGCTGCGGACAGAAAAATATATTCTCTCATATTCAAATATAATGCAACGGTTGTTGTCTGAAAATCTTTTAACGTACGATTGACCAACGGTGGTTTCCAAGATGGTCCGGGAAGCGGTGAGTCTTGATAATTGTTGGACTGATAAATTTGCAACGGCACGGGTTGAGGCTCCGGCGGCGGATACATTCGCTTTCGCAGAGGTTGAAGGTGCGGTCCGCTCACGGATTCCACACAATTCGGATGTACGCTCGTTCTCATTTCGTTGACGGGAGGAGCTGCGGGATATGAAAAACATCGATTCATTACCATCAACGCGATTGAAGTAGAAGAAAAATGTAGCGAGCTTGCTTGCTGCGATGAGCCTCGGCGGTGCTCGAGCAAGCAACGAATTCGTACCACAATTATTCGTTGGTTTCCACGACGATCCAGGAGTCACAGAAACGTTGGAATCTTTCGAATTGTTCGGATTGGTCTGCGATTGGACCGATAAATTGTTGTTGTTGTTGTTGTTGTTGTGATGATTATTGTTATTACTGGTGTGATTATTATTGTTGGTGTTGTTGTTATTGTTATTGATGTTGGTCGTCTGATTGTTGTGTTGGATGGAGGCGGCGATTTGATGAGGGAGCAACGAAGTTCCGATACCGGTGAAATCGTGATCGCTGAAGGTGTTTGGTTTGAAGGGCCAAATGCCGGTTTTTCGGAAAGCAACAACGGCGGTCGCGAGGGTAGCGGATTGAATGAAAGCTTGCTCGAAGAGTAAAGGAATTTCGGCGATTCCGGGCAATTGTCCGGCGTGTCCGGAGGTCCATTCTTTCGAGGCCGAGACGTAATGCTTGCTGAGAATACCGAAAAACTCGACCTCTAGAGGGCCTATTCTGTGAGTACAATATTCGGGCAGGCACAGCATTATGACACCGTTGTTTTCGGCCGTTTCGAGAAGCTCCAGACTTGCCGTATGACTCGAATCCCCGTCCATCAATAAAAGCACCGGATTCTCCTTGGTAGCGCGTGAAAATTTGACGAAATGTTTCAACCAACCGGCGAATATGTCGCTGCTCATCCAGCCGGTCTCGTTGCACTGGGCGTAACAAGGCAGTATCAAATTGCTCGTCAACTGGGGCTCGTGACTTTTTAGCGGAAAAACGAACAACAACGGCATGAAAAGACCCGTCGCGCTCATGCAAACCTCCACCGTAATCGTGTGGCCCGACTCTCTCGTTGTTCCCGAAGAAACACTCGGCTTAGCGCTATCGGTCGCGATCGCGATTCCGTTTACCTGGGATTTATTCGTATCGCAGCTTATCGAGGTCTCGTCGCAATTGTATATTCGATCGGCTGTGAAATTGTACTTGAGATAAAGCTCACCCAGCACCTCGTAAAATTTCATTACCCCTTCTTTGTTGAAACAGGCCAATTTCGTCTTCGTAACCGGTCGACCTATCGATTGACAGTTCAATTTGTGACGCTTTACGAACTCTCGCAACCATTCGCGACCCGCAACGTTGTCCTTCCATTTGTGCGATTTGTGCTTTTTCGTCGCCAACTGATAAGCCAATTTACGCTTTATCGGTATCGTCACCGTGAACAATCGATTGTTCATCGAATTCAAATGTGACACGAGATACTTCTCCTCCTCTTTGGTAAATACCGATGCGTTTGTTCCCAATGGCACACGGATGTTCACCTCGCCGTTCGCCTCCAATCTCTTCATTATTCGCCTCAACGTCGATCGCGGAGTTCCAAACGTCTTCGACGCTTTCGAATAACCCATTTTACGCGCCAATATCGCGTTCATCGCCGCCACCATCTGGCGCTCGTCCCAACAGCCCCGTGTCGTTTTTCTCACGTACATACGCACCATATTCTATTCAACACACAAAAGCCAATTTTCATTTCCTAAATCATCCAACTATTCGATCAACGACCGCGATAACAATTCCATTTCCATTCAAATTCAACTTTTTTCAGTTAACTAGCAATTTAATTTGAAATTTTGATAAAAAGAACAAATTTGTATGTGTGCTGATTTGTTTTCAGTGGTGATTCAAAAATGACCGTAAGAGGAGCCACCGTCCGAGCCATCTCGAATCTCGAAGCTCTTGAAAAAACGCACTATACACGCTACACGCTCCATCGCGACGACGACGACAGCCAGCATCACGAAAAGCTCGAAAAAATAAAAAAACTTAACCTTTTTCCACAAAGATTGTATAAAAAGTACAACAATAAAATATAAGCGTGGTAATGTTTCGAAACTTATAAACAATTGAAGATGGACGAAATATCTTTTCAAGATTCTATTTGCCCACCTTGACAAATCTTTTTTTTTTTTTTCAATCGAGTATTTTTTTTTCACGCAGCATCAATGCGAGCACCTGCGATATTTCTTTTGAATTTGAGTAATTTCATTGGATTAAATCGACGTCGAAGTAATGATTCGCAAAAATTACAACATAACCTCGGGCGACGAGGGGCCATCTTGCCCCTCCTTAACTCGCTCTTTTCCCAATCATTTTTTTTTTATCACCGAATCGCAAAAAAAAACACCCTACTTACGATCAATCACCGCCGCTAAAAAGAGACAGTTTAACCCGAGAATGCCATAGAGACTGGCACGAATTTCGACACCAGTAGAACTTGGACAATTGCACTTGAACGGTGAGATGAAAAAGCAACAATAACAATTGTGTTAGGAAACGGCGCTGTAGCTCGTAAATACGCGTGTTCAACCTCCTCGCAGCAGCTCCGTGGCTTCTATCCCGTCTTGCCCCCCATAAACCATTTTGCCCCACTCTCTCATGCGCGGCGTAAGCTATAGTTGCGCTATGCATTCTTCTTTTTCTTTCTCATATATATTCGATAATACAACTGCAATTAATAATATCGCATCGATCCGAAAGGATGGAAAAAAAAAAATTAGAGACATTGAAATTTTTTCAACTTTCTTTCAACATCGATTTTCGTTACTTTCGTGAATTAATTCAAAATCATTATAAAATCATTTTTGGGGTTGCTCCGAGTTCCAATTTGAAATAATGTTGGTAGGTAAAAAAATAAAATACGCCGAACGCATATATTTCACATGCATATTTTTTCTTATTTAAACTTTTTTTTTTTTTTTTTTTTTTTTTTTTATTGACAAAATTCGATGACTACAAGATTTAAAACTACGGTATTGATACAAATTTGTGATAAAAGATAAACAAGAGATCGCAGAGGTTTAAGAAATCTTATGAACAATTTTACTAGAGATATGATTCGCTCTCTTTATAAGTGGATTGTTGTAAGTTTGTAAGTCGATATGGGAGGCCAATGGGATTTAGAAATAAAAAATGGAAGCAGCAGAACTATTGGAATCATCAAAAAATGTTCCCCACCGGTATAGCTCGTTAAAATTCATTCGGTAATGTTAATTTTAAAAAAATAGACTCGTCCATCTCCGTTTGAAGGATAAGTAAACTATATGAACGTAATAATCGTCGTCACGATGAAGAAAAAATTCATTTAGAAAAATGTTCGAGGCTCTTAAGCTATATTGTTCTTCAAACAATAAAAAAATATGGAAAATAAAAAAAAATCACAGTTCGTCATGGGTTTTGAGATGATTGTTGACAAATTCGTAGAGATCTTCGAGAGCGCGCGAACCGTTGTACTCGGCGATCTTGTGACCATCGCGATAAAGGAAAAGCGTTGGAAAACCATCGACTTCTTGCTTGTCACAGAGTTTCTTGCTGGTTGCCAAGGTACAATCGACTTTTACGATGTGAACGTTCTCGTTGCTTGTAAACTTCTTGCCAAGCTCTTCCCACGTGGGCGCGAGACGCTTGCAATGACCGCACCATGGCGCGAAAAATTCAATAAATGTCACACCCTTCTCGATTCCATGCTCAAAATTATCGCCCGTCAATGTCAATACCGATTGAACACTGTCTTCCGGATCCTCCGTTTTTCCTCCTTCTTTTTCGTCATTCGCTCGAAGCATTTTATCCACGTACGCCTTCAATTCCTCGTGGCTCCGTTGACCCGTGTATTTGTCGATCTTTGTTAAGTTAAAAAAAAAAAAAAAACTCTCAATCATTCTAGAAAATGTATTTCATTTTATATCAAATGGATCGATTCTTTCTTATAGAGGGCCTGAATTCGAGTCTTTCGATTCGATTCACAAATGACACATTTTTCGATTCCGTTACAGTTATCCGAAAACTGGTTAACTTCATGCTCGTCTCATATCTGTTTTCGAACGTCTTTTGTTCGACGATTATTCAAATAAAACCGAGAGAGAATTCATATTGGATAATGAGAGAACGTGAAAAATGATTGCAGAGTTATCTAGTCTTGAATTATGGATACAAGAAATGTTTCGAGTCAAAGATTTTGGTGTTAAACTGACCTTTTTACCATCCTCGATCCAGAGCAACGTCGGATAGCCTTTGATATCGAATTGTTCACAAACAGAACGATGTTGGGTGCAGTCGACTTTTCCTATACTAACAAATTTATCGTGACTAAGGCTTTGACCAAGATCATCCCAGGTCGGCGCCAATTTTTGGCAATGACCGCACCATGGGGCGTAAAATTTAACGAAATGATGACCAGAGGCTATGTGTTTATCGAACGTATCTTCGGTCAATTCGACTAATCCGTTGACGGGTTCTGGAGCTGTAGGATTTTCGCTTTCCTAAAAGACACAAAACAATAAAATTCTTCTACTCTTTCAATAATTAAAGTTGAAATTATTTTCATTCAAATGTTCACTCACCGTTGGAATGCTGCCCAATTGTTCATTAATAAATGCGGTCAATGATGGCAAATCGCGAGTCCTTCGGAACTTGATGCCTTCCTTTTCACCGACTTTGAAAAATTTCAATCTGCAACAGGGTCGATTATCCTTTAAATATAGATTCCAGTTTATCGAATATAATTTTCGGTAAATTGCCAAGATTTCTTACGTCGGATAGCCTGTAACGTCGTGCTCCGAACAAAGAGCGACATCTGTGGTACAGTCAACTTTGGCAATTTTCACAAGACTGTCCTCTTCTTCGTTCAACATTTCGGCTAAAGTCTCTAGCGTAGGGGCTAATGTTTTGCAATGATCACACCTGAGAAATACATTTTTTTTTTAATTTTCCAGTCTAGTTATGATTTTCCTGTAATTCTATGTACAAAAAAAAATTTCAAAATTAATACACGCCCTCTATGTGAAGACTAATTTGGTCTAGACTGAAAGAGAAGATAAGCCAAAACGTATGTATTCGATAGCGATAGTAAGTTCTTATCATATCCAGTTTCATGACTATGGGTGTTTTCTGATAAAGAAAACAGACACAAAAACCGGATCTTTCGGTCTCAAAAGACTATTTTTTAATAAAAAGAATTTTTCCAATGAAATTACATGTAGAACAAGGACTTTTTTTTTTTTTTTTTTTTCTTATGTCTAAAAATGTATCACTTATTTTTTTGATGCTCCACTTGTCTTTTGAAAAAGCTTAAAATATGATTTACTTACCAAGGTGCATAAAACATAATAAAGTGGTTTTTTTTTGCAATTTCAATGGGAAACGTTTCCTTGGTATATTTGACGGTGTTAGGATATTCATCCACACCGGCATTGATTCCCATAAGGGAAATGGCAGATAAAAATATGATCACAGACAACATTGTCAATCCTCCTTAAGTACGAAAAAAAAATATGGCAGGTCCTGGAAAATAAATCGCGATAATGGATTATATATACTCAAAGTAAATGAAAGTGCGTTAAAATGATGTGATGAGATGTATTTTCGAACGGTTTTCGCACCAACGCCTTACTCCGATCGAACACATGATTTACAAAAACTTGCAAATCATTTGCCGGCATATTCACGAGTCACTTGTTTAATAAATAACAATTACCTCGTAAAAATGTCCGGGGACGTCCGATACACTGAAAAAAAGCCGGCCTTCACAAATATTATCAATCTACCAATTGTTTGCTGGGGTATATGTGACTGAAGGTACGGAAGAAATGAAGGAAGACCGCGTCTCGCGTCTTGACCCTGATGGAATATTGAAATCAAAAATTATTCGACGATGCAAGCCCCCAAGAGAGCGAAACAATACTGAAAATAAGTTTACATGTGAAAGAACGGAAAGAACGAAAGAAGGCAGACAACAAGATTTTGTGAAGTTGATTTCTGGAGAAATTTTGTGTACAGGTGGCGGCACTTGCGAATGGCGCGACGTACGTCGCAAAAGGCGGCAATTAACAAAATTCTTTGTTCCTCGATGATGACAGGAGCTTGTTAACACGGATGAAAAATTTGTTTATAATAAAAAAAACTTGCATAATTATTTGAGCAATTAGATTGTGACAATTTACAAGTTTCTTTGCAAAAGGAGTCATTTGATATTTTCGTACCATCTCCCTGTTCTCCGAGGAGACCTCCTCTTGTCAAATCGATCGATGATTCGAGCAAGCGACGAGGCTCGTACCGCTCGTAGCCAGCAGCAGCACGCATGACGTAACTGCTGCTCTCCTCGTCAACTTGCTTTGGGCTTAAAAAAAATGGCAGGCGTTTGGGCTGAAGACGAAATTGGAAGAAAATGGGACCGATGCTTCACCGACGCGGTCTTAAAAATGGGTAATTTATAAAATCTCATTGATTCCCGTGGTACACACATAATCGAGTATCGAATTTACGTGAACCTTCATTGATGTTTTGACGTTTTTCAGGCGGCGGTATTTTCCTCGGTTCTGTTTTTTCTCTTCTATTCTTCAGACGTGAGTGTGAATTTTTCTCTTTGATCATTTATAAAATCTAATCTTCAAAACACGCTTACTTTCATTGAAAACGATCAGTGACAATTATCCTTGTGCTTAATATAAACTGAAAACATAACCTCTCTCGTGTTAACATCCGACTCGACTCCACCTACAAAAATTTTTATTCTCGCGTGCCAAAAAACGTGTATGTCTGTGAGTGCTTCGAAAAGCGAAAAACAAAAAATTAATCCATGTCCTGTACTTGTGGTCTTATGAAAAAAATTGCGTATAAATTTTAGAGTAAAAAATATTGTTTCAATTTTCATAAATTTCAAGGTGTTCCACAATTTTGAATCTTTTATTGCTCTGTTTCAGGTAAATGGCCGATAATAACGGGCGCCGGTTTTGGTTTAGGAATGGCATATTCAAATTGCGAAAAAGACATCAATGCCACGCTAACTCAATCCAAGCCACAGGCACGTAAGTGCGACGATACTAAAAAATCATAATATCGTGGAAATGAAGAAGATGGAAAGAGGAAAAAAAAGAGAAACGAATATGTTCGAGCAGCAGGCTGTAGAACAGAGACCGTGTGGCTGCGCCGAATCTAGTTGAATTTGTAAAATTATGGCAAAAATAATGAAAAAAAAAAAAAAAAAAAAACGAAAAAAGGAAAAACAACACCATTGCTGTAATAATAAAATTCGTACAGTGTACATAAATATATTTATTATTACTAAACTGTAAATTAAGCTTCGACGAAACAAATAAAAACCGATTGTAACATGTTATATTGCTCAGTAAGAGGGAAAACAGAGTGAAAAATACGCAATTTCTTGGCAAAGACCGAAAAATGCAATTTTTATTATTGGCTTCAAGGGAGGAAAATAACGCGTTACACAAAGTAAATAAAGAAAGATACGCTGTTTTTTTTTCTTTTTAAATTTACGAATCCTTCAATTCGTCACAAAACAAATTTAGCATAGCTTCGTCGTCGGAATCGTCACTGAGTGATTTCGAGTTGTTGATCGATTTTTCATTGTCATTCGGCGAATTGTTATCCTGAGATTCACAGGAGGTTCTTTTGTCGTCATCGCCTTGAATCTCTCTAAGAGTCAAGTAGGACGGTTCGTTTTCGCTTTTCGACGAATCATCGTTCTCTCGAGAATTGTCTTTCGTGAATTGGCCGAGTGTCCTCTTCCGCGGTGACTCCGGAATGATCGTTCGAACTTTTTCGTGCAACACGTTTGTGTCATCTTTGGGTGGATTCGCGATAATAATTTCGTCCTCGCTCGTGTCCATGAGTTCGCTAGGATTAATATTGTCGAGTTTCGGTTGTTTACTCGGCGTAGGACCGTCCGAAATCTCCAAAATTTCATTCGCAGCCTCGGATGCGTTTTCGAGTCGCGTTTTTTTGTCCTGTGCCTGTTCCGTCGTTACGGTCTCGTTTCTCACCTCTCTGAATCTCTCCCATACGTTATTGTCAGCCTGAACGACACCGTTTTGCTCGTTAGTCTGTTGTTCGGGTGTCGGACGACTCCAATGAATTGCCAGCTGTTTTTCACCCGGTTCCTCGGCGTTACGCGTTGGAATTTGCAGAGTCGGAGCACTCGGATGCGCGATTTTCTCGATTTCCGCATTCACGAGTTTAGCTTCTTTGACTATTGTTGAATCCACGTCTCTCAAAGCCATCCCAAATATCTCGATCGAGTATTGGGTTGGCGGTGGGCTCGAAGGATGAGGATGCAACTGAATCGCTCTCAGTACGCGTAAAAGATGCAACCGACACGCGCTGTCCTCCTCGTAAAAATTTTCCTTGTGTTTACCCAGGTAATGGTCGTATAACAGTGGGACAATAACGTATTGTATACTCTGAAATAAATTAACGTATTCAATTTTGTCTCGAATATTTGATCCGTTAGACAGCTTGATGATTTAGAAAAAAAAAAAAAAAAAAAAAACAAAAGCTTACTTTGTAGAACGATTGTTTGAGAGAACAATTAGCATTGTAGAAAATATATTCCAAAGCTTGCAGTGCTTTTTTACACAAATCAGCGTGTAAACAAGAATCTTTTTTAACGGAAACTGCGTTACCCAAACTCGTGCTATTCTCATACTGGCTGTCTTTGTATCGTTTCAGAGCTCTTTTCGAAAGATTCTGCGTCTTTTGGACCTAATAAATTGATTTATTAATTATCGTTGATTCTTCTCAAGTAACCGAAAGGAGGGATGATTTTTTGACAAAATTACCGTCAGTAAGACTCGTTCTTTTTCGGGAGTGATGTCTTTCAAAATATGAGGCAAAAAGTCGTCCGCTACAAGTTCAATTCCCGAAAGTATACCGACGTAAGATGACCACGTTGTTAAACTTTTATAAACGGCAATTCTGACATTTTCGAATGGTTTTCCGCCTCCTATGGTGGTTTTACTCTCACCAACTTTTTCGGTCCATTTTAAAGTTTGCTGGCAAAGTTGTAGTATCGTGATAGCAAACGGTATCAACTGGTTTTGGAACCTGCAACATTTTTCAATATTATTTCCTTCTCAATTTATCTAACCCAATTAAATTTCTTCCCTCGTGTGTCAATACGATCTAGAAGACTGAACAAACCCTTCGATAAACGCGTCCAAGACTCTGAACAAGCTGACGTGTAAGTTTGGTAAAACGAAGTGGAGCATTTGTTTTTTGAACGAATCCTCGTTCCTCAAACTGGAGGGTGTAACGGCCAAACCTCGGCACAAAACTTGTAGAACGTTATTTGGAATGACAGAATTTTTTCCTGAGCAACCTCTAAAATTTGCATTTTCATTTCAATTAATTCGTAGAATTCTTATGAATGATATTTTTGATGGAATTTACTGTTCCTGTTCATCATTACCTGAGCATGGTCGACAAATAAACACACAAATTAGCGAATCGTTTTTCAAGAGATCGGTAATATTCTATGATATTGTCTTCAGGAATATTAGGGAGATCAAGTTTCTCCCAAACATCATGATTTTCAAGTTCCATCAGGCCGGTGAAAAGATCGTCCATTATTACATGGAGACTGTTGCAAAGCAAAGCTTGATCATAAACCCAACCTGTGTAAGTTGGTTTGGAAGCTGGAGGTTTGAAAGAGCGTTCGGTAACGCGTGCCAGTAAAGCGTAACAATTTGCACCGGCTTGAACCAAATTTTTTTCATCCGCGTCGATCAACGGTAGAATCATTCTTTTGATCGAGGTCTAGAAAACATCGATGAGAAAACGTTTTTCTTCTGATTCTGACCAATTTATTTGAAAACAGGTTGAAAAATGCAAATTTTTTTTTTTACCTGTAATCGCTCGCTCGGTTCTTTGTAGTGATAAAGAATTGTTGCTACTAAAAACAGAGTAGCACCACATTTTTTCTGTGATCGTTGATTAGCGACTGTATTGACAAGTTGCTTGACCGTTTGCATGGAAACAGTTTTGTGAAATTCTGGAATGTCTTTGCACCTGACGATCAGTGAGGCAAGAACTTTGCAGGCTAGCGTTATTTCTTGCGCTCCGCTTTGAGCATCTTCCAGAGCTAGACTGGCTTTGGCGATCCAGAGCATGGCATATTTGGTAAGTATCTCTTTCGAACATTTTGGCAGAATATGAGTCAAAATATTGAGACCATCGTTACGTGTACCCGATTGATTCAATCGAGAATTAACGTGTGAAATTATGGCATTTTGCAGATTATTTACCTACGACAAATCGGTCATTAAATTGATTGGCAATGAACTGAATCAATTATTCAATTTTCAATTTCTAGGCCGGTAAAAGAAGGAGGCGTTTTGAGGTTATCAAATATCTCACTTACTTCTTCGTCGTTCAATGGTATATCGTCATTTGCGGATAGTAAATTTTTCAGAAAAATATCATATTCTTTGTCGTTGGAGTTGATGGCATTTATCAAGTCCATCATTATTTATGTTTAGCACAAATTTGCTCACCGTTCTTCCCTTCACATTCGATACTCCTCGAACCGCGTGAAATTTGAGTTGACAAACACCACGTGTTCGAAGGATTATAGGGGGGATAGGGGGGAATCGGTTCTGCAAAACAGCAAAAGCGTGTAGATAATTAGATAGTTATTTTCACGGCGTTACGGAGAGAGGTTACGACTCCGGGACTACAGACCGGAAATTCATTGTGCTGTCAAAAAAGCAATAATACATTTGTTGCTTGCTCTTCGAAAAAAAAAGAAAAAGAAAAAAAAAATATGCATTGAACATTGAACCCCTGCCGGTCGTCGCACAATTGTGCCATCCGCAAAATAGTAATATATATTGTTTCGAGAAGCGTTATCGTTTAGAATGGCAGAACAAGAAGTGAAAGACAATAACCTCTTAGAACGAGAAAAGCTAGTGAGTATACGTCAAAAAATTGTGTTGATTAAAAAATCCTTCAATTACTCCCAGGGTGCAAAGCTCAATTTTTTTGTCCACGAGTATAAAGATTTAAGTTTAAAATCAGTCATTCATTATTCATCGATGTCAAAACATGAAAAACTATTTAGATAAAAACAAATATTTGAACAGGTTGATACGGCTGTTAAATTTTTAAAAAATCCCAAAGTATCCAACAGTCCATTGAAAACGAAACAAGAATTTCTCAGGAGGAAAGGTTTGACGGAAGATGAAATATTGAGAGCCTGCGAGCTGGCAGGCAGTTTCGTGAAAAATGATCATGGTCTTCTGCCCGTTCCCAACGAATATACATCAATTCCCATGCCGCAAAGCCAAATTTATCCGTACTATCCTCAACAAGTCTTCCAGCCTACTCTATTCACCAAGGTCAAGGATTTTTTCAACGTCGCTGCATTGGTGGGAACGACGGTCTACTGCGTCTACTGGTTTTACAAGGTTACATACATAAGTCATGGGAGATAACGAATGACACGATTTAAAAAAATGAATTTTCAAATATATTCATAGATAAAAAGGAAAACGAGTGATTTTTCTCCTTTTCACAGAAATTTATCGAGCCGTTCTTCTTTGGGCAGAAAAAAAAAGACACGATTCAAGATTCGGTAACGGAACTTGACAAAACCGTACAAAATACAATGAGAGAAATGAAACAATCCATCGCCCAGATTGAAGTCAGCGTCAAGCAAGTTTCTCAAAGACAATCGGCCGATCCGTGCATCCCCATTTTGGTTCAGGAGTTGAAGCAGGATCTAGCTAGTCTCAAAGGACTTTTACTCGCCAGGTGTGTTTACACGTACCTCTTAACATTAAGCAGAACCGTTATTAAATTTGGATGGCGATGAAAATGTATAAGATGCATTGTTTCCGTAGAAAACAATTTCCAAGCGCCCCACCGTCAATACCGGCATGGCAATTGGATACATCGAGTCAAAGTCATCAAGGAAAGTCAACGGAAAGGGAAGACGACGCGGGTAGCGGAAGCAGCACGAACAATTCGGATAGTTCCCTAGAAATGATCCGTGAGGATCCCCCTAAAGAATAGACCCCGTCGACGAGGTACCGAAGAAAAAAATCACTCCAAGAATGAACAAAAAAAAAAAATCTTTATCTATTCGACATTAGTTTTTATTTTCATGGAGATATGGTTGAATCTTTTTTATTATTATTTATATATATATGTATATATATATAAAAAAGGGGTATTTGTGTACGTTTTGAGAGATCGTATTTTCTGCCAATTTGAATTGCCTGTCGTCATATGGCAGTATAAACGAAGGGATTACGAAGAGTTTAACATTTACCTGTTTTTAATAAAACGATTTCATATTGTACTTTGTGTCACGTTTATGTCACAGTTTTTTCTTTTATATGACAATGGTTTGCGCCAAATATACCATTTTTTTTTGCTATATTGCGCGTATGATTCCTACTTGTTTGAACGAATTTGTTTAATGCTGTATATAACTTTGAAATATTGAAAGAACGACCAGTTTATTCGTCGAAAATATTGGTCGAGAAACAAGCACATACTTTGTATTTCCACTGGAAAATTTATTTTTATTATTTTTTTTTTTTTTTCCATCGGAGAATAAGTAGAAGATGCTTCAATCTTGTGCATCTCCAAACGGTTCTGTCTTATCACTGATTCCTAATTTATCATCGTATCCGAGAAATTATTCATACAAATCCATACATACGTATGTGCATATATACATGTACATATTAATATGTATATATATATATACACGCATACATATATACTACATATATCCGTTCTAACGACGTGAACCTACACGTGTCTCAATGTCAACACACTCGCAGACAGAAAACAGTTGCCCCTTACGAATTAAGCTTACATTGTTTTTTTTTTTTTTTTGCCTCGTCTAATATGTACAAACCACGTAAATATTTTCAAGTTTTTAGTATTTTTTTTCTTCTTTCCGTATATATATTATATGAGATGAACGTATCAGTTGAAAGAGCAATTATTTACGGTCGTTTGCATAATTAACGTTTCACACGAAAGGAATTATTCCATTCTTCTCAGAGACTCGATTTATTTTCGATTGAACTTTCTTCTTTCTTTTCTTCTTATGTTTCTTCCAATTCAGCTATAACAAAAAACGAAATTACAGTCTATTTTTCTTGTTTTTTGTCTCTTGTCGTATTCTTTTGTTTTTCTTTCATCGTCTTTTATGTTTTTTTTTTTATTTTTTATTTTTCCGTAATATTTATTAATACTCTTTATTAATCATAAATTGTGACTTCTGCCTCACTGATACAGTGAGTTACAGCAAAGTCCGCTGCATATTGTGACTTAGTATCTTCATCTCTAATGATCCCAGGTCGATATCGTATGATACAACGCAGGCATAACATTCCGGGAAACAGCGACGAGTTTTTCGCACAATAGCGACCTCGAGTGTGGGAGAAGGAAAACGCGTCTAACTATAATGAATGACAAAAGAAACAAGAATGAAGGGTGCGAAGAGAGCGAAAGAGAAAAGGGAGAGGGGAGGAGCAAAAGAGATTTGACACAGGCTTTGATAAATTCTCATGGATATTAATTAAATAATAATGTTTCGTTTCGAATATCTGACCGATGCACGATTCCCCAAGAGTATAATAATGGTAGCAGTGATTATGTACAATCGATAAGTCGATTTTTTCTCTCCAACGTAAAAAGTAAAAAAAAAAAGAAAGAAAATAAAAAAATAATTTTAAAAAAAGCGAGGATTCGATCCTAGGATGTTTTGTGCTGACGTAAGTGTAGCCTTCGAGGTCCCGCCGCGATCAGTACATGCACTCGTTACGGTTTCACGAGTGTAAAAAAAATCCAAGTTCGATCTGCGATTCCGGGAGAGAAGGAGGGATTTTTTCAGTTTCGTTTTATAGCTTGTTTCTTTTCTTTCTTTTAAATGAATTTCACCTTGGGTAGCTGTGTCCTAATGTTCCTATTATTAATAACGGTATTAACTCTAAGTTAGACACACTAAACTGCTTAGCTCTTTCCGATCTTTCCAAAAGCTATTCTAACGAATGAAATTTCAATGAGAACAGGGCTACCCGGTATGGGGTAAGTGTAAATTTCTCGAAAGTACCGAGCGAACGTCTTGCGTGAACCGGAGAGCGTCTAAGACTGGAAGCAAACTCAGCAATGCCGTGTCACCCGCGTCACTGAACCACGATTTTATCGGTATGGCGTTGTCTGCAACAAACCATCATTTCATTCCGTTTTTTCATCTTCAATAACAAAATGGTGTGGAAAAAAAATACATCATAGTAAATCAATATATTACGTAAGATAGGGACATATCGAATGAAGCAATGAAAAAAAATGATCAACGCTCTTACGTGGATAAGCTCTATAAGCTCCGGGACTGTTGTCCAGTATAAAAACTGATGCCAGATCTGAGCAAATAGCAGCCAGGTCCTTCGTGTATGAACCCATTTCTGGAGTACAGTGTTGTCGATAATATCTACGTCTCAATATTCCTCTGTTGTTGTCTAGTTTATCAGCTACCGCAGCACCATATATTTCCATTGACGCTGTGAAAACCACCAGCTCGTACCTGGTGATGAAAAATTTCATTTTCATCAAATTAACACAAGTTCAAATGTTCCTCATTTTGTTCATCTACCAAAATGAAGCAGTGCTTTCTCGAAGCTTCAATTTACTTTTTTCTGCTCGAGTCCTCGAGAACATTACATAACGATCCTTTAAACAGAAACATCCCTCGGACTAGAATTCTTCTTTTACAAATTATTAGCGTATGAAAACCTTATCGTTTCTTCGCCAAGTGCGAATGTATCTGATATCTTTGATGAAAACAATACATTGTCTACGTACCACTGACTAACTATGTCCAAAAAGAAATCAACGTGAGGTCTTTTGTGAACGAAAAATCTGACCGGATGTCGGTCTATCGTCACTTTGAGAACAAAGTCAGGAGGTGTGCCTGGCCGAACTGTCGGCCTGGCTACTCCGTCGTGATGAGAATGTATCAGCGTCTCGTCCAGATCCAATACCAGTACTTTCCTCTTGACTATACCTGCGAATTCGAGCAATAAATATTCACGATTTACCGGCGCATTTTCGATCGAAAAAAATGATTTATTACCGTCTCATTTATTAAAACTCATTTCATATTTATGAACTTTCGAACAAGAAAATCAAACTCGTGAATGTTCCTTGAAATGTCTGAATGTTTGTTTTTGAAGTGAAAAAAAAAAAAAAAAAAAAAAAAAAATTTCAGAAGACTCACTCAGTCTATGCCTCGAAAGTGGAGACAACGGGAAGATTTCATATTTAACCGGTTGCATCTGTGAAATCTAAAACCAAACAAGACCAATAAAATCAACAAATTCACAAATATATATTCTTCAATTCCAGGTTTCGACATATCAGAGTATCTGTTATCTATTGCGTACGAAGCTGGCTAATCATTGAGAAAAAAGTAATATATTTCATTCAAGAAATTGTGATGAAATAAAAAGTGAAATAGAGCGAATAAAAAACATTGATGCGGATCTACGTGATGAAATTCGAACGATAAATATTTAGTAATTTCGTAATTTTTGAGTCACGAAAGATTTGTGAATTTCGAAAAAAAAAAAAAAAAAAAAAAAAAAGTCATCCAGAAGTGCCAACATCGATAAACAAATTGACGAGACTCGAGTGCAAAGTCCGAAACAAAGCGTATACATAAATGTGCCGTGCAATCAAAATAACAAAAGAATAACCCAGGGGCGAAACAATGAATTGGTGAACATGAATAATTGGACGAAGATAAGGAAAAAGAAGACAAGAAATAATTAATGAGCTCTCGCGCTAAGAGTCTACACAGGCGCGAAGCACCTACTTACGGCTCTAACCTGCTTCTTCAGTAGAAAGCAGACGCAGGTCCACACACGGGAAGCCATAAGGAGAAAAGCTCTCATTCCCATTTGCAATTGTTTCAGCATTATTGTCCTTATAGTTTGTTATTTGCAAAACCGGGCCGAAGTCCGGCTCCTCTTTACCGCCACTATTCGATTTTTCAGTTTAACACGGTCGCACTTTTCTTGTTTGCCACTGATTTTTTTCTTTCTTTTAACGCACGGCTTCACGTCGTTTTTATTACACAAGCAGAAAGCCCCGCGGTAAACAAACTATAGTCGTAATCTAACATGGATCCCGTCGACGTAGTCGTCGTTTCTCCCTTCTTGCCTCTTCTTTTTCCTCCTAGTGTGTGTATTTTTTTTTATTTTCCCCGAATATTCACGGATTCGTAATCGAAAGTGACCTAACGCGATTATTTTCGCGCGAACACATTGCCGTACACGTGCGTTTTTTTATTACTATAAAGTGTACATTGTAACGAGTTTTCTTGAGATACGATTTATTAACGAGGGGTAGGGGGTGAACTACGCTGCTGCTTTTTTTTATGTGCAAAAGCCTACAAGTGCGAAATCTCGCTTTTCACGTACACCACAAACCCGCACCGACCGCCATCTTTCGCGCATCGACCCAATTTTTCTGTGCGCTCCTTCCATCGCGCATTATTCCCCTTGTAACCTCTCTTCCTCTCCGCCGCCCGCCCGCCCGCCCGCCCTCCCGAAACCCCCACCACCGCCGCTTGAGAAAAAAAAAACAGAAAAAGTAAACGATATTGTAACTCGTAACGTTTTCGATCAAGGTCGTATAATACGTATATCTTCGTTTCCTAAATTTTCTCAAAAATAAGTCATGTTTACATCGTCTCAGTGGCTTTACTTCAAACTAATATGCTAAGTGTGGAATCGGTTTTATTTGAAAAGCACAGATAAAACTGTGAAATTCTTCCGGATATTACGACGATAGCGAGGAATGGGAAAAAAAAATCCACATTTCTAAATTCCTTTCAACACGTTTAAGCACGAAAATTCGTAACTACGGCGACGAGACCAACGGCAGTGCTATTATTCGCCTCCCAAATATTGAAAAATTGCCAGCGATGACGAATCATTCGAAATATAAAATAATAAATTAGGAAGTTGGATATGAATGATATTTTTGAACAAAAGTATATATCAAAGAAAAACGTGTAAACGTATATTTCGTAAGATTGCGGTGAATTTACAAATAGCGGCAAAAGCACGTGGACTGCGCGCCACTGCACAATAGGTATACGAATATGCCACCTACTCGCGATACCAAGAACTATTTATCTTCGTTCCGGGGTAAACTTTTGTCTTTTCCTATCGTCCCCACCACCGCCACACGTGGTCAGCACAGTCAATACAGTCCAGAAAAAGATTTATGACTAAACTTTTTGCAAGGCTCCAAGTAAAATTCGCACCGTCTTTACCAATGCTTTTTTTACGGCTTTTTACCAAAATTAAATGATGTATATTATGTATATTTCAAAACTCAGCGCGGTCGTTCCCGCGCATCGAGCGGAAAGAAGAAGCAAAGAAGCGGCGCTGCTGCCGCCGCGTTCGTTGTTATCGCCAGTTGTAAACTAAGGTTCAAGAGCGCGTCACCTTCCAGTTATTTTGAGAACTTGAAGGAGGACGCGCATTAAAAAAACAGCGAGACACGCATACATGGGATTGCAACGTTTGAGACGTTTGAGGCTTTGAGATTTAGTATGGCGTATGAGCGTAAAGCAGCTGCTTGCGTTTCACGAAAATACAAAATTATCGCAATATTATTGCGCAGTTTATAACGACAGAAGTGTTTTTAAGAAGCGGAATCCCTTCGAGGTCCGGTTATTGAACGCGTTTGTCTTACGGAATTCATTATTTCATCCATTTTCACACACAAAATGACGGATATTACGGAATTGAGGATGAATGTAGCCGCGTTGAAACGCGTTGATCCCTACATAAAGGATATCCTGGAAACCGCGACGCATGTAGCACTTTACACTTTTAACGCGGACAATAACGAATGGGAAAAAACCGATATCGAGGGTGCCCTCTTCGTTTATTCCAGAAACGGTGAACCGTACAACAGTATTCTCATTATGAATCGGCAAGTTACGATCTTTTTTTCTATCGCTTTCTCTCAACATTTCTCGCATCAAAATATTCTAGAAAACCCGCCTTTTTTTCATCTGTATGAAGCTGTCTTCACGAGCAAACTCTTTGGTTTTCCCATCATAATCCAAAAAAAAATTTACGAATCAATCGTTACTAATGCAAAGAAAAAAAAAAAAAAAAAAAAAAAAAAAAAAATGTTCCGACAATGCCAAAAATGATATGACAAAGGAAATTTCATCGAATCACGATCAATTCTCTTTCGATAATGAGAAAAAAAAATTGTCAATACTACAAAACTCGGAAAAATAATTTTTTGTCAGGTTGAACGGACAGTTTCACTTGAAAAACTACTGAAAATATTCTTTCTAACGATAATCCGTTCATTTGCGTACAAACATTGTAAAACTTTTTTCATTATAAACTTCAGATTGAACACGAACAATTTAGTGGAGCCGGTGACATTGGGTTTGGATTTGCAGCTGCAAGAGCCATTTTTATTGTACAGAAATTCCAAAAGTGATATTTATGGCATTTGGTTCTATGACAAGGTCGAATGTATACGTATAGCGGCTATGCTGAATACCCTGGTGAAAGATTCAGAGCTGAGTCGCAAAGTTTCTGTTAATACTGCGCAAAAGAACAACAAAGTGTCTAAATCAAGCACAAATAACGTGGACATATTCAGTATGTTGAGTAAAGCTCAAGAGGTTTTTAATACAAACAAAGGCGGAGAAGTTACTAGCGGCATTGGTTCCAAGTCTCCCATCAACCACAACGCTCGAGATATTTGCTGTCCGTTGTCTGCTCCACTGGGACCAGACGTCACCTCTCAGAGCGTCATGGATTTCTTTGCCAGAGCAAAAGTGAGTTTTTTTTCGTGTAAATGATAATTTTTATTTTCAGTGAAATGAGTTTTTATTAAAACGAATAGAAAAACAGTTGAAAAATATTTTTGAATTCATAGGTAAATACCGGTCACTTCAAAGCGGGCGATCATCCAAACGCGCACAATGTTGGTGTAGCGGAAAGCAAACCAATGTTGGCGCGTTTGATGTCTCATCCTGCGGCACATACGCTCGAGCACATTGAGAAACAACAAAGGTCAACGACGCCGCAGCCTGGCTTACCGTCTCATTTGCCGCCTCAACCCCAATCGACGTCCGTCCAAAAAGTAAATAACGTTGCTCCCGGCTCTTCATCCAACAGAGCTAAAAGACACAACAAATCGAACGTACCGCAGGACGATTCGGTCGTTTCGGCTCTCACATCGGTCTCTCAAGAGCTACAACGACAAGTCAGTCGAAATACCAGCGACACCAACGGGGCCTCCAGTTTTCTCAGGATAGATTCACCAGGCGTTAAAACAGCTAATTTAACGAATCATCAGAGCAACAATATTGCCAGTTCATGCAAAACGGATCCTATTTTATCGCTCTTTGAAACCGATAGCACAACTCTGGTGAGAGCTTTTTTTTCATCAATTTTATGCGATCTATTTTTATTCGGAAGTATATCGTATAAAAATTGAATTGCAAAATTCACCGTTCCGAAAAGTTTGATTTGTAATAATTCGGTGGTTCTTTTAGGAGTCCGAGGACATAAAGGCGAGTGGAACGTTAAAGAGTATGGGAACAGGCCCGGCTCTGATACCGCCTGTAATGTTTGGAGCGCCGAGCCCGTCGGAGCCATTGAGCAGACCACTGGAGCCATTGACGAGGAACCAATTGTTGCAGGCTTTCAACTACCTTCTTCGCAGCGACCCGGACTTTGTGAACAAATTGCACGAGGCGTATGTCAAATCGTTCGGAGAGATACTATCCTAGGTTCGTCGCACAAATGAATTTGGCCGTGGCTAATTAATTAGAGCGACGAAAGATTTAAACAAATAAACAAAAACGAATAACACACACATGGAATTTCGGTGTGACGTTTATGAAATCATTAAAAAAAAAAAAAATCGAAGAAGACCACAAAAAAATAGCGGGCAGACGCGAACCAGTAAAATAAAAGTCTCGATTTGAGGATAAAACAAAAACGTATCAAACAAATCTGCAGTACATTCTTGACTGTACATAGAGAATGAAATCTAACACGAAACTGTAATGTTTGAGATTCGGGAGACAAAAAACTAGAGGGAATCTTATTCGAACAAACATCTGACGACCGATCCACGATTTTGTTGGAACGGACCTGAGAAAGAGAGAAAAAATTAGAAGAGTAGAAGGGAGAGCGAGAAGATAAATGGGACAGAAATGAAATGAAAATAAATATTGACGAACCATCTGGTCAACAGTATTTTTATAAAATAATAAGCACGTTATTCCAAGACAAAGAGTGAAATGTAGATGGCGTTGGACGAGAACTCGAGAAACCACATAATTTTCTGGTTTACGTGTAAACATGGTGAGAATGAACGCCGAAAAAAACTTGAGCGTCGAACAAGTTGAAGCAACGGAGGAAAGATAAAACGCGAATAAAAAAGAAAAGACAAACAGACAAGAAAAGAAAAAAAAAGGTTTATAGACCGAGGTAACGAGAAACACGCGAACGATTTTAAACTGTGATGCCAAGACATTTATATATTATACTTAGTGTTTTACGGTCTCACGAGAGCGCTGCAATGTTGAACCGAAGAAGCCCCTCGAACAGAAGTGAAAAACAAAAACGAAAATTGATTCTCGGAGAAATTAAAACGAATCATGAGAACGAAGAAGCGTGTATATTTTATGGAGTTATAATTGACGCGCATCCTTCCTGTAAACACGGGGCGTCGAAACACGTCATATGTGAATGTAATGTGCTGAAACGAATGAAAAAATAAATAAATAAATAAATAAAACACACATCCACACATACACGCCAACACGGAGAAACGACAGCAAAAGTAAAAAGTTTAAAAATAAAAGAGAAACAACGGTGTTGAAAGAAATCAAGTCGTTTTTTTTTTTCATTTCCTTTATCTTCTGAAATTGTTTGTTAATTTTTTTTGTTTTTTTTTTCTCCAAACAATTCGTGAACAATGAGACGAATAGATCGTTTCGTCAGATACGATACATCTTGATAATGCTTATTGTTTAATTATACGATACTATCACAATATATAGTATTCATAGTGTGTGTGTGTGTGTGTATATATATATAAATATATATATATATAATATAAAAGTTGTTGCAGGTTAAAATGGTCAATAGAGTAGTCTCAAGTTCGTGATTCAATTTCCATTTGGTATTATTCGGGTTGAATGCAGATTGACAAACGCTTGAAAAACGAAACGATGAAATCTCACTTGATTATAAAATTGGTAGAACGTTATTGACAATTCGACTTGGAACATCTTACATACACGCTTGGAATACGAAGTTGAGGATTTACTCACGCGAATCCAGTATTATTCGAATAAAACGGGGAATCGCGATTGAACAAAAAAAAAACATTCTTACATTCTTTTTTGAAGAAAAAAAAGAAAAGCTCACAAAAAAACATAGCAAAAAAGATGGAAAAGAGAACATTTATTTTTACAAATAAAAAAAAAAAAAAAAACAGTCCAATATTCGAGAGCAGAAAAAGTCTCAACGAAATAAAAATCGTTGAACGATCGAATAATCGAACAAAAATTAATCGTACGTATTTATTATTTACAGGAGATGCGAGACAACGAGGTTGTCTCTTTCATATATTATTAGTCCAATTATCATTGGAATTTTTTTATTCTCTCACGAAACTCTTGCAATTTTAACTCGCGTTGCGAGAAAAAAAGAAATGCGTGATTACGAGATGTTACATCGTCAATTATTTAGATTATAATCTATATTTATATAGATATTTATATGTGTGTTGTATAGTTTACAATGGTGTTTCGTCAGAAAAATTCACAGCCAAGTGGAGCCCCGTTGGGCTCTCCAGCTTTCTAGGAGACTCGTCTCGTTTTTTTTTTTTTTTTTACACATTAATCGTCAACAACGAGCAATCCCTTGAAAAGGGAGCTTATTAAGGCGATGAGGGTTCAGAAAATAATCTCCATTCTCTATCTCTCATTTGGAAAAAAAAAAAAAAAAACTTGGGCTTAAAATTATTTTTTTTTTACACGCTGGGAAAATTTGTGAACGCGAGAATATTTCATCTACTCTCGCTACTCACGCGTCGAATTTTCCCTTAAAAAGGAGTCTTTGGATCTCATTTTTTTGATCCCTTTTGTGGAATTTTTAAAAAAATTGGTGCAACATTTTGTTTGTTTTCTTTTTTGCTTTTACACGAGAGGCACTTTTGGTGGTCCGAGCAACGGTGGCGCGTTGTCGGGCGTTCGATGCGGTCCGAGCTTATCACCCTGTGATGGTAACGGTTGTAACAGCCTTATCGCCAAACTGGCCAAAATCAGAAGAACAACGAGGCCGCATATCGGTACCGCGATTGTCGCTGTTTTGAACCATCCGTCCGTCGCTCGTGTGGCCGGCCCGGTTGGCTGTATCGGTCCCAAAAATGCTCGTTGGTCACCGACCAAAACTAAAAAGAGGGCAAAAAAATAATTAATTACCTTTTTTTTATACTTTTAGATAGCTCAAGTTTTGAAAATATGGGTTTCGTGCATTTTTAAGGCGTTACTAAATAAATATCGTGTATATGCTAGGATCGTTGGAGGTTTACGGAAATGAGAATAGATTCACAGTGTCGCATAAGACTTTATGAGAGCGAGGAGCTCCTCCCCCCCCCCCCCCCCGGATAGGTTGTCGGAGGCACGTTCTACCGGGGGAATGTTGCGAGAACCTGTTCCGTTTTTATGAAATGATGGGAAGGAGGAGCTATGACGAGAAAGAGACGGAAACATGGCGATTGCTTCGGCTACAATTACGCGCGGCTTAATTGGCTGAGCGAAAGCTGTACGGCGGCGGCGGCGGCGGCGGCAGCAGTAGTAACGAGAGTGGCATCTGTATCTCGTCCGCAGAGAAAACAACGAGCCTCGAAAGGGGTTATTTTTTTGCAGATGAAAAAGATTGCAACAATCATTCGCGCGCGCGCGCAAGCACAAAACGAAATTTAGAATTTGGTTAGGTAATTTTTTGAAGATTTTTCAGCCGATTGTTCGGGTTTTGATTGAAGGAAATAAAAATTTGATAATCTCATTATGAATTGGTACCTTGAAGAGTTTTGTTGAGTCTGTTGATCATCGCCGGGCTATCGACGTGATTGCAAAGATCTTGCTCGCAGCATAGAAATCCAGGGGGACATTGTTTTTCCTTGAAGCTCTCCTCGAGACAACCATTGTTGGCGGAGTGTTCGGGTCTGAGAAAGGACGGGGAATTGGAGCCCAATGGCAATTCGGTGAAGCAACCTTTCCCCCGGCACATGTAACCCTGTGGCACGCATTCCGGTTGATTGCAGTAACACCTAACCTCGCCGACACCTGCCGTTGAACCGCTACGCCTGGATCCTGCAACATCAATATTAAATCAAATATTTAATTAAAAAAAAAAAATAAACTTGGAATTTTCCAGCAATTGAGTAGGATTCGAAGAAACAAATGGATCGTTTCGCGATAAGCGCACCGAAACGAGCATAATATAACGGCCGACGCAAATTTATTGCGTGCTACTGTAAAACGATTGCGCACTCGATTCTATTAATAATTCTCACTTTCTCGACGAGAGAGAGAGAGAGAGAGAGGAGGAGGCGTAGGGTTTGTATAGTTGAAAATGCGATTGTGTGTTTAAAGAACACGGGGAGTTTCATCGCGAGCGAGTCACCGATCGGTGGAACAAGTAAACTGGCAAAACCACGCGCGGTGAATCGTCGGTCGAGGTATTCTTCTCTCATTCACCGATTTGCCCTTCCCGAGAGTCCGTCTTTTGTTTTCTCATTTCATTGTTCAAATATACAGATATATATATATATATATGAAGAGTTTCGCGAGCTCTCGAGACCTCGCTCCTTTGCAGGAGGTACAGGTTAACTAAATGTGTGTATATATACAGGGTGATTCATAAAGACCTTCGGACCGGTTAACCCCGGGTTCGGGACAGTATTTTGAACAGAACTACCGAGCCGATTTTGATTATTTGCAATATTTTTCAAATGGGAAGCATTAGAATGTGGGTATTTTGAACCAATCAGAAGACCACATGCCGCCATGACAGGCGACGCCTCAAAGGGGTAAAATTAGAGGCCAGAAGGAGGCGTTGAACAAAGTAGAAACCATCATTTGTTTGACAGGTGAGCGAAGGGAACTTTCATGCAATAAACATTGATAGTTCCTCGTGACATTAGCCTCACTTGTCAGAGAGCCCGAAGATACCGAATGAAATAAAATGTCAGTGACATTCTTTTTTTCATGGTTTCGTCAAAGACATGAAGTTTGCTTGCAGTCCGAGGTGCTGTAGATGAGAGTTTCGAATACACATGATGAAACTCGACATAAATGCATTGTAAAAAAGTGATGAAAAATAATGTATTAATAAAATGGAAAAAAAATGTTGTTTTAAGGAGGAATTTTTCATACTCTTTTAGCATGTAGTGAAAATGTGTCTCTTTTACTATTTTGCCCAAATAGTTTGAAGTGGATGGTTGACGCAGAAAACTTTGTGTCTTTGAATTTGCTATTCTTTTAATACCAAGCAACAAAATTAGCAGGAAAAAATTACCAATGCACAGAGATTAATCGAAAACGAGATTCGTTATTCTCAATTTTTGCTTGAAAACCTTTAAGCATTAAATGGAGGTGCTTTCGGTAAATCTCTCGGAAATTCTACTTGAGATTTATTTCTAGATATTTTCTAAGACGTGCTACGTGCTTCAGATAAATTTCGAAGAGATTTACCGCAAGTATCTGCAAGTCAATATCTCCAAAAACATTTCTGGGAGATTGACAGGAAAAGTCACAAAAATGAAAAATAAAAAATCGACAAGAATCTCAAGCAGAATCTCTGAACGATTTACCAGGTAAATCTCCAAGAAAATATTCGTCAGATTTCACAGAGATTCTGTTATTTCTGGGAGTTATTTCTGGAGATATTTTCTCCGAGATATTTTGCTTAAATTATTTTCGAGATATTGTCTCGGAATATTCCTGATAAATCTCCCAGAGATTGTGTTTGAGATTTTTTGGAATTGTTTTCTTGCAGACTTACCGGAAGCACATCCAAGAAAAAATGTTTAGAAAAATCTCAAACAGAATATTTGGGATATTTACAGAGCGAATGTCCAAGAAAATACCTCTAGAACAATCTCAAGAATAGTCTCCAGGAGATTTATCCGAAGGACGTCTGAAAAAATATCTCAAAATAAAACTCAAGCACAATCTCTGGGAGATTTATGAGGAAAATCTCCGAGACAACATTTCGAAAAATAATTCAAGCAAAATATCTGGGAGATTTACCGGGAGCCTCTTCAAAAAATTAACTCCAAAAATAACTCGAGCAGAATTTGTGGAAATTGGACAGATATTTTTTTGGAGATTCACCTCGTAAATCGTTCATAGATTTTGTTTGAGATTTATCTCGAGTTATTTTTTTTTTTTTTTTACTTTTCCGGTAAATCTCCCAGAGATTCTGCTTGAGGTTTTTTTTAGAGATATTTTGTGGAAAATTTCCCTGGTAAATCTCGCGGAGATTC
This sequence comes from Campoplex capitator, assembly GCA_037576405.1. NCBI lineage: Eukaryota > Metazoa > Arthropoda > Insecta > Hymenoptera > Ichneumonidae > Campoplex > Campoplex capitator. The sequence continues at coordinate 15,100,363 of JARBWI010000322.1, read as the reverse complement.
TCTTTGAGATTTTTCTGGAGATATTTACTCAGAGGTGCTTTCGGTAAATCTCCCAGAGATTCGGCTTGAGGTTTTTTTTTGAGATATTTCGTGGAAAATTTCCCTGGTAAATCTCGCGGAGATTGTCATTGAGATTTTTCTGGAGATATTTGCTCAGAGGTGCTTTCGGTAAATCTCTCAGAGATTCTACTTGAGATTTATTTCTAGATAATTTTTTTAGACATGCTGCGAGCTCCAGATAAATCTCTGGGAGATTTACTGAAAGTATCTCCAAGCAAATATCTCCAGAAATATTTCTGGGAGATTGACCGGAAAAGTCTCAAAAAAAAAAAAAATAAAAAATCGACAAGAATTTCAAGCAGAATCTCTGAACGATTTACCAGGTAAATCTCCAAGAAAACATTCGTCGAATTTCTCAGAGATTCTGTTATTTCTGGAGATATTTTCTTGAAGATGCTTCCGGTAAATCTCCCAGATATTTTGCTTGAATTTTTTTCGAGATATTGTCTCGGAATTTTCCTGATAAATCTCCCAGAGATTCTGTTTGAGATTTTTTGGAATTGTTTTCTTGCAGACTTACCGGAAGCACATCCAAGAAAAAATATTTAAAAAAATCGAAAAAAGAATATTTGGGATATTTACAGCAAAAATTTCCAAGAAAATAGCTCCAGAACAATCTCAAGAAGAGTCTCCGGGAGATTTATCCGAAGGACGTCTAAAAAAATATCTCAAAAAAAAACTCAAGCACAATCTCTGGGAGATTTATGAGGAAAATCTTCGAGACAACATTTCGAAAAATAATTCAAGCAGAATATCTGAGAGACTTACCGGAAGCCTCTTCAAAAAATTAACTCCAAAAATAACTCGAGCAGAGTTTGTGGAAATTGGACGGATATTTTTTTGGAGATTCACCTCGTAAATCGTTCCTAGATTTTGTTTGAGATTTATCTCGAGTTATTTTTTTTTTTTTTTCACTTTTCCGGTAAATCTCCCAGAGATTCAGCTTGTGGTTTTTTGTAGAGATATTTTCTGGAAAATTTCCCTGGTAAATCTCGCGGAGATTCTCTTTGAGATTTTTCTGGAGATATTTGCTCAGAGGTGCTTTCGGTAAATCTCCCAGAGATTCGGCTTGAGGTTTTTTTTAGAGATATTTTCTGGAAAATTTCCTTGGTAAATCTCGGGGAGATTCTCTCTTTGAGATATTTGCTCAGAGGTGCTTTCGGTAAATCTCTGAGATTCTACTTGAGATTTATTTATAGATATTTTCTTAGACGTACTGCGTGCTTTGGATAAATCTCTGGGAGATTTACTGGAAGTATCTTCAAGCAAATATCTCCAGAAACATTTCTGGGAGATTGACCGGAAAAGTCTCAAAAAATAAATAAAAAATCGACAAGAATCTCAAGCAGAATCTCTGAACGATTTACCAGGTAAATCTCCAAGAAAATATTCGTCGAATTTCTCAGAGATTCTGTTATTTCTGGGAGTTGTTTCTGGAGATATTTTCTTGAAGATTCTTCCGGTAAATCTCCCAGATATTTTGCTGAAATTTTTTTCGAGATATTGTCTCGGAATTTCCCTGATGAATCTCCCAGAGATTTTGTTTGAGATTTTTTTGGAATTGTTTTCTTGCAGACTTACCGGAAGCACATTCAAGAAAAAATGTTTAAAACAATCGAAAAAAAAATATTTGGGATATTCACAGCACAAATGTCCAAGAAAATAGCTCGAGAACAATCTCAAGAGGAGTCTCCGTGAGATTTACCCGAAGGACGTCTAAAAAAATATCTCAAAAAAAAACTCAAGCACAATCTCTGGGAGATTTATGAGGAAAATCTCCGAGACAACATTTCGAAAAATAATTCAAGCAAAATATCTGGGAGATTTACCGGAATTCTCTTCAAAAAATTATCTCCAAAAATAACTCGAGCAGAATTTGTGGAAATTGGACGGATATTTTTTTGGAGATTCACCTCGTAAATCGTTCATAGATTTTGTTTGAGATTTATCTCGAGTTTTTTTTTTTTTTTTTTTTTTTAATTTTCCGGTAAATCTCCCAGAGATTCTGCTTGAGGTTTTTTTTAGAGATATTTTGTGGAAAATTTCCCTGGTAAATCTCGCGGAGATTCTCTTTGAGATTTTTCTGGAGATATTTACTCAGAGGTGCTTTCGGTAAATCTCCCAGAGATTCGGCTTGAGATTTTTTTAGAGATATTGTCTCGGAATATTCCTGATAAATCTCCCAGAGATTGTGTTTGAGATTTTTTGGAATTGTTTTCTTGCAGACTTACCGGAAGCACATCCAAGAAAAAATGTTTAAAAAAATCGAAAAAATAATATTTGGGATATTTACAGCAAAAATTTCCAAGAAAATAGCTCCAGAACAATCTCAAGAAGAGTCTCCGGGAGATTTATCCGAAGGACGTCTAAAAAAATATCTCAAAAAAAAACTCAAGCACAATCTCTGGGAGATTTATGAGGAAAATCTTCGAGACAACATTTCGAAAAATAATTCAAGCAGAATATCTGGGAGACTTACCGGAAGCCTCTTCAAAAAATTAACTCCAAAAATAACTCGAGCAGAGTTTGTGGAAATTGGACGGATATTTTTTTGGAGATTCACCTCGTAAATCGTTCCTAGATTTTGTTTGAGATTTATCTCGAGTTATTTTTTTTTTTTTTTCACTTTTCCGGTAAATCTCCCAGAGATTCAGCTTGTGGTTTTTTGTAGAGATATTTTCTGGAAAATTTCCCTGGTAAATCTCGCGGAGATTCTCTTTGAGATTTTTCTGGAGATATTTGCTCAGAGGTGCTTTCGGTAAATCTCCCAGAGATTCGGCTTGAGGTTTTTTTTAGAGATATTTTCTGGAAAATTTCCTTGGTAAATCTCGGGGAGATTCTCTTTGAGATTTTTTTGGAGATATTTGCTCAGAGGTGCTTTCGGTAAATCTCTGAGATTCTACTTGAGATTTATTTATAGATATTTTCTTAGACGTACTGCGTGCTTTGGATAAATCTCTGGGAGATTTACTGGAAGTATCTTCAAGCAAATATCTCCAGAAACATTTCTGGGAGATTGACCGGAAAAGTCTCAAAAAATAAATAAAAAATCGACAAGAATCTCAAGCAGAATCTCTGAACGATTTACCAGGTAAATCTCCAAGAAAATATTCGTCGAATTTCTCAGAGATTCTGTTATTTCTGGGAGTTGTTTCTGGAGATATTTTCTTGAAGATTCTTCCGGTAAATCTCCCAGATATTTTGCTGAAATTTTTTTCGAGATATTGTCTCGGAATTTTCTTGATAAATCTCCCAGAGATTTTGTTTGAGATTTTTTTGGAATTGTTTTCTTGCAGACTTACCGGAAGCACATTCAAGAAAAAATGTTTAAAACAATCGAAAAAAAAATATTTGGGATATTCACAGCACAAATGTCCAAGAAAATAGCTCGAGAACAATCTCAAGAGGAGTCTCCGTGAGATTTACCCGAAGGACGTCTAAAAAAATATCTCAAAAAAAAACTCAAGCACAATCTCTGGGAGATTTATGAGGAAAATCTCCGAGACAACATTTCGAAAAATAATTCAAGCAAAATATCTGGGAGATTTACCGGAATTCTCTTCAAAAAATTATCTCCAAAAATAACTCGAGCAGAATTTGTGGAAATTGGACGGATATTTTTTTGGAGATTCACCTCGTAAATCGTTCATAGATTTTGTTTGAGATTTATCTCGAGTTTTTTTTTTTTTTTTTTTTTTTAATTTTCCGGTAAATCTCCCAGAGATTCTGCTTGAGGTTTTTTTTAGAGATATTTTGTGGAAAATTTCCCTGGTAAATCTCGCGGAGATTCTCTTTGAGATTTTTCTGGAGATATTTGCTCAGAGGTGCTTTCGGTAAATCTCCCAGAGATTCGGCTTGAGATTTTTTTAGAAATATTGTCTCGGAATTTTCCTGATAAATCTCCCAGAGATTCTGTTTGAGATTTTTTTGGAGATGTTTTCTTGCAGACTTACCGGAAGCACATGCAAGAAAAAATGTTTAGAAAAATCTCAAACAGAATATTTGGGATATTTATAGCGCAAATGTCCAAGAAAATACCTCCAGAACAATCTCAAGAAGAGTCTCCGGGAGATTCATCCGGAGGACGTCTGAAAAAATATCTTCAGAAAAATCTCAAACAGATTCTCTGAGAGATTCATCGGGAGAATCTCCGAGACAATATTTCGAAAAAAAACTTGAAGCAAAACATCTGGGAGATTAACCAGAAGCACCTTCAAGAAAATATCTGCAAAAATGTCTCAGAGAATCTACACAATATGCTCGAGAGAACGTATGTAAGAATTTTCAATTTACGCGGTAGTTTTCTTTTAATACTTGGCGTCGAGCCACTACCACGTTTCTTGATCTCCAAATGAATATTTTTTCCGTAATTTTTCAATTCAAATAGCAAAATGGAGAATTTGATGGATCCTCTCGTTTATTTCCAGCATGATGGTGGCTACATTAAGATGTAAAAGTTTATTTCAATTTCAGTCTTCAAGTCAATTTTTTATAAATCAGCGGTAGATTCTCTCGAAAACCGTAAAAGTCATTTTTGGTATTTTTCCAAATTGATGTCAAAGATGGAAAAAAAAGTTTTCCCTAAAAATGAAAATAGGTTCTTGTAGAAAACAAACAAGCAAACTGACCTATTTTTAAATTAAGTCCGAACAGTTTTTCTTGATCGCCTGGACAGTGCCGAAAAGAAAGTATTTTTTTTTTCTTTACGCATTTATTTCAATTCTTCGATGACCGTACCTCAAGAAAAAGACTTTGTAATTCGCAATAAAACATTATTTTTTTTCCTGGAATTTTAATATGATATCTGTTTAATCTAGGATGGTGTATTGAAAATGAATTTTTCGATGACTGAATAGATTATTTCAATGAGTGCTTCAAAGCAAAACCTTAAAAGGGGCAGCTTAAAAACTCACTTGACCTAGCCTCAAAATTTCGAATTTGGAATTTGTCGACATTGTTCGTCCTGTCGGGATAGAAATGGATGAGCCCACGCAGGCAATAATAAAAAAATGCTGATTGATTTGTATATCGATCAGACTAACGATGTGGATAAGTTGCCTTCGAAATTTGCATCTAACTTTATCCCATTTACGGGGGTGAAATACCGATTGATTCATGCTCTTAAACCTCAATCTTATTTTGTTTACAAACTTTAGTTTTTATTTTTAATTTATTCGGTTTTTTTTTTTCAAAAAAGGGCACACCTTACGAAATGCCGAGATTTACCAAAACTTTAAGACTGGTTGCTCAAGCTTCAATTTCATTTTCAGATAGGTTTGGTTTTTTTTCCCGCAGTTTTTCGCTTGTTCGGCAAAAAATAATGGAATTTAAAAAATGTCGCCTAATACGAGAATCAGTGAATATGAAAAATACGTATACGCTTTTTTTCTGTCGAAAATAAAATTTGAACATCTAAAGTGAAATTTCACTTTGCCAATACGGGATTTGAGATACAATCGCAAGAAAAAAATACGTCGTTAATTTGGGAAAAAACGAATCTTCAAGTTTCAACCAAAAAACGCTTAGAAGAAATTCCGAAAAAAAATTCTGAAATATTTTGGATGAATAGTAAATTGGAAAGGAAAAAAATGCCAATCTTCATATTTTGCCTCAAACCTCATGGTTCTCGAATGTAGTCTCTCTTCTAATCAGAGTTTCGAAATAAATCATTTTTTTTTTAAACCCAGAACAAAAATTTTGGAAAAAATATCAATTGGATAGAAAATGGAAAAATATTTCATTCCTATAGGATATAGGATAGGAAACTTTTCTATTGTTATGTACAATTCTATGAGATATGTTTAGACTTTTTTCATTTATAGTTACGCTGCAGTGAAAAATCATTTGACCAAATGTATTGAAATGTACGGAAACTTTTTTATTTGCTTCAATACATTTATTAAGTTTTTAATTTTATTCGGAATTCCTTATAACATTCTTGAACTATTTTCTTCACGGCTTCTTCTTTCGATTTCTCCGTTTCTCATGTTTCCTTTTAAATTGCCCCGTCCTCTCATCAAGTGATACGGCCCTTTTATTGTTTTGTCTTCATATCCTCTCCTATCGTGCTCTGCGAACTACGAATATTTAAAAATCTTTGTACTTTCTTATATACTATTTTATGTATTTTTAAAATCTGGTCTAACGCTTTATTCACTGCGGTATAATTCAATCATTGTTCGAGGACAACATTTAATATTACATTTACAATACAAAGGGATGTATATTTGTGGAAGAGAATAAAATAGTCGCTTGTTGATTGCAAACCCAATTTCAAAACTCAATAATGAAAATTGAATTTTTCAACATTTTTGGAAACTAAAACCACTGTATAAAAATTTTTTAAATAAATAAGCCCAAATTTTGACTATTTTTTATATGTGTTATCGGGCGATTCACGGTAATATCAGTACTTGTGAACATTGATTAATTTTCAAAGACCATGGCGAACAAAAGTCACCGGTATTTGTTGGTTCAATAGATAAAAAAATTGATGAAGTCGTATTATGGCTGAAAAGGTTGCAAGAACGCGATTTCGAAAATGTACACGTCACACAAAAAGCCTTCTATGTTTTGAATAGCCACTACTGTAAATAATGAACAGAAGGAACATGGAAAATATCGTATTTTTTCCGTATCCTACTGCTCACCTATGCCAGTAAATGTTCGAAATGTCCGCCCTGGACTTCAATGCAACAACGCGCCCGTCGGAGTAGCTCGCTGCTACACCGCTCTAACATTTCTGGAGTGATTGTCCGAATGGCTGCATCAATTTTAACCTCCAGGTCCACCCGATTAGCGACTGGCTGGCGATAAACCATGGATTTCAAGTGTCCCCAGAAAAAAAAATCCAACGGATTTAAATCGGGTGAACGTGGAGGCCAATGGCAGACGCCCCCTCGTCCAATCACGCGGTTGCCGAAAATTTGTCTTAATGTTTGCTGAGCCAGTGCGCTGGTATGTGCGGGTGCGTTATCTTGCTGGAAGTGTGCCTGGCGGAACTCTTCCATAGTCATTCCTGACCTGCGACATAACCTGCGGAGGTGTCTGCGTAGAAAACGATCGTAACGTTGTGCGGTTAGGGTTCCGCCCATTTCGAAAGGCCCAATCTGAAAGAATATCAAAACACAGGTGGGGTAGGGAATCTATGAAAAAATGTTCGATTATCAATCCTAGGTTGAACACCTTCTTAGCGTTACACCAATTAATATGGGAAGGAGGGAGGGGGGGGGGGGCAATATGAAGCACAGCGGCAAATTGGGACACCCGTAAAAATGAGTAAACATTTTTTTTCATGAAACGAAATTTTGCATATTGCACTCGCAAAAGATGACTATGAACAGTACCGTTAGCATGTTGTAGAGACGTTGTAATTTTGATAGATTAAATTGTAAAAAGTGTAATAATAGATACAATTGTAAAAGGTAAATTCACAAAAAAATAGTTCCTGTTATAATATAAAATTTATACCAGGAAACACGAACACATCAAAATTATACACATCATTTATTTCTTATTTCTCATCTATTCTCAGTTTGTTATACTACTGGAAAGAATGAAGGAAACAAAAAAACTTTATGAATTTTTCAGTATTTTTTAAAACGCTGTATCTAAATGAAAAGTGGTTATATCGAAATAGAGAAAATAAGCATTTCGAAACTTCGTCTGTAGTTTTTAAATCTTTTGGCAATTCAATCAAAAGAAATATCTCGAGGAGAAAAAATGATTTTTTTTTGCAATGCTCACGGAATCCGGTGTTGTTTAAATTTAAGCAATGCATAGGTAATGCTTGTGTATTCAACTACAATTTGCTTATTTGAAGATTCCCTTAAGACGATTCGTTTCCTATGTATACATTGTTTAATAAAAAATAAGACTTTTGATATCAATAATCGATATCACCTGATTTGATGATCGTAATATTAATGAATATTTTTTATTTTTTATCCTTGACATTTATTTATAATAATTGCAAAATTTAACTTTATATTTTTTTATAAAATTGACGTTAATTTATAAATTTGGATAACGTTGAGAAACTTTTTCATGAAAGAAAAATTTTTATATAATTTTTGTACGATTTTACATTAGATATCGTTCAATCGAAGAAAAAAGTTTCGAAAATTTCTCAATATTTTTTTCTCTACAGACTAAATTTACTCAAAATCGTATTTAATAGAGACTATTGTTGAATATTTTTTTCCTCATTAATAAATTTTTCCGTGGATCATAAATGACTTTTTTCGACGGCTGTCCCACTTTGTCCCTTCCTTTACATGTGCTATTAAAATTGAGTAAAAATACAGCCCTTTTTCAGGTACCGTGACGATGCAATATAGTAGTGTATTAGAAAACACTTTTCGAGAGTTTACACACGAAAAAACGATACCCGTGTGGGAAAAAATGAGGTTACAATGATAGGATGAGACTTGGAAAAATTCGCAAAGATGTATGAAATAATGAAAGAGGAAAAAATATTGCGGGGCTTACATCTCATCGATAATCAGAATTAAATTTATTGAAACATCTTTTTGTTCTTACCAATAGATTTCCATAAATCCCGGCCCATAAATTTATGGGGGGAAACCGCTGTTGGTGATTTGCCTCCATCATAACGTGCGGATTATCATCCTTATTCGCCCAATGATGGAAATTATGATAATTCCACGTCCCATCGCGGCCAAATCGAGATTCATCAGAATAGATAATACGACTCAAAAATCCGGGATTCCTTTCTTCGCTGTCAACCAAAAAACGACAAAACTCCAGTCGAACTGGAAAATCTTCGATTTTCAAATGCTGCACTCGTGTGTAATGAAAAGGATATTTCTTTTCACTTTTTAGCGTTCGTTGAACGGTGCCGTAACTAACGTGCAAGCGCCTTGCGACTTCTCGTATACTAAGAGTCGGCTGAATTTCGAACATCACTAATATTCTTTCTTCAATCCGCGCAGTTCGAGCACTCCTCGGTCGCCCGCAGCCTTTTTTATTTGGGGCCGCATTTCCGGTTTCACAAAATCGTTGAAAAGCAGCGGTTATAACCCGATCGCTCGGAAGCCTCCGACCTGGCCATCGAGCAGAATACATCCGTACGGCAGCGTAAGCGTTGAATTCACATTCGATGTATACGAACACCATATTAACGTACTCGTTAATTTCGTAATGGGCCATTGTATCACACAGATGCTTAGAAAATAACGACAAGGACTGGGTAACCCTCAGTCTCAAAAAAAGTAACACACAAGAAATAGACAACGGCAAAAAAAACAATAAATCTTGTAAGATATCGCAATTCCTAAAGAGAACGCAGCAATCAGCAACTATTTATTATTATAAGGACGGAACGGTTATACGCGTTCGCTTTATGGAATTTCAGGTTATTGATTCGATATTCATGTCGTTAACATGCATTTTTTTTACAAGCCGGTCTTTTGTTTTGCAAAATCGTTCGAACAGTTCTGGTAATATACCAAATCTTATTGAAATCTCATTTCTGAGCCAAGGACATATTAAAAAAAAAAAATCATTTCAGCATTTTTTTCTCGTTTATTTTTCTTCTGCAATACATGATGTACAACATTTTTTTATGAACACTATTGAAAACTAAAAACTTGAAAATGGAAAATTATTTTTTCGTTTTCCCATATTATGATTTGTCACGGAGTTACAGCCTTTCAAAAATAACGGAAAAACTATAACAATTTAAATGATATAATAAAATGGATTAGATGTTCTTGAAAATCGAAGCATCACAATATTATTCCGAGTCGCTTTCAACCGGTGTAACAGATTTTCCTGTCGTGGCAAATTTGTCGTTTTGCAGACGTCGGCATTTTAAATTTATCACCCGAACGTAATCTTTTTCCTTCATAACGTAGCAGCCATTCTTGTCAATGAAGTCTGGTGGAAATAAATACACACCATGAGCTCTATTATAAGCTAGGAAATTAATAAGGTTTTCAATTTAGGACATTAGGTATTAAATTGATGAAAATAATAATAAACAGCCTCTTCGAGACTATCTTTAGACGGCTACAAAAAATCTGGGAAACATTCTCTGCGAGACTATCGTTAAAAGATACGAAAAATATCCACATCAGTCTCGGCGAGACTATCGTTAAAAGCTACAAAAAGTCTCCAAAACGGTCTCTGCGAGACTATCTTCAAGGGCTACGAAAATTTACCGAAACAGTCTCTGCGAAACTATCATAAAAGGTTACGAAAAGTTTCGGAATCTGCGAGTGTCTGATTTTTTACCCACGCAGAGACTACGTGGGTAGAGTCAACAAACAAACTAGAATAAATAACAATAATACAATAATAATAAAATTACTTCATTTGGTTATGTTTCTGCGAATTATGTTCGATCAAAAATGTATTAAAAATTATAATCTATTAAACCACCCGCTTATTGAGATATACAGGCCAACGATTGAAAAATCATATTTTTTTAAAAATCTCATGACTTTTTGATGTCATGGTTTTATTACTTACATTTGTCACTCAAGACAATCCCCCCTAAAATCCTGAATAAAATTTTTGAAAGTAGAACCGAACATCTTCATATGTATTATATTCAAAAAAAAATCTCTGCAATCTAAATTATAAACAACAATTAGCCTCAAGAACATAATATTTGGATATTAACATTTGACCGCTTGGAATATGTGTTCCGGTACGGCGTTTTTTGGGTTTGTTTTTTCTTTGCCGCCCTTTGTCACTTTTCCACGGGCTGTCATCGTAGCCAATACCGGAGCACCAATCAATTCCAATAAAAGGAGGCGTGTCATTTTGCGTGGGTCGTGTCGAAAAGGTAAAATATCTTGTTCGATTGTTGTACGTTTTATAAACACACCTGATCTTGGTGCAATTTCGACCTATGAAAACAAAATAGACGATATAGTCGATACTATAGACGAGTATAAACGACAAGTATAAATAAAGGCAGCTTGAGCCCTGCCACTCCCTTCATTCGAATAGAAGAGTTGTGAGAAGGTTTTCCTTTTTCTAACCGTTTTGATGCAAAAATAGGTTTAATAAAAAATCTGACTGTAGAGCATTTTTGTTTGCTCTTTTGTAAATTATACAGTCATAGCTGTACGCATCAACACAATTAATCGTTCACAAATTGGTAGAAGGCAAGTGAAATCCCCAAGTAATAACTTTAACTCTCATTAAACAATAATTTTAGTTTGCGGTGCAAAATGTAAAAACCGCTATATTAAATTCTAGGCCTCTAAATCATGGAGCTTATAATTTGATATTAATTTCATGCAAGATGAAATGTATGATTGAAAGGGTTAAATAGTGAACGATCCTATTACTTCATTAGAATTTGATTTCTCTCCATGTTGGTCATTGCGCGAGGTACTCGGAAATGAATCTTTATCATTTTTGGTATTTTTAATTAGATGGCACGGTTGTCTTTCCGAAGATATCTTGACATCATTTTCTTTCGTCTCTACAATTTTGAGAATCTTCGAAAGCATCAAACCCACGTTTTCAAGCGTAACTGTAAACGATATAGTTCAAAAGTAAAGTGCAAATATTGTATTTATTTTTTAACGATACTTCATCATATTTCATCATAACTGCACACAATGGTGAACAAAAAAATACATTTAGTCTAAAAAATGTCAAGTTCTCGTGATGAATGTAAAATAGTGATGTTTTCTATACGAAAGGTTTGTGATAACTTCGCCTTAATAAATGTGACTGAATTCTCTGAAAGTCTTAGAATTGGGCAAGTAATCGCACGCAAGTGCCCTCAAAATGACCCTAGTTTAAAATTTTTTAAACTACATTAAGATCACTTCGTCGAAAGGAAAATCTGAAAATGGTGCGAAAGTTTTGCTGCATTGAAAAATGTTGTTTTCTTTTCAAAAATAAACTGATGGTATCAAGATGAGGAAGGTTCTTCAAATATGTAATATCGTTTAACCAACATTTTAATAGTACTGTTTCTACATCTTATGAATAAATGATGCATGACAATCTTTATATAAAAATGTAAAAGCTTACATTGCGGGCTTGAAGACACTTCAGATACAGTAGGTGATCGTGATGATAGTTCGACAGCTACTTTTTCTGTTGAAGGATCATTTTCTAGGGATGAATTATTTTTCAATTCTTGGTTATTAACTGACTGGAAGGCCTATGATTGCTCTGAGATATATCGTAATCCTTATAAGATGTTTAACTACAGCATTATTATTATAAGAATTTTTACGAAACATAATGAAGACAAAAAAAATAAAATAAAATTCGTTAATAACATTTCTTCAATAGCGCAAAACATCAGTACTTTCGAACTGTCACGATAATTTATTTCAAACATAATAGTTTCTGTGAAACTCGATAATTTCTAATTTTCATATTCTTTCGCCCAGAATAAAATAGCTGTCAGAAAAAAGTTGCACAAAAAAAATTTAATCTATGAAAGTTTTAGCTATCCTCTTTAGGACTGTAATTGAATGAAATTATTGAACAGTCTTGTCCTAAATATGGGTCAATTCTAGATTTAGAAAAATAACGCAAGAAACGTCAACTTTATAATAATATAATAGATTTTAAAAAAACGTGTATAGTTGTAAATAAATAAATGAAAATTATTAAAAAATTATTAATTCAAAATTCCATTGAATCAAAAATTTGAGCCAACATTTTTCGTCTATTGTGTACATATTTAAAAAATAACACCAAACAATTACCTCGAAATGGAAAATTTAGAAAAGAGTGACGATGCTCATGATTGCAATTATCAATGGGAATCGGAGACGTCGCACAGGAAGCATTACATGCAGGGAGATTGTTAACAACGGAGGAGATCCTCATTCCTTCCAAATTCTCGTTTTCCGAAATGCTGGTTTTTAAAGTCTTTAAAAAAATAATATCGATACATATGTTATTGAAATGAATACACTATGGACGAAAATATTTTAAAAAAATCTATTAACCTCTAGAGGACGGGAAAACCGATATATTGGCTCGGCCTGTGAAATGAATTTTGAATGTAGCTGGTACGAGATATGAGACACTAATTTAGGCAGTTTTCAAGGGCGATTTTAACTGTAAAATCCCGGCCGTATCAAGGTATGAAGGCTCCATAACGGAACCTTCAAAACTCGTTCGGTTTTACTCTCGCTCTCATCTTCTTATGGACAATTTTTCATTTTTTGAAATATTAAAATTGCCCAAACACGTTGCCGTGGCTCAAATTGTGAGTAATCAATCGTGTATCAAAAAGAGTGGTGAATCGTTATTATTGATACTGAATAAATAATGGATACGACCTCTCTCTCTCTCTCTCTCTCCCTCTCTCTCTTTCTCTGACACGCACACACGCATACACAAGTCTTTTTTTTTTAAACGATGTTCTTTAAATATTGTGGCACTAACCGACTCCTCCTTTTTTTCGTTTTTTTGCGATTTTTTTTCATTTTTCTTCCCTGCATCCTTAGCAATTTTTCTTTTTTTCTCTTCCTCACCCTTTTCTATCACCGTTCCATCGGTGGTCAAATACAATTGGTCTAACCAATCGTAATCATCTGCAAAAAGGGTCATTGATAGTCATTGTGTAATTGAAAATGAATAAAATGTTGATTTTATTTCAAGAAAACTCACGCAATTTTCCAGTATGGCATAATAATTTTGCTATATGACTTTTACTCACGACTAAATTTTATTATTTTCGCCTTCCATCGTCGTTTTCCATACATAATTTTAACGTCATCCCCTTCGCAGCTCCCGTGTGGTATGCTGTCCTGCTCAATTATACTTTTTTTTTTACCCGAATACCACCAAACCAGAGCGTACCTTTTTTTATGGTCAAGTGCACTTTCCATATTCAATAACTGTCAATCTTTGATGACTGGCAATGTCTCTGTTTTCACACGTTTTTGACGTATTAACAAAAAAGAGTGAATGTGGCAAATTATTTCAATCGAGTCTTTTGCACCGGCACTTCAAGCAGGTCATTTTATTTTAGAAAATATTCTTCGTTTTGAGTTCAATTTTAAAAATACTAAATGACTCACGTAGGTACATTGCCGATAAACAAAATTGTATGAGATTTTTATGCCAACCACCCCGAATTACTTTATTACGAGATACTAATTCGGCAAGCCTCCGGCCGGCAGACAATCGAGCAGTCAATAAACTCGTTCCGAGACTCCACGGAGTATTTTTTTTGATATTCTTTCACAAAACTTAAGTAGTTGCATTAAGCGTAACGCGAAAAAGTAGATAAAAACTATTTTTTTTAATTGTCAATTTATTTTCACTAAACACCTGAAAATAACGCTGATAGTTGAGAGAAATTTATGAAAAGCGGTTGATTCAGGGTCTCGGAAGCCTTGAGTTTTCGCGTTCAGTACATCTATGACGTAGACTAAATGAACGCGTTTTTTCGAAACGCCAAATGAATCGATATCAAATTGCAATGAAGAAGAGTCATGTATTTTTTGTAACTGTGTAAAATAAATTTCAAGACATTCACATAATCGACACTGTCGTTCGCTGTGTCTGGAATGTTCGAGTGATAGTACTTTCGTTTCAGTGGTGTGCGTCAGAAATACACTTATTTCGGAAAAAAAGTCGAACCTCCACTTCTAATAAAATATGAATTTTTTTTTCTCAACCTCAAGTTTATCAGAGAAAAATGTGCAGCACGCTTTTTTATCAATTAAATTACTAATTTTTTTTTCCAATCGAATGACTTTTCTACTATATTTCTACTTCATTTTAATTGAGTATGAAAAATTCCTCCTTAAAACAACATTTTTTTTACATTTTATTAATACATCATTTTTCATCATTTTTTTACAATGCATTTATGTCGAGTTTCATCATGTGTATTCGAAACTCTTATCGACAGCACCTCGGACTGCAAGCAAACTTCATGTCTTTGACGAAACCATGAAAAAAAGAATGTCACTGACATTTTATTTCATTCGGTATCTTCGGGCTCTCTGACAAGTGAGGCTAATGTCACGAGGAACTATCAATGTTTATTGCATGAAAGTTCCCTTCGCTCACCTGTCAAACAAATGATGGTTTCTACTTTGTTCAACGCCTCCTTCTGGCCCCTAATTTTACCCCTTTGAGGCGTCGCCTGTCATGGCGGCATGTGGTCTTCTGATTGGTTCAAAATACCCACATTCTAATGCTTCCCATTTGAAAAATATTGCAAATAATCAAAATCGGCTCGGTAGTTCTGTTCAAAATACTGTCCCGAACCCGGGGTTAACCGGTCCGAAGGTCTTTATGAATCACCCTGTATATATACGGATTAAAACACATTTCGAATGTTCATGGATAGAAGAAGAGAAGGGTTCTCTCTTCCTTTATACCCGAGTGTTTTCTCCCTCGACATTCACGGGTGGTCCCCCGTCAACGAAATTGTTTTACTCTGTTATTTGTTTCAACTCTCGGACGATACGTCTTCTCTCCCCGTCGGAAGATTGCGTTTCGTGCAATGACGTTACAATTCTTCGCGGCTCGCAACTCATCGGGTATAACCCCGCATTTACTACACAGCAAAGAGTTTGTATATTATGTAGATCGTAATACCAACACACGGACGCGTACGCGAAACTGCATTTATATCTCTTGTCAGTCCGAATAAATAATTATCCCGATCGATGCTTTCTTTATGTGCTTCATTTTTACAGCTGTCTCGCATTTTATCACCGCAATAATGATCACTCGGAAAATAATGGTGTTTGAGGCCAGACTCGATTATCAACTCTTCTTTAGCATATTCAACGAGTGAAATAATATGCTAAATTTATTTTTACAGTTTTGAGGTTAGCGTCCATTCGATGCTCGTACTTTTTCTTACGATTATTGTCATGACGATAATAAAATAATAATAATATTATATGGTTGAGATTTCTCGCGATAAGATCCGAAGAGCACACGCATATACATGCAAATAGCATTAATTATATTTATTGCTCGGTACTTGTATCAGCAAAGACGAGATATATACCGCGGAACGTTATTCTAAACTGTGACTGCGCACAGAGACACGCGCATACACGAGGACGAAGAATCGAAGCGACAAGAGTCGTTATCTTGCCGAATGTTTTTTCTTCTAATGAGTCGCTATGAGCGCGAAGGGTAGTCGTAAAAGATAATACTCGTTGCCTCGTCTTAGATATACAACGTTTTCCTCGGGGCTCGAAAAACTTTTTCGCATACATGTCGGATGACACACGGTGTGCGCGTATATATACGGAGTGTTTCAAACTTAACCTCAAAATAAACTTTTTAAATCGAAAGAATAAAAAGATTGGGAATCTGGTGATTTTTCTTTTCGGCGCACCGTTGACGAAGATCGTTGGCCTCAGTTAATCGGTAATTAATAGACATCGAAGAATTTTGATTGTCAAAATTTTATTACGATCTATCGGTTGTGGAAATATTTGGCGCGTAAATTTCCGGAGACACGTGTTTAGCGGGCAGCAAAATATTGAGTGTGGATCGGTGCGAATGCGATTAGCAGTGGAGACGGAAAATATCGAGGGATGACTCGCCGGTGGAAATTATTCGCGAGTCGAAGACTTAAAAGAGCGTCGCGCTTCAGTACCGACGATGAAAATATATGCGTCGGCCGCGTCGTCGGTGCGTAATGCTGCTCTCGTATACAATTAGCCTGACATGAAAAACCTCTTTACCACATCGTCATAATTTTATGATGCTCTCCGGGCGCAATATCTCGTTGGAATAAGACACGCGTTATGTGCGAGATAAGTGTGTAGAAAGGAGAGAAAGATTCAGAGAGCCGAGAGAAAAAATGATACAAAGACGAAACGGGAACGATGATGATTAATAAAAATCTATCCGCGAGTTATAATACACGTTGGAAAAATTTAGGAATAAAAACTTTTTTCATACGACGTTTGAATTATTAGCAAGAACGAATAAAATTTATTAAGGTTCTCCGAAATTTTTAGATCATCTAAAACCTGAGAACGAATTGTTTTCTTAAATAAGTATGTATACTCATAAATCAAGGCAAAGATAACGATCGTTTATTTCAATAATTACAGTCTAATATCTCAACGAATAACCACTTGGAACGTAACCTCGTAATTCCTGCTCAAACAACTATTAATTATGCCTGAAAAAAAAAAAATCGTTAAAATTAAAGCGCTGTGCGATGAGGAAAGAAGGAAGAAAAAAAATAGTAAAATCTTCGGTGCAGAATAATCTCGTTGCGAAATAGTTCTTAATGCCGTTCTATAATTCGTATTGGCAAAGAGAAAGAGTTAAACGAAGGATAATGAGAGGAAAACACAGGGACAAAAGCCGAGAGTCGGAGTTAATGTGTGTCTGGTCGTTATTCTTGTATTATGAGCCCATGATATAGACGCACAAAATCTTTCTCTCTCCCAGTCTCTTTCGTCAAAGGTATGCCACCGCAATTCTCTGCTCGATGAGGAAACTATTTCTTTCTCGCTCTCCTTCTCTCTTCATCCAATGTTGTTGGCTCTGGCTTGCTAATAAGCCTGCGGCAGCTCCGGCACAGTTCTCTCTTCGTGTACTCTATAAAAATCTCCCTCGGGCCATCCCCAAGAAAAAGACGAAGAGAGAGAGAGAGAGAGAAGCCACGGCTTACCAAAGGATGTAAAAAACGCTAAAACAGTCGAGTCACAAAAGAAAGATTAAAGTGGAGAGAATATATGGTATGAGAGAGAGAGGGGCACACACACAAAGAGAAAAAACGCAGTGTATATAAACATTGAGGTGCGTGTGTGCAGTGACGGCTTCTGCTGGCAAGTCGAAGAACTCTTTCTCTCTTTCGCGAACGGGGGGAGGGATAAGAAGAATGCTGCGGGAAGATTGAGCGAAGAGAGATTGCCGACTGAGAAAAAGAAAGATGCCAAAGAAGAGACCTCATATACATAGCTAACGTTCTTCATTTATTCAATATATACGAGTCATTCCATTCCAAATTCATCACAAATTACTTCCGTTTCTTTTTTGTTCCTTTAAAACACCAAAGAAATCAGTCGGTTAATTAATTGAAACCGACTGAATGATTATTTCTTTTTTCTCTGGATCAATTTTTGATCTTTTTGACATTAGCTCCCAATAGTTTGCCGCGGATAAAGTATACCAATCGTTCAATCGGATTGTGTTGATTCAACTGTTTTGTGGTGTTTTTGACCAAATTTATTTCAGTATGTTCCGCCTCAAACGGACCATATCTCCGTAGAAATATATATACTACTATATTTATACGTTGATTTTCGAGCGCGCGTGTTTCATCGACGTGAAATTCTTTTTTTCTCTCTTTAGTTCTCCCTCGTTCGGTGTGTATTTAAAATGAAAATGAAAGAAAAGGAAGGTCGAAAGAGGGGGAGAAAGAAGCAGCGGGAGGTCGAGAGCAGCAGCGTGGAGAGAGGCAAAATAAAAGTCCCGCGAGGTCTGGTTCGTGCGGCGGTAGGACCCAGCCCCGAAGAACAAGGAGATGAAGAAGAAAGAAGGGGAGGAGGGGGAGGGGGAAGAAATAGTAGCGGCGAGGCCTCAGAATCGCTCTGTGAAGAGAGGAAGGCCCCTGCGTCCGAAAACAAACATACTGCTTCGTCGGGCCGTTAGTTATGCGTCCCAGGCATATTAATTATTTTCCGACAAGCTCGCATTATTACAATACTTCTCATATATATATATAGAGAGAGATAGATTTTTTTTACTTTTTATTTTCTTCAAATTCTCCACCGCCTAACGTGCCCTTTGGACGATCGACCGATCATCGGTTGCCGATCGAAAACCGTTCCTCGATGCTTAGTCAATTATACTTGGAAAAAAATTCCGAAAAAAAAAACTCTGAGAAATAGCAATTTTTGAGGGAAGTAAAAATTGAAGAAAAAAAAATAATGTAACGAATTTGGATGAATTAAGATGGCAAAATAATTGAACAAAGATTTAGTATAAAGTTTTACCGGGAAGCGTTTCTCGGCTTTCTTAAAAATGTTGCCAATAAATTATCGGATTTTTTTTTTCTTGCTCGAGCCGAGCATTTGTCGCGCAAGTTGCAAGGAAATCTTTTCTCGTTTGTTATCATTCTTCGAAGATCGTTTGACCAACGTCGACTTAATGGATAGTTTTTTTTTTCCAATTGGCTCTCACTCTTCTGTCTCTTCTTTCCTCATTTCTCGGTTATAGTCACAAGACACCGCGAACGCTGCTGCTGCTGCTGGCTTACGCGTTTAAATGTCACACAATCGCCGCGAGAGCGCACCTGCGAGTCTCTCCCCGCGACTCATATGGTCCGCTCTTTCTTTCTTTCTTCCTTGTCATATTCTTCTTATTTGTTTTTTCTTCGAATGACACACGAGAGTCGTAAAACTCGTGAGGCCCGCAAATTACTTTTGTATATATAGCTGATTATTTCGTTGAAGCGAAAATGCATGAGACGCGAAATATTCGCAGAAAAATTTCAAGATTGAACGAACCTTTGACTCTTCGTCATTGTTTCGTCAATATTTTTACTCTTTAATTGTCAGCTTTCGTGACTGTACTTGATTGAAAAATTCTTAACGCCGTTAATAATGGAGACACGATATTGAGGCAAACTTGTGTATTTCTGGCAAGAATACCGCGGAGATCGAGGTTAGATTTTATTTTTTTACGACCGATGCGAAAATCAACGAAAAATAGTGAAAAAAAAAAAAAAAACGGCACGATAAAAAATTCTCGATTCCAGAATCGTTCACAGCGGGTGTGCTGGCAACGCGGCACGGGGTTCATTATTCGCGTATGAAAATAAAATAAAAAGGACTCGAGCGAAAATCATAAAGTGTCCTCTTTATATAGCAATTGTGGTCATCGCAGCGATATTGTTTTTTCTTCGTAAAATTTCAATCTTTTTTTTTTTTTTTTTTTTCTCATTACGTGAGTCAGATCTGGAAGCCAAGGATGAAAAGAGGGTTCCTGCTCGTACAATATTTGATGAAACTTTATATTCCGGATCATTAAAACGTCGAATAATCAAAGTTTCATCAACCCCTTTATATTTTGCCTCGCAAAATGAGCTTGAAAAAAAAAAAAAAAAAAAAAAAAAAAAAACGAAAATCGTTTTAGGAAAAGCTCGTTTTAGAAGTTTCATTTTACAAATGAGAAAGAAGAATGTTTATGTGTAATTCCAATTGCTGATCTTGGCTTATTAACTCGAAGCAGCAGCCCCGTTTGCGTTTTATATAGACGCTACGAGATTCGTTAATTCGTTTTGCTTGTGCGCATATATACGTTGCACAGTTGCATATGGTTAATTAGTATAAATAAATTATATTTATGAACACGCGCAGAGGTGAACGGAGAAGGATGAGGGGCAGAGAGGGGGGGGGGAGGTAACGGATAGCTCGTACTTTTAATTGCAATTACAACGAAGCCAGGTCGAATCGAGTTTCTGTTGGTTTGTGCTTTTCTCATTTTATATAATATATAGATAGATAAATAAAACTGATACGTAACTTTCTACAGATCCCGAGGCTACGTACGTACGTGCAAGAGGAAGCGATTTGTATATACATGCATGCGCTCGATTGCGGAAGATTCGGACTAAAAATCGTTGGAGAAAAAAGATGACGCGAGAAACATGTGATTTTTCACGATTATTTATCGTATATATAATAGATTTTTCGAGAGAATCGATAAATGGTTAAAAGTGACAAAATGTATAAAAATAGATATTTCGATGAAACGTATAATTAGGAGAATCTAATCTCATTGCTGGAGAGCACGAGAAAGAATGTCGTCTGTCCTGATAGATCGAATCCCGCTGCACATATAAATATAAATATATATAGTGGGAGAGCTATCAACGCGGCGCGTGCAGATTGCTATATAATAAACTCTAATCGACATTGCATCGGTCCATGTAATACAACGAGCGACCACACGTGCTCTCGAATCTCGTCCCGAGAATATATGTCGTACAAAACACGTGTATATATCGCGTATCTATACCGACAAGAATTCTTCATCCATAAATTCCCTATAAAGTCTCTATGTTATGAACGATAAAATCAATTAACGATTTAATTACCCGATACCTGTTGGAATATCGCGATATTTATGTATCTTTATCAGTTTGATACGATATCATTTCATTGGAAATATAAATCAAATGATTCCTCGAGTAACGAGTATGCGATACACGAGGAAAATGTGAAAATTTGATAATTTATCCTGGTTTCAATATGAAATTCCACATTAAATATATATTTTTTTATTTCAAATTCATACCGAGTATATGAAAGAAATATTATTGAATCAATTGAACGGGTATATTGGTTTTAACATGGAATAATATTATACGTATTCGAGATGCATATGCGGATGAATAAATTATCTCGTTATGCACGCACATCCTCGTGAACTCTGATGCATTTTCTCCACTCTCTGCTCCTACTTTTTGTTTTTTACACCCATACATACGCAAACAAGTATATACATTTCGAGCAGCTCCTTTTCTTTTTTCTCATCAACTTTCGTCGCTTCATTTTATTTAACATGCTCGAGAGGGGAGGGGGAGGCTAAAATTTTATTATTCCCGATTCACCAATTTGCACGTATTTCTCTCATTTATTCGTTGACGGGATTCTCGTGCGGTAAAATTCGTGCCCAGGCTCTCTGGTCAGCGACGTGTATTTGTATACATATTTATAGCAGGTAGCTTGCCGATATATACACGCACCTTGCATCTTTTATTTATAAACTTTCGCGACGAGGTCGATGTGACGATGAATTGGAAAATGGAGAGGAAGAAGGAAAAAAAAGACGTTATTGAAAAGAAACACCGAACAATAGAACATGCTTTACATGTCTGCGAGAAAAAAAAAAAAAAAAAAAAAAAAAAGTGAAAAAACTAACACATTCCTGCTTTGACACCGTGCGTCGAGAAATAAATTTATTCGATAACCGAAGACAAATTTTAATTAAGAAAAAAAAAAAAACATTCAACGAGCTCCGAAGAATGTGATCGCGGATCGGTAACGTTTTAATCGAAAAAGTATCGCGATTAGAGAATTGGAATTTGTTCACAAAATTAATGAATTCTGTTCAATTTGTATATATATATATATTCAATTACATTTTGTAGATTTCTTCTGTGATCGCGTTCGCGGCCATAAAATACTTGGATAATGATAATAATGCCGGACATCATAGTGCGATGATCCGATGTTTTCTTCTCTAGCCTTTCACGACCTCTGTACTTTCAAGATTTATGTACTCTATTACTTTTTGTCTCGAATTCACATACCCGCGATATGCATATATATATACATCCATATGGATGAATTAACGCGTATATGCTCAAGCATTTATATCGTAAATAAATTTATGTATATTACGGACATCGATAAAAGAGCGAGAACAGACACAAATATATCGATAATGCTTATTCACGATTATTTTCTTGAGAGCGTTAAAGTGTTGGTGGAACGCGTGTACATTGGTTGCAATTGCAATTGCGATCGGCGCCAGCGCCAACTCCCTTAGCCGTCTCGAGTGTTGACTCATCGAGTATAGCGAAAGAAGACGACAAAAAAAAGGGAGAGAGAGAGCACCGCTGCCAGCACAGTCGAGTTCAATTGAATATAAACGCGAGGTGTTGATGCGGTTTCCGTTATGCAATTCGTGCCGAGCGCGTGTCACGCAGGTGCAAAATAAAACGCTTCGATTTTGGCACCGGTAATTACCCTTTTTCGACGAAAAAAAAAAAAAAAAAAAAAAAAAAAAAATCAATGCGCATAAAGAGAATCCGAACGGAATTAAAAATTTTCAAAAATCGAAAAAGAATTCTCGTAATTTAGAGATGCGAGACTCGAGAATGGGATAAAGTGGTCAAAAAATTGATTCACCGTCGCTACGGTAGCGAAACAGAATTGGCATAGCACAAACGCTCGACTATATAATGCGTGTATGTGTGGTAGCTCGTATAATTCACACGCGAGAGAAAGAGGGAGAGAGAGCAGAGCAGAGTCATTGGTCAAGAAGTCGGAGCGTCGAATTTTTTTAAAAGCTCCCGTAATTCTGGCACTAAGGAGGACACCTGTTTCTTACGATATACAGATATACGCGTCTAGATGACGAAAGTATAAATGCGTATAAATTCGAAAAGAAAATATATGGCCGAATGAAATTAAAAAAGAAGAGAGAGAGAGAGAGAGAAGGCCACGGAGTCCGAAGGAATGTTTCAGAAGTCATGCGAAAAATAAATTAAAAATCATAATACGAATAATAATGATGGTAAGGAGTATAATGATAATAATAAAAATGAGCAGAAATAAAGGAGTAAGAATTAAGATAAAACTGGTCCTGCTGGGATGTTTTTTCTTCCTTTTCTCTCTCTCTGAATCTTTTTTTTTGTCTCGAACGTCGGGTCTCGTGGGTCCAATGGTCCCTGAATCCTCACAACTCTCTCGTTGTGAGGCTCTCTCGTACAGGAGAGATCGTTTCGTGAGAACGTTCCCTCCTGGTATGACCGAGAGGAAAGGAAAAGGGGAGAAGAAGAAGGAGCAGCAGCAACAGCAGCCTCGTATAGTTTAATCGCGAGGTTTTCGCTCGCGAGAGAACAACTCTTGGAGAGATCCACCCTGCGGCTGTAACAGCACTCTCATTCTCGAGGCGCTCCTCTTCAACTGTTTTCTCTCTCTTCTCAACTCCTTCGCTCGCGTGTTGTAGTACGTATACATGAATATAGAGTTTACAACAGACGCGCGGCGGACTTTAATAGTCGGGTAATTAAAAATAATAACGATCGGTATAATGGAGCTCTCCGGCGGGTTGTCTCTTTCGCTAAAGAGCGTGTATATTATATACTCGAATGCAAGAATAAAACAAATTTTCGCTCTCGCAAGCAAAAATAAAGAGACGCGTCCACCGCGGTCAAGAATTATTCAAACTTTAGTTCGAGATATTGAAAATATTTGGTTTTTGTTTTTTTTCTGCCTCGCCGAACAGCGAATGCATTGAAAATATTTTCGAAAAAGCAGAAAAGAATCAATGCAGCAATTTCGGGATAATTGGGGAATTTCCCCGAGAAAGAAAATTTACAATCGGCTCAACATTGGCCAACTATAGTTGGCCAATGTTGAGCCGATTGTAAATTTATTTCCCATCAGGGTTTCGATAAATGCAGACCTCTTGTCGTGAATTTATAAAGAAATGAATAGAATAATATTAGAATTTGTGGTTATTTCGGTACAGTTAATGCTCGAAAGATGAATTCATGGAGACAGCCACGAGAGGGAGGGTACTTTTTTTTTATTTTTATTCTCGTGTAAGAATACGAAATGAGAGGAGATAAATGAGAGACAAGAGGTACGTATATATACACATGATTTTGTGAGTTTGGGGTTTTTGGTCGCATCGGGGGGTCGTCAAAAGTTTTATAGCAGTTTGAAACGACGGTAAACGAGAGCCACGGGGCGGTCGAATCGAAGAAACGAATATGAGAGCCACGAGTTGGATATGTCAAATCGTAGGTTTCTTATCGATAAGCTTCGAGGAACGTTACATTTTTTTAAAATTTTTCCTCGATTATAGATTGTGTTATTGACGTAACTATGGCGTTGTATGCGTACGAAAGAAAAGTTCGCGGGCGACAAGTGCACGAGGATGTGTATAACGGAGGCGCCCCCTGTTTTGTCCCTGCTCAATTCTTTACTTTTCGAGTCAGCGACTGGAAGTGACTGGTCATCCGGATCCTCAGGGGGACAGGGACTCGATGTAATGGAGGATTTTTTTTTTTTTTTTTTTTTCTTTTCGGAAGGTCCGCTCGACGTTCCGGAGAATTTTCGACTCAACGGGAGGCCACGTGGTTCGGTATTCTTTCGGCGGATACTTGTATATATCTAACGGCATGTTTTCTCTTTGGCTCGCGGGCATAAAGTACACAAAGAGAGAAAGCGAGTTTTTTTTTTCTGACTCCGTTATAAAACAAAGGGAAAAAATAGTACGAGCACCAGGCTCAATGGAGAAACGAATGTTAATCGGTTCGAAAAATGCTGATATTTTTCAAAGATCCGCTCGGAAATTATTTCTTCATTCGCAATTATTATTTCTATTGCGAATTCTTTGCGGTGAGGGGAAGATTTCTTTTCTTTTTTTTTTTTTCTTTTTTTTTCATCATTTATTGTGGGAAGAAAGATGGACAAAGAGCGAGGAGAGAGAATCTCGCAATGTCCCACGATATTCGAAAAAGTGTACCCTCGCTATTAACGCTTTTTGCCGGTTCATTCCAGACCTTCGTCGAGTGCCACGAGTCTCCTCATACAGAGACCTTCTCTCAGAGGAAAAAAAAAAACAAAATCATCACGAAATGAGGCAGCCGATTTTTTCTCCCGCAACATCAACGATTCGACGTTCTTCAATTTTTTCCAACTAATTAACGAGATCCCTCTACAATTTGATTAAACCCTCGAATATACCTGAATAAATATTATTGGAAAAGAACCGTCGTTACTACGGTTCAGAACCGAAAAACAATCGTTTGTTGACGAAAAAAATAACATCAATAGTTCGTATATACGAAATAAATGCGAGTTTTTCCCCCAATTAATTTTTATGATATTTTAATAATCGACAGGGAGTATAAAAAAAAAAAAATTTCATAACCATGTATGAAATAGTGTTTGATGTTGTCTCAAGCCTCTCTCATCGCGAGGCGATATACGATATCGAGTTGAATAGAAAAAAAGGGAGCGTTTTTTGTTTTTTTTTTTTTTTTTTTTTTTTCGAGAGGGTGCGGAACGGATTCGATGCGAACCATGCGAGAGAATTTCTTTGCTCTTTGGACGAGCTTCTGCTCCTGGTTCGTTGGTGCTCTGGCAAATGTTTCGTAGCATCACACACACACACACACACACACACACACACACACACGCGCGCGCAGTTGTACAGATATAACGAATCTAAAAGACTGCCATTTTGCTCTCTTGACTCTTCTGCAACACTCTTCGACCCCCAGCATTCTCAAATACAGACATAATACATGTATATACATATATATTTATCTCGTTGAAAAAGAGCACGAAATAAACGTGTCTCTTTCTCGCGTGTCTACGTCGTCGCCGTCTTCTGGCGCCAGTGGCCTCTCAAAGATCGTCGTCGACGTCGACGACGTCGCCGAGAAGTGACCCAAACGAAAAAAAAAAGAGAAAAGAAGAAAGAAAAAAAAAGAGAGAAATAACGAAACGCGGAAAAGGGATCGAGGAGCCAGAAGAAGAAGAATCTTCTCTCATTTCTAGCGGGAAGTAAAAGAGGCAGAGAGAGAGAGAGAGAGAGAAGAGAAAAAAAGGAAAGAATGATTTAGTTGGCGGCAAATCGTCCTCCCACTTCCGCTCTAATATAAAACGGGGCACGTGCGCACGGAAGTAATTCCGTGCATATACATATATATATATATATTCACACAAATACTGTATATGAGGATAAATAGAAAAGTGCTGCATGTTGCCTGCACGAGGAGGCATATAGAAGCCGTAAATTCAGATTGGAATTTCTGGCACGTGCTGAGATGCGCATTTTTCCAGAAATTCATTGAAAAAATTATGTTTATCACTCAGCCGGATAAAAATACGCGAATAGATATATTTATTTAATGAGAAATTCTTGGTAAGGAATAAAGGATTATTGATGCGGTCGATTCATTATGTGTATATACGGATGGCAAGAAGTTATCTCTCAATCTCTCGTTATACTCTTGATCGACGGAATCTCTTTTGTAATAACGTTAATTAACTTTGTGAAGAATCGATGTACCGCGCGCGCGCGCGCGCGCGCGCGCGAGATCGAGGCCAAAAGCGAGGCGAAAAGTTGCCGTCGCGAGAGTGGCGGGAGCGCTAACGATTGATCGATCATACGAGCGCACTTTCCCGACGTATCGCAATCCCGTCACGTCGGGCGTCATCGTTGACGAGTTTCGTTAATGTCATTATAACATGATCGATCGAGCTTAATGAGCGCGCACCAACGCAATTGCACTTTCGAGTATCGCGATCTATGATCTCTCGCGTACGTATATCGGAGCAACGTCGAACGCGATCAATCTTGGCTTTGCTGGCCAACGTCGATCGAGATGACCCGCAAAAAAAGAAAGAAAAAAAAAACAGTTTACAAAAGTCTCGCTCGATGTAACGACTCGAACGGCGAAGATAAACACGGAGGTCGAAATCGTTGCGAGACGACGCACCAAAATTTCGTGTTTTATAACCAACATGGGAGAACACCCTCGGGCTAACTTTTACCTTTTTCTAATGAAAATTCTTGTGTCTTCTCTTACCCTGCTGGGAATTTCCTAAAATTGTACCTGCAGGCGCATTGAGAGTCTCGGGTTTTGGCAGATTTGAGAACAAAAATGAGCACGCGAGTCGAGCTTAGCGAACACGCGCGTATTTTTTCTACCTGTTCTATACGTTTGTCATATATATTATTACTACAGATTTAAATTGTTTAAAAAAGACGAGAAATTTCGCGTTATTACTAGAACGAAGAAAATCATTTTCCATTCGCACCGATATCGCGCAAAATTTTCAAATAAAATATAACATACAACTCTGTGAAATAAGCAGAAGGAAAAAGAAAAATTTGGAAAACTCCAGCTTGTAGCAAGAAAAATAAAATGAGATAAATGCGCGGCAAACTCTCAAGAGCAACTCGAAGATATGTCGAACGGTAAAGAAGAGAGTGAGAGAGATATGTAAAAAAAAAAAACAAGAAAGATCGTTGGCAAGGCCTAGGATGATTCGGGGTGGCAATTAGCAAGAACAATGGGGATGGCGAAGGGTTGGTGGGTCTTTTCTGAGAAGTAGGAGGGTCCCAGCCGGTGCGGTGCCCGGTTCGGCAAGCCTCAACTCGGTAAAATCGGGACAGGTATACATTAGAGAGAGGAACGTCGATTTGGGCTTTGCCCTAAGGTATATATATATACTACATGTGTGTATACCCGTAAACGAATACTAGTAGTGGGAGTGGAAGAGTGGAATTAAGGGAGACCAGCAAGACAGCCAAGACTCTGGAAGTTTTTTTTGCCCTCTTCTTCGTTCTCTGAACGAGTTTGCGGAGAGTCGAGACTCTTTTTTCATGGCCACCGACGTGTATGATACGGATCTATATGTTTATTATAAGAACTCGGTGTTTATTTGCTTGATTGAGAAAAAAAAAAAAAACTTAATTTCCATCAACAAAGGGGAATCAATTTTTTTTTGAATCTTATAAAATTGATTTCACGAGTTGTACTCGAAAATGTATGTTTAAAAAAAAAAAAAAAAATCCAACGTACATACTCGTGACTAAGCGCGACGAATGATACTAATTTAAAAATCATAATTATAAAGAGATTTTTCGAGGAGATAACGATCGCGCGTCCGTTAACAGAGTCTTGAATGGAATAAAGCAAGCATGTTTTGCTCGCGCACAGTTCCGATTTCTTTCGCTCGATCGATCTCGTCTGCCCCGGCGATTACGAGGGCATAGCGCCAACTGGTCTTCCGGCTGACTCTCGCGCGTGCTCTGAACGTACAATTGAATCTTACGGGTGCAAGGGGATACGAAAAAAGGAGCGATCGAACGACTCGCGACTCCCGTTACAATTTTGCCTTCCTCCTTTTCCTCTCCTCTCTTTCTCGTTCATGACAAAGTTTCGAAATCGCTGCGCGTCGCTAATTAATGAAAAAGTTTAAAAAGACATTTTCTCGTTTGATTTTAACCATTTAGTCCAGGAAAATATTTCTCATATCCAGCAGCAGCGGACTCGATTACGTCGGTACGAGAGTTCTCGAGAGTCTTTTGCCTGTTAGAGGAGAGCGTAGGACACGAGATTATTTTAGATCTTGGTATTAAAGGTGCGGATACACGTGCGTGTGTGTAAATAACATCCAGAAACC
This sequence comes from Campoplex capitator, assembly GCA_037576405.1. NCBI lineage: Eukaryota > Metazoa > Arthropoda > Insecta > Hymenoptera > Ichneumonidae > Campoplex > Campoplex capitator. Next base: position 15,071,402 of record JARBWI010000322.1, on the reverse strand, counting down.
GCGCGGGAGAGACGTATTCTTATCCAATCATTGAACGTTATACACAAATTGCAGAAATTTTGCTCGCCGCGTCTTTCCCTCGACTGTGACTGCGGTATAAACAGACGTAATATGAATCCACATGTTGCACGCTTCGGCACTTGAGCGTATATGGGACTTTCGGCTCGAACTGCGAGAGAATCTCTCGTGCCCCCGCTCAAACAATTCCAATTGAAATAAGGTCGATGTGACTAAATTTCTTTCGTCGCGTCTCGCGCAGTTGCGAATAATTTTCAATTATTCGCTATTATTCGCCAGACAAATATTTGCTATTCGAGGTGAAAAATTAAACAGCGAATTGCCCGTACACCGGTACAGCGGGGACTGTTGGACTGGTCTCGGAGCTCGCGAGCGGGTTCTCGCGACTATGTAATTATCCAACCGCTTTATATACCCTCTCTCTCTCTCTCGTTATCGTTTCTTTAGCTCGTGCAGTAAAATACACATGCGTGAATGTAACCAAGCGCGGAAGTATCCTCGGACGCGAACAAAAATTTACTCGCGACTCGACTAACTCGAAAGATGACGCAAAAAAAGGAAACGAAACGAAAAATGAGGGGGGGGGGGGGACGGGGGACAAAGATGGAGGCGAAATAACGAAGAAGGGCGAGGGGATGAGAAAAAAGGATGAAATTATTATTATTATAAGAGTCGGCTCCGAGAAGAGGGGAGTTTCTCGCTGATGCGCACGGGCACGCGTATAATTTGGAGCAATTTGGCAATTGCATATAATTGACGATGTTCCCTTTTACTTTCCGAGACCGAAAATCGGACGGATATATGGATAGAGTGAAAAATACCGACGAGGTAAAAATAAAAAAACAGACACACACACACGCATGAGATAAAAGGAGCCTTCAAAACGGTGCGGCCGAGTTAAGGAGGACTAATCACCGGGTTGCTAGCGCGAGCGCGAGCGCGCTCATCTACTTCGGAAACCTCTCTCTTTCGATGCTGGACCTCAACGACGACGACGATGATGATGATGATGCTGCTCGGACGAAATCGTTCAAAATTTACGCACACGAGAATACACTATTATGTTTGATTATTTCGTCCCGTTAGCTTTAACGATGCCGCAGATTTATTTGTTTTCCAAGATCCAGCGAGACTCCGGAACAATAATAAATTCAGTGATTTCTGATCGATTAGATTGTATTGTCGGTTTGAAATGGATAAATTTAGAGAAAAATTGAATATTCAAAGTTTGAATGATAAAACAAACAGGAGGATCGGGTTGCAAAAAGGTTTATCGGATGAATTCGCCCGAAAGAGATCTCCGTAATGGAAGATCAGTGTCCATCGGTCGGCAATTGATTGCTCGTAAGCCTGTGGAAGATAAAGAAAGAAAATAATAAGAATAAAACAATGGATGACAAAGAGAGAGGCTTTTTTTTTAGGGACTCGAATGTTTTCATTTTGGTCTTTTATTTTTACGGGAGGGGCGCACGTTCGTGAGTTCTCGACGATTTCCTAATAATATATATACATACGCAGAGGTAAGAGGAGCAAGAAGGCAGTTTGAAAGAGAGAGAGAGAGAGAGGAGAGAAAAAAGAAGTGAGCAGAGAAATCGAGACGGAATTTACGATCGTCTACCTGCGATCGAGCAAAGATCCGGGCCAGGCGGAGAGAAAGGAAAGAGGGGGGGGGGGGGGAGGTCTTGAGGAACGGGTTTGTTGTGCGATCGCCGGGAGGAAACCTCGTTGGGGCTTCTCCAAACAGAGTATTACGCGTAGGGTTGATCGTATTATGAGTAGAGCGGGCTGATCGGTGATTTCTTTCGATACCGATCGACGACAGCTTCGATCCCTGCATGGCACACGCTCGTTCGTCTCGCGGGATTAACTCGATAATCCCCAAGCGCGCGCGAGCTGACGACTGAATTAGATTTAAATATCGCCGGATTTATATTTATAGCTGCGTGAGAAATATTCAAATAAAGCATCCTAATTCATTATCTATTTTTCTCCGTTTTGGAGTACGAAAAAATTGACAGAAACAAAAAAGAAAGTTAAATATACGAGGTTCCGAGTTTCGTTACGCTTCTGCTTTTCGTCACGCCTCGTATGACCGTCTCACGCACTTTTAATATGATTTATCGATCTGTCTCGTGTGGTCTCTCATTTTATACACGATCCCATATATACCTATAGAGACATAACGATCGTATGTCATGGTCGATGCAGCGAATAAGGCGGAGGAGTCTACGGCTCTTTGTACAATGATTGTATATTTATTGAGACACGGTGGAATTATTTCTGACGTTTAAACGCCGATCGATCTTCCCCCGCCCTGGTTTATAAACTCAACAATGCCGGCTGCTCCAATAAAATACTTTTATACATAGAAATTTTCAAGATTTCTCGATCCAATATTCATTGCTTTAATTCGTTATGTCAAAACCGTTACGAACGAAGCCACCGCGCTCGAATATTTCATGATCGAAATGAACATGAAAAAAATTTACCCAGCCGCCAAGGGGTCTGAAAACATATTGAGAGCGTTGAGAGGATTTTTTTTTCTTTTTTTCTCTGAGCTAGTCCGGAATGTCACATACGCGTACAGCTCGAAATCTCGAAGCAAATATATTAACTCATAACTAATTAACGAGTCTATGCGCTGTTCCCGTGGGCGTTCGTCCGTTTCGTTTTATACACCGCACGAAATAAAAAGCACCGATAGTTTTTTTTTTCTTTCTCAATCGATGATCGATCCGATGTGGAGATGGAATAATCGTGAGTTTAATGAGGAGCGTGCGGTATACACGAACGTATCTAATTTTGCTGCTCCAGTTTCCTTTCTCCAAAGTTGGCGCCATTGGCGTTGAATTGTAAAAAAAAAAAACGTTCGTAACGGTGTAAATTGTGAGAATGAATATTTGAAAATCGATGGATAGACATCGATAACCATTTTTCCGTGAGTGATTTGGAACGAAATTTTTTTTTTTCCAGCGATCGAGTAATCTATATTTCGTCAGACTTATCAAAGATTTATCCGGATTCCCATAATTTGCTTTCGTTGCAGCGTCTACGTCGCGTAGTGACAGAGAGAGAGAGATAAGAAAGATTTTCACGTAAATATTTGCCAAGGATCCGGCAAGAAAGATGACGCACGAACGCGTGAGCAAAGCAAATACGAATGAAAAGAAAAAAAAAAGCTCCTGCGGTGATAAGAGGATGGGGAAAGCTCTCGTCATGAATCATCGCGCGCTACGACGAATGTATCTCATTGTCCGTTATCTTCCGAATATTTTTTTTTATCGCAAACTTCTCGTGACCTCGGTTGTTGCAAGTTGGAGAGAAAAAAAAAAAAAAAAAAAAGAGTCTATTTTATGAGCGATTGTTTCGTCACGCATACACGTCGGACTCGTATACGAACGCATCATGCACAAGCGAAAAACAAAGTAAGCGCGAAGCGTTCTATTCGCCGCCGTGTGGCAAAATCCTGACGCGCATATTATATCCCGAGGCAATAACGCGCGGTACATGAGCGAAAAAAAATTAGTCGCCCGCTCGCTCTTGGCTACTGTGCGGAAAACGCGTAGTGTCAATTCTTATTGAGTAACCAGCTTTAAAACACATAGATATTGATCGATATACGCGGCGCGCGCGCGCGCGAGTAAAACTAGTTTGAGTATAGCATAAAAGTATCAAGACACTCTGGGGAATATAATTCAAACTCGTTGCATAGAACTGCCACCTTGAACTATATATAGCTCTGAATAACGACCATTCAAAAGCACTACGATATTACAAATCGCCATTAATGGATTTCGAACCGAGGATTTTTTTTTCTCAGTCTTCGAAAAATCAGAAACACGAAAGAGCTTGGATTCATAGAATAGAGAGATTTCTAAATGAAAAATGCCGATTTGGAGAAAAGAAAAAAAAATGGCCAAAGACTTTGGTGGTTTCCTGGGGCTTTTCCTGGGTCTTTGCGGGGCGATAATTTTGAGGACACCCCGTGAGTATGAGAAATAGATGTATATACGCGGAAGCGTGCGATCTCTCGATGGTCCGTGCGATGCGCGGACTAACCAAGGGTTCGTATCGGCGATCTCGACGTTGGATCGCGAGCTCTCTTATACAGAGAGTCTTGTCGTGTTACGAATACAGAGAAAAATTGGCGCGTATATACGTGCGAACGGATATGAATGCTCTCGTAGGTGAAGCGCCGCAAGAGTTCTTGGGCCGTAAAGACGCGGAGAAGATTCGCGCATTGGACGAGGCAGAGAGCAGGAAGGCACAGACGGTAGCCAATCTGATTCGAGAGACTCGAAGCGAATGTGCTCGGGACACACATAACGGATCGGGTCAGCGATCCAAAGCTGTAATATACGGGCGGACCTAATATTCGCTCTGTAAAACGTCACGGTCCCACGCGTTAAATATATATACATATATATATAGAAACGCGAGAACGCTTGAAGAATTTATACATATATATTTTTTTCTTTACAAATTCTCTCGCCCATCGCCTAATTTGTAGGATCATCTCGCTCTATCAGATTTTCTCGCTGCCCACGATAATAAACATCTCTTTCTCCGGGTTTATTTTCTCACGGCTGTTTCGCGCGCGGGCCGGGATCGTAACAAAAATTCTATAATTTCGAGGATTCGGCCGAGAAAAAAAAAATTGTTGATTGCCGAAACTTTTCATTCGTGATCTGTATAACAAAATATTCTCGTGATTCGAATTATCCATTTCAATTAAAATTCGAACGATTCTCCCAATCGAATCGCTTATCGATACAACAATTTCCAATAATCCATTTTAAACTATTAAATGCTCTCGATATATTCGTTTGAAAAATGTGCCGAGTGCGGAGGCGGGAATAATATGCGATCGGAAGCCTGTCAGAAGCGATTCGCAATTATAATACATTATACGCATGGAGGTACACTAGCTAGCGCTTGCATCAATACGTGTATCAAGTTTAAACCGTTGCTGCATATAGACGTTTGCTTTTAAAGCTCGACATCGATGCGCTCGCGTTCATTTGAATTCAAAACGCACTTTTCTCTCTCTCTCTCCCTCTGCCTCCCTCGCCATGCATTTCGTATCCGAACGAACGTATGCATTCTGTACCAAAGTCCAGGCCACAAACCGGCGAATCGAAGAGATAGAAGCGCGAGCGAGCGCGCGCCCGCATATATATATATGCTTGGCATCGTCGATGCCCATCGCGTCATATCGCATACAAAATGCTAACATTTACATATTCGTGAAATCCCTTCTCTCTCGGCTGCTCTGCCCCTGCCTCGCTATGCATTTTCTATATCTCTGGTATCCCGTCTCGAGTTTCTCTTATTGTAATAGGCATTTTAATATACCTTTGGAATATATTTGCCGGTAGCTTTACGGATGCAAGTACACGAACTCGAATCGATACGAGAGGCAGCAATGAAAATTGTTTATTCGCGCGATTGCTCGACGCGCGTTGATCAGTTTTTCTAAATCTTTTATCCTCGATCAATAAAATGATACGAGAATGGAAGGAAAGGCCACGAGAGAATATTCATTGCCGCCTTTAAATAGGCTGCTATCGAACAATTTATTTTTTAGAGAGAACCCCGAAGTTTGATCGTAATGCAAGATTGTCCCAACGTTTCATTCAATTTCGATTTATTCGGCGGAACAGGAAATGTGCGGGAAATAATTGCGGCGGCGAGAGATGAGGACGCATATGAGGCCTATAAATAATTCGAGCGGGCGCCACGAACAGATATTCATCCCGTTGAATGGCGGTTAATTTTTGTGACCAAATTCCGAATCGGCGAAAAGTTATTTGGCAGCTGACTCGACGAAATGCAAAACGCGCCAAGAATTCTTACGTCTGTGCGAAAATAAATGAATGCGTATCGTCTTTTACATTGAGAAGATTTTTAAAAATGTCCAGTTCTTTTCGATTCTTTTCCTATATATCTGTACTCACTATCGTACTAGTCATCATATCGACGAAAATTTGATATTTTGTTCAAACGTGCAACCAAAAAATGTGTGTTGATCCGCGGAATAGCAATTTTGACGTTTATAGTCCGTGAACGTGTGAATACGAACTGGTTGAATTAGCGGAAGAAGAGGAGGGGGTCGCGAATCGGGCGGTACTCCGCGGTTTGTAAAATTGCGTGCGAGTGTGTGTTACGTGCACACCTTGGCCTCAATCTGCTGGTCGCGGAACGGAGCTGGTGCAAAACGGGGAATATATCGCGGCGCATTAATTTTCTTTGGGTGTATCTCTAGCGCGCGGGCGCGCGTTGTGCACTTTGCTCGGTAATTGGTAACGCGAGAAGTCGGTGTCGAATTCGTAAAAAGATAAAAAAACAAAGAATAAATGTAAATAACGAAATGGCGTGTGTCGAACACCGAGGATTTTCAATCGAATCGAAAAGTTTTGATTTTTTTTTTAATTTTTCAGGGAGAGCGATTGAAATATCAAAGCAAGTTTGATGTCCGAGTCTCGGGAGTCGCGCGAAAGGTGAGAAAAGAAAAACTGAAAAAGAGCAAAGGGCCAAACGGGGTGGTGTACACAGGACACTCGGCCCGGAATCGAGTAACGATGTGTGTATGCATGTTTACGATGTTCAACGGTAGGATAATAAATCTCAACTCGGTGAATATCGGTCGTGTACGGGTAAATTATTCGTATACATTGATAGAAATAGGAAAAATCGTGATCTACAACGCGGCGGGACGCGAATTCGAATTAGAAAGGTACGAGTGCGCTGCGTCGAGACTTTCGTCGGACAACTGTACGACGAGTATGTGCTTATAGGTACATAAATACATATGTTTATAGGAGTTGGCGGAGTGACGATTCAAGGACTTTATTAACATTGGTACACAAACCTCTGGTATATTTATTGCAATTAGTAACAGACCTGTAGAGCCGTATGTTCAGGGATTAGAGGTAAAAAAAAAAGCGTCCGTCTGCGTTGTTTTATTATTTCTTGTAATCGATTGGCTGGAGTTTCGATCGCGAGTAACGATTATGATTCATGCTGTTGCACCCACGACGTTAGCAACGTGCAATCTATTTTTTTTTTTTTTTTTTTCTTCCATTAATGTATACGGACATGATGAAGAAAAAAGGTATATTCGTGCGGAAGGACCACACGATTTTATCAGGACGACGGAAACAATTTACTCGATCACGATTTATACCTTCGAATTCGATCCCTCCTTCCCCCCCCCCCTCCTCTAGACTCGCGAAGCACGTCACGATTAGCCGGTAACGTTAACGAGACTCTCCGATGACTTTTTTTTTCTTCTTCTCTGTTTTATATATCAATCATGATTCCTTCGGTTCTCGACATTTGTTCCCAGAAATAACCATTCCTCGTTTCAATCCCGAAAGGCACGTAAGACGTAATTTGAGACCGCGACGATCGCGAGTACCGCGGCTAATCGAGCCACCGATTCTTTTTTTTTTTTTTCTCTTATGCGATCTTCGTTTCTTTCGTACTACATAGATATATACGCGGTGAAAAGCTACGAAACGAGTCGGAGTTGAAAAAAAATTGAAACTGTCAAAAATAGAATGCAATGAATCTCGTGTCAAATGGCGCCTGAGAAATTTTTCATCATGCCCATAAATATATACGCGCGCGCGCGCGCGCGCGAAATTACCCGGATCGACGAAAAATGAATCAACGTTTTGAAGATTCGGATGAAATAAACCAAGTTCGAGTATTTTAAAACGCATACGAATCATTCGAGTCGCGCGCGCTCATTTTTCAAAAGCAGGTTCTTCTCCTCTCTATAGTAATTTCTATGTTCTGTTAAAAATTGTATAGCATTTAATCCTATAAATCGATCCGCGAGAACAAATTTCCAGATCAAAGTCCTACGCAAATGTTGGTATATATACGAAAAAGAAGAGAAAAAAAATTGGAGAAACACGGTACATCGTACATATGGGACTGCCACCGGAGCGTGTTCTGTTACATTTGCGCGCCTACGCGAATTCGTTTCTCTCTCCCTCTTGCTCACTTTCGTACCGACGTACCGAGACTAAAATAATCGAACTGAAATTTACTTACGACGGAGCTTGTACACAGAACCGATAGACTCAACGCGAGGGATAGAAAACGCGTTTTCCGGAACTCGAGCGATCTCGATTCTATCGGACCGGTGGCCTGACAGTGTCTAGCCGTCGCATCCATGGGCTGTTTCGATGCGAATACAAGTTTATTCGGCGATCGAAAAAACAAATATTCGATATGCCGAATGAACGATTGAAGAAAAAACGTGACTCTCCGCGGATCCGCGTTTCAAAAAAAAAAATAGAAAAAATAATAATGACAATCGCGAGTGCAAAAGGAAGCGAATGAACGATTGAATATACATTTTCCACTTTTTTTTAAGTTACTTTTTGTTGAAGAACTCGAATGGCCAATCACTGTATAATCAAAGTTTACGCGTAAGTCGGAGGTGGTACACGATCGTTGAGACGACGTATATACGAGAGGAGAGGAGAGGTGGTGTATTAACGCTCGCAAGTCCCCCGTCTCGTCACGCACTCATGCACGCCCATGTGCTCGTTTCCTCGCATATATATATAACGGGTGTATATACATATGGGTGATATATACGTATATATGCACATGTATAGTTGGTATACACGCGGTATAAGCGCGTCGGCAGGCGCCACCGAGACGTGTTTCTGTATGCGTCAGCTCACTGGACTCGGCATAAGAGCAGCGTATTTTTACACGGGGGACACATACTCTTCGCATACACTCGAAGAATTCGTTACCGCAAGAGCTCCCCCAAAACTTTCGTCCGCCTCGCTCACTCTCCTACTCTTTTCACACCATTTTTTTCCGAGAGCTTTTATCTCAGCAGGCTCTTAAAAATTATCATTAAAAACTATCAATAAAATGAGGAATGAAAAAATTGGTGCGGTCAATGCGAGAAAGTTGATTATTTTCGCTCGGCTATTCTTCCTCTTTTTATATCTCTTCGTTTCGAAAAATTTTAGAATACGATTATCGATTGTCGTCTATCGATTCATCTTCTCTTTTTTTCAGCGAAATATATCCACGTGGGAAATGTTGGACGCGAGATTATCATGAGGAAACGGATTTGGAAAGCACCCACGCGAAAGGAAGACTGGCGCACACACGCGTAAATAGACGGGGGGGAATAGCGATGGTATTAACGCGGGAGTGCAAACTCCAACGACGTTTATTGCCGAGATAATGGAATGCGATAATTAGCCTCTCAGAACTCCCAAGTTCATGCATACTACTATAGCATATACGAATCGGCATAAACCGTGTGTGTACTTTGTGTCTTTGTATCAAATACGTTTGTATCCAAAGCGAATATAAATTACGACGAGTGTATACACATAAGAGGAAAACTTAGTAAAATGAATAAGTCCTCGACCGGCGATGGGCTGTTGATTCGTTTGCGAGAATTTATGAAACTTACGCCCGTTTCGTTATCGGCTAACTATGTGTCGCCCGACTGTTATAATTTAAGCGCGTAGCCTCTCGCCTTCGGCATATAACTCGTGCGAGGGATCTCGGCGCGATACAAAGATGAATTTGAAGCGTGAAGCTTTGCGCGAAATTTTTTTTCGTACTTTGTATTCGGGTTTTAGTTCTCGTCTTTTTTTTTTCTTCGTCAATGAATGAGTTTTGGATGATTGGTTGATCCGACGTTGAAATAAAATATGAATTTATGTAGAGGCACGCGAAAAGTGATACGCGAGCAAACACCGCGCGGTTCGTTTGGGTTTAGGGGAGAGCGCATTTATCATATACGGCGTATATCCCGCGACTCGTTAAATATATGTATATATATGAGATGATTATACCGAACCTGTTGAACATAGATTTGCACGCGACAAGTGTCATAATTGCAGACGCTGAGTGTGTCGTGTTTAAATCGTAGTAATGTATACCCCCGTTTATTATCAATACTCATAAACGTCATTGTGTGAGTATGTAAACGAGGCACGGCCGATAAGCAACGAGGTAGCGCCGCGCATAAATATAACAAATGTATAGAAAATATTGATATTATCCGATCGGTCTGTATTTACGTGCTTTTTCTTTTTTCCCCTCATTCGGTTCTAAAAATTACGTTTGCTTTGAAAAGCGATAATTCAAGTTTTATGAGTAAAAAAAATTCGTCAACAAGATTCGTTACGCGATTGATTGATTATTTTTGAAATAATTGGATAAATATTCAAATGCAAATGGTGCATGGATCCGAAAGACTTTTTTTTTTCTAAACAGCCCACTGGTACAACTTTTAGCCGCGGAACATTCAACGGAATAATGTTTTTCCTCTCGAGCAGCCGGCTTATTTTTTTTTCCTTTATTTTTTATTCGTCCCGTGCAATTATTACGTGACCGAGCGAATTTTCGCGTCGAAACGACGGAAAAACATGACCTCGATTATCGTCAATTAGGGAGTAATTTATGTCGAATCTCTCTCTCTCTCTCTTGCACGCGTATATACATTTATTTATTACAGAAGTGTACTCGCAAGAGCTTCTTTGATCTTCCTTCCAGTTTGTGTTCATTACGTTTGTTCGACGGATTTACAGATTTGAGAAAAGGCATCGAGGGGGGGGGCTTCGGATGAGGAAAAACAAACGGAGTAAAAATACGGAAAAAAAAAACTTTTAACCTCGATTCGGTTGTTTCGCCCAAGACTCTCGCGTACTCTCCTACGAGCACCTACTTTTCAACTCGATTAAACATTATTCAGCGGTTTTCCCCACACGTACATCCGAATTAATAACGTCTCGGAGAGAGACGACGTATCGCCGCAGATACGTACGTTAAATTTGCTCCAAACTTCTTCCTAGTTCTGCCTCGAGTATAATATACCAAGCAGGCGAGTGCTCATGATACGAGTTAAACACGAGAATGCCGCTACTACTAAATATATATGTTCGCGTTCTATACATATATTTAGCGGATAGTAGTACATACATAGAAAATTTATAGACAGAGGAGGATCGATGAAATGAATGAAAAATAAATTTCGCGATCTGCATCGAACTCGCGAATTCGATTTTAGAGATTGTCGAATCACATCGATCAACGATGAGAAATTCGGGTGAACGGAGCAGTTATAAATGGGAGAAAAAAAATGCGAGTCTGCGAATAAGTAATTTGATTTGCCCCGCCGTGACTGCACATAGTCGGTGTGGCACGCGGGCCTTCCGAAGCAGCTCGTAGCTGGAGGGATAGAGGAGCGGAGCAGTATCGCGTGTATGTACGTACTACATGTGTGCATGCCTATGCGCTATGTACTTTGGTGTATCCGCGCGCCTAGCCGGCGCCCAGTTTAACCGCTTACGCCTCCTCTCCTCGTCCGGTTCTCCGCTTTACTTACACCGGCGCACCGAATCGACGGACACACACGTACGAATGTGTATTCGTACGGATCGGTGTAACGTCAGCCCAAAGGTCGTAACCTACGATTTAAACCCGTTAATCCAATGTGAAATGAGCGCCCTTTTTATTTCCAACTGTCCCTTGTCTCTCTCTCTCTCTTATTATATACATATTCGCGCACCAACGAAATTTCAATATTTATTGTTTCCCCGGTACACGCATCGGAGACACCACTGTGGCGAAATTTTTTTTTTTTTTTTTTTTCGTCCACTCGTGTTCGTAGACACGCGGAGCACGTGTCTCCCTGAAGTTTGAGAAACTTTTCGAAAGAAAAATGCGAATTTATAGGTAGGCACGCCCGAGGATGTTGACCGTTTTTAGCGTCGCGCGCCATACGATTAAGGAATCTTACAGTTTTTTTTTTTTTTCTCGACAGAAGAATGGGAACTGCGCCGGATAATTGAGAATTGCACTTTTTTCGAGTGTCCCGATGGAAGGTCGGCCGAGTCGATAAAGTTTCTTCGTTGCCGATATAAAAGTGGCAGAAATATATTTAATCGAGAATCGAATTGAGTGATAAACGTTTGTACACCGAACATCGATTTAATATTTTTGTAATCCCTCGCCACCACCCGGATTGATCCATAAAACGAATCGATCGATCTCGATCGCTTCAACGATTTGCGCAGCTTCTTTTTATTCCGTTCTCCGCCTCGTTCTCACCCTTTGAAGAGAGCTCCGGATCGCGCGCGTACGTGATCCCCCCGCACTCGTCGGTTCATTTTTTTTTCTACTCCGCGCGATTCAGGTACTCCACGCGCGGCTCAAATTGCAATGCGCATCGCTCGATATACTTTTCCGGTTACGGATCGACGATCGCCGGTTGTAAACGCGACGGGGCTCAACTTACGACGAAACGAGGGGTGCGAATGAAAATAATGAAATATAGATGCATAAATAAGGGAGAACTCAGCGGCTTAAAGTTCTGATTCGCGAGCGTTCGATCGGGTGGAGACTCGTATGCACGGTCGCGAATTAGGTAGAAAATCGGGAGACAGGAATAGACGAGAGAAGCAGGCGTGTGTAAAATCGTGTGTATAATAACAAGTTTCGATTGCTTTTTGTTTGAGAAACGTGACTGGGCATATAAACGTCTGCGGGCGATCAGCATCAGAAATAACTTGTAGGTATAAAACGAAATGGTGAAAGTGATGAAAATTCGAATATCAACGATACAGTGTGCGAGAGAAAATTTATAAAATTATCCGAGAGGAACGAATAGAAAGTTTCAAATTTTCTAAACTTTATATGATAAAAGTCATCTGCAATTTTTATGGTTAATCATCGAAATAAAACGAAAGTCAGCACCGAAAAACAGTAAAATTCCGATAGATGTGTAAATAGGATTTAACGAAAACTTTTTCCGAGTAACGCTACCTGCTCGAGAGGAAAGTTATAAATAATGCACAAAATGAGTATTTTTCATTGTAAAAAAGTGCAGAATTGCGAGTATTGAGAGAAAATGATTTCTCTTTCTCTGTCGCGTTTTATATCGGTAATTGTGTCGATCTCGTGAAAACCGGTACGTATAAGCGAACGGGGGGGGGGGGGGGGGGCGGCTTCGACGTGACAAGCGGCAACACGAAACAGGAGCACCGAGAGCGTTCTCGAGTCGAATTGCATAAGCATCATCGCAATGATTTTCTCAAATACGCACGCACGAAACCCGCGAGCACTCGCTTTCAATATGTACATTTATAATACGAATTCGAAAATTATTTATGAGACTTTGGGCACGTGCTGTGCTTCGCGTTTCTCAATTATATACGTATAAAAACAATGTTTCGGCGGGCGCGTTGTGTGGGGCAAACTTGTCCATTTTCGTGCCGCACGCTGCACGCTTCGGTCATCGATGTAACGCGAGAAACACTCTCTCAAAATTGAATCAATTTTCGCGAAACGTTCACGGCGATTGATTTTTTTTTTGTCGCGCGAACGGGAGATTTGAATCCTTGAAATAATTGAATCGTTGAGCACGATACGATTGTTGGAACGAGATTCGATAATGCCCCAGCGAATTGACGTCATTATGAGAGATCATCGACACGAAAATTGTAGATGAAATCATGTCACGAGATTCTCAAGTTTAATCAACTCGTTTGCAACGTTGATCGCGTCTTATTTTCGTACGTAAAAATAATTGAGTATTAAAACTTTACGAGCGAAGAAAATTAATAGCATTTCATATTTTCCACGAATTTATAATCTTCGTTGAATATTCTCTTTGCCCTCTCTCGCTGTTTTTTTTTTTTTTTTTTTTTTTTTTTCATGTCTTTCGCGATGGAAAGCAGCGAGACGAACGATGGATCGAGAATGAAAAAGTTGGCGTTCGAATCGCGCGTTTGCATACGATCGTGAATAACGAAGAAAGGGGAATAGATAATATATTAAAATTGTATCGATCGGGACACGGTTTATCGCGCTCTCTCGTCCACTTTGCACTGGACACTCGTCTCGCGTCGTGACCTTAATACTTGGAATCTATTAACGATACACCGGGATATACAATAATATTAATAAGGATCGAAACGATAAGAGCGAAAGAAGATGAACGGAAAAATTATTATTTATTCGAAAGGAGCTTCGATCGAGCCACTTTTCCGGAACATATGTTTTCTCGAAAAAAAAAAAAAACTCGCAATATATTTCGATTTTCGATGCAAAACTTGAATCGTCGCTAACCTCAAATATTTTTCGGCTAAAAATTGCCGAACGATAGATAAAAATATAGTGAAAATGAATGAAAAATCTCACCTTGGCTGTCAGGTTTTTCATCGACTTCGTTGAGAATTTCGTAATCACCGAGATCAAGACCGACCGAAGCGGCGTTGGTCAATCCGAAAGAAAGGGTTGTGGTTATCGTAGCGAAAGCGATCAAATCTCTTGGCCACATTTTAACGAATATCACAGGTTTTCTTTTTATGCACAAAAAAAAAAAACAAAGCACTCATATAAAAAAATATATCAATGAAGGAAGAAAAACATTTTAGAAGAGGCTCGATGATTTTTATTTTTCTTGTACTTCACCGGGCAAGAAGGAAATTATCGGGGATGAAGAAATAAGAGAATAAGAAAGAGAGCGAAGCGAAGATCCGATCAGTGATTGGACGACGTAAGTACGCTGTCGCCGCCGACATGGACTTTCATCTGCATATCGTTGACACAACAAGCTCTCTTTTTCTCTCTCCCTTGCTCGATCTTATTGCTACTCTCGGAAAGCTCGCTGTCTTTCGAAGCAAAAAAGAAAAAAAAAACGTTGCCCCTCGGTCTTTATCGAAGTAACACGACAGTTTATACCCTCGTGCTCTTTATTTTCTCACTCTTTTGTCGGACAAAAGAGATCTTTCACGCTCGTTCCTGTACGGATTCCCCGGGAACTAACGCGCGAGTATTACAACAACGGATCATCGATATTCCACAAACTTTGTTCATTTGTTTTTCAATCCCTCGGTAAAAAAAAAAATAGAGTTTTTTTCATCCTCGAGTCCGAATTTTCATTGATTCGCTCGTCGATTCACAAAAGTTTGTTTCTTCATCGTTATTTCCACTCACTTTCAACCGGGATGCACAAATTTTTATTGCAAAATATATAATGTTAAAAGATACGAGATATAGAGAAAAAGTTCGAAGAGAATAGGAGTATCGGTTACGATTATGACCGATGTAAATGCGAGTGAAAAATTGTTTATTGACAGTTAAAAACTTAGCGCGCGTTCAAAGACACACGACCGTACCGCACGCGCTTCGGCGAACGACTGCCATCCAAGATCCAAGCCTGACTCACTTATGCCAGTTGAAAATCGCTCTCCCGGCTCCCGGCCAGAACCGCACGAACCACGGCGCCGTGCGAGTCTCTACGGTCGACCACTCGACTCGAGCACAAAGCGCGCACGAGACGGCTCTTCCTGAGTAAGAGCGTATAGAAACGAGAAAGAGAAAGACGCAACGGCGGCGTGCTCCGTCACTCTTTTTCTCCCTTCGTGTTTCTTTCCACGCTTTATCTCTCCCTCGCTGATAGTTTTTAAAGCAACCCCGTCTTCTCTCTTTGCCTCGGCTTATTCTCTCGTTTTATGAATCTTTTCCCCTTTGTCGGCGGCCTTCGCTCTCATTTTCATAATAAAATACTATTTTATTCGAGCCACTCAACCCGTACCGGGGAGGTCAAATTGCAATCAATTTTTTTGTCCATTTTCCATTAAATTAATATAATTTTCAATTTACAAATAAAAACTCGTAAATTTCGTAATTATCAAAGGTTTCTCGTTGAATGTTGAAAAATACATTTTTTCCTAACCTTGCTACGGGCCAGGCGTTTCAAATAAAATTTTGTTATCGCCAATTGTTGATAAAGCATATTATAATTGTGAAAATGCTGGCCAGAGCAAGGGCGTGAGTGACCGCGGGAGCGATTCACTGCCGAATGGCAAAGAAGTAAAGAACAACAAGAGAGAAAAGGCCGAGGGAGTCAGAGCGTGCAACGTTGCGCGGTGGGGACGGTCGGTGGGTAGACGGACGGCGGCGAGCACGGCGGTTGCGAAGAAACGCCGTGGCGCCTCAGGCACAGACGCCACTGCGTGCTGCTCTGTTGGCTTAGCCTCGTGTGAACGCTTTTCCCGCTTGTGTTCGTAATGTGTTGATGCGATGTGCGTGCACTGGCGCATGAGTGCGCTCTATAGGTTCATAGTACAAACAGTTCTTTACATATGGGCCGACGTGTATGCATATAATACACATGTATATGTAAATATATATATATATAAAAACCGTCACGGTGTAGAACCCGAGACAAAGTAAAACCTGTCGTCGAATCTTTTTAGCTGTATTTTATGACTGTTCCGAAAACCCAATGACTTACAGCATTTTTAAAAGATTCGCTAGCCCGAAGATCAAATAAATTGATTCAACGAACGAACGACTGATGACTATTGGACGAATCTGAAATTCCGTTGAGATTTCGCTGTTCCGGAGTCTCAAGATCGGTATTTTGGGGGACTGTTTTTATCTTTTATTTTTTTTTGGAACTGTTATTCACCGCGGACTACGAGGAAAACCTCCCGCAGAGATTTGCTTCTGCTCCTCCGTGCGTTATTCTATCGGGGAAAGGCCGGCGCGGAGAGTATAAAATCGAAACAGAGAGGGGTATTTTACACGAGAATTTGGACCCTGACTCGCGTGCCAGTTGTTTCAGGTCCGAGATCTTTATCTCTCGTGTATATCCCCACCTATATATATGCATTAGATGGCTTTACCACTCTACTCCTGACTTATTCTCCGCTATACATGTATATGTCGATGTTTTTTTTTTTTTTTTTTTTCCCTCATCTCTTTGGCTCTTCCTCTCCGTAGCTCCGTAGTAACGATCCGTTTAAGAGGGTGATTGATTTTGGTGGATCGCCGCGAATGCGGTGGTCGGCCCGGGTTCGTATATAAGGAGGAAGAAGAAGAGGAAGGGGCAAAGGAAGAAAGAAAAAGCAAACGTTCGGTCGAGACTCCGAGTCACCGCACGCAAGCACGTCGGTCGCCATTTTGAATGCGGACAAAGATGCACCTGGCCGCGCGTCGCCACCCGTTGTCAGTCCGATCACAAGCCCGCCACAATGAAACTCATCAAACTCGTTTCAACATTGTATCGTATACCCGGTGGCTCTTCGCGATAGACATTTATCAGCTCCCAATTCACGTACGATCGATGTCCCACTTTTCTCCTCTTTCTCTCCCTCCCTTATTCACATCCAAATTTATATGTGTGTACGTTCCGCCGCCATTTTTTGCCTGCCTCTTCCATCCGTCCCTTTGGCTATATTATGTCGCTAATGTCGCGCGTGTTTATCGGATCATCGATTTCTCGTCAATACAAATGAGGTTGGAGGATCAATTCGTTCAACTTATTATTTCGCGCGCGTGAATATTTGTACAAATCGAGGTAATTTTTCTGCTCTTTCAATCATGACACACGAGACTATTGAATTGACAGAGAATTAAGAAAAAACAACAAAAGTCGAACCCCTCTCACTCCCACTCCCCGCCGCGATCTCGGATTTGCGATTTTCTCACGAGCTCGTCCGTCAAAGTTGCGGAATACACACGGCGCGCGGCTACAGCGTAAATGCACAGATTTTATCGTTGTTCTCGGCAAGGCTCGCCATGTTTTTTCCCCTTATTTATGGCTTTATATAATGTTTTTTTACAAGCGAGTTCTCTCTCGCGCGCCGAGTAGTAAAAGTATACGTACGCCAGCCAGGGTTCGGCCCTCACGTCGACCAATTACCCATTCCGCTCGCTTACTTTTTATTTTATGTTATCGGGACAACCGAGGCGTCTTAATGCCTCCAACGTGTACAGTTTCAGAGTTCAAGCGATTCGCGTATATTGGAATAAACGTGTTTCTACGAACGTAAACAATTCGGGATCATTCGTATATGAGAGCTCGAACCAGCCGAAAAAAACGGTGCTGCCATCTCGAGTTTTCTGACTGCTCGAATTATTTGGATAAAGTTGTTATTGAGTTTGCCACCAGACTCGATCTTTTCTTCGGATTTTCATTGTCGCGCGTCGCGGAATGCGTAGGCCCGAAGTCGGAAAAAAAAAATTGAACAAGACCAGTGAATCGCATTTTTTCGTGCGTGTTTCTTTTTTTGTTTGTTTGATCGAAAGTTTCTGAAATCTATCGAGCACTCTCTGTTTGTCCTCTCGGCGTTTCTTCGTTGCGGATGACGCCCGCGATAAAATGAGTCGCCCGTCGAAAAAACATCCACATCAGGAATCTCGACGACGCGTTTACCAAAATACATGTATATACGCGAGTATACAACTTTATGTAGCGTGTAGCGATAGTCCTCCGCCAGTGTGGTACGCGCGAGAGAAGGCCTCGAGAAAGAAGGAAAAAAAAAAAGAGGGAAGGATGAGAGCTTATCGCTCACGTATTACCGAACGCGCGAGTCGAGCTCGCTACACGAAATGACAAGCTGCAAACTAATGGCTCCCCCCGCACTTTTCCCATCACCTGGCGGGGCCATTCGAGTGGTCGAGTATCGTGGGACGAGAAATTATCAGTGAAATGAAAAAGATGTCGCGGCTTCGATAGCAAAAGCTCGAAATTCCGTTATTTTTATTTTTTTTTTCACTATAAAAATTAGTGAAACGAAAACGAATGATCGAAACTAACGGATTGATGAAAAATAACATCAACACACGATTTTCAATCAGTGGAGGGGGGAAAACGTTGGGAAAAATGTTAATTTTTTTTTAAGGAGTGTCGGTACGAAAGGCAAAATGTTAAGAAATTAATGAAATTTGGTGATAATGTTCTTCAACATCAAGTACGAAAACACAATTTTTTTCAAAATTTTCTTCTACTTAGTTATCGAGTAATTACGCATTAAAGCAGATTTCTTATGCCCGAAGTGTATACCTATATATATGGAAACGCTATGCTTATACACGTGAACTTTAGTCTTCAATTACTCGATAACTGTGTAGAAGAAAAATCTGAAAAAATTTGTATTGTCAAATTTGGCACTAAAGAATATGTTCACCAAATTTTATAAAATTCTTAACTTTTTGACAATTTTTTGTGTTTTTAACATGGTTTAGCATGGCAACATTGTATCGCCTGTACCGAAACTCCTTAACCTTCAAAAGTGTTTGAACAGTGGCTAATCGTGTCAGAGCGGTGAATGCGCCGCGCACCTGGATTCCCGAGGACCCTTCTCGCCTCTACTTTGAAATCGTTGTACACACATCCCCCCGCGGTCCCCTTTCGCCCTCGTGTTTAATCTAGCCTCTCGGATACGCGTAACATGTGGCATGTGTTCGAGAGTCCGAGGAACAACGAAAAGCCTCTGCTACGATGCCTACGATCCTGTTTTTCTTGTTCCTCGATTTTCTTCATTTCTCCTCGCTCGCTCAACTTTGTTCCTCCCTGTGTCGATCTATAAAACAACCATTTGTTTCGGCTCGTTAACGAGCAGGGATAAGTGTGCAGCGGCGTGTGCACTTATCCTACCTTCTCATACACGAGACATTCCAACCGAATCAGTGTCCAGACCCATTAACATTTTTTTTTCTTTCTTTTTTTCATTCAAAACATTCGAAAAGTCCTAAATCCTTCAATAAAATGTTTTTCCAACATTTATCATCGATCCCCGATCGAGTATCGTGAGCATTTTTATTTCTCTTTATTCTCTCGTTCCTCGCACGTCCGTCGCATTGCCGCGCGATGACTCGTCGTAACCGTTTTTAATTTCATGTGGTTACGTTTACGCACACATATATTTCCGGTCGAGGGCTCCTCGATGCGGTGCGACGGTCATTACCGGCGCCAGATCCCCGCTTCTTTTTTTTTTTTTTTTTTCTTCTCTCGAGCAAAAGCTTTTCGAAACACCCTCGTCATCGTTTCGATTCGGTGATGAGTTGACGACGACGCTCCGGTAATATACAGTTGCCGCTACAGCAAGTTTGCCGAGGACTCGTGTTTTTATCAGTTCTTATTACACTTTTTACTCGAAAATTCTGTTCCAATTATCTCGGTTATGACTTATTTTTTTTAACGGTGCGCGAAAATAAATTATACCGGATCGGCGCTTATTCGCTATTTTCATTCGTGAATAGAATTATCGCTTTTTAAGGCTTTTTTTTTTTTTGTTTTTTTTTTTTTTCGCCAATTTCGTACGAAACGCTCGTTCATCAACGTCAATTATGGATTTTTGTGTCTAAAAATTCTTACTACACGCGTATATATATATTTAAGAGGAATTGTGTTGGAGGATTTGAAAATCTCTCACAGGTCTGGCCACAAAAGGTTCCTCGAGGCGGCTCTCCGCATCGGAGAGTCACCCACTTTGAGTGTTTAATTTGGTAGTTCCTCGGAGCGAGAAGCAGATGCGTGAGAATCGCTTTTCAACGTCGCGTTCGTATAATACGCGGAGTTGATATAAGTGGTTGAAAAAGAAGTGGGGCATCATTAAATCGCCACATTTGTGACGAAACAAAAATAAATCGGGGGCTCTCGAAATTTCGTCGATTTTTGTGGGATCGTGCGAATGGAATTTTGGCATATTCGATTTGGTGATTTTTCTTTCATTTTTGATTGCAAGAAAATGAGCGTCACGGCTCAAAAAACTTGAAACTCGAGCGCGCTAAAGTTAAGGCACAAAAGATATATACGCGCGTTTGCTTTACTCGTTGTCAAACGTGAAAAAAAAAAAAACAAACGAAGCGTCGCTGTATCATTACCTGACTTCCGGTGGCGTTTCTACTTCCGGCGCTCCGAATTTCCTGTTGTCCGATTAATATTTCGGCTACTTGGACGATGACGCGGCCGATTACGATAATGATGATGACGGCGAGGCCCTCAAGGACTAACGATTTCGAAAGGACTTCTGAGAAAGCTAAAAATCGTTGAAAATTGAATATTAGATACAGGAAATAATTTTTTAATTTCGTAATAAATTCAATTTGAAGGAGGACGTGAGAGAAAAGGAAAAAAAGAATGAGAAACGCGTGATTCCGAGCGAACAGGTCACATCTCGAGTGATATTTTCGCGCGAGTAAAGTTCTTTCGTAGAAAATCCATTAAAGAAATGAGAAACGAAAAAACAAAAATGAAATGAAAATAGCCGGAGAGATATATTCGCAAAGTGCTCGCGCTTCCTATCGGATCGGTGAGCGTGTCGTTCCTCGGTTATCCGGACCGCACTCACCGCACTAATAGCTGGAATATAAGTATAATAGTCCCACAGCGTGAGAATACAGAGACGCGTTGTGTGTCCGTATATGAGGATGTCGCGATGGTGGAATGGACCACTCGTCGATCGTCATCGTAATTTCGCGTCAACTCGTATCGCGCGAGAGATAAGCGAGATGAGAAGAGGAAGAACCGAAGAAAAAAAAAGTTGTAGCGAGCGCGAGGAGGCGATTGCGGGACGAGGAGAAGACCACAGGGATTTTAGTGGCAGAGACAAGCACGTCGAGTGAAGGAAGCGAAGAGAGGAAGGAGGACGAGAGAACAAAAAAAAAAAAGGAAGATGACCAAAGTTCTTGAGAAAAACGATATTCACGATATACGCGTATACGGGGATGAGCGGAAGAGCGAGGATTTCATCTTGTGGAAGAAAGTATAGAGTCCGCGAGAGCGGGAGAGCAGCGTGTGTTCTTTGCCGGACATTCTCGAACTCGAAAACCCACTTAGGCTTCGGGACCGCCGCCGCCGAGATTAGAGGGTAGAAAGAAGGACCTCGAGGGAAAAAAAAAAAAAAAAAAGTCTTCCTTCGCCCTCGAAGATGGACTTTTTTTTTTTTTTTAGAAAGAGAGAGCGAGCTGGGTGCCACTTTTTCGCTGCTCTCTTCTCTCCGTTATCGCTATTTCGGCGACTTGGAAGCGACTCGAGCATTATACATAAATATATATATATATATATATATGTCGTAGGGTCGTATTCCGTGGTGGACTGATAAGAGAGCGGCTTTTAGTGCGACGGTCTTTTGAAATGAGCCAATGAATCGTCACCGCACGAATCGCTTTATGGCGACGGAAAGTGAGCGACGAAAAAAAAGTAAAAAAAAAAAAAAATTTGAAGTACCGAAAGAGCTCTGAAAATAAAGGAGAAAATAAAACTTTCAACATTTTTATTTATTATTATGATGAATAAGCGAATAAGAATGAAAGGGGGAGAAGAACAGAGCGGATAAGGAGCGAAGAGAGAGAGAGAGAGAGAGAGAGACTTTAGTAAAAACACATAAAAAGTAAGTGCTCCTGAAATTTTGCTATTTCCGGCAGAAGCAGCAGGATATCGAAGATCCGTAGGTATATGATCGGTGATTTTTGGTCCTGAGTCTATCCGGTATACACATTCGTTTTACGGAGACGTCTGTCTCGTTTGCCAGGGTCCTATAAATCACTCGGCTTCTAATTCTTCCGTCTCTTTCTCTCGGCTGCAATTTTCTCGTCTTTAAAACCCCGGTAAACACGGCCGATTCTTTTTTCCCCCCGCTGAAATAGGAAATTGAGGCGCTCGAGTATATCGCGCGCGCGCGCGCGGGAGAAAGACGAAGAAGACCGAGAGGCACTCAAGAGGGTCCGACATTGAAGACTTCCTGGATATATATATGTATATATATATATGCTGGAAGACAAGAGCATTCACTACCGGCTTTTACCTCTACCGTTAAAACACCGATAGCATCTCTTGGGATATATATATACCATCCGAATAGAAACTTGCACGAAGTAACATTTTTCAGAAGAGAAAGTATACGAGCGCGCCTCGTGCACTGTTCTTACGATTATTCGCAATTTACGCGTTAAAAATGAAACAAAATTATTTTGCAAATATTCTTTTTTTTCGTAAATTGGAATCTTTCTGATTTTTTTTTCATTTTTGGTGAGCTCCACGGGTATTTCTTTGGATCGAGAGGTCCTCGCGGCAATTGCTCTTTTTTATTTTCTTTCTTACCGGAGTTTTTAGCGCCGGATAAGTTGAATTGTGCCCGGTTAATGATTAAATCTGTGTATTGCAAAATGTCGATAATTAAACGACGCTAAGGTTAATGCATACGAATACATTATAGAGAGAGAAATATACATATACACACGTATATAGAGAGGAGGCCGCGGGAGGCTTGGTGGTCTTTTATTGCGAGAATGGCTCTCTCGATCTCGTATCCATTCGCGACTAATTAAAGGGCCCTACATGTTCGCCCGACCACGATCTCTCAAGGTAAGACGAAGAGTTTCGTCGAGATGAGATAACAATCTTGAAACAAGTGCACCCAAGCAGCAAGAACAGAAAATCAACAGCGCTTACACACACACGCGGATGCTTATCAAATCGAGAGAGAGAGAGAGATAGATCGATAAAAATAAAAGTAATTTAAATATATTTTTATGCTTTATTAACGAGTCGGATCCGAATGACCTTTTGCCGGAGACAATCTCGTTCAAGAAATTGTGAAGAAAAAAAGAAAAAAAGTTGAAAATTGTGAATAAAATGAATTCGTTAGGATGAAAGAAAAGCAAATTGTTTGAGTTTCGAGGCGATGCCGAGCGATGAGAGAAAATGAAAATGAAAAGGATAAAAAGGATGAAGGAACCTCGTGATGACGTAACAAGCTCCGAGGACCGAAGTGAGCGCAGCAACGGCGAGAACGAGAACGGCAACGTGGAGCGGCATGATGCGGCGATGCCCGAGGGGATCGTAAGATCGTTCACGATCCTCAAAGTCCGCCACGATCGTTCTCGTTGAGCCTGATGTTTCACGATGATCCTGTATCCTCGATTCTCCCGACGTCGTGGCCAATTCGATCGGCTCCTCGTCCTTTCGATCTTTCCTCGTGCTCGTACTCTCTTCGTAAATCGACTCGATTATTCCCCCTCGCCCCGCCGCCGCCGCCGCCCCCCCTTTCTTCGACAAAGATTTTTCACTCTCCATCTTTTTACTCCGCTTGAACGATTTTACAAGCGATTCTTCCGGCCCTCGATCATTCACGATTCCTCGATCGGTAACGATCGAATTGCAATAATCGTGAGTGTCGCAGCACTTCAATCTTGGCCAGACAAGTTCTCGACTCGATTTTCCTTCACCGGAATTCGTCAGCTTATTTCCTCCTCTCATCGATCCCGATCTTATCCAGGCGTTCGACTCGCACAGCAACGGCGTCGCGCCCCTATTCGACAAAAATCGTACAAACCCTTTTTCAACCCTTTTCTCAAGAAAAAAAAGACGATTCTTAAGAACCAAAAAGTCGGCTGAAAAAAACCATTTTTCTCGAGTACGAGCAAAGATTAGATTTCTCGCAAAAACAATTGAGGAGAATCGCTAGCGAAATATTTGAATCGTATAAATACCGGCCGGAGCGAACGCGCTATACGCGCAGCGAGAATGAGAAATTGACGATAAAGTTCATGAACCCCGAGCGGCCTAAGTGAAATGATAAAACAAACAAGGAATGATAAGAATAAATGGTGTGGATGAGAACGAGAATTTCAGAAGTAACGCGTTAACCGTTTCAAGTTGCCGATCTTACGGATCGGTGCATCATTCGATTCGCGATATTCGAACAGAAGAAAAAGCAAACGCGCAAAAGACTTGGGCAAGGCAGGTAGATACTCGTTTTAATGAGAGAAATTGAATCATGAATGAATGACGAAAAGAGTTGAATCGATTATACATTTTAGAAAAAACATACCTAACGTTAATGATTTCGATAAGAAAAAAAATTTTAAACGTTCAATTAGAAGGGGGGGTTACAAGGAAAATCAATCGAGATAATGAAAAAATATTTGTCAAACGCGTTGTTTCTCTTTTATGGGATATGAGATCAGCGTCTTTATTAAAATTCGGGAGTGGCGCGTTCTCACGACTCTCTTTTTTCCCCAACACATCTTCAGCGCAGCGCCGTTGTTCAATAATTTATCATCAACGCGAATTCAAAAGCGTGAAAATGTTGGTGCGACTCTATACGATACACGTTTACGTGACTCGTATTAAAAGCATACACATATTTGTTTAAAAAAAATCGTAACTTTTATTTCATTAGCATCGCGTATACATTGACGTACGCGCGAGTCTCGTATAAACTGAAAAATCTGGTATTGCGATAACCGGACACACGCGTCGATTTATGTAGTCGTAGATAAGTAAATCAGTCTCGCCTCGCGACTCGCGACCAATATTTATCTTAATATATTCACGAATTTGCCATAAAATGAGGACCGCATTCTTAACGCCTCATTCTTTTTTTGTTTTTTTTTTTTTTTTTTTTTACAGAAAAAAGTTAATTCGCGTTGTTTGTGCATAAAAAATCATGCAAATTGTCAAATAATAATTTTTTCATTGGCGGGGAAGAGTATTTTTATTTTTTTTTTATTTTTATTTTTTTTTCTCCACGAGGAAAGAGGAATTCTCTGTTTTGTAATCGCGATTGAAAAACAACTCGCGCGCGAGTAAATGACGCGATGTCGTGCAAAAGCGGCTCTCAGCAGCCCTGCTGGGCAGCCGCGCGACGAGAGGGGTTGATTCGAGAATACGGTGAATAGGTGAAGGTGAAGCAGGGAGGAGGCACGAGGGAAGAAAAGTTGCGAGCTCGCGATAAAGGAGCTACGAAGAGTATAGTAATCGGTGCGTGTCCATTTTAATTAGAGCACACTTGGAAGAAGTTGCAAAGAGACGCGAACGAGAGCAAAAATGAACAAACTTCTCGACTCGATTATCTTTCCAAGGTTATCAAGCTGTACCGTATACAATAATAACGATAATTAGAGGGACGATTATCTAGCTGCTGCGCGTGTATGTATACACTTGTGGATACGAGATTGCGTATGCCACAATACGAGCAGCACGAATTTAACGATTTTGATTCAAACAAAATGTTGCGATTGTTCTTCGATGAAAGATGTTTGATTGAAAAAAAAAAAAAGTGATATTTTATGATTAATTGGTAATACGCACTCGGTGCATCCTCTCGTCGAGGTGATGTCCCTGGACGTGCCATCGATGTCGTATATCTCTTCGGTGTAGCAGGAAAATCGTGTTCTGCATGTTTCAACACCGGCTTCCTTGCACGCCTTGCTCGTGCATATACATTTTCTTCCTGAACAAAAAAAAAAAAAAAACAAGACGTATTCTCTGTCAGGACGACGTGTGATAATCATATATAACGACGCGCGAAACGAGAATCGCGATCGTCAATTTTTTTCTTGTACGCGGTTGATCGAGGCGTTAGAATCTTGTTGGTCACGCGCACGTAACGTTGTGCACGCACAACTCGAAGCTTATCGAGCGACTATTTTTCTTGGCTCTACATTGCCAAATCGTTGACTAGCTCATGCGCGACGAAATAGTCGTTATACTTACCCACGACGAGACGTACACCGATTGCAAAAAACACGATAATCAACGTGGAAACTTTGAAATTAGTTGACGAAAACACTGAACGGTGCATTATTGAAAATTTTTTAGTCACCGAACAACAAAATTTTTTTACCGACAACAGGAGAGATTTTGAGAGTCTTATCGCACGAAAGAACTATTTGGAAATGTTCGCGTTCGGACGACAAGAAACTGTTGCTCCCTGTGGCTACGCTAATTTTAGTACCTCCCGCCAAAATCCACCACGATCATCGCCTTTTTTTTTTTAGTTTTTCGAGTAATTTTTTTGCTTCACCTCTCTCCGAGTCTCGAAGATTCATCGAGCATCAACATCAACGAAAACGCGTCTTCCGAGGAATCACCTTCTATCTCTTCGCTCGGTGCTCGAGCATCGATTTTTTTATGACCAATATTTTTTACAAGTTCAAGCGGTCTCATCATTTTATCCCCGTAAATTTTTCTTTTTTTTCTGTTGTTTTTGTTTCATATTGCCGGATAAAATAGCGATTATTTTGACGTTTCGTGACTCGACAATTTCGCACACCCCAAATCTTTCGGGAATGCGCGCTTTGCTTCGCCAAATTATACGACACTTTGTCCCCTGCGCGCGTGTGGTCGGAAACATTTTTTTCACTCCCAGCTCTCTTTGAAGAAACGTCCAATTAACTAGCTCGCCAAAATATTTCAAATCTTTTTTTCTTTCTTTTTTTTTTTGATTCATGATATAAAATGGTTTTCTTGACTTTTTCGTTTTTCGGTTATTCCGCATCTTCGTTGAATAAAATTCTACCGTTTCTATCAATTTTTCAAAAATCCGTGTAAAAAGATGCTTGATTCGCGTGAAAAACGATATTTTCATCGCGTCAATATATCACGAAATCGAGAGAGACTCGACGCTTCTATATTTGCGAGCTTCGCAGCTGCTGCCTGAAAATACGCAATTTTTTTTTTGTTTTTTTTTCGACATTTCGCTCTTATATCTCGCGAATCTTAGGCCACGTCGACGGCATCTCCGGTACTCTTAAAACTGTACAATTTATTGGAAGAATAACACGAACGAGCGACGGCAATAAGGTGCTGCATGATATGGAAGAGAAAGGATGAGAGGGGGGGGGGGGGGGAAGAGACACGAATCTATAATAAAACGTGCTCGTTGTGCCCCGAATCGTATATTCGGCAATAATTTTCATTTTTTTTCAATCAAATTCCTGAATTATTCGTAGAGATAATTTTTTTCATGTATTTTTTTAGACAATTTTTTTGAACAAAAGAAGTCTTAATTATACGAAACGAATCTCGATAAACGAGTATATTGAAATGTCAAACATTTTTATTCTTACGAGCTAAAGAATTTTTTTGTTTTTTTCCCAATCATTTGTATGAAAGAGAGAAAAATAGGAACCGCACACTGTAACAATATTTCGTAAAGTTTCGATCCGTAACGTACACGAGTAAATATACATTTTTTTTTTTTATTTACATGTGCATACAAATCTGTAGTATCGTCGTATATATTTATATTTTCGAAGGCACTTTAGTCGAGCCGAGTCCCTACGATTTGATCTTTTCACTCATAATTCCCAAACATTGCAAAATAATTATAACAAGCCGAGTTAATTCAATGAAAATGAATAATTGTACGAAATATACGAGAAATAAAAATGAAAAAAAAATAAATAAATTATATCTCAAAAGATATAAAATGGATGCTGATCCGAATAAAATCTGCTGTCGCGATCTCTCGTCCTTAAACGCAATCCCACTCATATGCACAAACGCACGCGCACGCATTGCATGCAATTATACGTTCAGGGGCAGCCTGAAACAATATTTGGTGGCGGAGATCGGTTTGTTTGGTGAGAGAGCTCGAAATGCGTACAGCGTTATAGAGGGAGAGAAGAAAGGAAGAAAAGACACGAGCAAGAAGAATTAAAACCCCCCGCGGGGTCGAGCTATGTGGGCCAAGAGACTTGGGGCTCGCTCGCGGAATAATGAAAGACCATGCAGTCGGACCAGCATCGCGTTAAATTGCACGTGTTCACGCGTTTATTATTGAGAGAAATATATGCATATTGATGCACGAGAAAACGACATGCTGCCCGCCCGCCCGATCGTTAAGCTTACGAGCATGAATAATAAAAATCAAATTTTCTAATTGCTTCTCGATAATTCAATCGCGTGATCAGCTTGGCGCAACGAAAAATATTAAGATCGAGTCTAAACTCATTTACTCCCATTTTCTGACGTGTCAGTAAAAAAATAAATAGAAGAATAATTATTTTATGTATTTTTTGTTTTGGTGCAACGGGGGGTTTGTTTCAACATTCAGTTTTATTCCGTTATGCTAGAAATCATTGTTTTTCTGAACAATTCGCAAATGAGGTAGAAACATTAATCGGTAAAGTAAATAATTGAGAAAAATAATGATTGAAAATGCTGAAATTTATGATGTAAGCTTGAGTGTATCATGCACGTGTACGTGTATGTACACGCGTGATAAAGCGAGCGAAGAAAAAGTGAGACGGGTCTTTATTGGATCGATTCTCAATAATCGTTCTGTATTAACGCTCCTTCTTCTTATATTACACGACGATCAAAGTGAAAGACTTCGATCGACGTTAAATACGGGTCTCGATATAATGATGCGCCTGTCCCCTCTTTAGAACGATCTCTGCCCGCGAGAATCGAGACAATTTATATCTATATATACATACATTTTTCATTTATATATATGTATAGAGGAGCGTGAAAATCCAGGCAAAAATATGGTATAGAGACGGCGGCAATTCTTGTCGGGCGATGTCCCCATAATCACGCCACGACAGGAGCTGTAATATCGAAACAAAAAATTCAAACGAATTCCGTTTTTCTGTTCGAGATCGAAGATAAAAATTATCTTCTCCGAATTATTAGTTAAATTGAAGGAAATAATCTCGAGAGAAATTACGTTTTTTTTTCTGCTGGAATTTTCCTAATCAATTGAGATAAAACTGATTTTTATGAGTAGCAGATCGTTTTTTTTTTTTTTTTTTTTTTTTCTTACAGAATAATTCATGTTTTTCGTTGTCGCACAGATGTGCTTTGTTAATTGTCAAATAAAACTCGGAAAGAATAATGAGGCGACGTTAAAATCTTACTCATATGCGTGATGCTCGGTTGCGGGGCGCAAAGAAGCATTTTTCTATGGGACGGTAACATCCCGGACGTTGGTATTACATTGATAGATATCTCATTCGCATTCTCCGTTCGTCCGTTTCGTCTGTTGTTAGTTTGCACGTTTTGCCCGAAGGCAATAGCCTGAAAGCTATGTCGACAGTTGCTCACGACATAGCTGCTTATCTGTTGACGAGAAAAACAAAAAAACAAAAAAGTACTTACGAGAGTATAAAAAAAGGAATAATGAAAAAATATTCGACACGCGTGTGCCGATCGGCTGTGGAAATCGATGATCCGAAACTTTAACTACGTTATTTAACCTATAAAAATTCAGCAACAATCGAGAGAACGAAAGCGATTAAATTACTATTTTATTTGATCGATTGTTTTCGAAAACAAATGTTTCAATGATATTTTGTTGAGGAATTTTGTTTTTACAACGATTCGCGTGATTCCGCGAGTAAAAATGAACTTACCGACGATACGAGGAACAAAACGAGGAGAGCGATGCCTAGCCAGAAGTACCAAGCTTCCCAGAAGTGTCGAGGTGGTTTTCGCTGTACGAGAAGGCAACATTGCGGATTGCAGCAACAATAGAGACAATATTTGTCGGTATTACAAGCGAAAGGTTTTATGGCCCCGGAATCGTCGCTGGAATTGCTCGATCTCAGATCTAAACTGCACTCGTACGCGAGACGTGCCATTTTCGTGATTTATTGTCCATATCTCGATCGATATTCGGAATCTTCGAACTTTATTGGTACTTCTCTCACTCGCCCATTGAATTGCTCAATAAATTCATTTTTTCCTCAACTATCCCAATTTTTATTTATACGCTTGTGATTCTATTTTTTTTCATCACGATGAGACACACGAACAGAAATTCATATATATTTTGTTTTTTTTCTTCCGTTGCTAAGAAGCCACCACCGTTGAATAATTTGAAAAAGGAAAATTCCATGAATAAAGAAGCAGTTTTTAGGTACACGAAGTTTCGATGATTCACTCTCGTTATCACCGAATCGAAACTACAACTTCTCGTAGATTTAAAAAAAAAAAAAAAATATATTCTTTTCGAAAGAATCACCGCTTCGTTCAGCTTCAAGTATATAAATCAAATCAGCGAATTAATCCGAGTTGCAACGAAGCTTCGATAATACACTTGCGTTATCAACGCGAAGCTAAACGTTTCTGTGGTAGGCCACTAAAAGTACGCGTGAGCCGTTCTAGGCGCAATCGATACGAAAGAACGTCCAGTGGGTAGTATTTACGCACGCTCGGCCAATCGATATTCCGACTGACCAGTTCATTTGAATTCATCCAACATTTTGATATACATACGCGTCCATAACTTGCGGCTTCGTTTCCAATAGGCGTTTTTTAAATCCTATTCGGTTAAATACGAAAAACGTACAATTTTTCAGTTTTCGCTACTCGATTAAAAAGTCGATATTTAAATAACATACAATGTATTTCAGTCTTGTTTTCACGTACAAAAAAGATGTTGACGGTATTCGAGTCGGACTGGAAGAAAAAAAAAATCCAGACAAGCGACACGATTTTCCAGCAAAGAAAAAAACTCCGCGTAGAATTATTCAAAATATTTCTAGCCTGAAAATTGATGCACTCGATACTCCCCTTTATTTTTACAAACAGAGAAATGAAAAGTTTGGGCAGCGTCGATCGAACGAGGACTGAAAAATGTACAACGAGTCGTTGACAACAAGACTCAATATTAATACTGAGGGTTTTCGTGAGGAGGTGGAGGAGGCGGAGGACCTCTGGGTGGAAAAGGTGCCCTGAATTGAGGTGGCGGAGGTGGCGGAGGGCCGGTTTGCGAAACAGGAGGAGGAGGCGGATGTCTCCATCCGGGGGGTGGTCTAGGCGGAGGTTGATACTGTCCGAAGGGAGGAGCACCGCCGACGGAATTTGGAGGCGGAGGAGGTGGGAATTGTCCTTGCGGATGGCCCCAATGGGGGGGAGGTGGAATCATGCGATGGCCTTGATTTTGTGAACCTGGAATGGGCATCGGTGGCAAAGGAGGCGGCATGCCGGGTGGCAAAGGTGGATGCGAGGACATGGACATCGGCGGCAAGGGAGGCGGCGGAATATTGGAAGCCGCGAAGCCTCCGCTCGGCGGCGGAGGAACGGGAGGAGGTGGCGGATGGCCCATGGGAGGTGCCGGCGTCGCCGGCGGAGGAGGCGGTGGAACTACCATGCCGTGATGCATCACATGATGTTGAGGGTGATGCTGCGCAGCATGAACCATATTTGAGTTGGGCATGGACATGGGATTCAACGGCGGAGCATCCGCGAACAATTGATGGGGTCTGTCGGCCTGGCTCAGCGGATTCTGCGCCGCCAAAAGCCTTTCCGCTGCGCTTCCGTGACGCTCACCCTTGGCATCCCTCTTGAAGGCGTATGACACGGAAATTGGTCTGTTGCACAGATATTGACCGTTCATAGCCTCGATACTGGCGTCCGAGGCGTCGAAAGAAGCAAAGTTTATGAATGCAAAACCTTTTGAATTTCCGGTCTCGGGATCTCTCATTATCTGTTGAAAAAAATCAATTCGGTCGATAAGGTTTCCTTCGTGTTTGTATGATTTCAAGTTTCTCCGTTTACCTTTGGTGTTTGAAGAATCACCCCGAATGCGCTGAACGTATCGTACAACAATTTTTCATCCACTTCGGGATCCAAGTTTCCGATAAAGATATTAGCTCCGACGTCCAAATTTTTCTGATGGGCACTGGCTTTGTTCACTCGAATCGGCTTGCCGTATAACTTGATCATGTTCATTATTTTTATCGCGTAATCCGCATCTTCCTCTCCCATGAATTCCACAAAGCCGTAACCTTGGTGCATCTGAGTTACACGATCTTTTGGCATGTGTACATTTACTAAAAATACAAATGCACGATTGTTGTTGATTTAAAATAGGTCACGTTGAACCACGTTATGGTTTAAATAACCTGAATTTTAATTCATCTTTTCAATCGAATGTTCTTACCGACTGGACCGGATTGCACAAATAACTCCCACATAAGAGATTCGGTGACTTTGTCGTCCAGGCCACCCACGTAAATCGTGGCATCTGCAATTACAAAAAAATTGATGAATTTTTCATTGGCCATATTTTTGTTTATTCGTATTATTGAAATTCTTCGAAAACAAATTTTCACCGTCAATATATCGTAATTGATTATTTTGAGGTTAGCTTCGATTTAGATAAACATAACCTAGAAATTCTGAATAAACTTGGTCTGTCCGAGAATACTGATCGGTCTGGGTTCCAAGTAAATTGTTTAATGTGGGTGATTTATCAACAAAGCGTTCAATTCAATTGAATAAATTGTTTGAAACAACGTATCTCTGAATATTTACCTTGATTACGTTCGGCAATCGGACCGGCTGCCATCGTTATTACCGTACGATATACAGCTTCGGAGTCACGGACAAATTCTGGATTCCGGGAGTTTAGTCGTGTAGCATCGGTTGAGCAAAAGTCACGTGACCCTGGAATTAGCGTCAGCGTAGCAAGAGGCTACTCCTTTCATCGGAGCCTTTGAAATTTCTGGCAATCTTTTTTTCTTGAGGCTATTAATCGTTGATTATTTCAATATGATTGAATATTTTTAACAATATTCAAAAGTTAAGTTCGCTGTACAATACTTCTGGTCTAAATGGTCTAAAAATTCGACGACTCATCAAATTTTATAATTTATTTATTTTACATTGTTATTATGAATAGTGGTATGAAACATGATTGGGTTATGCGAAATATTCAAGTCGTATTCTGCACGGTTGGAACGGTTGTTTGTGCTTCTTGAGTGGCTGAAAAGAAACGCGATTGTTTTATAAATTTCTAAAACCAGTTTTTTGTATTAAATTTTTTTTTCAATAATTAAATTTGTTCACCTTTGTAAGAATATTCTAGAGCAGTTGCAATAGTTCTCATATCGCCTTCGATACTTCTGGCCCAATTTTCAGCGTCTCCAATTTCTTTGAGAGCGCTTGAAAAAGATTCTACAAGATTCAACCACGATTGCGTTTGTTTAGCAAAATTTGTTGCGCTGTGTTGCAGCTGTTTGGCTTCCGCATCGAGTTTCTTCTGATTCAAATAAGCCTGTGCGACTCTGAAATTTTTTTACTGCATTATTTCAAGACTTGTTTGAAAAACAGTCTTGTTTTTATGGCATTAATCGTAATTACCCGACGTTCAAGTGGTCAACGAGAGCTTGTGTCAAATTACTCGCAGCTTGAACGGCCTCTTTGCGTTTTTGTTCTTTTTTTATTCATATCCAAACAGAAATATTGTGTCTGTAATTTTTCAACAAGTTTGATAACGATCGAAGATTCAAAAGTTCTCACCTTGTCTCTCTTTTCTCGCAGCTTGTTTTCCTTGGTGTTCCTTTACAATAGCGGATAACATTTTCTTAGAACGACAAAATCGTACGTAAACGCAGTTTTGCGTGTCGGATATCGACTCTAACCTCAAATTAGACGACGAAGTGTCAAAATACGAAACAAAGCGTCGCGATAGTGGCGTTGGGAGCGGGAAAAACAGGCACTGAATAAATCGATACGATTTTTTTCCTCATAAAATACAAGTGACCGCATACACACAAGATATACATATTTCTTTATTGCATTCCGTTATAATAATATATATTTGACAAAATGGTTCGAAACAATAGCGAAATTACAATTATGGGCGAATAATTGCAGCACGATCGTAGGTGTTGTTTTATTTTTTCTTTCGTTTATTATAGTCAACTTGTATATATTTTCATTGACTCTTGAACGACGGTACACCTATTACTATGTTCAAAGAAGAAGAAAAAAAAAAAAAAAAAAAAGTAAAAACACATGGAAACCATAAATCCATATGTCGTTGAATTTTGCATTGTTAGAATGCGACAATATCTAATCTTTATATATAATTTTTTTTGTTTGTTTTAGTATCGGTGATGTCGCATTGATATTTGTCCATTTATGAAACGAACAATTGATAATCTGCAAATAAATAGACAATTTGAAATATGATAAAATCGAAATACGCGATTTTCCGTTGCATTCGAACAATGCAGATTTCAATGTCACGAATCCATTATTAGGAACGGAGGTTTTGGGATGGTGGAGGGACGGGATGAGGTTTCATCATACCTTTTATTTATTTCGCATTTTTCGTTTCCTTCATACTCTTTTTTTTTTTTTTTTGTATTTTTATAAACAAAAAGTTGAAAGGATCGATTTTATTATAAAAATCGTCGAAGGACACTTCAACTGATAAAGAATATGATCGCGAGTACAGAATTTGTTCGAGAGCCCGTTAAAGCTCTCTCCGCCCTAAAATAATTCATAATTCAACGAAAAAGTAATAACGAACGACATTTTCTCCGTCGAGATGTTCCATTTTTTTCTCAAAACTGTTTCGTTCTTAAATTGCACACATGTCGGCCGTCCCCCGACGACCGACTCTCTCTCTTCTGTTGGCAAACGGTTTTTTTTGCGATATTTCTCTTGAAGCTTGTTCAGGTGTGATATTTTTTGCGTTTTTTTGTATGTGATTTTTTTTTTGTATGTTTTTGGACCTCGTAGAGCTCTTCAAAGCTTGACCACTTGACGGCCGCAAATGAACGGGGATTTGGATCATATTCTTTGTCACAAGCGCGATAAAACCCCTTCGGATTTTCTTGATTATTGCGAGCAACGGATGCGAAAAATCTTCAGAAGTGTAAATTCTTGTCTTCGAACCATTTTTTTTTCAAAACTTTTTTCAGATTGTTTTTTTTCATTTGTGAAACTTCAAACTTCCCTCTATCATCCAATACCTCTTGATTCAAAACCTTATAAACAAACAAGACATGTTAGAGAAACTTACAACTGTTTTATCGGGTTTATTAATGTTTTGTAAGTGTTTGTTTTCTATATTGTAATCTTTTTTTTCCTTTTTTTTTTTTTTTTTTTTTTTTTAAGATACTTAATTGTTTCCGTAATAAATTTGTTTATGCACTAGGAAATATATACCACATTGTCCAGTTTCATAGCGCTAGTAATAATAATAGCGCTAATTCAATCTGGTTCGTCGGTTGGAATACAACGAGAGAATCAAATTATTTTTTTTTCTCCAACTTTTGACAAATTCGAACGAAACGGATAGGAGTCAAACGACCAAGCGTGATTTACCAATTGTATTCCAACCTTTACATTATAGCCATAAGAATATAGTTTTTTGTTTTGTTTCAAACTTCAACCTTATCTCCATAAAGTAAGAGAAAACAAACGAGCAATGTTTTTTCTTCATTTTTTAGTTTTTTGGTTTTTTTTTTATGAAAATAAGGTTTCTCGATTCCAACCTTACGATATTTTCGCACATGGCTCGCTATAAAAAACAAAATCTTCGTAGTCAATTATTTTTACCCTCTACGTAGTCAAAAGTTCGTTTTCTCGTAAAACTAGTATTGTAACACAAAATTTCTTTGTAGTCTCGATTACAAAATAGCGAACAATGCGGATTAACGTAAGGTGGGAAATCAGTTAGAATGTAGCGTGTCTATAATTGACCCCCAAAAACACAATTAGAAGAAATTAATGAGGGTGGAGGGGGTTGATTGAGGTGGGAAGGTCATAGGGTCACACACAAATGGGCTCCCAATACCCGGCCTCTCGCGCATCACACTCGTGTGTCACTTTTAATATCGACCTGAAATTCATTAAGCAACGAAAAAAAAACATGATATTTCGTCTCGACCGACCTTTTTTCAAACATGGAAATGTAGATAGATCAAACTTGTCCTCGCGTATAGATTCAAATTCTTTTTTTACTCCTCGATTCGAAGAAAAAAAAAAAAAATAAATAAAAATATTTTCATGTTTCTATAAAAAAAATGCAAAATAAATTGAATAACACGGAATAAGGAATCAATTTTCATGTCGAGTGCTCGAGTGCCTGGTTCACCTGATTTTATATCTCGTAACCCATTTTTTTACGTTCTCACCTTCCTCTCACGCGTAATATTTCTTTTCTCTTCTTTTTCCCGTATTTTTATATCCCACCCCTTGTTTGCTGGGTTTTGTTATAACTTATTGGTTTTGCGGTTTCTTAACATCATAAATCTTAAAGGTATCGTGTCACTGATCGACAAAGCGGAAGCTTAGATTAATTAAACTACCTATATTGTATAGAATTACTAGACATTGCATGAATGGACTTACGTGGTGAATACGAGCGTGACCTCGAACGATCGTAACGCGATCTACGACGATTGGAGGAGTACGGACTTGGAGACCGGCGATAACTTCCTCGATAGCTAGTACTCCTGTTTCGAGATCAGAACATACGAAAACACATTTTTTCTAAATATAGAGCTAGCTCGAAATACCTTTTGTGAATACATGTTGTATTCGACAGAAAAAATGGAACAAAAATATTCGGTACTCACTCTCTACGTCTCGGACCTTCCCGACTATCAACAGCTCTGTCATGAAGATGCGTCGGTTTTCCCATGTAAATACCAGGTGTGGGTGTATGCGCGCGTTGCGTCACCGAAAAATCGACTCTTATTCTTCGGCCGTCAATTCCCATACCGGAACATTGTTCCTTCGCTACTTTGGCATTTTCAATTGACTCAAAATATACAAAGCAGAAGCCCCTCGATCGTCCGGTCTGAAAAATCAATTCGATTCAAGTTATTCCGTATAC
This sequence comes from Campoplex capitator, assembly GCA_037576405.1. Taxonomy (NCBI): domain Eukaryota; kingdom Metazoa; phylum Arthropoda; class Insecta; order Hymenoptera; family Ichneumonidae; genus Campoplex; species Campoplex capitator. The sequence continues at coordinate 15,034,212 of JARBWI010000322.1, read as the reverse complement.
TCTTCTCTTTTAAAATATGCGTCAGAATTAAAAATTGAGTGATAATGTTGCCAGAGGCCTTTAACGTAGCGCACAATCTCAATAAGCGTATGTTCTAAATCTCTGGCATGAATTTTTATTTTCCAGTCAATCCTGAGATTGTCTGGTACAAAAAATCTACAGTTCAGCATTCAAATATCGTACATGCGGTCAATGATCAAGTTTAAAACATCGTTTCAAAGCCGATAACACCGAGAACAATGAAAATTGGTGAATTTGCAAATTAACGCTGTTGGAAATACCTTAGCGTCGATAACAACTTGAACACGTTCGACAGGGCCATATTCGGAAAAGATGCGATGAATTTGTTGCTCGGTCGTGTAAATAGAGAGTCCAAAAATACCAAGACAGTGAGAGGGACGTGGATTATCTCGGTTACCGATGTGGCGCCTTCTGGAAGACATTGGGCTACGAGAGTGCGATCGATAAATGTTCCTGTCCCTCTCCCTTTCACGAGAATATCGGGATCGTGAGTATGACCTAGACCTGCTCCTTGTGTAACGTCCTCCTCGATACGGGGATCTACTTCGGCTGCGACTGTTACCACGGTGACTAGCATTTGCGTATTTTGCTCCTCTGTACGGCTTGCGACCTCTGGAGAGCGAGCGGCTTCGAGATCTCGAGTAATCCTGTTTCACCGGTCTGTGAGCCTCTTTTCTCTCACGAGATTTTCGTGACCTTGATCTGGAACGTGAATCTCGCATCCCTTCGTCCACCGCTCTTGGTCTCCGAGGACTGGCGCTCCGGCTCACGCTTCTCTATTTTTAACCAAAGATCAACAATTTTCAAGAGATTTCCAATATCTTCTAGTCCTCAATTTGTTCAATTTCTTATAGGTTATAATGAACATCCCATTTTTTTTTGTGCTTATTTGGATATTAAATAAAGAGAGAGAGAGAAAAATATTCACCAGCTTGGACGATTATGTATGTAAATTTTATAGAAGTAACAAATTAATTTTATGGCAAAAGTCTGTTGCTTCATGAGTATAAAGCTAACGACACGCTTAACGACAAATCAACAATTAGATTATAAAATAAAGGCTTTTGTAATTACCATGTACATTGTTTTGTTTTCTCTTCGAAATTGATTTTTTTTTAAAACACACTTCGGCGTGTCTAACCTAACTTCTACACGTGAGGCCGAAAATCGACTAAACAAATTATCGACGTGCGTGTCGCGATGTGTGATGAAAATATAAAACAGGTTACGAAAGTTACTGGAGCGGACGTTGATAATGCGATACAAGCTCGGAGCGCTGCAAATCGGCGATATCAGAGTGCGGCAAATTTATGTGAATAAAAATGGTCGATAGGCATTGAACGATTCAGAATTGAAAACAAAAAACAAAAAAAAAAAACGATTTTCGCGATACATAAATTTCGCTCTAATGTCGGTTCAACATCGAATATCACGTTGCATACAACGTGTTATTGAAAGTTGCGAAGGCGAAAAAAATTAGTGATATTTCAGAGCCGAGTCAGGAGCTCGAGTTTTTTTTAATTTTTTACTTTGAAAACCGGCGTAGTTAGATCGAATAAAACAATAGAAACGGCGAAATTAAAAGCAAACGGATTAAATTGTGGATCGATAGCGAGCCATTCACCGCCGCATGTCACCGATTCGATCTCAATTTTTTTTTCCCGGTCGCGCTTGGAATTCAACGAATTTTATCCGCAACGAAAACAAACAGAAGATAAAAAAAAAAAAACATTCCTCACCTCGATATCACTCATTGTGTTGTTTCTGCGGCCAAGACGCGATTACGTGGAGTATTAAACACCAAGAAAAAAAACTATATGTATATAACCGGCTCTCTGCGTGCAGCCGAAACGGGATACTCGTTGGCGTCGCTAAAATAATAATGGCGAGCTACGTTTCACCCTCTCTCTCTATTTTACCGTTCTCTCTTTCTCACTCTTTCTCGCTGAACAGTCCGGAGAGAATAAATTTTCGACCAACATCATCCAAAAGACGACGACCAACATCCGGCGTTGCCTTGGTTACCGCTATTCTTATTGGTTAAAATTTGTTAGCCTAGTGACCAATCAGCTTGGTTGAACATCAACTCGGTCGATAAAAACCGCGTGTTTGTCGACGTCTTTATTCTCTATTGCCGGTAATAAAGTTTAGCATTCAGATTCTTTTGTTACCGTACGCACCATTTTCTAAGTCGTTTTTTTACTGCTGCTTATTTGCATATTCATATGTAAAAAGATACATAGATTCACAAGGAGTCTTTTGAAAATGATAGAAAATGTATTTTTTAATTGGGTATAACAGATGTATTTTCATCTTTTATTCTTTTGTTATGAAACCTTGACATCGATCAATGCCGAATGTTAGGTTAGGAAATCGAACCGGCGACCCCGTAACCACATTTTATGAATGAAAGTTTCCCTATTATCATTATTCATAGTATTCTCAAAATGAAAACATAGTCGGAGTGCATTGCATAATAGTGAATCTTCGTAAATTCAATTATTTTTCATACAACCGGAAATGTGGTATACGCACGTGCGCAGTTTGACACCTGCGCACGTCAAATATGCGCCTCACAATAAATATAGGCCGAGCGTGTATTTGTATTACATTTGTATACATATATAAAACTATGCAATTTATTGCGCTGGTGTGAGTGAGTATAAATTGCTGTATATACATAGAATTCGGGCATATTGTCGCCTGGCCACAACGCGGAAGGAAATCGTTCCGGGGTAGTAAACCGAACCATTTTTCTGTCGTCAAACGGATCAAGCTTTTTGTGAAATTTGGATCAATCACAAAAAGCAGGATTCGCTTTTCGCATAGGAATTTCGGCCGGGTCAACCAACAATCGAACATTCTTTGTGTTAATTTAACATCAATATTTCACGGGGAAGAAGCGACAACTTGTGAGTACGAAAGAAAAAACATCGACTAACTTCCATTTTCCATACTACACCGACGACACATATTCAGACTTGAAAGTTGCGGTCGATTCTTGTAAGGGTTAGGTTTATGTGGCAGTTTATGAAAAATGTTCGATACCAATATCTACAAATTGTCGTTTCATCGAATAGTTTTAATTCCGTGTAAGAAATATGGTAAAAAAAAATTACGTTATCAAAAAGTGCATTGTGGCTGTTATTCACGATGACAGAAATCAATCAATGGTTTTTATTATAAAAAAAAAAAACATGGCTGCCGGCCGGCCTCAACAGTTTTTATTCTCATCCTTCTAATTTCAAAATTTACTATTTATTTCAATGAATGTCGATAAATCATTCCTAGAATTTTTACTTCAACATAAAGGATTTCTCTTCCTCCCGGCAATATTCGAAACCCACATATCGTGAGTCGAACTTACCCTATGTTTTGACAAATATTTGTCATTTGTACTGAAAATTTGTACTGATATTTTTTTCGCGACATTCAACGAATTTCGCATATTGTTGATTTTGTGAAAATATTGTTTTTCATTTATTCAATTGGCATGCGTAAATACAAAAAGAACAAAAATCTGCTTGTTGATATTGTAGTCAGAGAATTCAATGGTGCAATATACACTTTGACGGAACACCATTCAATTCAAATAAAATTAATCAAAGCGGTAAATGCAATGTAGCATAAATGCAAAATTAATTCTATCCGAACACAATTCATTTGATATATGATAGAAAGTAAATCATGTCGTTCAATTTGGATGCACAAAAAGGAAAGAATTTGTCCGACTGTCAATGCAATTATCTATGTTATTCGAGTTTAAGAGGGAAAAAAAAAATCATTTTCAAGGCTCTGAAGAGAATTTGTTTTTCATAGTTGGAAAGAGCAAAAACCATGGAGGAAACGCGGCAACCTCAACCGGTCGGTCAGAATACAATGGCCGGAGTTCCTGGGGTTACCGGAGTTGCAAATCATTCCAACAATTCGCACAGGCATGGAAAAGGTCGAACGACCATACACGCGCTCATGTCCGAAGCTCTACCTTTGGACGAGGCTGCCAGATTGGAAATGAAGTCCCTACCGAGTAAAACGCCCGTCTCGGTTCTTCAGGAATTATTGTCGCGACGAGGCACGACACCCAAATACGAACTGGTCCAAATAGAGGGTGCTGTTCACGAGCCAACATTTCGCTATCGGGTCACAGTCGCCGATGTAGTCGGTAAGGAAACGACGGACCAAAAAAGTGGAATATAACTATGTCGTTATTTGGATTATGACTGAAAATTTGAATTTAGCGATGGGAACAGGTCGATCTAAAAAAGATGCAAAACATGCGGCTGCCAAAGCTGTTCTGGACAAATTGATCGGTGTTAACGAAGCTGACGAATCGCTTCTTCCCAACAGTTTGCCAGAGTCAGTTTTTATTTCGAGTAATTATCGCTATTTATTTTTCGAATACTTTGTAAAATGAAATATTTGTTTATTTCGATTTCAGCAACTCGCAAAATTCTCAAGATTCGCAAGGTGGCTACGGCGAGGAGAAAGTAATAAACAATCCAATAGGTACTCTTCAAGAGATGTGCATGTTGCGTCATTGGCCACCACCAAAATATACGATGGAGGGTGAAGCTGGACTTCCCCATGAGAGACAGTTCACGATTGTCTGCTGGATGCTCAAGTATCGTCAAGTTGGTCATGGAAAAAGCAAAAAACTCGCCAAGAGGCAAGCAGCTCATAAAATGTGGCAAGCGTTACGAGATGCAACCGACACGAGTGCGGGATTAGACACGGACGAGGTGAAATTTTTAAATCATACCAAAATTTTTAATTCGTTCACGAATGTTATTCCAATTGTGGCCCAGAAAATTTCAGAGTCCATGGTATGATTGGAAGTATGAGAGTGAAGCGAGGGCGTGTATGGAAAACGAAGTGGAAGTGACTCAAGCCCTGTTCTCGATCAACCCCGAGCAGAATTTTTTTTTTTTCTCAACCACGATCTATAACGGACGATTGCTTTTGTTTTGTTGATCGTGCTCCTCGGAGCGACGATAAGTCGACGGTAATAGTTTTTTAATTCTAATTCTGTAAGCTTTAATCATTTCCACTTCATGGCGAGTCACGTACAGATGATTTATCTTCCAAATATTCTTATTATTATGAATGTTATTATTTTTACCATTGTTATTAGTATTATTGTTGTTTGTGACTCGATATTTATCGAATATTCGTTATCCGGTTGTCCGTTATAGATTGTGGAATGCATCGAGAGTATGAGCACCCGTTACGCGGATCTTAAAGATAGCAAAATATCAACACTGACCACACCTCACAGTCTCAAAGTATCGCTCTTTCACAAGAATCTCAAATCTTCGACGGGTGTCAAACTCTCTGAGCTTCAGGTTTGTACACGATCACGAGATTTCAGTTTTTAGGATCCATGCTTTTTCGAGGACAAAATATCAATCGAATTTATTTTTTTTACGATCGTTATTCTCCGTACGTTATCGTTCTCCGTGCTTGCAACAATTTTTTCGATTATTCATTTATTATCGATTTTCTTGGAATTTTTTTATTTAAAAATTTTCTATTGTTCTGAAATATCAGACCACTCGCTCTTAAAGTTTGTTCAAGGTTTAACGAGACTAAAATTTTTTTTTTTTTACACATTTTCATGAACTGTGTTTCATTATTGCAGAACACTTGCCTGAACAATGGGGTTATCAATTTGGTACAGTTCTTGCAAGAAATTGCGTCCGAGCAACAGTTCGAAGTGACGTATGTCGATGTGGAGGAAAAGTCGATCAGCGGTGAGTTTCAGAAAAACATATATATTTTTTTTCAAGTACAATAGGAACAAATTCAGAGAAAAACGAATAGCAAAAATATGAAAAATCTTCGAATCATCATGACTATTCAAACGATTTATCAGTAACTATAAAATCGAGGAGAACGTCGGTTTCGGAAGTTGGAATATCGTCGCGCATCTGTTCGTTGAAAGCAACCGCGATTAGATGAGGTTTTTTCGATTGTTTTTCCATACAGCTTTGAAGAAATTGGTCATAATATCCCATTCCGTGGCCGCATCGTTTTCCTGCATAACCAAACGATCGTTTAATCTTCCGGACATGCTCGGAAATTTTAGATACAAATAAGTTCATTCGGATTTTCGAATTTCACGGGAAAAAAGTATTTTTTTTTTTTTTTTTTTTTTTTTTTTTCAATTTTTGCTGCATCGTTCTGTGTTCAAATTTTAACTCGCGTATCGGATTAAGACGAACTTACCTGTGGCGGTAAACGCCACCCCGGGTAGAATTACCAAATCTAATCCTCCTAGCAAATTGAAAAAAGTGATTAAAAAAAAATAATTAAATAAAATAATAATTTTTCTAAACACGATCTTGACTGACCTGTTTCGAGGGCGTCGTCCCTCACGTCGCTCGCCAATGGTTGTTTAATGTTCCATTTAGTGAGCGGCAATTTTTCATAATCCTCCAAAGAATCGAGTTTCACCATACACATTTTTTTACCCTCGTATCTTGGCACGAAAGCTTCTTTTTTATTTTTGAAAATGTCCTCCAATATCGGTAAGGTGTCGATTTCATCTTTCGTGCTCAAATACACCGATATTCTTTTGCTCTCTTTGTATTGCGGCAGAGCGAGAAGCTGTAAGAAACGTTTTTTACAAAAAAATAAAACTTGGAATATGTGAATTTTTTTTTCTGGATCTTTGAATTGATTTGTCAGCTTTATAAAAGCGACGATTCCAATAATCAACGAAAGTTCTATAGTCTGGCAGTGATAATAATCACAGTATCGGAAATAATAATCATAATAACGGAGAAGAGGCTTCTCCCGGAATTCTAACCTCGAAACAACGCTGCAACGTTCTAATATAAATGAATTTGATGAAATATTACATACCTTCCGAACAACTTGTAAGGATTGTCGTTTTTTCTCTTCGCCCTCAATTTTTTCGATCGCAGCTTGAATTTCTTTGCGCAGCGCGCTTTTGGCCGACTTAATCGTTGTCATGGTTCTCCTTGAAATGAGACACGAGAATACCATCTTGGAGCAGAGAGCCTGTGTTATTGATCTTTTTTTTCGATTAGACTTGAACTCTTCGAACCCCCACTATTGCAAGAATCAACCGACGATTCAAAGATACGGACGACCTCGAATCCGTAACCCAGTCGTATCTTTGTACTATTTTCGGGAGTTTATCAAATTTCGATTCGGGGTCGGAATAAATTTGGAAGAGTATAAAAAAAAAATCATACAATCGATTAATTTATTATGAATATTTGACGTTCATCCCGAATAATGAGAAAAAATATTTGAATTCGATGATAACAAGAAACGTGTATTTCAGGAAAATGCCAGTGTCTCGTTCAACTGTCAACACTGCCGGTCGCGGTATGTTACGGTTGTGGCATAACGAGCAAAGATGCTCAAGCGAGCGCGGCTCAAAACGCCCTGGAGTATCTGAAGATAATGACCAAAAAGTGAGCCAGAGCTTGTTTCCTGCCAGCGGTGAGCGTAATTACGAAAATGAATAGCGGTACCAGCAGCGGCAACAGCAGCAGCGGCAGCAACGGGACAGCCTCGAAAGGTGAAAACGGTGACACGAGAAGTGTATTATCGAGCAACAATCGTAAATTGCAAAAGAGTCCGAGTGTCTTGAAGCTCGAGCGAAAGGTATCAACGAATACGAGCGACAGAGCATCATCCTGCGTTCAAACGAGGGTGGCGAGTAACGGAATAGTCGTGAGTAAAATTGGTGAAACAACAGATTCAGGCAGATCAAATATAATGTCAAAACGAAACGAATCGATGAACGAGGCGCTGAAAAAACCTCATATAACAGGAAACCAGATGAATTATCAGACTTTTCGAGGATCGTCGACGAATTATATTGGGCAGGAATCCGCGTCGAAATTTCGGTATAGCAGACCGAAGACTTATCAATCGAGCGAAACACGAGACGAAACGAGCAGCCATCGTTACGATTACAAATCTAATGGAAACGGTGTTTCGAGCTCGGTCGCAAGATTTACCGGTCAAAATCAAGCATCTCATCGAGATAATCATCAAATCGTAGTAACACCCTTGCAGCAAAACTCACGTACTTCCGGAAGGGAAAATTCGTCTTCTTCGATTTCCCGAGCCGCCGCCGCTGCCGCCGATCAACGGAATGTCCAGAAATCGATGAATTATCAGAGCTCTGGAAGTTCGCAGCGACAATACGTCGAAGCGAGATATTCCTTCGTCAATGAAGAGCGAAACAAACATTCCGATAGTAATTCGAGCAACGTTAAAACCAAGCCCGAAATAAATTCGATTCGCAATGGCGCTTTAAAAGATTTGACCTACAGCGGACAAACGTTTCATGGCTATGGTACTTCGAGCATTCCTGCTGGTATGAGCGTCCAAAATATATCCAACGTTCAACCCACCAATATCACGCCTTACGTTCGTTCCGATTCTTATGCCTCGGCAACCGCAGTTGCCAATGTCCTTTTTCCTGATAATTCACAATTCTCACAATCATCCACTTACAATCACAATCAAGTTGGACAATTGAATCAGTATCAAACTTACGATCCTTCGAGTTATTCAAACACACCCGTTAATTCCGTTCTGACACAATATTCACCCGAAAATACTATCGCTTACTCGCAGTACGAAAATCCACCGCAATTCGTACAAACCAATCATTATCCCGCCAACGATATCACCAACAGCCAATTTCAGTTTCAAACCGGTGGCGTTGGACAGATTCAAGATTCTCCTCTCTATTTGCAAAGCTTATCGAGCCCCATTGCTGAACAGTACGCGGCATCCAATTACGCCAGAGCCGTGAGAACCGAATTGTTACCGAGATTACGCGCCCCGCCGAGGTTCAATAAGTAAAAGCCTTTTTTTTTTTTTTTTTTTTTTTTTTTTCTTTCAAACGTATCAACTGAAAAATATATAAATCAACAACTGCGAGAAAATGAGAAAAAAATATGTGAATTCCTCAATTTTCGCTCGCATCGTTTTTCAAAGGAGTTCGCAAATAATTTTGCAGGAAAATTAATGCCGCGTGAAAAGAAATGCATCGATGATAATGGAAATGAATTGAATTGAAAAATAATGCGAGCTCGATTAAAGAAAACAGGAAAAGAAAAAAAAAGCGGGTCGGTGACATCTGCATTTGGGTGAAAAATTCAAATTTGACATGATCGGTGAAAATTATTTCAATTACAGATCCATTTTGAAATGAATTTTAGCCGATCGGAAAGTTCGATGTGGAGCAAAATCGTCGACGAAGTGACATATTTAGCAGCTGGCAGGAAACGTTGAATTTGATCGTGAAACGAAGAGAAATAAACCAGATTTTCGTATTTATTACTAAATTCGCTATTTTTAAGGAGTCACGTGTAACGAGAAAGAGACCTAGAAGAGAAAGAAAAAGAACATGTTCAAAGGATCATGTTGAATATTGTAAATAAATTCGTCATTAAGTTAAAAAAACAGAAGTAACGTCAAAAGTGACAAGAAAGAAGAAAAAAAAAAATTGAGTTTGGATTCTTCGTCGTTGAATCGACCAATTCGAAAGAAGAAAATTTCTTTTCGCAATTGAACGCGAATGATTTCGAAGTTGTGTTAAATTCGAGTGGAAGTTTGATTCTAGCGATAGAGCGAGAGGAAAGAGGAATGAAAAAATGGATTACGAGTTAACAATGTAACTGTTTCGACGATAATCCACGATCGATCGTATTAATTACGATCTATTATAAATATATATAATATGAATGAAAAAAGTAATTATAAAGTAGCTCGTAAGTAATTTAACGATAAAATCAACCAGCTATACTTTGCATAGAATTAGTGGAAGTTTTCCAACGTTGGGTATTATAAATTAGCTTAAACTGCTAAGTATTCAACGTGTTTCGAGATATGAAAGAAAAAATTTCAAACAACGTTGGACACGCGTGTGCAGCATTGTTAGATGGAAAATTGATAAATCGTGCTGATTTTTCGATATACTTGTTCGTTCTTCGCTCACGATCGTTGCATTCGGGCGCGATCTATTTTGCGAATTTGCAAATGAGAACATAGCTTACTAGCGATTCACTTTACACATATATAACGTAGTATTTCGTGGGGTATATTTTTTTTTCCTTTTAGCAATGTAACCGATACTCGAAACTCCAAAATAACGTAGGGAAGAGAGATGGAAAATTTCGAGTAATTCTTAAGTAGATTACTCTTCTCGCTCGATAACGAATCGCATAGGGCCGTGTCGGCCTTTCGAACACGCACTTTGTCCAATGAGCTTTTTTCTCGTGCTAAATGGAAAAAAAAATATTATTTTTCGCAGCTATGCGAAATTTCTCTACGCTCGAAAGTGAAAACGGAACAAGAAACGTGAAAAGAGGTATAATATTTGGAAAATAAGCATTACTTACATGCAAAGTATAGAGTGTGTGAAAAAAAAAAATACAAAAAAAAAAAAGAAGAAGAAGAAACAAACAAACGAATTGTGACCTGTGCGATAAATTGAGATGGCTGAAGTATTTTTTCTCTTAGCTATCTTGATATTTGATGTTTAAGTTTATTAATCGTTCAATTCAACTTTTTAAATTGTCGTTTACCACCGATTAATGTCTTTCAGTGATACTATCCCGAATGTTTGAGGGTTGATGTCACTTGCGCGTAAAAATTCACTTTCTACCAAAGTCATTGTAAAGGCTTCGAGTCCCGAGACACGGGCGATAGAATTTTGCCGGCAAAACAGTTGAAGTTGAAATACTTTTCGAGAGTAAAATTACACTCGTCGATAGGATTGCTTCTTTTCCTTCATTTTTCCGAATGAAAATTCCTCCTGTAACTCGTACGGAGAATAATTTATGAGTTTAATCGTCGTCGAATGAATCGAAGCGTTTTTCAGCCGACTGTTTTGCCGACGAAGAACATTTTTCAGCTGGAAAATAAATGAAGAAGAAACAACGATCGTTGACGCGCGATCGAAACCAATTTCAACGAGTCTTTAATGTCGTTTCATTCGGTATTTCTCGAAAAATCTACATACATACCGAAATATAGGTAACCAATTTTCAGATCGGTAAAATTCGCTTACAATATTTATCTAGCAATCACAGAATATTCTATTTATTATTTCGACGTGCAAAAGAAAAAATAAATTAATAAAAAACGGGAATAAATAAAAACCAATTGCAAAAATAGGAGAGAAAAATAGACTAATCGTTGTCGTCTCGTTAATACGTTCGACATAGAGTTTCAGCTCTCCGGAGAAGACGTACCAATCATTTCATCTAATCGGTTATACAAATTTTTCAACAAATTTTCTGCATCACTCGTCGCAATCTATGGACGAATAAACAAACAAAATATAAATGTAATAATAAATGAAACAAATCGGTTCGGAGTACTGATTTTTAATTCGTGACAAAAAAGAGATGAATACGATTGTCTCTTTTTTGAAGGTGTAGAGAAGAAGGGTCGTTTGACATTTTGGAAAATATTAGTCACGAAGTTCTTTGTTCTTTTTTCCGCCCGTGAATTCTGGGTAAATGATGAAAAAGACGACCAAAAAGTGGATGGATCTCATAATAGATGTAAAAAAAAAAATGAAAATCGTTCGTGGTGTCGAAATAACGTTTGTACGATAGTAAACGGCGGCGCGATAAGCTCCCTTTTTCCTGTCGGGTGTATGTGCGAGAACCTTATAGATTCGTCGATAGAACAGGAGCAAGAAACGATAATAAAAATCATCTCAACGTGTACCCACCTCGTTTGGTTATTTATTCTTTCATGCATTATCGGTATAGCGTTGATCGTATCAAATATTAAAAAAAAAAAAACTTGATACGATCAATAATGAACGTGGTAATAATTTAAACGCGCACTCGCAAAAATTATTATCCATACTATGTTTTGTACACGATCTTGAATTTTTTTTTTCTTCTCGCGCACGATTCACTTCGATTTCATTGTTATAGATTTTCCAATTTATTGGATAAAGCTCGTCATTCAATAAAATGATCGATAGAAAAACAATGAGAGAGAATATTGAACGAAAAAATACGAGAAGTTAAGAATAAAAATAGTTCCACTGTGACGTTCTCGAGAGTAACACGGACATATGCCATACAAATAACGACTTTTACGAGCACATATATGTATGTAATCGATATACATATATCCCTTCGTGTCGAATCCGGGAATATATACGTATGATCAGTTATTGGTTGTTCCATGTATGACTCTGTGCGTGTAACACACACAAACACCCACACACACACACACACACTGTTAATAAACTACTTGATGCTTATGAATAAACGATACATCGTTCATACATGTCTGTTTATGAACCACATCCATTTTATTTATTACAAAGAGCAAAATATTTATATTTCTTCGAGGTATCGAGTCAACCCCACCAATACATCGTGCCAGAAATGTGCCTGTACAAATATCAACAACGAGAATAACCCAGCAATTTGGTGAATACGACTTTATCGTAAGCCAGCACGAGTCGATTGGAATACCAAATGTTTTTCAAGACTTTTTTCTCTACAAATTTGTAGCACGATTGAAAATCGTCGTTCACTCAAATATATTTCATCCAGCTGTTAATATGCCATTCATATGATGAGAAATTCTGGGGATTTTTTTTGGTTGGAACACACGAGCCGAGTTATTCGTGGTGAGAAAAAATTTGACAAAAGTTGTTTGCTCGTTGGCACTCGTGGTAGCACTCTCAAGTGTTTTTCCATTTTCCATTCATTTTAGCAATAACTTTCGCCCGAGGATCTTACCCTTACCGATCGTGGATCTTCTTGGGTCAACACATAAAGGTCACCGAGTTCTCTGCTGGCTTTTTATATCGCAATAGCTTTGATTCATACTGTTATGCAATTTGGATTCATCGCGATCCCACATATACATTGGGTGTCCTGGAGTCTGTAGCTCGCTCGCTTGTGAAATATAGATATACAGCAAGGTGTACCAGTTACGAGTTTCTGAATGAACAGCGAGAAATACGAAGTAAATGATCGGTCTCTACTCGGCAGCAGCCGAGTCTCTGACACCTTGCGACCACCCTGCACGCACATTGGCCTTGATCGTTCCTTCGTTGTATTATACAACGAATCTCGTAAAATCAGATCGCTTTACGCAACGTTGCCGAAAAAAAAGTCGAGCTCTTGTCGTTTTGTAAAGAATTCGACAGTCTCGATGAACAGCAGCAGCAGCAGCAGCAGCAGAGAGACAACGAAATGATCTAACGATCGTTCGATCCAAACCCATTTGCTCGCTGATCCGCTCATTGGAAATTAGATCTGGCACGATAAGTATGACCGAGATATTGATCGTAACATTCCTCGATCGAGGGATCGTTTTTGTTCTATAACAATTTCACTTGACGCTGTTTGAAAAAAAAATGATAAAATTGCTCGAATTTCGTTTCACAACGAAACCTCCTATCCATTATGTAATTTCGTATATTTGTTCGAGGGCTCCGAAATCCAATGATTTTTAGTACAGAGTGAAATAAAAAAAAGAAATAGAATTTGAGATCGTTTGAAAATCGTAAGGCCAGCATCGAACGATTTATCATAAGTGAAAATGAAGCGAAGGGAGAAAGCGATTTAGTTTTGTTGATGGCTTATGACAGATCAGCGTGGTTGACAGCATGCTTGAAGAATGTTATGTTTCATCATTCATTTCCCGTATGTTATGGTCGATGTTTATATAAAATTTGAGGCATATCGAACACCCACGTTTCTCGACCAATGAGTTTCTTTTGATAATTGAATTCTTAGGTCGATTAAAAAATTCGAATCATCACCGCGCACCGATTTAATATCGATGATCGAATTCGACGGAAGTTATTTCTGACGAGTTCGAAATACAATGGATATAATTATGTCGATATCTCGGTCAATTGTTCCTTCGATCGGATTTTTAACTCCAGGAGTTTGAAATAAAATGATTTTTCATTACGTCTCTCTCTCTCTCTCTCGACGATGAATTCGAAGAGAGTCCAGCAGTGGCATCGTAGACGAGTATTTTGCACCGCGTACCACGATCGTGGAGAGGTTACGTGCCTGCGGAGGTTGAAGTGGTGGTCGTCGGGCCCATGGGCGGGACTCTTGAGAGCCGCTCCCGATCCGGACCTATATAAGAAGACCCGCGAGCAGTGTAACGCGATCCTATAAACCATTCTTCTCTGCCTCTTCAACATGCGCTTGTTGCTCGTGAGTACTTTTTTCATCCCCCTCGTCCCAGATTCCTATCCTAAAAAAACAAGTACCACTAATTTTCTAACAATCCTCGAAAACAATAGAAAACAAACTTACGAGCGAAACAAAATTGGCAATTGCTGCTTCCGGTTTGAAATGTTTAAAAGTTTATGTCAAAGTTCATCGATTTTTTGTTTTCATTCACAGATATCGTTAATTTCGTGCGGGCTGGGCCTGGTCGCGGGCCAATACGATGATCGGTATGCCACGACGACTCCAGTACCGATTCTCAAACAGATCAACAGGCACGATAATTTTCAAGTCTTCTTTTCAATTTTTTCCCAATCGATTGACCTCTTTGCACCGTTTTTTCTAACAATATTTCACCGATTTATAACGAATCAGGCACAACGAAGACGGAAGTTATAGTTACGGTTACGAAGCCGCGGACGGTTCGTACAAAATCGAGTCGAAATATCCAACGGGCGAAGTGTACGGAAAGTATGGTTTCGTCGATGACGCCGGTAGCGTTCGAGAGATCGAGTACGGAGCATCGAGACGAGGATTCGAGCCTAGCGGTACGGGGATCAACGTTCCACCCGCGACCGTCACCGGCAACAGCATACCCGGCTCGAACGAGCCCGAAGACGACGGACAATACCGAGAGGATCCAGCGGTTTATTATACCGATCCCAAGTACACGAACGGTGAACGTTACGAGCCGGTTTCGAAGCGTCGTCAACAGCAGCAGCGTTATCAGCAGCCTGCGGCTTATAATTCGCCGATTCCAACACGGTGAGTTTTCATTTTTCTGTACAAAAATTTGATGATCGGATCGAAAATAGAGCGCGAGTAGTTTGAAAAATTACCATTACTTACGCCACTTGAAATCGAATTTGAAAAATCGTCCACGTATCGTTGCGACATTTTTTTTGTTTTCCAAAAAAAAATATAAGAAAAAAGCATTGAAATTACGAATTCAGAAAACGTGAGCGTAGAATTGCCGGGATCGAACGATGAGAATGGATGCTTCTAAGACACGGAGCTGCATAGTTAAACGTTACTTTCGTCCGGGATTGTAAGTTGTTACAGTGGTACAAGCGTGAAATGTCAAGTGAATCGTTCGAAAGTGTGGTGAGCGATACATACAGTTATACGCGATTGAGCTGCGTGACTGGGGCAATAAGAAAATGCGCTTCTATTTCGAACAACTGTGCGAACAACTCCTCTTATTTTCAATCTCATTTTTATTCGATAAAATTTTATTAAAATTTCTTTTATTATCGCAATACGTTTTTTTCTCCTTTAGACTCGTTTCATTATCTATCAATGATTGAAAAATAATCGATTTTCATTGTCTCTTGAAATTGATCAGTTATCCGGAGTACCGTCAGCCACCAGCTGCTCCTCAGCCTCAATATCGACCGGAAAATCATCAAGCCCGGGTACCTCCGCAATCTCAATATCAAACGGAATATCGTCCTCGGTACAGAGCGCCGTTGCAGCCAGAATACGAGCCCCAGCAGTATCAGCAAGCTGCTCCGATCTCTCAGGCACGATATCAGGGACACCCGGCATCCAACATTGATCTCAACGCCGGTTCTTATACCGTCAATTATAAACGATGAGTTTTCAAAGTAAATTGTTCCTTCGTAAGGAAGTAAAACAACTCGATCTTGTTATCACGGAGTTGCGATCATTTGATATCGGTAAAAAATTGCTCAAACTTGGCTCTATCCGATTAAACATAATGACGAAAGAAGCGAATTTTTTTTTTCTTCTATTTGTAAATCAGAACAATTCGGTACTAAAAAAAGAGTGGAGAAACCGAGTACGCGAATGATAAATTGACGATCTCGAGACCTCATCGGAGCCTAGTAGTACGTCCAATATTTCGTCAGCCGCCACGCGTTGGAAATGAAAAATATGTATTCACTACCTCAGTAATGATAATAAAAATAAAAATAATGAAAAAGCAACAACAATAACAATGATAGTCCTCAATGAGGATGACACTGTGGGACATTTTGAATAAATTATTATGAAAATGTCGTGATTCCGACGAGATAAGAGAGCAGCCATTATTTCTCGTAAGTTGGGAGAGTCTGGGAGTCTCATAAAAAATATATGTATATCTATATATTCACGGTGAGGCTGTGCTGTGGATAAAAGTATATCGCATGTAGAGCATTTAAAACCAGGCGTCGCGACCTTGTCGGTTCGCTTAACTTGTCCAGACATCCTGTATCACGAGGAATAAAATGCTTTTATTCTCACAACGAAAGTTCTTCGATATACATATATAGAATCCGTAGGTTTGCCACACCCTGGAATTTCATTCGTCCCCTCTGTTCCTACCTTCTTTTTTGCTATTACGCGACCTTCCAGTATTGTTAACACGTGCGCATTAAGTCGCTGACGTGTTCCTCGATAATAGAGAAACACGTACGGTTTAATATCTCAGGATAAGGGAAAACGTTAGAGGAATAAATTCATTTAGAAATGATAAAATCCACTTGGTTATCGAATGATCGTTGCATTATTCATCCTGCTCTCAACTTCCTGGTTTTTGTGGCGAAAGCTAATCTCTGGGTTGAGGCTCAATATTATACGGTTATGTCATTTTGTGCAACGGTGCATCGATGTCCAAACTCATTTCGAAGGCACCTATCGAGTTTTCGTTCGGGTATGTTTGTCGATGAGAATATAATATTTCGAGTGTATAATATCTCTTGAACAGTAAAAGTGGAATTTGGGGCATTGAAAATTCGAGCCCTCAAATCGGTTTCAAGGACGTCGAGAATATTTGGCCTTCTCCGTTTATTCAAGACTGAACCAATGTACGAGCATGTACTTACACTCGGTACCCGTGCAGTCTCGTCGCCTTATTGGATATGACAGCGTATACTCGAATTCTTGGCTATCAGCAAGCAGGTGTGATTAATTATAAGCCAATTTGTCGGAGATGCCCTTGAAAATATGCAGAAGCCCGGGGAGATGTCCAATTAACTTGTCAGCCGAGGACAAGTGGCGTTCCCTTATTACATTTTCGAGGGATGGGTCTTGGAATTGTGGCGTGCACGCGGAGGAATTCAAGGTTCCGCGATGGTGGCCGCCTCGCTCCTTGTAACTCGAATAATTTTTTTTTACTCCTAATTTCTCGCTTTGCTGTAATTACCTTGGATTTTTCAATTATTAAAATTTTTCAATTATACCAGTTCGTCGATGGTGCGTTCAAAGTCCACCGGATCCTGATCCTGAATTGCCCGGACAGGTTCGCGAGAGTAATGAACGTAACGCATATCCGCTGACACGTATTTATGCCCTCGACAATCGATCACGGATCAGTGAACTCGACTTTCACAATACTTTTGCATAAGGACCTGCCCCCCACATAACACGCACAACCCTTTGATATATTTTATCTCATAATTATAGGGATAATGAAAAATTTGAAAAGCATTGATAGCGTTGAAAAATAATTGAAAAAGAAATAATTTGAAAAAAAATTGCAGCCATTTTTATTCGAATGTAAACCGTACAACCAGGATGAACCAGTTCGGGTTTCCAGATTTTCGGTTACTTTTTGAGTCGTTTCATTGAAAGTGATTAATCAAAGTGCTGAGTCAATGCTTGGCAGAAAGAAGAGCATTTTGGATGTCGAGAAAAGCCGAAATCAAATTAATCCAGTTAACGAGAAAAATTCTAAACAAGTGATAAAAAAAGATAATAGAAATGAACTAGTTTCACCGGTAACGGTGTTCTTTATTTGTTTACGGATAGAAAAAAGGGGTATTCCGGTATTTGGCCTCGTTCGGTCTCTTCCTTGATCGACGATCTCGGATTCCATATGAAATCAAGTGGCTTCTAGCTGACTGGCCTTACGATATTCCAGTCGACAGACCGTAAACAAGGCAGAGTGCAAATACCGGATGGAAATTCATTAAAGTTTCATTGCACGATACAATTAAAATAAATAACGATGAAAGGTGTGGACGATTTCCTTGATTTTGAAAAAAATAAGAACGTTATTTTTGCACGATTCCTTATTGACTTCTGACTCACTTTATAAATATGATGAAAAAAAAATTGTTTTCTCACTTCCGAGCTCGCGACGACATAATTCCTACATTTTTGACCTTAGCCAATAGCCGGACTGTTCGATCAATCATAATCGTTATTTATTCAAAATATTTCACCTGTATAAGGTTATGATTAATTTTAAAAGTCGACGTTGCACGTGCTGCTCGCCCAGCCGAACGACCCTAATTGGTATCCTTAGCCACTTGCGCTCGGAATTGCATAAACAACGGGTTCGCTATATATACCTTATGGCATAGTGAAAGTGGCGTAACGACGCTCGCCAATGGGAAAAAAAAAAAAAAAAAAAAAAAAAAAAAAAAAAAAAAAAAAACATTGTCGATATGTTGGCCCAAAATGGAACTCGAACGGGACACAAAATTTGAACATTTTTTTTTTATCCTTCGAAATAACCAGTGATTTATATTCTCGGAAAACGTGATAAATGGAAAAAATGTACAAAAATATTCCGGATAGTTGGTGAATATTATTCGTATGTGCATTGATCAATATTAAAATAACGAGATCAATCAGCAATCGGAGTGGAATGTGGTAATCAATTTGACACAATTGATTGATAATTCGGTGAATGTGAACGCGATCTTGATTTCGTTCAAATTTAGTAGTCTTTTTTTTTTAATTCAAAATGTTTTATTGAAAAGTATAAACAAAATGGTGTGAACATTTGTTGAGGCTCGAATTCGGTGGGTGAAGGATAATGAAACTTGGAAAAATATTAATTTTGCAATTGTCGGTGGTAGCGAATATCGTGAGACCGGACGATAACATTGAATTGCAGTTTTCTTCAGTTCACGAACGAAATTACACGAGTACGAGGGTCGAATCGTGCCTTTCACCGTGTGTGCCATTGTGAGCTCTGACTCTACCGGCATTATAAGTCCACACACGAGAATCGATTGCAAATGTTGTGAATATAACTCCGCAAAGATCTCTCGATTGTTCCCATGATGAAACATACACAGGAGAGTGCAAATTTCGATAAAGACCCATAAAAACTTGAGACAATAAAATTTTTCATTCAAATTCAATTTGAAAAAATGAAAACAAAGTATGAATCACGATGTTCCACATAGACTGATCCTCCAAAGAGATACGACGTCGTTAAACTCCGTATTCCAAAGGGTCAAACGAAATTATTTATCATCGACCTTTGACCCTACGAGTTATCATTTAAAATTTACTCTATTCACGTGTTCCAAAAAAGCCTCAAGACGAGCTTCAAGAATACCAAAGGAAAAAAACGTTCATTCGAATTGGAGAACCTCGTACTGATCTACAAATGACCTTGATATTGGTTCTCAAGGTCAAATGAAAAATTTCATCCGTTCCTTGCAGATCTGCGATCCAACGACTTTGGTCAAAAACTATAAATCGCAGTGATTTCGTTCATTTTTCCTCTCGAAGCTTTTCAAACCTATTTAAACGGTTCATCCTGTACATAAATTTCAATGATATATCGATGGCCGAAGAACGCTCGGCGCATAAAGAGGAAACTGGTCGGATGCGAGATGCGAGGGCTCTTCTGCGGACGTGCACACACGTACGATCCGGCTGCATAAGAGGCCAGGCTCAGTCTCGGTCACGAGACCGTATCTCAGGGATCCGGTACATCGCGGCGATGGATTTACCATGTACGCGGTGGTGGCCGCTGAGAGGCTGCAGCAGAGCTCGAGTGTCGCTGCACGACCTTGCATACGAGGTCGTGCACAGAGCCGAGATGAACCGCGGGCGTGTTACAACTTTCGTGCACTCTCACTTTCGTTCAATGCCAACGAACCGTCCGCGCCGGGAACATCCAATGTGGAAGAAAATAATTTTACATTATGCGACCAGCAATGCATAATCGTAACATTAATTATCCAATTTTTACATAATTTTTATGCTGAAATTCGAGCGCGGCTAGGATACATGCAACCATTTTTTTCGATCGCTGAAAAAAAACAGGCTGCGAATTTTTGATTTTCGGAGAAAAAAGTTTTTTTTTTTTCATTCGCGGTATCTGGACAATGCTGGTGAAAATTGAGCGAATGAAAATATAAGAGCAGGCGAACGCAATTGGATTACGGGATTTCGAGAAACTGGATCGAGATCACGCGTTCAATCCCCGTTTCGAACGAGTTTCTGATTAGAGCTCCGGGCTTTTATAGTCTAACTGATAGAAGAAATAAAGTGAAAAAAAAAAAAAAAAAAAAAACAAGTAATGAGTCGTTTTTTAGCGTCGCTCGCTTGAAATATTATATAAAAGAGTTTCTTAATGCGGCGTTATACTTGGGTTGAGCCTGCGATTCGCTCACATTCTTGCTTACATGCTCGGAAGTAAAGAGCACCGATACACACACATATATATAAATATGTATATCGACAGTGTGAAACGGATAATGCGCGGCGTGATACGAAGAACTAAAAGAGAGCGCATTTCGTTCACAACAAAAAATCTATATTTTTTGCGCAAATATCCTTTTTTGCCCTATAAAGACGAAATAAATTTCTCGCCAAGAGAATTCTGAGTTTGAATGAATAAAAAAAAAAAAAATTGAAAAAAAAAATTATACAACGCGAACATAAAATAAGCGCGAATTATTTTTATTCCATAAAAGTATCGTTTTAGAAAGTACTTGAAGAAAAAAAAAAAAAATGGACAAAATAAAACGAACGAGTATGCCGGAAAAATGACAATCATTTTGGAAATAGCAAACACGAAAGAAAAATCACAATTATTCCAACGCGCCTGCCCCGTCATCGGAGCTGATGAAATTTATTTCAATATTCGATAAAAAAGACCATTTCTGGGACAGAGAATTTGGAGCATTTTCGAGGGCAACGACAAATACGTGTACAATTTTTATTGGGATATATCAAAATAGATATATATATATTTGCAAGCAAATAGCGACGGATATAAGGTACTTGTAACGTGACAAGGTGGCGGTGGTGGCGAACACGAATCGACTAGATGGTGAAAGTCCCCCGAAGCGAGTACATAGGGGATGGTGGGGTGAGGAGGGATCGGGGTCCAGTAAGGTATATGAGGGCCTCAATCCGAGCCCCGGCTGCTACTCTAGCCTCGCTGGCCACTAATACACTCACAAATTATCGACACTGAGAAGAGAATTAGAAAAAAAAAAAAATATACATATAATTTGGACAAAATGCGCGCCCTTGTGATGGTACGTATGGTGCATCGAAATTTTCGAATCCGCAAAGTCCTTTTTTCCTTCGACGCGCTTCTCATCATTCGCTTTATACGAATTCATTAATATACTTACGTGTTGATTCAACGTGTGTGCTTCGATATAATTTTCACGTAAATGCAACGTGCTGTACTCCGTGATTGTGGAATATTTGTGCTCGACAGATGGAATCTCTCGCATTGATTCAGTTCGATGCTTATCGGTAGAAAATCAAGTGGATATTTTTTCAACTTTTTAGAGATACGTTTGAGAAAAGTGTTGATCGCTTTTTATGCGTTTTTTTCGCGAGTGATCGAATCGTCGCATCGAATAATTCTTAATGTTCGTGTCAGAGTTCTCATTCGGGCAAACTAATTATCTTGATTTTGTTTTTTTCCCAAATCGATTCATCGGCTTCATTTTATCCGGCATTTCGAGTATTCCAAGATTTTTAAAAATATTAAACAATACTGCTGTGAACGGTTGAAAAGTTTAGTTCTCGTAAGGGCTGAAGTGTATATACATCGACTATAAATTTTCCAATTTGAAAAAAGAACATCGTAATAGATCCCACATAGCCGCGATGGCTCAACGTATTATTATTACCATATTGTGATATCGAAATTATTCAATTTCATCGAGTGTTTGATAATGCATAATTTGAAAGGATGACGTAATAATTGTAAAGAAGGAGAGAATGTGTAACGGGTACGTAATGTAATCTCGAAAAGAAACGGTGCTCGCACCGAGGTCCGAGAAGTGAAAACTCGCTCTGCTGGCCGCGCGAGTCTGCTTATCGCGCGAACCGCGCGCATAACGAACACTTTCTCGAGGACTCGACTCGAGAATTGGAAAAATGCAGCTTGCCCCATTACATGGCTATCGATGTATAATAAAGTAGGCGCATATACACTCATGCGTGGCATTAGGAAGCCTGCAATTTCCGGCTCGACAAGTCCGGTTGTTACCTTCCATTTGCATATTCATCGATCCTTCTAGATCCCTCTCCCCTCCTCCTCCTCCTCCTCCTCTCTTTTCACTCTCAACTCGATCCTGATCAGGTTACATGGCTACTTGACTTTTCCATATAAATCTTTCACTCCCGCATATTTTTATACGAGCCGATTCAGCGTTGCGCCATTTCCAGGATTAGCGGTTAAGGTTTCGCTGAAGAAATCGAGCTCGAATTCCATTCTGCTTATTTATTTCATTAGTTAATCCTCTCAAATTCAAATTGGTGTATGGATTTTGCAAATATGAATTTCTAAAAAAAAAAAAAAATCTAAGAAAAATTGTTTTTCGGGATTTTCGATGAAAGTCGATTGTTTCAAGAAATCCAACTTCATTATGTTCAACGTTCATTCAGCATTTTCGGAACAATCAAAAGAGGGATAAACGTCGAATAAAAATTTCAGTTGAAAGAGATAATCATGTTGACCCGTTTGTGTTGTCCAGGACGAAACGCGTTCGTCACGACGCTCTGGACGATACTTTCTCCCGCTTCGATACTCATCACCGTATCGAAGCTTTTGTTTATTTATCTAATGCTGAAAGGAGTCAGAGAGTTGTATTTCGGTGATTTTGATAAAAAGAACGATCCGCACGGTTTGTACGATGACTCGGTAAATCCCGATCCATTTCCATATTTCGGTGAAGCGAACAGCGGCGGAGCTCGCGTGAGAATTTTTTTCTCGTCGGATATGAGACGTAACGAAAATTTGAGCGGATATCAGCAGTGAGTTTCAATCGTAATTTCGCAGGGGGACGATTTGCCGCGAGAGTGCTTACAATTTCGACTATTTTATTTAGAAATTCCCAACTGAAAATACTCGTTGACTCATCGGTCTTATTCGATTGCGTTAAATTTCAGATAACGATGGCGGCGACCGTGATGACGACGGTCCTTTGCCAACAGTACCAGCAAAATCCATCGGCGGAAAATTATGCGCAAGATGAGTACGGTCAGTACGATCAACAGGCGCGACCGGCCCATCCGACGCCTCGAAGTTACGAGACCGGAAGTCCAGCGTCGGAACGCCAACAAGCGGCAGCGGCGCCGAAGCCAACGCCGGTCGCGATATTGAAGCAGATCAATCGTCACAACGAGGACGGTTCTTACACTTATGGTTTCGAGGGCGGTGACGGTTCTTTCAAGATCGAGACAAAATTGGCGAACGGAGAGGTCAAGGGAAAGTATGGATTCGTTGATGATACCGGAAAAGTAAGAGTGGTAGAATACGGAGCGAATCAGTACGGATTCCAACCGGCTGGTGAAGGAATCACGGTCGCGCCACCTACGCTCGTCGACGAAACGACCAACAAAGACGGTATTCAGAATGCCAATTATCAGGACTATGACTTCCAGCCGCAGCAGCAGCAACAGCAGCAGCAACAACCAGCTCCCCAAAGAGCGGTAGCTCGACCAGTCGCACCTCCACCAGCGGCACAACCGCAATACCCTCAGTACGAACAATCCGCGCCGCAATCTCATACCCAAGCGATTTACAACCCCCAAGCGGCTCCACGCGGTCGCGCTGCGGGTCCACCAAAACCCGCGGTTTTTGCACCCGCCCCTGAACAATATTCGGCCCCTCGTCAATCTCAACTTCTGAGAGCTTACGACGAGCCCGCTCCGGCTTCCCAAGCTTACAATCAAGGACCTGTCCAATTCAGTCCAGCACCTGTCCAAGAACGTTCTCAACCTCAAGCCCGCAGTCAACCCAGCGGTGGGATCCTCGATCAACTTGCTCGAGATTACGCTCTTCCTCAAGGTGGCTCGGCGCCTCTTCACGACATCAGCTTCGGTTATTACTAAGAATTTATCTCGTAACTCACTTTTCACGTGTCCCTGTCAAAATTATTTTGTGCCTCAAACGATCGGGGAATGAGCCTGATTTTTCTGGACGCAGGGAAAAATGGACTTTTTTTTCAAAGTGGATTTCCCAATCCGGAATGGCGATGTGGGTCTCTGTAAAGCTCACTTTTTGAATTTCACTCGTGAGAAACTTTGTACATTCCTCGGTTTCCCGACTTCATTTTTTTCTCGATAGGACACGCGTCGCTCACGAATGATCGATTAAACTTTTTTGCTTAAAAAAAAAAAGAAAGTTTAACCGAGCGTTGACATTTATTTAAAACGTTGTTGTTCTTCGGAGAACAATCTTCTTCCAGGAGACGTTCACACACATTTTTTTCCAGCCTACTCGCGGTCATCGGCTCGCACTAATTCTCCAGTTCGCTCAACTTTTTTCATTCATTCGAATCATCGAATATTCCCAAAGTATATTACGATGAAAATGGTTGTGAAATAAAAATCCTTTTTCCTAATCATTTATTTGTCATTTAATCGAAGAATTTTTATTTCCATCAAGTGTATAAATGTTAAAAAATAACGAAAGAAACTGTATGACCTTGCGTTGCTCTATCATTCTGTGATTTCGTATTTCGTGCACTTTTTTTTTGTTTTCAGAGTGTCCGTCATACGATTACTCACTCCATTACTCCATACTTTTTATATTATTATGTTTATTGTATCACTCGTGAGACAGATTAAAAAGAAAAAAAAAATGTGTAATAAACTCGTAACATCGGTATGAAAAGTTCTTACTTCGTGAAACATTGATGAATTTCATGAAGTTCCAACGAAGCGGTATGCATAATAGATATATATTAATTAACGAGAACGTAAAATTACGTGCTTCTTCGAGTAGCTGAAAAAGTAGCACGTTCAAAATGGCTACAAAACGGGCTGAGATAACCGAGCGAGCGATTATTTTTCATTCTGCTCAATCAAACAAGAGTTACTCTCCGAGAAAGATCACATGATTGTAAAAGCAAAAGCAAAAGGGTGCGGCGTCGGCGCGGTAAACGCGAGAGCAAAATATTCAGCCACGCACTCGTAATTCTCGCTGCATAACTTTCTAATCTTTCATTCAGCATGGAAGGAGATAATAAAAAATTCATGAGTTTACCAATAACTTTTCAAACGACAATAATTCTGACCGGTCTACACATCGATTTGCCCTAAAACTCGTATATATCTATATCGTTGCAAATTGATTTTAACGCTCGATGACATATCGACAAAAATGTTGCAAGTTTTTCAAAGTATTCGGCGATAGAAAAAAGAAGAAAAAAAATAAAATACAGGGCGTGGTCGATTTTTGCTCGGAGCCGTGTTGACCGCTCTGATCAAATTTAAGAACGCTTTCTAATCGGAAGGCTTTCCGTCTCTCCGTACAAAATATACGACACTAATGAAAGAAACAAAAATTTGTCACTGAATATTATAACGAAGCTAATGTCAATTTTACGACGTTGCGTTGTGTCATACTTCCTGGAATCTCTCGACCGATTGATCGGGAGATCGAATCGACATAATTTTTTATTAAAATATTTCATTTCAACTGATTTGAATATATCATGGACTCTGATGAAACGTTCTAATTTTGGTAGAAACTTCATTATTTTAACATTGAATTGATAATATTATTTCGGTCGATGAAAGTCTCTTTCGTTTCCGGAATATTTAAAATGAAGAATTATTATCCAATTTACATATTCGATCGATTCGATTTTCATTTGACCCAAATGAATAAACTTTTTAATAGCGATCTTTTCAACGCCATAAATCACAGGCACAAAAATAATTCGGTCTGTAAAATATTTGGTCTTTTGTCCAATAAAATCGTGCAATGAATGCAGGCTGCGCCTGCAACTCTGCAACCCTCCTCGCACCGGTGTAAATTCTTAATCTCATACGAATCATTTCTTCTCTTTATTTTTCAACGGCGCTACGTCGAGCGGCTGAGTTTAGTTCGCGACTGTAAATTAGGTAATTAATCAAGAATCTCGAGTGAGAGAGAGACGCGACATCAAGATAACGAGAGAAAAAAAAGAAAAGAAAGAAACAAAAGTTCTCAGGGATTCAATCTGATTACATCAGATCTCTGAGTGGCCTCGAGAGCAAAGAGAAACAAACGTTTGAAGAGTCACTCTCGAAGGAGATACCAGCAGCGCTGCTGCTTTGTCCATTCTCACAAAATTTACAAATTTAATCGAATTACACGATTGCCGAATTCGCCCGCTTCTCTACTGTTATTTTACGGATATTTTTTTTTTTTTTTCTTCCAACAGGATACCTTTGAGCGTTAATCATATGGGCAACTTTCGTTGCACAATCACTCGAGCACACGAATGAATACGTATTTATGTACATGTGTATGTAAATGGTGTGAATTCACATTGTCAAATTTTCTATTCGTGCGTAATATCCTTTGGAAGTTCAGAGAACAGAAATACGATGAGATCTCGAAGAATCCAGGATGAACACGAGGACGAATGTCGTTTGTCTCTCCCCCCGCTGCGGAATTGCATTATATTCATGTCATTTTTCCTTTGTGTTATTTTTCTCACTTTTTCAAACCAAAAGACAAGTACTAATTACGAGGAGAAAGGCAGAGCAATGATATATACGTGAGTCTTTATGAAAGATTGATCCAAATTGATGGACTAATAATTAACATTAAAAATAACTCGTCACAAAGTGAAAGAAAGAGTGAAGAAAAAATAATGGCAAATCAAAAGATAATTTCGCCTAAAAAAATAACAACGAATTTTTCTTATTTTCGTACGAGCATCTCCGTCATTCGCAAAAAAAAAGTGATAATTTCACAAAAAAATTATTCATTTCATCCGCGTGCTCCATCGATTTTCACTCGATGACTACGAAATATTTGCCGCGCCTTTTTCATTGCTGAATTATTACGATACAAATTGCAATCAATACGCTGTTTGGCCCATGGCCAGAAATCGTAGTGTCATAATTTATGCACAAGTTCGCTCGCAACGTCTTTCTTACCTCATACAAAATGACCTTCTTATACAAATCATGCTTCGGTGAATGCCGCCCAAGAGTCGTATTACTCACGAGGACTATTCGCATTTGCTCTTGCACTCGTCTCGACCCTCGTAACTGATCGGCCGCGAGAGACCAAACTTGAGAATTCTCAGGTGCAACATATTGAGCATATTTTTTACAAAAATTATTTATTTACAAAAATTCAAAAAGTTATTCATCTTATTTCACAAGTTCAAGAATCCTCGAGAGAGTAAAAAAAAAATTGAATAAAATTTTCTATTTCGTGACAGAAACATCGTGAAATAGAAATTTCGTGTCTCAATTGAAAAGAAAATTTCCTGATGCGTTTCCGTGGCAGATGCGAGTATGCAATAAACATATATGTATGGTGTATTAACGTGGTTGTTCAAGAAATGAAGTGCTTTGGCCATTCATCATGATTAAATCTCCTTTTACTCCTGTAAAAACGACGCGCATAAACATAAAGGCTATTCGACGTCGACTGAACCCAAGATTCGATCTTTCAGTATCACACCCATTGATTTATCAATGTAAAATAATCATGGAAATCAATGAGAGAAAACTCACACAAACGTTACGATTTTTCAGGCACTCCATTGATAAATAGTAATAACAAACCAATCATCATCGTATCCATTATTTATTATGGCAATGGAAAAAAGATAATGAGCTCCGATTAATTGGAGTAAATTGAAAAAAAAAACGAAGAAATGAGTTTTCAAAGAAATAGGATTTTCCGGCTTAGAGTCCGGTCCGATTAACATGGAATACCGTGATATTTTTTTGAGGTTCATCGTGCTCGTGAAAAAAAAAAGAGGTGCACGAGTTTCATGTACGTGTGTGCATTCGTAGAAAATGTATCTAATAATCTCGGGCGTGGTGAGTGTATATACATCGCGCGTTAAATAAATATACGCGGTGAGATACAAACTGTAATGAGACTGCTCTCCTTCCTCGTTGGAGGAATATCCACCGACGATGGATGTGAAATTACGTAAAAAGAAAAAAAAAATGTTAACAACAATAAGTCGAGGTTCGTAATCGTTTATTTTTTCTCGGTGTTAACAAGTTCGAAAAAGATAGTTTCTTGAAAATAATATAACTTTCCCCTTCGTTCGTACGTTCGAGTCTGCGTGTTCGATCGAGTCTACGCTATATATTACGATCTGTTTTACACTACGATTTTATACGTGTTAACTCTTTTCTCGAGCTCGATGAAACCAATTCCACTTTATCAAGATCCGAGCGTGAGTACCGCCACTAAAAAGACCTTCAATGTATACAGAGACAATTATCTCTACGTAGACAAAAAAGAAGTCGAATAATTGGGCGTGAAGTTCGATGACATGTAACCTTTCTAAATTACTGAATTATTTCCTGATACGATACAAAAGAAAAAAAAAAAAAAAAAAAAAAAAACAAATGTTTTACGAGTAGTAAAATGATGTTGCAAAAATTTTCAGTTTTTGAGAATCTTTCCAAAAGTAGTTGTTATTCACTATTTTTTTTTTTTGTAATTCACTCAAAATAGTTATTTTTTTATCCCACACCGCTAGCGCTTCGCATCAATATTATTCAAACAATAATATTTCGATATAAATGTTAATTGTGGAATTTGATTAAAATGACCCAAAGCGTTTCTTAGATTTGAAAAAAAACGTGTAAAACAGGAAAGTTGTACTCAGGAAAAATCTAGTTAACATAATGAAATAATTAAAGCTCGAAGTGATTAGAGATGCGATGAAAATTTAATTATGTCTTACGACCGAGAGCGGAATTGATTACGTCTGTGCGGCTTACCGCTAATTGATATACGAATGTGTTTGCAAATTTTAAGAGAAATTACAGTCTATGATCACCTCGGAAATAACGTATTAGCACTACTCTCTTTTTTTTTCCTATTCCGTGGATTCGTTCGATCTCGAAACCCAAAGAGAAATAAGCAAAAATAGTCGATAATGTTTCTTATACGATCAGCGATGGTGGAGCTTATTCGGGTGTGAACAAAAGTTAGGAAAAAAATCGGAACAGCGAATGGTCTTATGTTCGCATTGAAAAATGTAAAAATAGAGCGCAAACCTAGTCATCCATTCAAGAGATGTTTCCTCATTGATGATCCCGAGAGTAAAACTCGCACGATGAGCGAGGAACGAGCGGTAAAAAAATCTCGTCAGTCTTCTCGAGTGTACTATGGTAAACGAAAGCAAGTGTTTCACGCGAGTTTTCTCTCGCCCTAGCCCGAGCTCATCCACTACTACAGCAGAGACTGGGTCAGTGGGTTTCGCTCTTACTTTGCAGATTACGATCAATTTGAGACGATGCAAAAAAAAAAAAAAAAAAAATGATGAAGAAAAATTATACACGCTGCGAAAATATCGACGAATCATAGAAGAAGCGACACTTTTCACCGCGAGTAAACCGTCATGACAGCTGCGTTCGAACAATTTTCACATGCAAAAGTATAGTGCGCGAACGACGTTCACCGAACGGCGCAATTATTTATTCTCAAACTTTAATTGTTATTTTCATTATTAATCACGATAAAAATAGAAAATTTGTCATTTTTTTTTGATAATTCTTGAACAGCACGATGCGAGAGAAAAAAAAACATCTTTCATCCGTGCGGAAGCTCGCGGATCGTCTTTTTCATGAAGACAAAAAGTTTAAAAATGACTAGCGTGAGATATTGATGGATCAAATCGTCGAGAGTCTAATTGACAATGTATAAAAAAGATTGGAAACGTATGTGGGCTCATGAAACGCTTTTACATCGTGCTGGTAATATCGTGTCAAAGGCTTGAAAGGTACATGAGCAATGTATTCTAATATATCTACTTCGTATCGTACTACATACAATAGTATTGAGAAGCACGTATACATATACAGAGACTCGAGGGTATATTTTTCTTAAGGGAGTATGGGATGAAAAAAAGATTTAGATCGTAGGTCGTCGTGTGACCGTTGAAATATATATTCACAGGTTTATATGTTTATAAATTCTATGCAAAACTAAATGTATCTCGATTCTTCACCCACACTCTTCTCACGGCCCAAAGACGCCAGACCGAGTACGATGTATGTTGGCTAATCCGTATCCGCCTTCGTATTCAGCTATTTTTCCGTACTCGTGTATCTATATCTATGATATGATATATACACACACATAAAGTACTCGTTATATCAATGCTCTGGAGTAATACGTATGCGACGTCGTTTTGATGCTTTCTTTTGAGCGACCAGCAGTCCGGGAGGTGTAATTTCAGGCCACGCATCGGGCATAACAATACAAATTATTTGGCAATAATTCGTGGTATGCGTTCATTTGTACCTTTCATATACGCGCGCATGAAATTCCACGACGAGCGGATTTGATCGTTAATCATGTCACAATTAATTTTTACATTTTTATATGCCGACATATTTGAAAAAGTACGAAAATATTTTTTTAGAGACCTTTACAGGTAACGGGGAAGTCTTCTTTTCTAGAAACTCGAAAGATTTGATGAAAAATCGTTTTTTTGCAGATCTAAAATAGATTCATTTGAATAAAGTTTGAAGATTATTTGAATCCACGAAACTTGCTCATTGAATGGACGTGAAAACAAATTGGAATGGCCCGTATAAATATTACGAAGGTGTGACATGAGTTTGGCGAGCGATGTGACCGTCGTAGAAGAAAGTGGTGAAAATGTTATTGAATATTTATTTATCTGATCGATCGAAAAAAAAAAAAAAATATTCGGACTAAATACATATTGAAATAGATACGGAATGATACACGAGCGTAAACCAATTTACTCGCTCTACACTCTACGGAAGAGACTATACGAGAGAGTCTTGCTAGTTTAACCGTGTATGTCCAAGGAGTAGAGTAAAAGGTCCCCACTAGCGACGCTAAAAAGTGTTTGTTGCTCTTTCTCTCTCCCCTGTTACAGGTAAGGTTATAAAGGATCGTGGTTCGTACTATCCGTCTGCACTCTCTCAGTGAAACTCACAGAGGATCGTTCTTTCTACGTCATCTCCTGTACAGCGTATCCACGCACCATGAGGATTACATTGCTGGTATGTCAGATCGTATTTATCATTATCACTAATCGTCGATAATGTTTTTTTCTTTTTTTTCCCCAAGTCCCACACACGGTGTCGTTTTTTCTACCGATTAACACGATCAATGATCGCTATCGATCTTTGAGATTAAAAAAAAAACTATTCATCGAGCTAACCATTTTACTTGTTCATCCATCGTTCAACAATAGATTAAGTGCTATTAATGCTCGATCTAACCATTAATTCAAGGGTTCAACAAAAAAGTGTGCATGTGTTTAGAATGTTTCATTTGGAAAGTGAACCGATTAACAAAAACAAAAATGATAAGAAACTTTTTTCGCTAGTTCAATAGTTCTGATTGGACGAAACGAAAATGAATTTGATTGATTTTGCAACTGATTTCGGAACATGCCTTCGATGTAAAATGAAAAATAGAGTTCGCGTGATATGCGAAAGACCAGTAAAATTTGTTTGCTGATTGGTAATATATAAATTATCGTTGATTGGGTTTACTTCTTGACGCGATAAGAATTTTATTCCAAATGAAATAATATTGTTGTAAAAATAGTATGTTTTATCGAACCGGTTAATCGGTATTGAGGTATGTGGATCGGAATTCGACTTGAACATTTTTGCTTATCGGCATTATTTTTATTTATACTCCAGTGGAGGTTTGCTTAAACTAGTTATTGCTAATTTGTTGGTAGTCTTGAGCTGTAATAAGGATAACGTTAAGAATGATAAAAATACAATGTCCAATGGAGTTGGAGTCGGCGCGAAAATTTAATTACTCATTCAAATTTATGGGAAGTTTCGTAATGTTGTCCCGAACATTCCATACACTTGAATACGACTATACATCTACGTAGTATTCGTTTTGGAAGAAAGGAAAGTTGTTATGAATTATTGAGGAGAGTGAAAAAATTTAGTTCACGCGTCTGGAATCATTAGAAAACGAAAGTCTTTCGATGCACTTTCTTTTCAACCCTTAAAAGTACAACGCGTAACCGATACACGATTGTAAATGTTCGAGGGTCTTTGAATTATTAATATAATATCGCGTCTGGATCGTGTATACATGTCTCGGGGCGTTATTACGCAATATCGTTAAAAACTATGTATCGCGATGTAATCTTGAGACAAAAAAAAAAGCAAATGAAAAAAATAAAAACATCGTTTAAACTGGGCGGTTCTTTTTGAATCGCGCGGGGTCAGGGTCGCGTAACTTTCGATTTCGCTCGAAAGTCGCGCCCGTATTTCGGCCCAATTATGATCGGAATTATTGAGAGTGCAGAAACGAATTGCGTACGAACCGGATAATCGTTTATTTTTCATCGTGACTCAAGAAATTAATTTACCATTTTTTTCTACTTATACTCACATCCTTCGCTTCCTTCTTTTATATTTTATAAATTATGTGTTCGAGCAACAAAATATAGTAAATAACAAGATAAACACAGCGTCCTTAATCAGTGATTCGAATCTATTCGCGAAAGAGTATATAATTTCCATTTAATATATAGTCACATTTTATGCAAATATGATGACTCGGATGATTAATTCAAGCTTCCTTGAATTCGAAAACACATGTCTTTCCTACAGCGTGTGATATTTTTCCGAGGGCGAATATCTCTTCGTTAGAAAAAATCATCTCACGCATTCAACGCGCAATATATATCCATGGATTCAAACTTTTATTATACATACATACTATACACGAAGATATTGTAAGAAATATATAATAAAACGGTTTCTAGGCTAATCCCAGGAAAATACAAGTACTCGTTAAATTGCCATGTATTACTACAACCATCCAGTTCTACTGATATATTGCTCGCTGTTCCTACCCAACGTATGTGTAACCCTCCGCGTATTTTTTCGTTGACGCGCGTGTGGGTGCATATCCATATAACACATAATATATATCTATATATATATATATATATATTTAGTGATACTTTCGTGTTTAGTGCAGTTGTTCTCTTGAGTCACGTTACAACCACTGTGGGAAAATGCGACGAGATATACCGCGCGAGGAACTCCTCGTGCTTACTTTCCTCTCTCTCTCTCTCTCTCTCTCTCTCTCCCTCTTTCTTTCTCTCTTTTATTTTTTCTCCGATAATTACCTCTCAACGATATCTCTGTTCCTGTACCTTCATCTCTTCCAAGTCTCCTTCAACGTGTGCCACTCTCGTTTTCACCAAGGCGTGTTTACTCCCCGGGACCGGGGAATCCGGGTCATTAAGAATCAACCACTTTTCTTTTGAGAGGCTAATAAATTTAGATTTTGAAACGGATGATGGTCGTTTTATTGTTTTTTCTTATTGAGATCATTGATCGTGCGGTACGGTTTTGTTTTTTTTTTTTTTTTTTTTTCATTTTTGAGGGTGGTGCTCGATGAAAAGTGGCGAAGGTGCTGCTTAATGAATCATAGTTGGTTGAGTCAATCACTCGTTGGATCAGTCGATGCTGAGCTTTATGATACTTTCAATTAATTAGTGGATTATCGAAAGATCGATCAATGCAATTAATAGATAATTTATATATTCGAACAGGCAGGTTTGATTCTTTATGAAAAATAAAAAAAAAAATGGCTATTGTATATTTTAACGATAATATATGAACGGTACTCACTAAAAATGATGATCCTCTATTAAATCTTCGATCGCCCTGGGCCGCCAATTAATTTTTCTCTGTAAAGTGCAGAATAAAAAAGAGTAACGATGAAAATCTTGATTATGGATTCTCAGTGAAAAAAAATAAAAAACAATCACTTTCTCTTTATTTCGGCCATCTTGAAATTTCTATGAATCGATACGGAGTTCGAATCGCGTTGGTCACGTGACAAAAATCATGGGCAAGTGATGGAGTAACAATAGAAATTAACCGTTCTGTTTTGTCCGCAGCACGGACAAGGGCACTTTGTGGATCGTGCTCGGAATCAATAACGAGCTGTTTCAACGTTCGTTTTATTAGCTCGCCGTTTAGTCACGATATCACTTTGTATTTACGTTTGTGGACTTTCTACATTTTTTTCTATTCAGGATCTTCGTCGCGAATCATTCGAGTGCTCTGCTTCGCTTTGTCCACCGGTGTCTCTTTCGTTGTTTTCACGCATGCTTGCTCCCTTTAACGCCTGCATATTTTATCCACAAACCGCATCGTCGTTCAACGATGTCGTCGGTCTCTTTGTTGACCGTTTCAACGTTCATTACATTTTCTTCTATTCTTGTCGGTTTCAACGTTCACTTGAGACATATCTCAGATTATAAATCTGTCCTGGGTCATTCATTTTATTCGTTGGGATTGTAAACATATGCGAAATGTCAACGAATCTGAATTTTGCGAATGCCAATTTATGTTGGAATCAAAGCGTCGTTTCTAGAATTTATTAATCGTGTGAAAAGTTTAGGGATCGAATCAGTGACGCAAAGAAAAACATCGCGAAAGATGTGAAACTGTTGGATTATTGCGAATAAAAAAAATTTTATCAACTGAAATCTCATGCAGACCCTCCCAGGCTGAAAGCATATTCTCAGGGTAATAAATTTGCATATTAAAATGTGCAACGTAAAAAAAAAAGACTGGGTCGTGAAATTTTCTCAGAACATCCGTCAAACCGGGCGTGCTCAGCTCTCTAAACCGCGTTCGCGTTCGGTTTCTTCGCCTTGTTTTTTACATTTTTTTACTATTTTTTTTACGACTTTGTTTATATTATGCTGTCAGACTGGTTTCCCGCGCAATCATCGCACGTTGATCGTAACGACACATAAGTACAGCATTCTCCACGACGTTTCTTGTCTATTTTACGAATTTTCTTGTATTTTCTTTACTCCGAGAAGTCATCGTCCTCCTTCAATTGGGGAAAAGTTCTTTTTGACGATATTTCCTTTTACTCGATCCGACGTCTGGGAATTAGGGGACACGGAAAGGTACTTTCGATCGCGTTTGATGGGGCATATTCCGGTACAAGTTTCACGTTCGAGAAAAATTTCTATTCTTCCCACGCAACCTGTCCGATAGAGAGAAATTCTAGTGCACTGTCATTGGGATCTTTTTCGTTGAAGCGCATTCTATCTGAGGTATACAAGTGTGATTTGTACAAATTTAGAGATTGGAAGTCGACGGAGAACGAATGGACGGTCAGAAATTTTTTTGCAATATGATTTACGCCCTTTCAGAATAAATATTAAACGAACGTATGCATGTAATCTGAATGACGTTACTTAGATATGTGAACGTGCCATGGAAATCTATACGAACGCGGTTTCACTTTCATTTTTCCGTCCTTGGAATTGCGGAAACGAGAGAGGTTCTAGATTTTCTTTCTTTTTTTTTTCTTTCGGTCTCTCTTTCTCTCCTAGAGTTTCTGCAAAGTGTTCTCGAAATGGTAATATCTCGATAGGATTAGATATTATGGTTTTTGCAAGAAGAAACGTCAGTCTTAATACGTAAGAAAAACACTGGCGGCTACGCTTGTGGTTTGTTAATTAATAGCGAGCGGTAAGTCCGAGAACGAATAATAAAAAAGAGAAGAATTAGCTTCGGGCTCCGGCGAGCCACGATGATTCGGAGATTCCAATTATGCCGGGCAAACTTTCGATAATTGCAATGAGAAACATCGTTTTATTCTTTTTTTTTTTTTTTTTTCTTTTCTTCATCATCCGAAAGAAAATTCAAAATAATCCGTCCGCAAGACTACTCGTTTCTTCGTTTAATGCGGGAGCAATTGGCAAACTTGCCAAGTCATTCGATTCATGCTTCAATTTACCTTCGTAGGGATCTATTATAACGAAGGAAAGTCACTATTATATTTTCAATTGGAAGATGCGGATGTTAGATTGCCTGCCTACAGGAGATAGATTCATTTTCAGTGAAATTTGATTGATTCTAATAAACTCCGTTTCGTTAGAGTCCCATTGAGCTTTCATCGGAGATTGGATAAATCGTTTGATGAATAAATATTCCTCGAGAGAAAAATTCCAATTGATTCGTTGGAAATTTAGTCCAAAAAACTTTTGTTCCTATTGGAAAATTGATTTTGTGCGGTATTCGATATGTGATTTCGTATCGAGGAAGTCACGCGACTTAAGGCGAGAGAAGGCGTAGTGGTGTTGATAGAATATTTCCTTTCCTCCACCGTCGGGGCTTGTAAACTTAAGCTCGAGAGTACGAAACACATGTATTCGTTGAATGTCCATTTTCTATGTTGCTTCGAGTCTCGGTCCAACTGTCACCTCTCACTGTATGTGACTCGCATTGCTACAGCACTGATTATAGAGTTCTCAACTGTCACGATTTTTCCTGCTTTCGTAGAATCATTGGCTAATCCGGATATTCCCGAACTATTTGACATCTTTCTTGCAACAAAATCATAAGCTCATCGAATTTCAAATGTAGAAGCTCCGCGGGACTGGAACAATGCGAAGAGAAATATCAGTTAAATTGCACGATTGCCGAGTTTATTTCGTATTTACACTTTACTATGAGAGCATCTAAAATAAACAACTCGATCGACCTTAGCTCAATTTAGTTCGAATTACGATCCGTTTCTCGTTAAATCATTTCAAGTTCATGAATAAGCAGTAAAAAAATGTGAAATTAACAATTTAAAGTCCATTTTCATTTTACAACGAAGCAACGTACAATAAACCGCAATACATATGCATATTTTATGGGCTACTTTGAAATACGAAATGGTATCGTTCTCTCTAACTTTGCATAAATATATAGATGGAATCCCTTGACTCGCGTTACGAGCGAAATAACTCTGCAACAACGTTCCTTAAACCTCCGTGGTAAATTTCTTTTATGGACTCTCTCGCCAACTATTCCCTCTTACTAAACAAATATGCTCGACTTTTACCATGCAGTGTAAACATACACGAATACCTGTCTTACTTTCAGAACGTTCTCGTCGATTCATACCTCGACAACAGCCAGTTCACACTCTCACTGTGGCCGAACACTCCTCTCTTCTTCTCTTCTCGTTGTACCACTCCTTATTTTTTCTTATTTTTTTTTTCGTCTATTCATGACCGACCTTGGGAACATGATCCTCGAGTCCCACGATGATTCATAGATTCTTAAGGTAGATGATAATGAGAATATTCCTGCAGCGTCTTATTCCTCTTCCGGAAGTTTCACTATGACAGAAAAAATTTCCGCTTTGAGAGTACTGCAGTTTTTGTTCTCATTGATTTTCGTATTGAATTCCTTTTTCTACATACGCAAACAGGTGTATCGAGTTGCATCAGGAATCAGTACGATCCAGATCGCATTTCTTTTTCATCTATAGATCAATTTTCTCGATCTATAATTTTCGGTTGATAAATTTATTTGCTTCCCTTTCAATGATAAACTTATAAAATAACGATTTTATATTTGTAATACATCCGTGAAACCACATAATTTCTTTATCATATTATCTCCTTTTGTTTTGAATTGCTTATTTATTTACGAATCAATTTAATATTGAGGTACGAAACAAAACAACAGGAGACCACTTTAGATTACATGAAGATATATAGGTAGAATGTGATAGAGAGGGAATGATTAATCTTTCGAGAGGTGAACGGTACCGGCGTTTCGAGATTGTTCGAACTGTCCAAGACTCCAAGACAGAGGCGTGGTACGTTGAAATACCGTTTTTTTTTCTTCCAAATCACATTGCGTCTGACAAAACCACGGTCAAATTTTTTTGATGTGGACCACCAGGCGTTCAAGATCATTTATGGATTACATATTTATACGCGGTCAATAATAAGCAGCTTCGGATGAATGATGAATAAAATGGTACACGCACTCGAAAGTTTCGAGACGAGTCAAGGCCGCAAGAAACTGGAACTTTTGCCCAGAGGGCCTTCTCAGAGTCGCCTCGAGTATATGCGTACTTTTCGTTGGACTCTTTGAGCCGTGAAGCTCTGCACTTCGTAAATTATTATTGGCACTAAAACCAGCGTACTTTTCCCCTTTTAATGGAGTGCTTAGCCAATATAAGTAATTCGCGATTTCGTGGACTTCGGGTGTACTCAATATTTTTTGTTTTTTCATCGTCTTAGGCCTCGCGCCTTATTTATGGGATAATTGTTCAAAATGAGGCCAATGTATTTATCGCATGTTTTTTGATGGCGTAATTAGAGTTAAGGATAATTAAATAATGAATTTCAATCTTTATCTTATTTCGTTGAAACTTTTTATTTATCGTCTTATTCCCTTCCAAGAACTTGGATTTGCACTGTTCTTTGCGGTGGATTAATTGAATAGAAATGGATTAATTGACAATTTTCATGAACTTTGATGGAGAAAAATCTGTGGTCATTCTTCTTTTGTTTTAAGGTGTTTATATGTGGGTAAAAACGACAGTGGGCTCATTTCCTGTGGGTCTCATGTCACAGGTATTGGAAAATAAAGGCGCTGTTTTCATCATTTAAAAATATTTCCTTCGCGAGGCGTGGTATGTTCGAGAATTACTCGAGAGACGTGCGGTTCAAGGAGAGCCGGCGAGAACGTATAGATCGAACATGAGAGAAAGAATGAGCGAGGTAGAGAGCGAGAAAAGAAGGAACAGGAGCGCGGAGATACGACTCTATGAGTCTGAATCTCACGGTAGAGGCAGACAGCGACTTTTGAATGTGAGGCTGAATCTGTTCCATTTGCCATCTCATAGCTCTCTCGATGTGCTATATGTGCGCCGGTTATGCTCGCCTCGCCCGGATTCGGGTCGACCTCGTTGTTGCAATTACGTAACCGAAGTAATGTTTTTGCCAAACGACTAAGGTTTTTCCCACACCGTCTATTTCAACCGGAAGTTCGACGGCATTTCATAATTTAATCGATAATGCGAATCACCAAAAAATA
Organism: Campoplex capitator; assembly: GCA_037576405.1. NCBI lineage: Eukaryota > Metazoa > Arthropoda > Insecta > Hymenoptera > Ichneumonidae > Campoplex > Campoplex capitator. The sequence continues at coordinate 14,994,937 of JARBWI010000322.1, read as the reverse complement.
ATTTTATAACGTTTTGTATAAAAATGAATGTGATCGAAGGGTGGATTTTCGTTTCAAAAGATTAATGATTCTTGAAAATAAGAAATTTACATTTTCATCGGGCTCAACGATGTTGAGCCACATGAAGAGACCGGAAACTGTCAGTTCGTGGTTCTTTCGCGTTTGGTTAAGAAGCCAGCAAACACGTCAACGACGTAAATATAGTGGTTCACAAATAGCCTGGTGCTAGGTCTAGGATGCATGTAACACACCCAATGAGTTAGTGCGCCGCTTGAGGTCTGTGGCCGCAAAGATAGTAACAAGTAACCTACGCGATCATCCAGCCGCGAAACCCACTCTCCTGCATGTAATATACCTGCTTCGCTTCCTATATTCATGTTTAATCGGCCAGTTTTATTACACGTAGGATACAGGTTTGGTGGAATTCGCGTGAATTAAATTTCACATACACCCTCGAATTATGTTAAAAAGGGTGCTTGTAATTTATAGAGTACTGCGAAATATCGTAGAGAAACGTCCTTGGAATTTTTAAGAACGAGGTATCGTTGCTGAGACATTATTTTGGACAATTTCTGTAAAAAGTCAGTTATTCTTCGTTTCGTTTTTCTTTTTTTGCTTCGAGTCTGTACGCAACGGCTGTATAAATATATAGAGACGTAAAAGGGAGTCGCATGAACTTAAGTTATCACAATGCGGCAGTAGAAATTCTCTCGGGATTGAAACTATTCGCAAGAGAAAAGCCGGTTAAATCGCTCTCATCATTGATCGAATAAGATCGAGATATTGTAAAGGTATTAGTGCGCTCATATTCAGCTGAACGACCGCATGGGTATGTTGCACGCGTGAGACGAGAATGGACCGAGAGTAAAAGAGAGAGGGAGAGAGAAAGAGTTAGAGTAAAAGGCGTGCTCGAGATAACAAGTTCGTGACGTAACGACTTTGAGCCTGACTGCTTTGGAATGATCGAGACTGTGTAAAACGCCTTGCGCTAACTGGGACACGAGACTGGGCATAAAAATGCTGCGTAATTAGTGGAAAAGCCATTTTCGAAATGAATGCAGGAACAATTAAAACTGTATGATCTCCTATGCCGTTATTTACTTTGGTTAATCGTATTTGGTTTATTTCTTGACAGATAATCCCGGCGGCATGCCTGTTCGCTCTGACGACAGCTCGACGGGTTCAGATTCGGCCACGAATCGCCGAGCCCCAAGTTTATTACGAGGATGAGGAGACAGCTGAAGCAGAGGAGGAATATGCTGCGCCGGTGGCTTATCAGCCTCGTACGCGTGCTCTTCACACGCCACGTTCCAAGGACACGTTGCAATCGTCGAAAGCACCCCCAGTTCAGACGATACGTAATTACAACAAGGTGAACGACGATGGATCGTTCACGTTTGGTTATGAAGCGGCAGATGGTTCCTTCAAGGAGGAAACTCGGGGTACCGACTGCGTGGTACGCGGTAAATACGGTTACGTTGATCCAGACGGTAACAAGCGAGAGTTCACGTACGTCTCAGGAAATCCTTGCGATCCGAACGCCCCGAGGGAAGACGACGACGAATTGCCGTCGAAGCAGCCCGAGGACGACATCAGCGGCCCGGCTAATTATCCATCGGTGCGCCCGTTGGCAAGACCTCGACCGAATTATCCTCAGACGACAACCGCTCGTGCACCAACGACCATCTTTCAAACGGAGTATCAATTGGACGACGACGCGAGCCAGGAATTGGAGGAAGATGCGAAACCCCAGTTAGCTCCGCAGTCGTTCCGCAGACCCCAACAAAATTATCTTCAACTCCAATCTGTACAGTCGGAAGCGCAATATCCAACATCCCCAGCACCAACTAGCTCTCTGTATAGATTATCCACTCCGGCCCCGCGTTATCAGAGTCTCACGACACCCTCCCCGATCATTCGCTCAAGACCCACGACAGCCTCCTATCAAGCTGTCGAGACGAGCACACGTTCCATAGCTCGTGAAAGACCACAATCGGTCGCTATCACCCCAAGACCTCGCGTTGCCCAAGTTGCCGCGCAATACGTCTCACCCAGCAGCACCGAGAGACCCGGTGTCATTTACGCCACCCGCCCGCAAAACAGCCCCGTCTCGCCTCAGCGGTTTGCCAGCACAACTGCCAGTACACCCCAGCACCATCTCAACTTTGCCGCTGAGCTTGAACGTTACGTTAACACCGTGGGCGTCACAAGGCCCTCCCTGGAAACTGCACGTCCCTCCTCGTCAACGCCAAACTCTATACCCTCCGGCAAAGTAAAATCGAACGAGCCGATCTATCAGTCCGAGCTGGTTTACGATCCCACAACTGGTCAGTACAATACCCAACTCTATCAAAGCCTACCTCAGACGGTGGGTGACTTTTCACTGAGTCACAAGCTCCAACCATTCGTAGCCCAGCAACAGTCCCATATCGGTATCCAGCAACAAGCAGTTCCGGCTCAGCGTCAGCAGTCAGCCTTGTACAGACAACCAGTCCGGCCTCAGTCCCAGATACAGTCTAGCCAAGCCCGACCCCAGGAAGCTATCTTTCGACAACAACAGGCCGAGCTTCTCCAGCAATCCCAGCAGCTATATTCCCAACAACAGAGACGTCAACAGCAGCAACAACAACCACCGTCACCTCCTCACAGATTCCAGCTTCTCGAGTCTCAAACGGATCCTCAGGGTTTCTACTACATCCAGGCACCCTCCGGCAGAGGCCCTGTTTCACCCTTATCAGTAGGTCAGATAGATCAGTTCCTTCGTCGCGGTAATGCTAACTTTTGATTCCCCTCATATATTCCACATTTTAGAATCATTCAACCGTGTCAAAGACGATTTATTAAGTACGCGCGTTATTACTTTTTTTTTTTTCTATACCGTTGTTCGCTCGCTTCTCGTTACATTTCCAATGAAAAAATGGCTAATGTAAATTTGGACCAATTTTACTCCCCTAGGTTCCAAGCCCAGATAACTTTTGACTCCATCAAGAAATCATCAGACCCGACTTAGCCAAGAATTTCTCAACCCAAATGAACGGCAAGATGAGCTACGGTCATTGACCACACACGCTTCAGTGATGGACCATTCTGTCGAATAGGGACCGAAAAAAAACCTGTTGCCGATTTACCATCAATCATAACGGCCTGCTGCTTCGTGTTGGTCAATTACCGTAGCATTTAATTTTAACTTGGATTTCTAAGGCGTTCGGGGATATTTTCTCTCGAAGAAGAGAAGGAAGATCTGATATGGAACAGAACGCCCCTTACGCATAGCAATGAAGCGTAGACGCGGTGATGCACTTGAACGAATGCCCGGTCCGATGGTCTTGGATGAATATCTGTGCGATTGCCAATGAACTCCGGTTAACAACGTGGATACTCACATGTATTTATGCACAAAAGTATATATATATATTCAGAGGTATTTCCAGTGATTCAGGAAACTTTTCATTCGATCAACATCGAATAGACTTTCACGAGGTCTCTCTTTTTCCTTCATCGATTAGCATTTTTCAGAGTTGAAACACGTCCGTTTGGTTTTCAAAGTTGCTCCCAGCGTGTCCATTCGCCACGTCTCACAGTTTATATATTACAGTCACATTCAAGAAAGAAAAAGACAGAGAGTGAAAGCAGGTCCTGACGCAAGATTATGCCCATTGCTCTCGACCCAGAGTTATGTTAGCCGGCTATGTTATGTTAAGATTATGATTTTAGCCCGCAACTACGACTCGTATTATTCCTGTTTGACCTCCCGTGACACGCCAAGAATTCACCAAGCAAAATCACTTTTCACAGTGAACTCCCAACTAAATTTATTCCACGCTGCAACTTTAACCTCATTTCCGGTTGCTCAAATCTTATTTAACTCTCTTCTGCGTATCTTGGTTTTCCTGTCAATATTCGTAATCAGAGCAAATTATTATTTGGTGCGGGCTCAAAAATCGTTACCTTAAAAAATAACCTCGTAATTGGGTTTAAGTGCAATCAATAATCTTATTATACTGAATTACGTTACAGACTCAATCGTTACTCTTTGTACATTGAACAATGCAACAATTTGAATAATTTTCTTTCATACCCGTATCGATCGAACAATGAGGAGGCTCAAAAGTGTTTGCTTCGAAACACAACCAACGCCGCCGATCGTTATGAAAGTCAGTTTCGCTCTTGAGAACTCGATTGGCGAGAGTTGCACAACTCGAGCACAACACGGGAGAACCAAAAGGATCGATCGAACATGCGCAGTTGTAACTTTTGATGCTGGGTGTGTTTCTACAAATAGACAGCTATAATACGATCGATCTGAAAACTTGGAACTTCAAGACCTCGGAGTGATTCGAAACGAGGAAAATAACGACGAATTTATACATTTTTTTATACAACTTTTGCGGGCTAATTACATAGATCGAATAGCAATTTTTTAAATCAGGGCCTTGTATAGAAAATACAAAAAATTACCGATCAATGATTCACTGCGTCGTAATAATCTTTCTGGATTGAAAGGCCGTTGTTTCTGATTAGTGAAATCAAGTGTTCTTGAATGACTGGAAATTTTTCAAATTCACGGCCGAAGCGCGTTCGATGAAATGCAGAAAAATAATCAGTTATAGTTGATGCATCCGGAAACCCAAATATTAACTGTAGATCGTCCTTCTAATTAATTATCATGGAAATAACCGTGTCTCTCTATCTAATCGACGGATTGTGATCAGCGTCGGCGATTTATTTCCACTCTCTGTGTGGAACGACGTCGACTTCATTTTATTATCATTGTAAATATTATTATTATCCTAGATCATAATTAATTAGCGATAGCATTGCGTCATTTGATATATTAATAAATATATTCTTCAAGTTACACAAATGTTATTAAATATTATAGTGGTGCGATCAAGCGAATCTTCAGCGATTTTTGTAATACTCTACGACAATCTGTCACAACTATTTTTTTTTACTATTTGTAAGTGTGACGTGACAATAAAAATGATGAAAAAATTGGAACGCTGGAAAGTATTTTTTCAAAATAAATTTTTGTGTGTTATTTCGATGAAATATTACAACATTCGGACAGTCATCATGGTTATTTCAAGATGGTAAACTGCGAGATCTACGTACAAATGTTATGAAAAGAGACATCAAGAACCTATCTTACAAATCCACTTTTGTTAGCTCAACTAATTTCTTAGCTCGACTAATACGTGAAATTAGAGCGTGGAAAAGAGACAATCTTACACGCACACATATTTATACTCAATTCAATTCATAGTGTATTTTTTCTTTCTTGTTTTATGAAAATGACAAATTTATTTTACTTCGCAGTTTGTTACTGTTTTGTTTAATTTAATCATATTAATCATATTAATGAAGGAAGAATTGAAGTATCGCTGGACGATGGTCAGCGACCTCTTTCCTTCACACACTTTGGCAATAAGACCACGCGTGAAAAATTATTTCCGGTTTAGTGGGAAAAATAGGAGAAAAATAGGAAAGTCAAAAGGAACGTACCATGTGGTTAGTTAACGGGTTCGCGGTTACGTCAAACAGCATTAGAGCGAGAGTGTTAACCTAACCGAGTACTCGAGTTCCTTAACTTCCCCTCGACAAGATCGCGTGCAAAAATTTCATATTGACAGCTACCTTGTTATTCCTTCCTATTACCTTTTTCTGTTGAAAAGCTTTTTGTACGAAAAGGAGTAACAAACTTTGCCATTAAGATTTAATTAATTAAGTAGAAAAAAAAACGGATTAAAGTGAAAAATCTTGTTTTCTATTAAATTTATTAAAATTCCCTTTAGTTGTTTCGAATAAACGAATACGTTGTTGCACGTGCGTGAATTCTTTTAGTAATAAAATTAAAAAAAATATTTTAATGGAACGAAATGATTCAAAATATTTGAAAGTAGTTCACCAAGTGTCCAAATTCATAAAGAACACTCCACACACGTGTATACGTATAACTCGGAAACGTCCAGTGAAAGTGAAAGAAAATAATGGTTCCTGTCCCGTTGGGGTCGACGTTCGACTTGAATATTCGTAATCATCTCAAAATAAATAAATAAATATGATAGATTGAACCATTCTTTTTTTGGGTTTAATAAATGAGGCTTTCTCGTTAAAGTGATAGAATGAAAAATCATCAAAGATTAAATAGGTGATTGTGATTTATTTCCTGTGGCGAGCAAATTGGAGTGATAGAAGGATTATAATCGAATTAACACGATTGCTTTTTTTTTTGGTTATAAGTCGATCGCCATCCGGTGTGTTAAAATAGCAATCCCGGAATTGCAAAAACAAACGATACACCGCGCAGATATCGTTGCTTCATTGGATTGTCAGAAATAAGTGGAAAAAAAAAGAAGGGGACTAAAATGAATGAATAAGTACGATTCATGAATGAAAACTCAAACGAAATTTCATTATTTCTAATCAGTTTTTTATTTTTCTACGGAATTTAATAAAAGCAGAATATTGTTGAAAAGGACGAAGTTTAATTCGACTTTTTTGCCCTATTTCTGTTGTTCATTAGATGAGAAGTTTAATGACAATTCTGAGAGAACGGGAAATAGGGTAGGGACCAGAAATAGAATTAGCATTGGCCTTGTAACCGTCGAAACGATGGAGGCCACTTGAGAATTTGCGGTTCTTGCGGTCAGTCCAATCTTCGAGATTTCCCGGGAAAGCATCTCCGAGAGATGCTTTCTAAAGCCTTCGTTTTATCTCATCTGGTGCATGGAGAGTAATCGTTGAGCAGAAAAACAGAGAATAAAACAAGGATGAAAGACCGGGGATATCGTGGCATTTATTGTTAGTGAGATTTTTTTGAATCCTCGTAATTATCGACAACGATAAAACGATAATTAATAATCATTATAAGAGAAATTTTATCGAGACTATGATGCCGTTCGATTAATCAGACTGGTCGAGACAGGCGAACTTATTCGCGTGTAAATTCGAGGCTAATGGAATTTATTCTCGATGCAATATCCTGCTCAACGTCATCGAAGTTTCTGAGACAAATGTATGATAAATTATCCTAATTGGCATTTTGCGAAATAATTACAATCAATTACTGCCATTGAAGAATTTACTTTTTCTGCTCATAAGCTGTTGGAATATTTGTCAATGGTAATTGCGAAAACTTCTGTCATTCATTAAATAACCTCTTACTTATTAACAAAACTAGCGCAACAAGAAACGAATAATAGTTTGACGTCAATGAGAGTGGTACAATTTATTATCGTAGGATACGAATCAACTATGATTTTTCTCACCTCATACGTAGCTTGGGTTCAAATACTGTGAAATTACGTCCAAGTTCCGCTGAAAATTTCTCTACTGTCACATTTAAATGCGTTACCAAATTCTTTCGGACTTTCGAAAAAAATGAGATAACAGATAAAAACAGAGTCGCACTTCGGCATAATTGTAGCTTTGGCCATGCGAGGATTACTCTCATTTTCCCGTTCATTTTGCGTAACGAATTTTTATGAACGTCTGCTGCAAATTTTTTCAACAAAAAAATATGATTGTGACCACCAATTTTGAATTCAATTGAGGAAAAAAAAAAACCCAATTGTTTTCTCCGATGTAGATTATCTTCTGCGAATTTTGTAACATCTCTCGTATCTAATAAAACGTGTAAAAAAAACAATAATCATAATGATGATAGTAATAAAAAAATGTACAGCGCTCTTGTTTAGATATTGTGTATTGTGATGATTGCGATTCCCCTATCGAGATATATCTCTGTAATTAAAAGCAAGCGCCAACGAATTCGTTTTTTATTTGTAGCCCAAGAACTCCGAAAAGAGGAAACAATTGGTCGGAGTTCCCAGGATGAGAGTGGATGAAGTTTGGTCATCTCTCGTGCATGTCTGCGTAATAAATCAAGTGTGTTTTACTCCAATGGTGATGTATTATGGCACTTTCCGTCTTAATAGTCGTATAATCATTAATATTCTAACTCTCTTGTGGTATAAGAGTACCTATGCGGGGCATTTGACGTCAAATCGATCTCACTTTGGATCGCTAAATGATTCTTCGAGTTGTCGAAATAGTTCTTTGGAGTTTTCTTGGATCCAAGATTTCGTGAGAAATATGTCTAATAAAGTTATTCGATCGATAAAAACTCTTTCGTACGAAAAGTCTGATCGTTATCTGGGCCGATTTTGAAACACTAAGTGTGAAAACTGGCGTGAGATATTATTTCGTGAAAATTTATAGCGCGTGTAGAAATAAAATGGGAGAGTAGAGTGAGAATCACACAGGCAAGTCGATTAGGCGTGGAAAGCCTCACACGAATTAACACGAGTGAAGAGATCAGTGAGATTATTTAACCGGTGAGATAAACTTTAAAACTGGTTCAAGTATGCGAAAATTGGTGAGGGCCCCCGGTTTTTCCTTCGTAATTGCTTTTCGTAATCCAGGAATTTAACCTCTGACAGAGCGTCGAAAAAGCGTAATTATGTACCGAATTACATCTCGAAAAAAAAAAAAATTCTCGAGCAATCCTACGGTACAAAACGTTCAAATCATTATTCTTTTTCCTAAAAGACTCCAACATTCATAATCACAAAAGTAATGAATGAAATAACATCAATTGAAACAATGCATCGTTGGATAAAAAGAAATATATTTTTGAATTGCTATTAAATTAGGACGTGACCGGGTCTCACACGAATGTACCTCTGGCATAATTAAGCAGGAAACGAGCGAGCGATTATGAGCCAGAATTCGCAGAATTTAATATTTTTGTACGGAACAGGTTAAAATAAGCCTTAATCGTACGAATGGAGTAATGACGTGTTACTTTAGACGGTTCAGTGTCCAGGATATGCAGGATATTATCCGTTGGTAAAATCAAAAAGTACTAGAAAAAAAATAAAATGAGAGCCTGTGAGGCTGCAAATGGATGCGAAAACTTCAGTTGGAAGGAAATTGCGTTATGTAATAATTGTCCTGCTGTGGGAGTGCCCTCTCTCGTTTCTATCTTTCTTTCTCTTTCTCTCTTTCTTTTTCTCTCCGAGGCCTCACACATCTCGGGCGTTATATACGGCCACAATACTCGGCGTATTGCACACTATGGGAACTATTGTTACACATTTTACAGTCTACTATCCAGCGTTCCCTTGCCTCGTTTCAACTCCCACGTGGCTTTCACTTGTCCCCGCAAATTCTTACTTCGTCTCTTGGGTCCTCCTTCTACTTTTCCCTCCACCCTCGTCCTCCTTTTTCCCCATTATTCTTCCTCCCGTTTCTCCACCTTGTTTTGACAGCTTTTCACAAAACATGAGTCCTATCATTTTTTTCAACCATGCGAGTATCTGCTTAGCGATTCAGTTCCTCGTTAATTAGTACCGCTAAATTTTTGATAGGAGCTCCTTGTTTCTTTATTCGTTATTTCTTTATCAATTTGCCTCGCCTTTTTCTGTCTGATTCAAATGAAATATTTTTTCTGCCACCGGGAACTTAATTAGAGGAATGAGAGTCGGAGGTAACGATGGCTGTACCGAAAGTCCCTATATAAAAGGGCATAAAAAAAAAACACCTACTTTCGGTTCTACTCATTCGAGGTTGGTGATTAAATTTTTGATGAATCGATTTGGCCAAATTTTGTCTGGATGTGTTCGCTCTTTTATTCTGACTTTGTTTCGCTTTTGTGCTATAAATATCTATTTTGGATAAGTTTCACTCTGATTCGAATACAGATATGAATTTTTGTCGTTTTCACGTGCGATTTTTTTGGTGAACCGTTAATTGGATCGAGAAGAATACGGGACGGTTTCTATGAACTAATGATCTCCGTTGCCACAAAGTTGTCCAAGACTCAGGATCCCCGACAGATGTGATCCACTTGATACTTCCTTTGGTTGAAAGAATTATTTGGACTTGTGCGAAAAAGTCGAACAAGCGTTCAACATAATTGCGAGCTCTCGTTGGTCGTTTTCCTCAACGTTTTCAAATAGAATTCGATAGAAAAGTATAAAATACGATGATTCTTATCCGCAATAATGAATGGCGAATGTGCTCCGTGGGAATCATATGAATAACGTACCAATAAAAAAAAAAAACAAAAAAAAAACTGTACAAGAATGCGTCCGGCGTTTCTATTTCCTTTCGCTTTCTTCTGATTGTCAGGAGAGCGCAGAAAATTTGAATATCTTTGATCTTTCTTCGATTCTTTGCTGCAACTCGTAAAGCTGTTAGAACATTTCAGCTCAGATCGAGAAGAGTTTTTTTCTTATTGACTTTTTAGTTGAATTTTCGATTTTTGAACAATTTAATAGATTGCACAATTCGGTTGAAATATATGCAGAAAGGCGTTTGTTATTTCGAGCATGGGCCAGGAAGATTTCAACATTTCGGTAAATCGAACGACCGAAGTACGTCTATACGAATGTTCACACGTTAATTGTTTTCAGGACGCGACTGTTTGTCACTCGTCGGTCCTAGTTGCAGTGAAGAAATGTCTAAGGTGTTATTTTTTTCCATCAAGGTTGATCGAAATTACTAGGGAAAGAGTAGCGAGCGAGTGGGGTTTAAAGCGCGGGAGTAAAAGTGGAAGGGGCGAAGTGTATTCTATTGTGTCACTCTATATATAACGGAGCTCTGGCACCCCACGCGGTATTGTCAACATTCACCGCATGTGCGGTAACATGGTTTCCAGTCTTAAGGTACTCGTCTTCGTCCTAAAAAGCAAATTTCGTTTTTCTCTACTTCGAGTGTCCGAAAAAAGTGTATAAAATCAAAGATCATTGAATCATCTAAATAATAAAAATAAAAAATACAGTGCAATTTTAATAAACAATTTGTTTCCGATCTATTACTTTGTTGTGTTGTGTTTTTGATTGAAAATCATTCTTGTTAAAGATGACGCCATGGCTGATGGTAGTCTTCTGCCTCGTGACTGCCGGCTGCTCAAACGTTACGGATCAGCAAACCTCAGAAAGTCAACACGATCAAGTTGCTATTCTGAAGCAAATCAGAAAAGTCAACGAAGATGGATCGTACTCTTTTGGTTACGAAGCTGGTGATGGTTCTTTCAAGGTTTGTCTATTTATCAAATCGGTACTAATGATTTCTTTTCATTAATTATTGATGCAAACAACGATAATCAGCGATTCGTCATATTATTAACCAATTTATGATAACGAATAATTTCCGTATTCTTAATAGTCTAGATTTTTTGCGCAAATTCGATTGAGACTTCCACTGAAAAGTAATCCAGTTCGATGAAATATGAAATGAGTTAGAATCAGAATCAGATTGTTTGAAAGTGAGAATGAAATTTGTCAGGTCGAGACCCGCGACGTGTTAGGCAACATCAAGGGTACATTCGGTTTCGTGGACGCGGACGGTGAAATAAAGAGGGTGTCATATTCATCGTCGAACGGGACGGGATTTAAATCAACCACGGTATCGCCATTGCAGGAACAAGTATCGGTGGTGCAGAGTATACCACCGAGGGTTAACAGAAGTTCGACAACGAGAAAGCCGTCGTTGACTTATGCGACATCAACGGAATCATCATCAACGCGATCATCGGTGGTGCAACCGATTCCGAGATTGCGTAAAACGACGACCACGGCATCAACGACGACGACATCGACAACGACGGATAATCCACGTCCGATATTTGGGCATTACGTAAAATCTACTTCGAAGACTCGTCCGCGTTTTGTGCTGAATGGGCAGCATAGAACGCCGGTTACCGAAGAAGAAGTGAGCGAAGATTCGCAGATTACGAGGCCAAGCGGTGAAGAAAAACCACCGACCGGTTATCGCCGAATCCTCTTCGCAAAACGTCCAATTGATCACAGCTTACGACCGATCACCGAGGAATTCGAGGAGAAAGAGGAAGAGCCAAAAATCACAACGGGAAATACCCTGAGACGTCAGTTACCCGAGGAAACAACGAAATCTGAGACAACTTCGGAAGCGGCGAACGATGATCATCCAGATGTGTACGGAGGTTCGCTCTCGACAACTCGGCCACTATTCACTACGAATGCACCACCCAGATTGATTCATCGACTGGCTAATCCACGTCAAAAATCTCTTTACGTCAATCAGAATAACCTTGGACCAGCAAGATTCAGCGACAACAAGTACGAAGGTCCGAGGGTATACGAAGAAGAATCTAAGATGACGCAGGACGAGCGTGATCCACCTCAACAGATTGTCATCAGGTCACCGCAGAGAATGACTAACGAGAATCGTGAATACGTTCGCCAACAGCAGACGACGGAACCGGTATATGTGCGTCAACCACCGGAACAATTTCTGCGGGAGTTGTCGTCAGCTGGACTTTTGATTCAAGCGAATAACGGAGATGAAGAGAACGAATACAGGACGAGAATTCCGATCGGTAGGATTCTTTATCGTCCACCACCGAGCCAACAACCCTTGTATTCGACGACGACCGATGCGAATGTTCATTATCTCACCGAAACTCCGATAACCGAACCCGAAGAAACTCCGCGTGTTCCAGTGATGCAGAACTATGCGAGACCTCGTGTTTTCCATCGGCCGCCACTAGCGGCATATATGGATCAAGATGCTCATCGTTCGCCACGTCCTCTCCTCAGGCCAGTTCCTCAACCGATGGATGAACGGGATTATTCTCCAGCTCCGATCGTAGCTCCAGAGTATCCTTACCGATCGGGACAAATTGCTCTGCCTCCAGAACCACCCAATCCCATTGCACCGCCCCTTAGCAGACGTGACTTCCAATTACTCCTCAGGCGGCTGCTCGTCAGCCAATATGGGACTCAGGCACTTACTTACCCCAGAACTTATCTGGAAGATGCTCTTATGGATCAACAACCCTATCCATCGTATCAACCAGCGTATCAAGCTCCGGTTGCTCGCCAATCTCTTCCCTACGATCCGAACCAATTGGCTATCCAATACGGCGAACGCGTACCTCTTCGCAGACCAGGATATGCGCGCGTCCTCAATCCTATCTACCAAAATCAAGCTTACGAAGATTATCAAGAAGGCCGATTTCCAAAACGCGTCTATCGTCAAAAGTTTTACACTCCGGAGTTGAACGACGAAGCTGACGAAGTATTGCCTGCTCCTATCAGAGAAGCTCTCCTGCTGCGAATGATTCAGCTCGCTATCAATGCTGATCGACCCACGATGGCGACAATGGTTACCTCCACGACTCCATCCTCGATTTATCGGAAAAACGGACCCGTACGAAGCGTACAAATCGTTACCGACGACGACGAGGACGACAAGGATACCATTATGAAAAAAATGTAGCGATCTCTGTCGTCAATTACCGCGATAGCAGCATCTTCTTGATTCTGTAGACAGAAAAATCGTCCAACACCCAGCAGTTATAATTTTGGACGATTTTTTTTTTTTAAATTACACCCAAAAAATCCCCGTCACGAAGAATTTTGATAATGTTATTGTTATTTATTGAAAACATCAACCAAATACTTCCCTTTGATCGTAAACGACGTAGAAGATCTGCCAGTATGACTGTATACGTGTTCCTGTAGATTCAGTCGCGAGATGACCAGTACAATTGAACCAAAAAGAAAATATGTCTCGTAGCTTTTTAAGGACGACGATTCAGCACGAATTTGCATGGAACTTAAACTTTTCTTTCATTTTTCTGTAAATATGACATTATGTAAACTAGTGTAATATTATATATATATATATATATATCTATATCAATGTATGTCTTTTCAATACGAAAATAAAAAAAAGTGAGATCGAATGATAACAAAGGTGTGAGAACTCATTTCATAAGAATCGTGAGGAATCACTCGTGCTCTCTCGCCGCTACTGGGAAACAATAATAACCAGTGGTTCACTAATTAGCATCGCGAGCGAGCTCGTTGCAAAATGGAGGATACACTAACCACTTCTTTCTTCTTTTTCTCCTCTTGGATAAAAAACAACGAGGCTGTGTTGCACACATAAAAGTCCTTTCTTGAGGGCGGAGATCATGAGATCTCGTACAGAATTTTCCATGGATTACGGAATTCACTTTTACGTTTATTCCCGACCGAATAGAAACGGTCTATTATTTCTTTTACGAGACGACCCAGAGAAAAATTAATTACGACAATAAACGTATTAAATTTACTGAATTACGATGAAAATAAATAATGATGCAAAACATTGTAACTTTTTACTCGACGCGAGCGATTAGATTTTAATTTTTCTATTCAATGAAGACAATTCAAATCGGATGAATCATTTGGGCAGAGCTATTGATTTGATTTTCCAATGAGTTCAATGATATCTGGAAATGAAAAATACATTTTTCCAGACCATCGATTTTTCGAGTTCAATTCTTTGGCTATTCTTTATTTTTGTCTGAAAATGTGATGTAAAGTTGCATGCAACTTCCGGGGTTTCTTTTCGATCCACAATGCACAGTTTATTTTTCTAGTTGTTCACTTAATTTAGGAGCCGCTTCTCGACGTCGTGTCGTGTTTCAGTTCGGCACGCAAAGACTCTTCTCTTCACCGCTTGTGGAAAGTTGTACAAAAGATAGTAATTACAACAGTGTCTCGGTGTGCGTTTTCCTCGTTGTGTCAGAAAAATATCGTACGGGGACATATCACGCGTAAATAGGATAAATAAGGAAATACTCATCGCGGCGAAAGTGGAGCTGTGAGTTAGGAATTCCAGGCTGAATTGTTATTCTCAAATTTGACGAATCATGAGAACACGAAGTGTTGAAAATACGTTTCTGTTTTAAATACGTTGTAATTTTTCATTATTTTATTTCAGTATTCGATGATTACAATAAATTTGAGTTTTTACGACCTGACAGTGCTCATTTTTTCTATACTTACGCAAATTAATACTCTCGCAACCTTCGTGTCTTAATAATAAAAAAAAGAAGAATATAAAAATATTGAGTTTTTTGATTTTTCGTTTTCAACGAAACAACTGGTTTTTTGATTCAACAATCGGAGACCGCCGAGACTTTGGAGTGGACCGACGACGATCTTGGTACTTCCTTGATACTCTCGATGTCCTCGTCTAGGACATAAGGATTGAAAGGCTCGGTCTGTACGCCTACGTCCTCGTAATCTAGCTCGAGACCGTCCTGCTCGTAAATAACGTCGTGACTACGTGGTCTTGCCACTGAAGGTATCCAGGGCTGTGGTACTCCTTTGCCCAGAGCAAGAAACACCGCTGCTGTGGTCAGCAACACGACCGAGGCGACCCCAAATACGAGACGCCACGAGCCAGCAATCTTGGTAGAAAAAAATGTTGACGCGATGAAAAAATAAAACAGAAAGATAAATTCGATTCATTCATAAAGTTTCACATTCTTGGAAGAAAAATGATCTAGAAACATTGGTAAGGTTTTCAAAAAATCAGAACTTTCGAGAGAAAACCTCGAAAAATCAGTCTGTTAAGCAGCACGCTCTCGAATTTATCGTTATGATCGGTTGAGAAATCGAATCATGAATAAATGAATGGAGAAGAAAGTTGCCAGGATCAGGCATCGGGAACAGTTTCGCATTGAATGACCCATGGAAAAGTGGGTTTCGAAGGGAGTAATGAGAGCTGGAGTACGAGTGAGTTATAATGAACGATGTAGAAGAATTAGATGATACAAATTAGAGCGAGTAGAGGGGAAAGAGGAAGAGAAAAATGGTGGATCTTGCTTACCGAGCCATGAAGGGCTTGCGTGACAAAGTAGTTTGCCGCGAGTAAACCGGCAGCACCGAGTGTCGAGCAAAGAGCGCAAGCCGCTGCGGCACAAGCCGGTGATTCGGCTGGCGCGAGATCGGCTATTGCTGCTAATGCACCAGCTGGTGCCGTTCCAGATACGAGAAGAGCAGCTATACCGAGCCACGCTGCCCCGAGTGCTTGACAGCCAGCGTAGCCAGCCACGAAGAGAAGAGCAGCCGGTATAAAGTGAGCTAAAAGCATCAATTATCGTTACATAAGGTGTTGGGCTCTTAAGCCTACATTTAAATATCGCTTTTCATTTTTTATATTTTCACATTATTTTGGTTCCTACTACGAATCTTTTGATTACATTTTGTTCAATGTACCCTCAATATTGTAAAATTTGTTTTTCAAATTGCGTATGAAGGACGATCGAAAACGGTCGTCGTTCATGATATTTGTTTTCCTCGTTACAGCGAGAGTGCAGGAAGAAAAATATTAATTCGAAGAAAGTACCTTATCGGAAGAAAAAGTCATAACGAGTGAAAAATATTATTTCTTACCGGTGTAAACGACTAATTTTCTTGCAGTTGTCGTAGAGACTATTCCGGATTCTCGTACGTGATCGACCAAGAGACCGCAAGTCAATGCAGCCATGAAGTGACCGATGTGAGGCAACGTCGTCAGCACGGAATCCTGAATCAATGACCGAATAAAAAAATAATTAATAACACATGAATACTTACTATTAATTGATAATTAATAATAAGTATTACTTACGTTTGCTGTCGAGAATCCATAAATGAGCTTGAGATATTTGGTCATGCCTAGAGCGAGAGTAGCATCGCCCCATTGATTGCCCATAGTCGCTACAGCTGATGCCCATACCGGAACTGATCTCAACAACTTTCCCCATGGTATCACAGCCGCCTTGTACAAAAGTCCAAGCTCAATTCAAATTCGATTCACACGATATATTTTTTCATTATTGTAAAATATGATAAATTTTTATATGCTTACGTTAGTATCGTGCTGATAGGATTTTGGTGAATCCTTAACGAATCTTCCGAAGGTAAAATACCAGCAAAGCGCCAGGAGAACGAGTCCATAACAGAGAGAATCTCGACCAAAAGATCGTACCACCGCAGTTCCTATCCATCCCGTCAAGCAGTATCCAACGCTCACAGCTTCATTGATTCAAATATGTCAATTATCATTAGAATGAAGATGTAATTTTGAAAATAATTTATCGATCGTTAAGAAAATCGCTGTTCACTGATGCTAGGTCATCCACAGTTAAACTTACCAGCGTAGCAGCTGAAGTACCAGCTTCGATGATTGCTCTTGAACCATGTCATGGCAAGCATATGAGCCGCTGGCATCGTTGCACCCTGAAAACATAATGTTCACGATCATAATTTTCGAATGATTTTCAAAATTCATACGATTAACAAGTTTTGGTATTTCCTGTGGTACTGTTGATGGGTTATTATAGTTTTCAATCGTTTCGTATGAGCTCACAGTGCATAATCCTTGAAAAAGTCGTAGCGCAACGTGAGATGGACCTCTCCAGGCTGCAGGGACAAGAAGTGAAGCGAGACACGCGCTCAGTACAGCTCTAGAGAAAACCATTGATGGTCCTGATCTGCCCCAAACGAGACAGCCCCCTAGGATAGGTCCAGCTACTTGACCCCACAAAAATGCCTCTCGCATTATCGATTCGGCTCGCTCTTCTTGAGGCAACTGCCGCGAATGAACAGTTCTCTTAATTATACAACCAACCAATCAATATTAATTTCATCATGCATATTTGTTTCTTTTTCTATCAGGTACTTTCTGTGCGCATCAATAAATATTCAAATTTACCCATATAATATTCTAAATGTTTCATTTTTCCAACTAAATTATTCAAAATTCACCTCCAAAAGTATAATTTCGAAATCTTCCGTTCGATTTCGGCTACTGATGTTGACGAGCATGTCACAGTGCCACGATGTATCGATGATCGCATGATTATCCTCTTGATTGGCAAGCAATGCTACGGAGGAACTTGTTTCGACAGCTCCGCAAAGAGCAAAACCAACGGCGACCAGTGAAGCTACGATGTGGCGAGCTCGCACAGCGGCTGTAATTTTTTTCACATTGATTTTTTCGTGAAATTTGAATGTTTTCGATACCAAAAATGAACTAATCTTTGGATCAATTGATGTTAATCAAATTGCTTTTGGTCGGAAATATGAATCATTGCGTTTTTGATGTTTTATCTCGTACGTAAGTTTCAAATAAAAATCAGCATTTGCGTATCTTGTTACAAAATTCTTACTCCGTCATTAAACTTGAGCGAGACGCAAATATTTGCTACGTTTTTACCTTGGAAGGAAAATCATTTCGAATCATTTCGTTATCACCAGACGCGGATGCGCGATGATTTTATTATCAATTAAAAGCGTTTCATGTGTCGAGTTTAATGACGTACAGTAGCTTTTGTTGAAGGATGAACGATTTTACTTTTTTTTTTAACAATCATACGTTCAGTTGAAACAGTTGTTGAAGAAAAATTCTGTGACATGTGTGTTTTAAGGACGACGACCTCGGCGAGTGTCACTTAATTAATGCGAGGCAATGAAAAAAAAAGAGGAGAGAAAGAAAGTCTCCTGGAAATCGTAACATCACGTATCTCACTAATCACTGTCACTTCGTTAATTACTTCCAACTCAAACCGTGTGTTTCCTCGTCGCAGGTTACATTGACATACGAAAATTATAGCGCGTCATCACTATCAATTTTTTTTATAAAAATTTACAGACATTTGTTTTGAAACTTTTTTTTACGCAAATTTCTTGTTGTTATGATCAACAAACCTCGTACTTCCTTAGCTGCTTGTTTAAATTGCACACTGCCACGTTTAACGAGGTGAACACTACCTCTTCTCACGAAGTCTGCCATTTTACAAAGAGTGAAAACAGTCGGTATTTATTTGACATCCCTCCGTTATCACTATCGTACGATCTATTCCAAAATTTTTTTTTTTTTCTCCATCTCCGTTGCCATCTTTTCTCTACTTATCTCTTACCCTCTCCATATCCACATTTTTTTTATCTCTCCTATGTCGAGCTTCATCCGACTCTCTGCTCTGCTTTACATACGCTATCGTGAATAAATTATAGAGGCGACGGCCTCGACTTTGATCACACGAGGTTGGGTCTCGTGGGCACGTTACATTTTTAGAAATTACGTGGAGCAATTAAAAAAAAAAAAAAAGAATTCAATTACAAACGATTTCATTAATTGTGTTACGCTCGATTCGATCGATTTCGCATCCCGATGATGCGGTCGTTTTTTATCATAACAAATGAAATCAGTAATGACCTAAAGAAAACAAATTAAATAAAAAATTTCAATTGTTATTATAAGAATCTAATTTCATGGCAATAACGAAGAATGAGCTTCGCTACCATTTATCTACATAAACGTCAAAGATTTTCTTTGACCAAACACCACGTTTGATGCTATTGAAGGTTCGTCAAGAGTTAGAATAAAGTACTAAATGATCGTGGTGGGGTTCCTCTTGCATTCATGGATAGCGTGATTATTGTTGGAGTCGTGATTTTCACTGACTCAAGCGTGCATGAACGATCTTTCTGGGCGCACAGATGTGCGTTCATTTCGAAGAGCGATAATTGCATTTGTTTATATCGAAGCAGCCATCGAAATGAAATAACCACGATGGTCGTGTTATCATCATCTTGAAATGTTTTTCTTGGCAAAAATAATATTTCGTTTTTTTTTTCTTTCCATAATGATAAAAGTTATATGGAGCTTGAAAAAAAATTCTCTCATTATTCAAATGTACCTCGCATTTCCAGCGCCGCATGTCTAAGTTGTACGCTACCACGCTTGAGACGTACGAGTGCTGCCATGTTGGTCAAACGATGAAATTCACCGATTGAGTCTCCATGAGAAAGTGTCGATACTTCCGGCACATATCGAACCGATTTTACACTCTCCGGTGAAAATAAAAGCACATTCAACTAAAATAAATGGAGTGATGTAACTGGGAGGAAAAGACGAGCCGATATACCAACTGGATCGACCAGTACGACTATCACACTGGTCATTCGAACGCTTTTACTACACGAGTGAATGAACATGTCGGTTAACGAGTCTTGATACAATAAGTACCTATCCTGGGTCAGCCTTGAGCCATGGTTTGACGCCTATCTAGAACTATAACTATATCTCTTATTATCGTAAACGAACTCTATATCGCATCACCAAAAAGTAGAACTCGTCCCTACACTTGTTCAACCATTATTCGAATACTTTGATCCAATTATTTACCGTTAGGTATTATTCATTCATTTTTTTATCGTCATCATATTAGAAGTTGGAAAAAATCGATCTTTCATAAATCAATACTGGCGAAACAAAAATTTTCATTCGGTCTAACAAAGTTTCAATTCTGGTCTCTTCGATCTTTCGATTCAAGTCCTTCTTATATTTGAATGCTTCGATTTTTTCCAGTCTGATGTTGGATTATGTTGGATGACCGTTCACATTATACTAAAAAAAGAGTTTGATTTACTTGGGATTTGAAATAACGGTCTACCAATTAGGTTCTATTAATTTTCTTTTTATCTCGATCAAATGTATTTTTTCAGAGAAGCGATTCTCTTGGCCGACAATTGTTCAACGAATAAGCATTTTTATCGACGCAAGGTAACCCGGTTCGTCCGGTAACCTTCGAAAAATGATTGTCCGTCGGTAATTTTTTCGTAGTAAATTGAATTTAAAACCATCTTATGAGACTACGAGTCCAAAATTTTTGGAATATTTTATTGAATGATATTTTTCTTTCAAAACTTTTAACGCTTTTTTTTTTTTTATATCGATGACATCGAATTTTCGATTGATTCAAATAAATGGATCACTCCTTCGAATGCTCAATTTCAGGCTCAATACACATATCTGTAGCTCTCAAAAATTATGTTTGAGTGTCGGAATAACATGAGCAAACTTTTTTTTTTCGATCACTCTAAAAATAGATCGTTAGGAGAATCCAGCAGTGATGAGTGATGAACTCTGCAGATCTCGATGAAAGTAGCAGTGAAAATGTTTCGGGGAGTGCCAGCAGGTCGCGCGTCAGGTGGTCGTTGGCTTGGGTCCGCGAAGGGGCCTCAGCGTGTTCTGGTTGCGTCCCCGCTCGGTGGTGGGGCCCGTTCTCGTATGTGCGGCGCGAGTCCCCGGCGTTCGTGGATCGAGTCGAGTCGCTATTGGCCAGTTCCCGGGCAGGTCAAACAGCAGCACATCGGTTGCGGCGTTTGTCACATACATCGCGAGCCACGGTTCCAACAAACGTGTCAAAAACTACGTACACAAATATTTTTTCGAGCCTGAATTCCAAACGAGCTCGGATCAATCGATAAATAAATAATCATTTATCATTCGGTACGGTTGCTAACTTTTTTCACGTTTATCCATTGATTTTTATCCGTAAACCTCGCAGCAACGACAGTTTGCTTTTCTCGGTCTTGCGTGCGTGTGTGTGTGTGTGTGTGTGATCGTGCTCCGAGTGCAGAAAAAATCGGCATAGTGATTTTTTCCTATCGTTAACAAAAACCATTCCATTCCGTGTGAAATTGAAATCGTTAATTTTTCATCCAACATCATTATCGCTACGAAGGGCAGTGAATTATTTTGTCATTTTTTGCGCGCTATGGGCATGAAACTTTTTTAAAATACACCGATGATGGCCAGCAGTTTGAGCGAGTGTAACTGTATCGTGGTTTTGGCGCTTGGATTATTATCGATGAGTGTATCAAGGGTTCGCGTGTGAGTGAAAGTGTTTATTCGATCACAGCTGTACGGTATTATATACGTATATATATACGTGTGTATAAATATGCGTCATAGTGAGTGAGTGATAAAAAAAAAATAAATAAATAAAAATAAATCATTTGGATCATTTTTAAATACGTACGGTGAATGAAAGGATTTTCGGACTGCTGTCATTGCCCTGGAGGCCACGTGTGTCTGAGCCACAAGAGATCGAAGGTGAGAAATTACAATTCTTGTTCTTGATTTTTTTTTGTTTTTTTTTTTTTTCAAAGAATGCAGCGTCGTGAGGAAAAAAAAACTTTTTTTTACGATAATTTTTTAATCTCCTTAGGGAGAACGAGGTCGGTTGTTAGAGTCACTGAATAAGCATATATAAATAAGGCAAGAGTGTGTTTCTTGGTGGCCCTGAAGACATGCCTCGGCTATTCCTCGAACAATATCGTGAAACGAGAGAAAAAGAGATGGAGAAAAAAAAAACGTAAAATTTGGAGTGAGGAAGATGGGAATGTGTGACAAAGAAATGGAGAAAAAGAGAGAAGGCAGAGAGAAGAAAAAGAAAACGTAAAATTTTGGGAATGAGAAAGATAAAAATGAATGACAAAGAATGAAAGAGAAGAAGAGCAAGAGAGAAGAGAAATTCTTGTGCGAGGTTCAGGTCCTCCACTTTGGACCTTTTCGTTCGGACTCTCTTCTTTAAGATCGGTTGAAGGAGCAACGAAATAAAAAAAAAACCTTTCGGTGGTTTTAACCTCTGTCCGTTTTCCCATTCTCTCCTTCTCCCTCTTAGTCTCTCTACCATTTTCTCTCTCTCTCTCTCTCTCTCTCGTCCTGAAATCTTGAGGTCCAAGTGTGCGTCGAACCTTCTTTTCCCCCTTTTTGTACATATATATATGCTGTATTCTTTCGTTCTTTCTCTCTTCTCCATCTCGGAATGCGAACCTCACATCGGGGGATCCCGAACCGTCCATTCCGCATCGGCCCGCCAACGCGTTGAATAATACTGCTGATGCGGGGTTCAACAGGTACACGCAAATATGCAACATCGCGTACTGCAACTCCGTGCATTTTTTTTTAACGATCTCTTACCGCCGTTGAAATTCTTTGCCTTAACATTTTTTTGCGAAACAATTTTTCTGCTTATGTCGAAATTTCGAAGAAGCTTTTGCATAAAATAATGATCGGATGCTCGATCGTTTAGTGACTTTTTTTTTAAATCAAATTCGAAATTAGAATACTCTTTTCTCGGAGTAAAAAATCGCCATTTATGGTGGATTTTATCCTTGAAATATTTATATTCAGAAACGAGGTCACGAGATTCTTTTCGGAATTAATAACCTTTTTTTTTTTTTTCTTCGACTGAATAATTTTCTTCGTGAATCTTTCTCCGTGAAAGAGAAGCAACCAGCTGACCTTTGAAACGGTGTTCGATCGCACGGGGAAATCGGCAATCTTCGATGTGCAGTATTTTCTCTCGAGCGATTCGTGAGATCAGAAAAAAAAAAAAAAAAAAATGTGAAAAATAATAAATAAATGTACATATTCATAATGATAAGTGTATACGGTCGAGGCAGCGTCGAAAAATTCCTAGACTCATTTCATAAATATTCCGTGCAAATATAACGAGTCTTTTCATTTCTTAGCGAGTCGCGTGTTAGAATTCCGTCAGGAAATTCACGTACAGATTTCACGAGACGACCTATACTCTCTAGTTTCTATCTGCATATGTAAACACACGATGTATAAAAAATCGTGGAAAAAAGCATATAAATTATTATGCGTATGTACGTGTGTGTGTTTGTGTATGTATAACGAGGCATAAAATTGGAGCACGCAGGAAGTCGTTTGTTGAGAAATTTATGCCTCGTGACTGGGCGAGTTCTTTGAAACAACCATTAAGGAACGTTTTCTCGATTACCCGCAGCGGAATCACCTTCGCAGCTTTTCCAACGAATCCTCATTCGTTAATTCGTTCGATTCGCCTGTTTGATCAAAAAAAATCTGTAACCACCTTTCTGAGGGCGATTAGAATGAATCGAATCTACGAACTTTCACATGGATACAGATTTTTTGTTTGCCCAAGATAATTAGGCTCGATGGGGCTCAATGCATCGATGCAATTCGAAGTGAAGAAGTGTAAACTTGAGATGAAATCATAGAGACGAGTCGATTATTAACGCGGCAAGAGTACATAATTAGGTAAACTATCAATCACTGCTAGATCGATGGATTCCACTAATTCTCATAGTTTTGAATGAATAATCGATTAATACTATATCAATGGATTCAGCGTAAACGAGAATGTGGTCGATTAGAAGAGGCAATTCGAATGAGATCCAAATAAAACGTGTAAATTCATTGTGCGACGTTTCATGTTGTTTTAATTAACACGTTTCACGTATAATATCAGGGAGCTTGGTATTAATATCGATTGAATGGATTAGCCAAATTTCACGAAAGTATCGTCTCAGCAATAAAAAATAAAATGAAGCCGATTTTTTTGAATGAGAATATGATGAATTTTTAATCGGAATACAAACAATAAATAAATTATCAGTATTTGTCGAGAGGTAGGAATGGAAAAAATCAAACGAGCTGATATAACAAGAGGTAACATATGTCAGAACAGACGCGAGTCTCGAGAGAAACACTCTCGAATAACTCGTCAATAAATTGAGCCGCACCACGATGATATAATTTGAAAAATCAAGTCACACCATGCAGACAAAATGAAATCGTCTGTTGTGCACAAGTTCATGCTCGAAGTACCGAGATCGCGAGTACGATGAGAGAAAACTAACGGTGTTAAGCGGTAACGAGTTTTTTTTTCCATTACTTTATGTGCATTTGACGAGGGATAGAGGGAGAGAGAAATAGCACAAAGATCTCTTGAGAAACTGACATTTTACCGGCATCAACCGTGACTCGTATCCGTCCGTCTGCTGTTCTGATATTTCTCATATAAAATGGTGCTCCGCTTCGCCTTATGTTCCGCTTCTGTTCAAGTGGTCGAGTCGATCGGAGTGTAAAAACCCTTCCGCGTACAGATATATATATATATATATATATGTAGATCATGAAAATAATTCACATCTTTCGTATCCTCGATAAATCAATCAAGCAAATAGTTATTCCTCAAAGTATAATCATCGTTAGAGTCCGATGATTTTCAATCTACGCAAAAACTTCCATTCATTTTTATTATCTTCGTATGAATTTGATGAACGTTTCGTTCTAAAAAAAATTAGAAATCCGAGTCAGATTTCCAATGATAATCCGCTTTCTCCGCTACGTTTTATATTCGTGGATCTTGTATTTACTTACGAGAGCATGTAAGTACGTACTTCATTTCAGGTATCAGATAATAACAGTGTTAATTGAGTGAATTTTTTTTTTCCAAATATCATATTAAGTATAAAACGAAAAAAAAAAAAAAAAATGTGCAGAAACGTGTTGAATGTGCATAACGTGTGCGTATATTTGAGAACTTTCTGGCACGCACATTGATAATTTACGAGTCTACAGCTCGTTTGCGAAAGAGAAAAACCTTAGTCCACGCTCATCTGTTGTACCGTTCATACAGCACGTTTTTTCACCTTCTCCTTTCAATACCAACATTACTCGACCCTGCCATTACTCGACTTTGTTTAGCAGAAAAAAGCCGAGACTTATTCCTAGTCACGTATAGGCTCTAGAATGGAAAATCATTGTTGAAATTGTAGTTTTCGATGTACGATAAAAGTAAAAGCGATAAAAATGAATAAACAAAAAAAAAAATATACAGTAAAAGTGGTAAAAAGTATCGGTATTTTCTTAGAGGTAAATTATTTTATTTGCGAGACACTAATTGGATTTGACACTTTAGACGCGGGAGAATAATTGTAGAAATGGTCTTCAAGATCATTGTCTCGCAAGAAAATAGTTGGATATTTTTTTTCATTATTTTTCAACAGTTCGGTTTATTCACTTCTCCTTATCTTATTCATTATGTAATTCGAATAAATCTTATTTCCATACTTTTCTTTTCTTTATTCAATATAAAAAACCAAGTTCACCCAGCATCAAAATCACTCGTTACATGAATCTATTTATGAATGGAAAAAGCTATATTCACTATTTTGGATAACTTCTTTTCTGTTTTCCGAATGAATAATCTGTTTTAACGAGATCACGTCTCGCGTTACAGAAGCTCTTGGTATTGCGATAACTAGGAGGATAAAATTGTGTCACGCTCGCAGAAACGAGAACACTGTTCTTGAAAAAAGAAAAAACGTTAGATCAAAACATTCCGATCAGCAATTTTTATTAACAAGAAATGCTATTATTATTACTTTTATTATTGTTATTATTATTATTATTATTATGAATGCATAATCATTGCCAGTTGAAGTTAGAGCGAGGGAGAGAACTGGAATGAGCAAAACTTTTTGATTGAAGAGTATACGGAAAGCTGATTATTATTATATTAAAACGTACGAACCAATTGCACAATTGCGCAAGAATATTCTGTTCACCTGCTGTAACCGCCGTTTGCCCGAGCGTGTATTTGTTCGAGGTTCGTGCGTTTTCCTGTTTGCTTGTTTAATAATAATAACGAGACGCGCAATGAGAAAACTAATCGACCTCCGCTCGGGTGTATTCGCAGTGGCAATGAATTGCTTCCATAGACGTGAGTAGATGCAAGGCCATTACCGTAGCAAAACGTAGTAAATATAATTGCTAACTATTTCTTTTTCTCTCATCTCTCTCTCATCCGTATACACATTTAATTGGTTTTTAGTAATGGAATTTATTTCCGACTAGGTAAACTGCATTGATGATTTATTGTGACAGATCAGGCAAATTAGATGTTTTTTTTTGTTAATTTATGAATAGAAAAACAGGTTAATGTATTCAATCAAAGATCTTTTTTTTTTCAGTAGATTTTTCTTCAATTTGAGAGCGTCTAATTGAAGGGTTTAGACGCATTAATTGAATATGAAATGACAGCTCGTAAAGAATAAATTAATCGAATATCAATTATTGGACATCAGATCTCCAAGATTATTATATCTTAAGTCCTCTCATTTTTAGCTCCGTTTATATAAATATTATTTGCAGATACAGATGGATACTCTATAAAAATGAATAAACATGTGAAACATTGGGCTCAGGGCCAGATTCTGACTTCGTCACAATCGGCCTCGTCCTCGAGAGTCAACGGACAAAATTCGTCTTCGGTGACTCTCTCGAGTTTACCAATGTCAGCGCGCGGCTTGAATGGCAATTGAGAGACCAAAATTCCTTCCGGTGGCTCTCTATTAGCATCCTCGTCCTCGTCGTCAAATTCCATAAAATCATAATCCTTCCAACCCCCATGAATTTTTGCATCTCGGAAATCCTTCTCCGTGAAAGAGATCGTTTTGACGCGTCGTTTTTTCTTATTATTCATTTTGACCTCATTTTCCTCTTCGACTTTTGTCCGCATCGGCCATTTTTTCTTCACCGTCGATTTCTTCTTTTTCTTTTTCGTTGGCTGTTTCGACTCGTCGATTATCACTGAACCATCGACTTGGCTCTTCGTGACCTTGGAGAAATCGGCCTCGAGGGGCGCCATTATCGAAGTCACGTTTTCTTCATCGTATTCCTTCTTAATTTCTACTTCGGTGGATGCCGATTTCAACGGTTTTTCGTTCGTCATACTTACGTCCTCATCTCCGATGAGGTTTCCCGTCGCAGTTGCAACTTTTTTTTCAATGACCTCGCTTTCACTCGACCCACTATCGTCGATCGTCTTTCCTTCCTTGGACAATAAAGATGCACTTCCGGTCCCGGTATCGTCACCTGCCATTTGTTTCATATTCAGCCCATCTATCGAACACATCTCTTCGCCAAGGTCGCCAACACTTTTGCACGATTCTTGGTGAGGATCGATCGGTGAAATCGGCGTTTTTCTTTTTGTCAAGTCCTCTTGGACTTCATTTTTCACTATTTCTCTACTCGATTTCTCTTCGGTTTCCACGTGCTCTCGCATTCTTGGATTTTTCTCGAATTCCTGCTGCAAATATTTGTCGAATTTCTCCTTGAAATATGTGTCTATCATTTTCCATACGTGGGTACTGTACCAGGAGAGAATTCCGAGAAGGAAAACGCCCCGAAAAACGAGGATCAACATTTTTCGATAGATTTCGAATTGATACGAAATTGAATCAATTTGGCAGGATCGTTTGGCTCTTGATTGATTTTCTAATTGAAGAGAATGTGGCCAGGAAAAAGTCACGACTTTGTTTATTGAGTATCGATTGTATGGTCGAGAATACACTGCAAGAAAAATCAATGCGTTGGGTTTTGATTGTAAAAAAAAAGTGTTGGAAGGATTTTTTTTTTTTTTTTTTCATCCGGAGGGTCTGCTACATTGCGATTTTAACTGGAAATTTAAAATAAATATGACGGGGAAATTTGAACGTCGGATGCAATGTTGTGATTAAATCACGATTGGCAAGGAGCAGGAGAATTTATCGTCGATTTTCCTCAGGAAAATGTTGGAAACGATTGCATTAAACGGAAGGTAGACATCGGAGCTAAAAGTAGCTTTAGTAATAACCCAGCAAGTAGTACAGAGATCAAGTTATCCGACCTCTCGAAGTTTCTTCCCTCGTTGGACTTCCTTTACAAGCTATTTCCTAAACGTTGTACTATTCCATTCTGTATCCAACGAACGAGATGAGGGATGGAAAAAGAAGAAGAAGAAGAAGAAGAGGAGGAGAAGGAAGAAGAGAAAATAGGAATGCTCGAGTTTGAAAGCATCGATGTCTGATGGTGTCAAAGCAGCAAATCTCCGTGCTTTTCGCGTATACGTCTTGCCGAGCGTAGGAAGAAAGGAATTTTCATGAAAAGGTGAAAGCCGTTATTCACAGTTTGCTCTTACCATCGATCCATCTATCCACTTTTTTTTTGTCTCTTATCCTCGTTTTTTTAATCCGATGTCGAGTGCCAGGAAATCGATACGTGTGTACAGCTCAAATACAAAGTCGATGTAATATCTGGAAAAAGGAAGAGAGCGAGGGAGAGAGAGAGCCGAGAGTGTTGAGAACCCACCCAATAGTCAAGGATGTGGATTCGTTGGAACGAAAAATAATATTGGTTCGTAGTATTATTGCCAACCCTTCGAGCACTTTTTGCTCCACAGATTCACATTGATTCTCAGTGCCTATCAATCAATACGTTTCTAGTTAGGGTTTCATTCGTCCTTGATCCAAGATATCAAGGGCTGATTCATTTAATGACACGTGGAATTGAAGTCGTACAACTATTCCCCAGGATTAAAACACAATATTAGATCGGGACGCGTTTTCTGACGACACAGGGATGTTTTTCTCCCTTTATATTACGTTTTTACTCGAATGTAACAAGAGTCTTTCGCACTGACACTTCTCGACACTTCGTAAACACAAAAGTCCAACTCGATGATCGCTGCCAGGATGTTAATATCACGTGTCCAGGATTAGCGTGGCACTTTGACACAAAACGGTTTAGGCAGGCAAAACTTGTCTTATTACAGTACCCCGATTTTCTCACAACATGATAATCATTATAATAGTTCCCGATTCACCAAACCATATCATTTCCTGTTTTCCCTTCGCATCAGTAAACATCAAGCTTCTGACGATCTCATGAAGGTCCTCGTACTCAATTCCCCGATTACGGAATCTCGACGGCGCACCTTTGCTCGTCTCATCTACACCGCATCACATTAATCTATATAGAGGTATACAGGGTGAGTCATTGTAGGCGGAACGAATAAATGTATATATCGAAAAAGCAATGTTTCAGCGATAAAAATTTCATCGAGTAATCGTTGATCAATTATAATTCATTGATAGTTAATGACGCGTTATTCTGTACAGTGACAGGTTCTTTTCGACAGGTTCATTTGACTCGATCGAAAAGACTCACCCTGTATGGGAAAATTTGTCTCTGTATGGCTTGGCTGATGTGTACACCGACGAATCCGACTATTCCTCTTCACCGGTTATATAGTCCTTGAGAATGTACAATGCCTCTTGCATATTGGGCCATGCCATAGTCACGAATACGAGGATAGAATTGGCAATTACGAACAGACGCATCATCTCAACACCATCGGATGATCTCAGCCATGTACCGAAGCCCTGATTTTCGCTGTCCTCGTCCAAAGGTTCCTCGTCGTTCTTTTTGTCCTTGTCCTTATCATCCTTATCGTTTTTCACTCCTTTCCCAGATCCATGATGATCTTTGCTCTCTTTTTCCGAACGACCACGTTTTTTCATTATTCCCAAAATGGACTGTCATCTGAAAAAAGAATCGTAATAACTTAGAGTGCAATTTCGTCGAAAGGTGTTCTCTTTTTTCATTTGTAATTGTCGTTTAATATCATAGGATTTTCGGCTCCCAATGGAGACACGTCATCCGTCCATGTGGTCAACCACAAGCGTGGAGAAGGGACGCGAGCCACTGAAAAGGAGAAAACGTTATCAGCACCGGTACAGACTTGGAGTCGGGCTCAACGTTCCTCTCCCGGGTCATCTCGATCCTCTCTTCCCACAGGATCCTTCGTCCGTTCTTCTTTACCATCCCTTTTCATAGTCCAACTCGTCCTAAAAGCCCAGCGTAACTCGGCCCAGTTACCAAAGTTTGCTCTGCCTCACCCATTATTCCCTTTTGAACTCGCTGGTGCCGCTTGTAACGTAGCCTCGTTCAGCTTCCCCCAAACTTGATCTACTTTCCCCATTCGATTATACATATATTGCCAGAGAATAAACGAAAGGACTTGACGCTCACAAATTTAATACCGAATATTTCCAAGCGATACGCCCTTTTTCGTATCAACGTTTTGTCATGCGCATATTATCCATTCGTTTCTTTGGCGAATGAAACTTTCCAGAGACCTTTATATCTTTTGAGAAAAAGCTCCGTTCTACTCGTCCAACTTCACCGTTGCTTCTTCACCAAGATCTCAAACTGTCACGCGAGCTTTGTTCAAGGAATTTCTCTATTACGACCCATCCTTTCGTTCCTTGACGTTCAACGATGGACAGTCAAAAGTGCATAGCAAATTTATTAACTGGGTCACTTTATGCCTAAAATATTTTCACATTTTTTTTTGAAAGTTATGAATAGCCAAGTGGCTTGACAGGTTTTCGCGTGGAACTGGTCTCTTAAATGCCACATAATTAGAGAGACGAGGCTCTATAATTTTTCTTCCGAATCAATTAACCCCGAATATTTATCACAATTATCCATTACGAATTTTTGTCTTTCGTTACAATTTTGTTGTTATAAAGCCTGGCAAGCTTGCCTAATATTTACTTGAAAATATGTCAGTATAAATATTTATAAAATATACGTACTTATGTGACAACGGTTGAAGCAGGTGTCAGGAAGAGCTGTTCGGCACGATCTTTCGAACTCCCGCTGGTATTATTTTCACCAAGTTTTTTTCTCTATGTGGGTCATCCGGGACTCTTGGTTGAGACGTCAAAGTTTCTCGTGAAGTTGAGAATGGCCTCGTAAGAGAAAAGTAAGGTTTATCGCGTCGACTGTCCCGTACTATACTGATGACACTTTTGTGCCCGAAGAAGCCACGGGTAAGAACTTCACGACTGAAACAACTAGTGCCTCTCGCACTTTTGTGTAGGGCTTCGGGGCAACGCTTGGTATATCTGGTGTATGCTTAAGCTTATTATCGACTCCGTAGCAATGCTGGAGGTTCTCAGCGATATCTTTTCCAGACCGTCGCTTCGTTGTTTTTTAATTATTTGCTGCGATGATTTTTGAAGTAGCTCCTGGCAGCGTATTTTTTTCAAATGAATATCAATTCTTTTATGTGATTTATCGTTACTCGTCGAATAGTCGATGATAATGTATTAATAAATAATAATTTTATCGGTGAATCTCGAGTTTGATTGACGATGGGTGAATTAATCGAAACAGGAGACATGTGGAGTCAATGGCGAGAAGAGCTTAGTCAATGACAAACTCTACTGTCCATGAATTCATTGATGCAAGACTGCTTTCGGGAGATTATGCAACCCAAAGCTGAATGCAAATAGAGAGGGAGAGAGTGTGATAGAGAGCGATGAGCAGGGGGTGTGAAGACAAGGGGTAGAATGATACAGTAAGGCTTACAGTCCATTCATGACGATGCCCCTCCTGCAGTAGACATCAAGCTCAGGTGTGGCAATCTGCATTAACAGCATGATATCTGTTGTATGATCCTGTGCGGGCCAGAGGACCGTGTGAGTTACCGAATGTTCGGGATCCCTGATAACTCGGTTCGATTTACGTCTCTAGTGTTTACAAACAGTGTCGATAATTTGTTTTTTCAAAGCGTTGACTGATTAAAACAATTTGGTATGATCTAATTTTTCAAATCGACCGGCTTTTTGTGGCAAATGTTTATTCGACGAGGACGACGACGATTTGAAGGTTTGTGAAACGATTATTTCTGAAACCGTGAAATAGTTCAATCGTAGTTTCTTTCATTGTGAAATGTGCGAATTCGATGGAACTAATTGAATAGAATTAAGGTCGAAAACAAATGGAAATCGATACCAAATTGAAGAAGTTTCGTCTTCGTAAACTAAAGCGACACGCACGAATGAACTCATCGATGTATATAAACGAATCAATAATCTTGTATATCAG
Organism: Campoplex capitator; assembly: GCA_037576405.1. Lineage (NCBI taxonomy): Eukaryota > Metazoa > Arthropoda > Insecta > Hymenoptera > Ichneumonidae > Campoplex > Campoplex capitator. Next base: position 14,962,777 of record JARBWI010000322.1, on the reverse strand, counting down.
TAAATATAGACGCATATCGATGAAGAAACGAAGAGTGGTTAGCGTTTCGTGAGATATGTGGATAATCCTACCGGTCGGAGGAGGAACGAGGAACTTGTCGGAGATTTCCGCTAATACGTTTTCGCAACCTCAATGGAGCGTATCTCTTGCAACGTCGTCTCGTTTCTATACGTCTCGTATGTGGGACACAACCACTATATATCCACTCTCTCTCTCTCCCTCTTCAAAGTGTGTATATAAAATGTGCACAGACTCGTTGCTTGTGGTTCTCGTCTGGAGCGAACGAGGAAAGAGGTTGGGAGAGAGGCAAAGTGCGGGACTCGAGGGGGGTGGGGGGTAGATGTCGAATACCACTGAGGTTTATGGATTATCGATGTGTTTAGAAATTGTGACAGGCAGGTGTACGTAAGCAGCTAAAGGATGCGTCGTCTATATGTGTGTGTGTGATCTACGTCGTATTTTGTTGCTTGATACGAATAAGGGAACCTCACTCATATCTTTTTCTCTATCACTGAGTTATAGAGGCGCGAAACTGTGAGAGACTTACCTTCCGAAAAGTAGGTTATCGTCGATATTCATTTGTATGGATATAAAACATTTATCAAAAAGCTAGTGAGAATGCCTAAAATGTTGTTCGAGATTCGAATGTTTTATTTCAAAATATTACAACGAGATATACTATTAATAATTTATATTCGAAAATAATGAAAACAATGTTGACTTTTTCGAAACATTGAAAGACTGATGAAAAAAAATGTTCAACAAAGTTGAGCAGTAGATTGGAGGTCGAATTTGAAATTGTCACTGGATGGAGTTTCACTGTTTTATCATTTTTAAGCTTTGCTCACTTTGAGGCTCGATTCGATTTTCGATTTTGTTAGTGTTTTTTTTGTAAAAATGTTCTCAATTCTACATCAGTCAAGAGGATTGCTGAAGAATTTAGCATCGCACCGAGTATTATTCTTCCTCCAAATGCAAAATCTCGGCATTGAATAAAGGAATAAAAATTTAATTTCCTCTCGAGTGAGTATTGGAAAAAGATTTACTCAGGCATCATTCGTGGCGAACTACATCAGTTATATGAGAAGTTTTCCGGCAAGGGCGCGAGAAATTTCTTCCTTTCGAATCCACGACACTCTTATCTCGCAGGACAATCGTTACGAAATTACGTCGACACTCGGGAATTCAGATTGAAAAATGGTCGTTTTATTCTATCCTCGGCGTCGCTGTCACTTGGTGGGTTTCAATGAAACCTCAACTTCCTTTACCGGTCTCAATTCTCAGTGAATCTTCGACGAAATTTTTACACAAACGCTCCTAAGCTTGCATTCCTCGAAAGATGTTTCTAGTTTGAATTTCTAATTTTCAGTAATACCTAATCGCTCGGATTAAACGACTCGATTTCAGTCGTTTTATCGAGAATCACGTTTTCAAGGACTCTAGGGCTCCATACAAAAATTGAAAAGCTAAATATTTTCGCATTCGAATGTGAGTAAAAGTATTTGTTGATTACCGCGTTAAACTGATATATTTTTTTTTTTTTTTTCGAACCCTGTACAACTGGGTCCAACCTTCCCACGTTGAGCAGCGCAATTTCTCACTAATGGTATCCTGGGGCAGGTGCAGTTTCCCTTAAAATTCTCTGCACCGTCAGCTCTCACATATATGTATACATATATAACGCTCGGAAACAAACTAGATACTACTAAAGTGTCGTGCAAAGTTTTGGATTAAAACTGTACGGACTCAACGAGACGAGAACACAAAACTTCCAGACATGCACATAGTAACTGTACATAAAACGTATATGTACGTTTATGTATAGCTTGTAAATACATTGTATATGGACTTGAACACAGTTCACATTCACTAACGCCCTCTCCCGGCGAATTAAGTGTCCTTATGTTCGAGGGTAGTTGTGGCTAACGATTTGAAAACATGCATATGTATATCGTGTCTCTGTCGAGCAGAAACACTTGTCCTACCGATGATAAATTCCATCGGAGACAAAAAAACCAATTCAAATGTTATGCCCTTCTCGTAGACATTACGAATTCGAATGTTAAAACATTTTGTTTATTGATACGAAACGAAACGACAAAAATTCAATAAACAAACAAAAAATTTGCATTTTTTGTTTTCAACATTGTATCGGATGAAAAATTTGTTTATAAACGTTAATACTTTTAAACTGAAACTTTTAAAGTGAAAAATGTAAAAAAATTAACAAATTCCAGGAACGTTACGAAATTTGAAAACATTTGGCAATCTTTAGACTCATTAGCGATTACAGCTGTCGCGTTGTTGACGAAAAAGGTTATTCTATTTGCGGATGAGTTGTCGAGGTCGGGAATGCTGGACAAAATGGTGACGGTTTGAGAAAACAGGTTTTTTAATTATGGTGAAAACCGCGAGTGAAAAAAGTCTGCGATTCAAATAACGCGTACTCCCCATTTCACGTTCATTTAATTCGAGACGTATCAATATGGAATATCAAAAATGTTATCTGATAGAAGAAAAGAGAAACGGTGAGGCGTGTATTCTTTAAACGCGTCCTTGGTATTAAAAAAAACTGTTCGAAACGAGAGTTTGCTCGATGCAGTCGTTACATTTATGAGATGTTTGGTCGTGTGAAAAAGACACAAAGTTCTATCACAAACTCCGGGAACTGCGTGTTTGTATGTATCTGTACAATCGTTCGTTCGGTTATCCGTGAGACATCGCGAGTGCCCCATCAAACGAAGAATAAAATGTTTCCACGCTCGGCGTGTAAAGCGCGAAGAAAGAACTTTCACGAAGTTTAGATCGTTAAGTTCATAGACGGCACGCGAAACAATAAATAAATTTCAATTCTACAATGCTGAAAAAATATATGCAATTTTTCATGTGAGAATAAATATTTCTATTTTTTTTTTCATCGAAGTTCAGTTAAGGAACGCATTAATTTTATTCATTGGATCGAGGCAAGGTCGATGCAATTCAATTCTTTTTCACAACTTCATTATTGCGGAAATTTTTGTTGAATTATTATTCATGAACGATGGAAAATACGTTATTGAGTATCGAGTAGTGACATCAAATTTGCAATCACGTTTGACAGATACTTAATCAAATTACAGATCAAACGTGGGGGCGAGTTTAATATCTCGCACACTGGAATTCGTCAAGGCACTGTTTTATGGAAATGCAGGCAATATGTGTGTCCAATAATCGAGAGTAACGAATATTTGTCGTTCTCAAATAGCGCTTTTTCGATAGTGCTTGGTGTGCTATCATTTGCGCGTCATTCCGTTTGGATGTCTGTTCTATATATAGCGCTTGGATTTCTGGCGTGATACGAATATTTCGGGTTCTTGTTGCGATACATGCAGGTGCTGTGATATATCACGTTCGTTGCGGACTTTCATATCTAGAGATGTTGCCAAGTCTCGTTGTCAAACATTCAAAAAAAAAAAGTTAAAAGTTATTAAAAATGAAAAGTCGTATCGTATTTATGTGCATGCGAGGGTGGACGTTTGTCAGGTACTTTGGAATATCCTTGTTATGCCTCGTCCACTTATCGAAAGTGTGACATTTTTTCTTCTTAATGCAATATTTTTGACATCTTTATTTTTCATACTTTCTCGTGTAACGGAGGTCCAATTTGCCAAATACATTCGATCGATGGACTTTCCGTTACGATGACATTGATGTCGTGCGTCCTTCAGGTAGAATATCGTTCAGACGAGGAAATAAGATACTCACAATTTTTATGAATATTTCAAACATTTAAATATTAATAATACTACGATTGTTGAACCATTTATTTAGTCTGCAGCTCTGGAAAAACGTACTTTCTTATCGACTGATTCAATGCGATGATTCCAACTCGTTGGACATGGCGAGCCGAAGAGTGGTGAAGTAGGAAAATATAGTTGCGAGGAACTTATGAAAATGAAATTAAACCAGGATGAATTTCAGTTTTACAAAATGGATACACAGAGAAAAAAAATGGTTGATTCAATAGAAATTGATGTTATTGGAAGAGTTTTGTCAATTGAAATGCGCATTTCTTTGGCAGAATGATCGTGCAGTCTGATAAAAAATTTATGTGTTCGTTCAATGGTTTATGACATTGTGATGATCATATATTTTATTGGCACTCCGTAATGAGAGATTTTGTTGTTCCAATAAATTTTTTTTCTCAGTGTATTACAACAATGAGAAAATATTTTTTCGTACAGAGGAGTAAAAATGAAGTGATAAAGCGGGGACAAAACCACCGAGTGAGACTTGAACAGGTCGTTGTGATCTCTGCACAATCATGAGAATGATTTTCATCATTTTTGGTGACATGTCAGTCCACGGCAGGTTGTAAACAGCTGTTCCTACTGAATCACACTAAATCCAACATATACGAGTCGGTATAAGAATCCAACAAATGAAAAATAAATAGAAATACAATTCATTGAAAAATTGAATTGAAAAAAAGTATTGCAACTTTATTACTCACCACCCTTATCATATTTTCTGCTGGCCAAATAGAGATCGTTAGAGTCGAGAGAAGAGTAAGCACTCCTGGACCTAATCGTATTTTGACCGCCAGGGCTGGGTTCTATGATGTTGTTAATGTTTTACGATGATACGAATATTCTTTAGGAGGATAAATTTCAAATGAAAGGTGAATTTTCAAAATTTTGTACTTACAGCAACCATCTGTATGGCAGCCGTGATCGCTACAGCTCCACACACGCATGTGGTAATAAATGCAAAGTAGGGTATGATTTTGGCGATGCGATTGGCGTACAATAAAAGTTGGTTATGTTTATCGACGAATAAAAAAATGTTCGAGATGTTGGAAAAGCAGTTGATTTCTTGGGCAAGTATTTCGAGTCTGGCTCCAGCGAACCACAGTATCATCGCTAATTGACAATCGATTGTAAAAACGGCGGAAGCTTGGTATAAAAAAATCGTTTGCTGAGTTAAGACGAAGTAGTAAGGCAGGCCGGATTCAGTGGAAAAGGGATAAACCGCGGGGATAATCATTTTTTTTTCATAAATAACAAATACACTAGCGATCAATGCAGTAGCAGCATAGTAATAATTCATACACGATATCATCAAGTGAAAGAGCCCACAATTATCGACGTATCTCTGGAGAACTTGTCTTTCTTGTTCGCAACAATTTCCTAAAAATTCCTCCATGTCTTTAATCAAAATCTTGCATGAAAAATAAAACAAAAAGAAAAAACCAATGATGAAAAGATTTTTTGAAATATCTCATACGCTGTTTCGTTTGTCCTTGCTAATGTCATACCTGAATTTTTTTTCGATGCAATCGCAAAATGATACTTCTCGAAATACAAGCTAAAGAAACCGTACAAAAAGTAGTTATTTGAGTGAGAATTATCGGATCCGTAATGTATTTCATGATTGAGTTGGTCACTGATACGAAAATACAAAACATATTCAATATGGATAAACATAGAATTAAATCCGTCTTTATGATTTCCCGTTTCGTTGCACTTTCCGATGGTGGCCAAGCGCATGCGAGAAAAACGCTCCACTTTGTGAATCGAACTGCTTTCTCGGGACTTATGCCGCTCAACATGTTGACGCCTCCTCAATAACTGATAGACCTTTCTTAGCTGCACTACATTGCACCCTACATACACCTGCTCGATTATACATTTATTTCTAGCGAGAGTTATAATCCAATTATACTTATGGAATATACCATTAAGCTAGAATTATCCCTTTCATATTATGTTGCAACGATTCCTACTGCTCCAACTATTCGAGAGTGCATTTTACGTCATTGTATTCAGCAGCGTGCATGAAAAATTTATTATTAATTGCACCTTTTGTTGTTAATTATTATTGAGCTCTTCCTTCAGGCGGTACATTTCTGGAAAGCAGTATGCGGTGAAATAAATTCTATGAGAGTCGAACCATCTGCTATTAATTATTATTGATTATTACGAGGGGAATTCCTGGTGTAAGAGAGGGGAATTCGAAGCTTCTGGACGACGGTTCAGTCTCGTCTCGACTCCCAGAGGGAGTTAGGAGTGAATATGTTTCGAATCAAGTGTGATCCAAGGTACGGAAAGAGTCATTTTTGCATCAAGGCGGTCGCAAAATGTGTTGCGATTTTTTCGCACACAATACGCACGGTGCGTTATTCCTCGGATGTTCGACGCCAACCCTTTGTCGTCAAGACGCTACTCCATTTCTGTATCGTATTCTGTCAATTTTGTAAAACATGTCAAGCCGTAAGGGTTGCAAAATCGCTTCATTTTATTTTACGTTTTCACGTTTGCGGATGAAAATAAACGTTCACAATATTCCGTTCTCTGGAAATGATTCAAATTTTGGCGCATCACATACCGTTATGTTCAGAGGGCGATTCTACCGCATTCCTGATTCCAACGGATCGATATTATTCCTAGAGGACAGTATGCGGAAATAGGTATGTATGCGCCGGGAAATCTAAGCCCCAGGTAAACGCGTCGGGGACCCGATATAGAGCCAGACATATTTGTCTACTCGTCGGTGCGTCCGCTTGTTCTATTTCGCGATTTATTGAGGAATTTGTACAATAATCCAACTCGATACTAAAAATGTATGTTGCCTATGCATGGGCCGTTCCATGAGGGGAGAAATAAATTTATGAGAAGAAATTCTTTTTTTTTGTTTTGCTCAAATCCCAACAATAATCATCTATGTTACAAGTGATTGTTACAATTCGATAAGTGTTCTCGATTTAGTTTCCGAGTATATGAAAACTCGTCGAGCAGCTCTTTTCAATCCAGAGTACCAGTTTGCCCCTGTGCCACTTCTATCTCTGCTCTTTCTTCTGATTCTTTTTCCCTCCACTATAAAATAACACGCGTCCAGATCTTACCACGGCCGCGCAGTGCCTCGGCAGGTAATTCGATCCACGGAATAGCGTGCATTGTGGAGTATATCCGGAACTTCATTCCTAAAGAGAATCTGCGAGCAGGACGCGAGTCTTGTCGGTGAAGTCGCGTTCCGTTTACCCATTTTCCGAACTAGAAGCTTGAGAATTTTCCGGCATTGCTTTGAACTCCGATCTCTCGAGATGCTTTCTGCAAATAGTCGTCTTTGGCGTATATACAAGATCTGTCCGCGAGTTATGCTCCTTTTAAGATGCCTTCATCCATTTGGAACCACAAAAAAGAGAATGAACGGGAACGAGTGCTGGATGAAATGTTGACACCGATATACTCGGGAGCCGCTGCCCGAATTGCAAAACCCGAAAGCCCTTACCCGCTTATCCTCATCTTTAATAATAAGGGACGGCACCGTAATTTTGGTAACCCCTGCTAGTAATGTCGCGAGAGCTCGAGACCTTAAACCTCCGCAACGTATACGCTTACACACCCTTAATACGCATGCACTGTATATATGTACTCGATATAAACCTCTCATCGTCACCATCATCGCGAGTTCAAGGTGCGATACTCCCACGAAATTGCGTGGTAAAACATCCTTAATGAGAAATTGCTGAGCTATAACAACCGGCCGCTAACCATACATATAACACGAGAGGGCGATAGTGAAACCATTTATGTGAGACACCATTGCCACGTCAAGTGTTTATTTATAGTGATAAACGCGTGCTCGTGGTGTATATGAAACATTTTATTTGATGAATATCTCACTGCATTAACTTCTATGACTTTCAGTAGGTTTTTATTCATTCAATTGATACTAATGTAAATTCGTGATTAGTAATAGCAATGCGGGGGAACATTTCTAGACATTATTTTTCATTAATGGAAAAAAATGACAAAACACATTTATTCCCCCCAAATAGTAGTTTCGAGTGATCAAATATCGAGTCCAAATTGGAGAAAATTTTCTTTGAAGATTTTATTTCAAGTCCGATTCTTCACGTGCAAAACAATTGTACCGTAGAACAACTGTACTGAGAATTAATTGAAAGATTTTTCGATGGTGAGTTTTAATGTAATTGACTGTAAATTCTTTTGAGAGTTTTATTTATTTCACGACTTTTTGTGAAATTTGGACTCTCGATATTTGATCACTCGAAACTACCATTTGGGAGGAATAAATATACTTGTCTCAACTTTTTTACAGCATTTTTGCTGTATTCTGCGATTTTACTACGCTATTCCCATAGAAGACTGAAGTTCTTTGACTATTTCGTTAAATTTCCTTGCAAATTTTATGGAGAACCAAAAAGTTTGCTAAAGTTCTATTGGATTTCGAGATAGCTACGGCGATATCGTACAAGACATATGGAACACCGTGTCTGTTGTTTTTCCGATTTTTTTACCTCGGATTTCGAAATGATGAATTTCGAACGCTTCTGAGTCAAATAAAAATGTGCCTTTTCACTCAATAAATAGCTCTCGTGGCAGGATGCAGAAAGTTCATAACATCACTTTTGTGATAATGAGAATTTCTTTGAATATTAAAAAAACTGAAGATAAAAATGTGATAAAATGCCAATCGAAGATAAGCGACGATTAAAAAATATTTGACTCTTCGTGTGTAAACATAAAAGGTGTAAAGACGACGAGTCAAGTCTTGGCATACTAATAATTCTCCAATATCCATTTAAATGTATGTAAATTATGTAATTTCGCTATTCCATTAAATTTGCGCACTTGTTTCCATAGTTTTGGCAAGATCGTTTGCACTCCGCAAGTGTTCACGGAACAATGGTTTTTTCAAATTTATTGTTAGAAAATGGGTACAAATACGGGTTCAAATATTTTGAGGACACAAAGTATTCGTCGGTGCTCGTTCGGGTACGTTTGGAAGAGTTGCTAAGCGAAGTTAAATTCCATCAAAACTCTAGGAAATTTTGAGACAGTTCGGCCGCTAAGATCGAGAATAAATTCAAAGATGTGGAACCGTGAAACGACGACGCTGTCATTCGCGTTAGCGATAATAATTCACATTCAGGTCGCGTGTTCACAGAAGCCTCATTGAGGTTGGGGCATGAACATGCTTAATAGTTACGGACAACTTGTCGAAAAGATGAGGTTCATGAACAGAAACGTCAGTGATACGTGGATTTATAGGGAACCAAGCGTCAAAATATTTCGAAATTCATTAGATCTATCTGATTGGTTAGTAAGGCTAACACAGTTTCGGGTGATATCCAAATCGCGTATTGCTGTAGCGTAGCTGAATTACTTGAAGAGTATTTTCGGGACTTTCGTATCGAGGGGGTCGAAAAATCTTGGCACGCTTTTACCAGCGATTGGTCCAAAACGGTAGTCGCTAGACATTTTGGTTTGAACGAATCTTTCGTTGCAGATAAATATGGCTACATTTTAGTAAAGTACGCTCGATCTCGTAATAACCAAGCGATATTCGGTTCGATTGAAAACGTCGCACTCGATGAAGCTGTTGCCCGAGAAATCGGAAGTGTCATCGTCGACGATACCGCCAGTGCTGATAGTTTCATTAGCAAATTTGGCACGCATTATGTGTCTTCTTTCACTACTGGCGATTTCGTTTATCAGGTAAGAGGAGTCACGACCTATTTCAATGAGTCCACTTTATCTACTTTTTTAAAATTAGTTAAATCTATCAAATCCTGTCAAAAAATTTTAACTTTGAAAATTCGGGGTGCATTCGATGATTGATTTACACCATTGAAGACGCTAATTTCTAGAATTTTCATGATTTGGCCTTCCGTCTGGATGCAGTCGTTATTTTGTGCATGTTTCTCAGGTATACGTTTACTCATCCATCTCCTGCCGTATGTTTAAATGGGAAAATGCACCAAGAACTTTAGGAAAATTCAACGAGGATCAAAGGAATAACACGTTACTTTCTCCTTCCTACGCCATTTACGTCGGAAGGATTCGAGCGGCGAGTGGAGACCCATCAGTGGAGTCTTGGGCAGCAGAGAATCTCCGCTGTTCGGGCAAGGCCTCCGCGGACAAGCCCTGTGCAAGTCTCATTGAAATAAACAGAAACGCAACATTGTCTCAACAACTTTATGAAGTTCTGCATAACAAAGCTTTTCTTCGGATGCAGCTTAAAACGTTGGCACCTATCTTCGAAGATCTCGAAACTAGTAGATGGTTTCAGAGATACATCAACCAACGTCTCAACGTCATCGCACGCCCTAATATCGTGTTACCTTTTCTTGTGTTCCATTGATACGTTCATCATTCAGTATCCGTTGTCACCCTTAACGACGTCTTACCTAACCTCACACGTCCATCAAGTATTTTTTTTAACATTTTTCTTGCCGATTCATATTTATCTCATGAGGTTCCTGTCTAATCGTCCACATAGTCGATTCCTGACTCACCCCTTCGCCTGGCAATGCCAACAAGCTCAAGCATAACTCTCGCCATCGACGCTCTCTCTTCGGCTTCGATGCGATGAACCGCCGATGGGAGGTCGTCAAAGCTGTACACCGAAAATACAGCATTCCAGAAAGATGTTTTCGCCTCGGTGAATATGGAATTCGAACTACCTGAGATTACAGCCGAAATAGTTGGAAACTCGGAACAATCGCGGGTTTCGCGAGCCCAAGCCCTTATCCACCGGACCAACCGCTCTTTCGCCAAACAATCATCTAACTTATCCTGCCAAGGTGTATCAATGAAAATGATTGCTTATATCTACGTGACTAATGACGGGTTTAATTTAGTAAACTGAAACTGTTCATAAAGATTTTGTTCTCCAATTTTCAAATAATAAATAAAGATCGAATAGATCAGGACATAATATTGTGGAATAAACGGAAGTCCGGGAGCATGAGGAGTTGAAAATAGGGCGGAAGAATTTCGCCAACGTCTCGAAGTCAAATTTAATGAAACGCAGACAAAGATGAGAACAAAATACTTGATCCTCTGCAAAAAGTTTTCCTTGTCAAAATCCCGAGAAAAAAAAAAACAAATCCCTTTAAAATAGTTACAAGGAGAGCTAACTCGAACAAAGTGAAACCGCTTTAAGCAATAATAATTCAATCCAAACAGAAAGTTTTTTTTGTTCGATCCACTAGAAAATAATAATGGATTTACAGCTCTGAATTATTCAAGTTGATCCTATCCCGAAAATCTATCGAATACAAGAACCATTCAAAAAGAGTTGAAATCTATAAATAGCAAATTGATGAAACACACGTATCACAAGGTGAGTAAAAGTGAATACTCAATGTGCTACCGAACATTGAATATTAATTTTTTCATACCTTTCCACGTGTCGCTTTCGTCGGAGTTATCAGTGGCTCGGTTTACACGCTTATTATTCTGTTCGAAGCGAATTATACTTATTTTATATTTATACACGTGGGACAATTTTACTCCATATGCCATGCAGTATCTTTATTAAGTTAATTTACTCTGTGAGATAGCTTACATCAGTTTTTTTGGTATCATCTTCGCCCCCCCCCCCCCCTCGCTCACCTGTTCCCGTCTTTACGAATTTGAGTTATAAGTTTGCCCATCGCAGACGTTTACAAAGAAATAGTTTTGTTTCGACACATCGTGAGGAAGCGTTCGGTATAAAATACTTGATAGAGTTTCTTGGAAGACGCATAATATTTAAGTTCTCGTTTGGAAGAATAAAAAGAGTCACTGGAAAAGGTGAGATTTTCTGGGCTCCTTCAGAATTGGAGCTTTAAGGAAATTTTGAAAAAGCGGAGCTGGGTAGTTTCAGAAGAAAAAGGAAAATGTGGAATTGTGGTGCGCTGCTGTCAGTTGCGTTAACTACAGTAATTATCATCGAAGGTGGGCACATACAAAAGCCGCGATTAGGTGATTCAATAAATCTGTTTCAACGTTATGGAATATGGGCTGGAACCGGACGCATCAGAGTCATGCTCAGAAACGTCAGTGACGCGTGGATTTATCGCGAGCCGAGCGTTACCGTTTTTAAAGATCCACCGAAATTGCTGAATATTTTTGAGGCTTATGCTACCAGGACCGTTCTGGTCTCCGCTAATATTCATATCGCATTCTGCAACGGAACTGAAACATTGCTGCAAGAGTTTTTTAAGGACTTCGTTTTCGAGGGCGTGAATAAACCTTGGAACATTTTTACCAACGATTGGTCCAAACCCGCGATTGCTAGACATTTTGGTTTAAACGATTGCTTCGTGGCAAATGATTATCGCTACGTTTTGCTAAGGATCATCCGTTCCCGTGATAATCAAGCAGCAAAGGGCCTACCTAGTGAATTCGAATTGGATGAAACTGTCTCTAACGCGATTACAAGGGTCATCGTAAATGATACTGCCAGTGCTAACAAATTCATGTTAAAATTTGGCACGCACTATATCTCTTTTTACTCTACTGGCGATGCCCTCTATCAAGTAAGAAGAACATCCGTTCATTACGTTTGACTTCAAACATTTATTGGAAATTCGAAAAGTCGTTTGTGTCGTCATTCATTTAATAAAGTAAGAGGTTAAGAAAATTCCTAGAATTTCGACATCTCTATAGAATTTTCAAAAGCTTCATCGTTCAGTTAAGTTACAAGGATATAAAAAATTTTTAGATTCACAAAATTTTTGATTTTATCAACAAATCGTGGTGGCAAAATTAAATTTATTAATTTAACAAAATTTTCGTTGATTCATAGTCGTAGTGAGAAATATTTATTTGAGCCAGTAAATCAGGTGTCTTTTCTCTAGGTCTTCGTTTACACACCTTCGATCTATGATTCGCTGCAGGCAGATATAAAAAACAGAGGTATACACGGTTTGACAGAAGACGAAAGAAAATCGTATTTTTCGCCTGCCCGCGCCCTGCACCTGGGGAAAATACAATCTGCGAGTGGAAATTTATCATTGGAGAAGTGGGCAACAGACGAACTAAGAATATTAGACACGGAAATTGAAGACGAGCCGTACTCGAGTCTCATGCACTCTTACGGGAACTATACATTGTTCGAAAAACTTGATCAACAGTTTAAGGATCGGGCTCTTCTTCAGTTGGGACTTGAAATTATGTCATCTGTGTTTCAATTTCCTGATCTTCGAGAATGGTTTCACCACCACATTTCTTTATTGATGAACCTTGCAAATGACTGTATGTGAAAGACTAACAGAAAAAATTCAATAAACTAATGACTTTCAATACGTTTCTATTCGGAGTTTTTGCAGGAAAAACTTTTTTCTTTTTTTTTTTTTTTTTACCTATTCCCAAGTGCATCACATTTGCATCAGGCATTAAGAAACGAAACTGTAGGCGGTTGCTCCGCAGTGCTTCCAAATTCCATTGAAGAGCAGTCAAATCCCGTTTGGCGTTAAGATGGTTATATTTTCTCGGGGAGTAAGTTGGTGCTGCTCCGTGAAAGATTTTCGGTTTTTAAATATCGTTCCTACAGGTATGGAATCAATGTATGGTGGGTTTCGCCATCGTTCTGTCCACTTCATTTTTTATGTGTATAGCCCCAAGTACGAAATATTTACGTATTTAGCATAATTATCCAGTTTGCGTCAAGTTGATTTATATCATTAGGACACATCGATATAATTAATTGCTTCTTCCACATGACCAACGAAGACTTTTCTGATATTCGTTTGTCCTGATAAACTTGTCCTCGGAACTAGACCTTTGGTTCATGTATTCAAATATATAAAAATACGTGGACGGAGGCTCCTCCGCACAATGGGAGTCGTGACTCGAACTTTCACATGATCCATTAGTTAAATCACGGAGTAATATTTATGGTGAAATCCAGTAACCATTTCTTCTCCCGAAGCTGTTGGTACGCAAAGCTTCTATTTTTTCAATTGCTAAACAAGAAATAAGAGTAGTTATAATTTGAATAATAATTTTCAATCGTTTTGAATCGTATAAAAGGAGCTGTTCAATACGAAATTCGAATGATACATGACGAAAGGTTGTCGTTATAGCAACTCGTATCATATCTAGTTTATGTGTCATGTTGATTTTTTGAAAAAAAAAAACATATGTGGAACATTCATAATGTTAGTATTTTTATTGCGTCAATTTACTTTATAATATAGATGAGTTCTTTGCAGGATCTTCCTCGTACCGTTTACGTGTCCCCATGTTTATGAATTTTCGTAGTTTCAAGTGTCATAGTTTGTCAGTCGCAGCTGTTTACAAAAAAATAGTTTACGCAACGCAAGTGCTCATGGAACAGTAGTTGTATTTTTAGACATCGGAGGCCTGTTCCGATTATTAGGTCTCAATACCTGATCGAGTTTCTTGAAACGCGCATAATATTTCAGTTTTCACTTGGTAGGTAAAAAGGGTCACTGGAAAAAGTAAGATTTTTTACGCTTTTTTAGAGTTAAAGCTTTATGAAATTTGTAATAGCTTTTTTTTTCAATTTTTTAAATGTGGGATGATGAGATATTCTGGAACTTTTAAAAACAGCATGAGAGTCATGCTCAAAAACGTCAGTGATGGGTGGATCTTCCAATGCCTTGGAAAAATGAGATATTGATATCGACAACATACGTGAGGCTACAGAGCTCTAAATAGTCGCGATCGAAAGAGGAAAAATACCTAAAAAAAAAACGTCAATTCGTAACTACTTTGAAAACGCTGCAATTGATCAAACATCTTGGAAATAGTTACCGGGAGTTTTGAAAAAACGTTCGACCAGCTCGCAGCTTGCACCGAAGACTCTAGTAGCCACTCGTCTTTCGTTGATGAAATATATAGTAACGTAAATGTATATACTTGTCTCGAGTCACTCTACATTGAATCGTTTTCAAGGATTCCGATTTAAGATGAATTTGTATTTTTAGAAGCAGATTTAATGATGCAATTTTTTATTTATTCCATAAAATTATTCATTTGTTTTTTCATTTATAGAACATTCGAATTCATGCGTTTGCGAATACAATTATTTTCGTAAGGATATTGCAGAATTGTTTTAGAATCGGTATTTCCTAATGAGCTGCGATTATAACGAGGAGCTTTGACACACTGTTAGCTACTACACGCACATTAACGATGCTGGTCGAAGAACCAAGAGTGTCCGGTGTATCGCATATTACAACGGTACTCTCCGGTTGATTGAGTACGCCCACCAAGTTTATTATTCCAGCTGAAAGAACATATGGCATAAGGAAATATTTTCTAAAGTACAATTTTTATTACAATTTTGAAACAAAATGATAAGTCGAATGCTTACAAGGTACGGTGAACGTTAGACTTCCACTAACATCCTCGTCCGCTGGGTTCGTCAATTCCACCGCACTCGCGTAAACCGTTTGACCTTCTTTATCTTCACCGATTATCAAATCGCCGATGTATCGAGTGCTTCGATTTGGGCTGAGGAATCTTTTCTAAAATTATCGATCGATGATGAAAAAGAAAGTAATATAAATTACAGAATTGAAGAACTCAAAAAAAATTTGAAAAAAAATATATATACATATATATCAACGGTGTGAAGATAAAAAGTTTTGTTGGAAAACATTGTTTCAGGGGCCAAATAAAAATCATATTTTACCGTAAATATTTGTTGTTCCGGTGTCACAATTTCCATTTCGCTGAATAGAAGACCATTCTTCCGGACTTTTCCCAAGTCAAAGGTTGGTACGGCCGAGGAAATGAGTACAAAATTTACGAGAACGACGACCGTTACGAAAAACGACATTGACGAGAAACGAGTCATGATGCTGTTGTGAATGGATCGATATTTTTCAACTCACTTAACTGTTTTTTTGAATTCATCGTGCTTATAAGTCCTCGAGCGCAACGTTATCAATAGATTTGTATATTGATCTGCTGATGCATATCCGAATTAGCTGTCTTTGTTTCAAGACTTTAACCAAAAATCCCCCTTTCTCCGACTCTCGTCATCAGCGATCGTATCGCGTATCTCTGAGAATCCGAATATAAATACATATTCACTGAATAAATACGAATGAGCTTTCCTATTTTTCAACGATAGGAACTCCACTTTTTCCTCATTGCTTGAGCGAAACCATGATATCTAATCATTTTTTAATCGCATAATCAAATTTGTCACGCCTCACATGCTGATACTGACATCGGATTTGAATTTATCAGTACGATTGGAAAGTGCATATAGGGGACTATGGGGCAAAACGGACATGTTAACGATTTAAGCCAATTTAATCGATGAGCATATGGTCTTTCAACTATATTTGAGTCCCAAAATTGATTTCTAGTCGTAGTTTCTCGAATTTCGAAAAAAAAAAATTTTGGGGCAAAACGGACATTGCTTTTCGGAGGTATAAAAAAAGAAAATTTTTTTTTTTTCGAAATTGAGACGTCTGAAGCGACTTTTTCCGAATAGAATACCAACTCGGTAATATAAGAAAAGAAACGCGACCACTTAGAACCCCACTCCTTGGCGTGTAAGAAAGAAAAATGAGCCAAAACTTGAAATCACATTTTGGCCATGTTTTTGAGTCATGCAAAAAATGAACTTTGGCTCCACCGTGCAGGGGTATTATTGATGTTTGAACTGTATTGGAGTTCCATAATCGATTTCCGGTCCTAGTTCCCCGGATTTCGTAAAAAAAAATTTTTGGGGCAAAACGGACATTGCCTCTCGGAGGTATAAAAAATGAAATTTTTTTTTTTTTCGAAATTAAGACCTTCGAAGCGATTTTTTTCGAATGGAATGTCACCTCGGTGATATAAGAAAAGGAATGGGACCACTTGAGCCCCATTCCTTGGATGTAAAACAGAAAAATGAGCCAAATCTTGAGATCGCGTTTGGTTCAAGCTTTCCGGTCTTGCAAAAAATGAACTTTGGCTCTACCGTGCTGGGGTATAATTGATGTTCGAACTCTATTGGAGTCCCACAATCGATTTTCGGTCCTAGATCCCCGGATTTCGTAAAAAAAAATTTTTGGGGCAAAACGGACATTGCCTCTCGGAGGTATAAAAAATCGAAAAAATTACATTTTTTGAAATTGAGACTTTAGAATTGATTTTTTTCGAATGGAATACCACCTCGGTAATATAAGAAAAGGAATGGGACCACTTGGGCCCCATTTCTAGGATGTAAAAAAGAAAAATGAGCCACTTTTGAGATCGCGTTTGGTCCAAGCTTTTCGGTCTTGCAAAAAATGAACTTTGGGTCCACCGTACTAAGGTATAATTGATGTTTGAACTCTATTGGAGTCCCACAATCGATTTCCGGTCCTAGATCCCCGGATTTCGTAAAAAAAAATTTTTGGGGCAAAACGGACATTGCCTCTCGGAGGTATAAAAAATCAAAAAAATTACATTTTTCGAAATTGAGACCTTCGAAGCGATTTTTTTCGAATGGAATGCCACCTCGGTGATATAAGAAAAGGAATAGGACCACTTGAGCCCCACTCCTTGGATGTAAAAAGAAAAAATGAGCCAAATTTGAGATCGCGTTTGGTCCAAGCTTTTCGGTCTTGCAAAAAATGAACTTTGGCTCTATCGTGCTGGGGTATAATTGATGTTTGAACTCTATTGGAGTCCCACAATCGATTTTCGGTCCCAGATCCCCGGATTTCGTAAAAAAAAATTTTTGGGGCAAAACGGACACAGCCTCTCAGTGATAATAAAAATTAAAAAATTACGAATATGTAGATTTTATTTGCTCCAATAAAAAAAACCTTTTTTCCTTATTTTCTCAACGTCATTATAAATTTGGTTTTCAAATTAGTCACAAAAGAGAATGAATAGTGAGCAGAACGTAGTTTGGGATCGGAGTCAAAATTTTATGAAATTTATAAAATTTCGGATTCGACGTGTGTTTATTTTGCTCTAAAACTTGAATTTTTGGTGCAATTCACCCTAGAATTCAGCAATTTAAGATATTTTAGGATCAGAACATGGTTTGGATTCGAAAAAAAAATTTTATAAAATTTACATTTACATGTGTTCGTTTTGCCTCCCGTGTGTCCATTTTGCCTCAAAATTCACTAATTCAGGCTGTTTTCGGGTAAAAATGTAATTTAGGCTTGAAAAAAAAATTTATGAATTTTCCGAAATTTCAGAATTTGAAATGTCCGTTTTGCCCCGGATTTTCGACTTTCGGGGCAAAACGGACACCCTGTCCGTTTTGCCCCATATGTCCGTTTTGCCCCATAATCCCCTACATCTCATTGATTATCGATCGATCAGACATAAGTGCAGGGAGAAATGTCGGTTCTACGGGTTTTATTGATCGATTGATTATTCAATCATTTTTGGATACGCGTACTTTTATCGATGGTCGGTTTGTCGGCTGTCAAAAGTAAAACAGAAACGATCAATTTTTTATTTCGTTCGTTCACTTTATCTACGGTAGCTAAAACAGAACTATAGATAATTATTTTTATGACAAAAAATTCTGCCACTCGAATTTTGATAGTTTCAATACGGGTTCAGCGTGCAATCTTTTCATATCAGGATTTTTTTTAACATTCCACTATTTTCTTTAAATATCGTACAAAGCACAATTTTTTTTCTCGTGCAATAGGAGTTCACAGTGTTCACAGTGTATTTAAAGTACTTGTCGACGATATTGTTTTATCTCAACATGCGAATTATTAATTTTCTTTCATCGTTTTCCAAAATATTTTCTGAAGAAGATCATAGCAAAAGCATTTCTCATCGTGTTGTCATTAGCCCAGCGCGCGTTTGCCGAAATTTTATAGAAATTACAAAACAATGAATTTTTTCTTTATCATTCCGATTGCCTATCTGTAATAACAGTTTTATGACTCAGATGATTGATGGATTTTGATAGGAGTTACGGGAAATCTCGCTTTCAAGTTCGATTAGGGATATGTTGCTTCGTTCCTGACTCGTGTAGATCGTGTAGATCGCAGGTACAGGGCCAAAAAATAAGAACGAAATCAGCGGAGACAACCTGCATCATGCAGGTTAATGCAATAAAATATAATAAAAAAATTAAAAAAAAAAAAAAAAAAAAACTAGTAAAAACTAGTAAAAAATTCTTGATTTATCCCAGTTACGTCGTACTCATCTATGCAGTTGTTACGCTACATTGATGTATCTCTTCGATCAACACTTTTGATAGGCGGATTGCTGTTGAAATTCCGTGGAAATGACAACAAAAAAACAATGTAGTCGATATTTTGAAGCGCAGTGAAGTACATGAAGTTGCACATCGGTTCAGATAAATTTAGAATTTATTTTTAGACTGTTTATTTTATTAGCGGTGGGTAGCAGCTAAAACGCTGTAAGATGACGTGGCGTATGGGGCAACGCGAATGTCAACTTCGGCCATCGATGAACCCAAGGTAAAAGGAGTTTCACATGCTACCAGATTGTTTCCTCCTTTGTTCAAGATACTCAAGTAATGGATAGTTCCTGGGGAAACAAAATACAGAATATAAGTAGTGAAAACGAGTTGTCTCCAACGGACCTGTCGTTGACTCAACAGATTTGATGGAATATCAGCATTTTATACGCGGACATGCGGTAATCAAGTGAAATTGATTGAACGTTGGATATTGATGGAATACGCGTTGAACCTATTTTCTCAATGAAATATAAGGGAATGGGAAAGCTCTGGTCTCTTCCAAACTTCCACGATTTATGTACGAAAAATTTGAGAACGAGTGCATACCGTTCGCACCAAAATATACAGTGTCGGAGTATATTACAGACAGTACGTTCATCACTTGAAAAGTCTCCACGAACGTTTCGTCGTCAGCGCGTCGACTGCCAACTACCAGATCTCCGATGAAACGAGTAGCCACATTTTCCCGATTTTCTATTATATTGTCTATTGCCTGTGTGAACAATGAGAGTTTCAAGACAAGAATCAAATTTCAATGAATAATCTACATCGGAAGAAAGTCAGATGATGAAGCAGGAATACTGATTATATAAAGCTTTTGATCAGCGTTAACGTGAATTCATGCAGTTTTAAGAAATATTTTGTCAACGTAAATACCGTTTGATCGTCCGATGAGCCGTCTACCCTGGTTAAAAATTTTGTTTTATTTCCGATTTCTCTGACGTCATAGGACGGAATGGCCGACGATATGAGAATGAAATGAGCTAGGACGAGAGTCGTCGCGACAGAAATGGAATTTCGGCTCATGGTGTCGTTACGGATATGCGAAGACTTCTCGATAGACTGCACAGTTATTTGGTACATGTGATTCTCATAATCGATATCGCTGTACCGTATCATTATACACGTGTCATAGATATTTTTTTTTTCATCTACCGGAATTTTTGATAACAGTGCATCACATTTTCCTCATTATTACAAAAAAAAATTTTGTTCTTCATTCTGTTATCGTTTTCTCAAGTAGTTTGACTCCAAAATTTTGTGAAAATCCTGCAAAAGTTAGCCAATATCGACGTAAATCTACGATTCGGCGATCTTGGTGGCGATACGTTTGTTATCTTTCTTGATAGTCGGAATTTGTTTTTGCTATGATAGTTTCGTGACTCGAATGATCGCTTCATACGATATACTTCAATTATTGATAAGAATCAAATGATAAGTATGAATCTCTATCTAAATTCATGAAATAATGTGGACCTCGATGGACACGTGGTCGTTGAATTTGATAATTTATTTGAATGTAAATTATTAATTAAAAATATCAATTGACGCGTGAATATCTTTTCAAACTCATTTTCATTTTCCTTATATTTTTTTTTTTTTTTTCATGTCACAAGAATCATAAATCATTTTGATCAACGATCAATGGATAGGCAAAGGAATAACGCTGTTATTTTATATCATCGTTTGTATCCGTAAAATTTTATTGTCATTCTTTTATTTTGCAATTTTTTTCGACAAATTCATCGCTATTGTGGGTTTTGATGGGTGAATTTTTAATGGGTTGCGCCGAAAACGGTGTAGGTCGAATAAGAACGTGCTTCGACGCGGACATTAACTTTGGATTGCGAATAGCCCAAAGTATATGGATGTTCACATGCTACCAGGCGACTTCCATCGGCGTTGACAATGCTGAGATAATGAAAGATTCCCCCTGTTGGAATGAACATTAACACGGCGTCAGGAAACATGAATTTCTTCACAAGTTGTTTTTTATACTTTCGATAAATCGTAACATGTTCATGTGAGAAATTTTTGCACCCTTTCCTGTTGGAAACCGGTAACAATATGGAGCTGAGTGTATTTAATCGGTATTCGAGCAGCTGTCATCGATGAAGCTTGAATATTACTAACAATCGAGCCTCTCGTCTCAATGATTCTAAATATCGTACATAAAATCTGGTTTTTTTCAGTATTTTCGTTCTTACCATTTGCGTTGAAGGTTAGTGTGTCGGAGTATACTTGAGAGTCCGGATTGTTCAAGTTGAAAGTGCTCTCAAACGTTCTCTCGTTGTAGCGGCGATCACCAACTGCCAAATCTCCGATGAACGGATATGCCAGTGCCTCTTTGTCGTGTATCGCCTGGCCAGACAATTCCATTTTCAAAACAAGAATTAAACTTTAACGATGAACAACAGTAAACGGATGTAAAGCGATGAAAATAGTGTTGATCATGAACAACGGTTTTCGTGTATGTGCAAAATAACAATAAAGTCTGTGCAAGAGGTAATAATTATTCAAAAAAATACCGTTCGATCGTCCAGTGTGCTATCAATTTCGGTCAAAAATAATGTTTTATTACGAAGCTCCGTTATATCGTAGGTCGGTATCGCCGATGTCATGAAAATGAAATTAGCGAGGACGAGAATCGTCGCGACGGGAATCGAGCTGCGGGCCATGATGCTTTTGCGGTTGTACGAGCACTTACTGACAATGCATACAGTTTTCGGGTATTTATAGAACTTAGGTATAATCAATTTTGCTATATCGGAGATCTTCAAAAGTTTTCGGTAACGTGTATTGTTATCTTGATCTTTGCTCGGAATCGAAATTCTGTCGAAATACAATACGGAGAATATTTCCGTATCGGCTAGCTGTAAATTGCCCATTTTATTCGATAATTCCTACTTTTTATCTGCAATCTAAATTTAGTGTGACGAATTATCGTTTCCGTGATATCCTCCAGACTTGATAAGAGTTACGAAAAATCACGCCGATGATCTTGAGCATGACTTCATAATTCTGGATAATTGGACTCGGTATAGTAACAAAATTATTTATCGATTCGTCGAGCATTTTACAACACCCAATGAAACATAATTGAATATTTTTAAACGGAACTAAGGTATAGATTAACGGGTGAAAACATCAATAACACGCGTGATCGGGGTTGATCAACGTTGAGCGATATTCCCGAACTCCAATCTCGGAATCATCGATAGATCGCAATGCAAGAAAAACGATGATGCCATTTACACGAGATCGCACTCTGACGAATGATTTTCCGATCATTTTCTATAATATTGAATAAAAAGTAATTCTCCATTGTATTAACCGCCAACCACATATATTTGAAAACATCCACAGCACCGTTACGAACAGAAAAAAAAATATATATAATATAATAATATTCTCAAATAAGAGACAGTAGAGAGAAGACTGCGGGATTAATTGTTACTTGAATCTTTGGATACAGGTATTATTGAAATAAGATAAAATGCGAAGTTTCGATGTTTCAGTGTGCTGCGACCACCATAGTTAGAATCGATTTGCTCTTTGGTAAAACACGAATGTAGAAGCCACTTTTAGATGTTCCAAGGCTGTACGGTTCGTCGCAAGCTACTGCATAACTTCCCTGTTCGTTCAGCATACTCATGTAATGTATAGTTCCTCCTGAAAATATCGGTTTCAACGTGAACGAACTCTTTCAAGTATCACTCGAGCATTGCATTCCAGAGATTGATGTTACAGGAAAAAAAAAAAAAAAAAAAAAAAATTATTGAATAAAGTCGAAAAAAAAATGTATTTCAACATAGAAAATGTTGTATGCCACTATATTGGCAAACAACTTGGATAAAAAGTATTCTCTGAAAAATATGTTGGATCGCGATATCACTGTGTGTAATACTTACCATTCGTCACGCTCAGATTGATCGCTGTACTGTACACATCCTCAGTCGGATTTGATACTTCTACCGTACGTCGAAATATCGTTTCGTCTGCACGTCGTTCACCCACTACAAGATCACCGATGAAACGAGTCCTGCGCTCCTCTTCGATCAATCTCGTCTATCCATACCCGTTTCAAAAGATCAGAGAAAAATCTATTCAAAATCCTCCACACTTTTCATCCGCATTTTTTTCCTCTTTCTTTTGAAAAAAAAAAAAAAAAAAGCAATCGCTTCTTCGTTTTCGATGCAGGGTCAACTCTTTTTTCGGTGGATGCAATGAGTGCAATATTTTGGTGAATCATCGATTCGAAGAATAATTATTGTACAATCGAGGAATTTTTCGATGTTAAAACAAAAAAGGATTGCTCATTCGATTAACTGCACATTCAAATAAAATGACGAGATACTTAAAAAATGCCAAAATAGTATCTGCTTGAAACAGTTGAAATTCGAAATGATTAGTTTATTGATTGGTTCGAATTATGGAGAAATTAGCCGAGCGTATGAAAGAAAAAAATGTAACAAATGTCGGTTTAAAATAAATTGTGAAAGAGATGAAAAAGTTTGAATTCAAATACCAATTCGTGTTGAGGCAAAGCGTCATCCTGAGTGAAAAGTAGATTTTCGTCGTTGAGTTTTCTCACGTCGTAATCCCGTTGGGATGAGAAGACGAGAACGAAATTTACGAGGAGGAGAATTGTAGCGAAGAAGGACGTTGACGCGTAACGAGACATGATACAGTTGTGAATTCCACGGATACTTTTCGATTGACTCTACCGTTGGGTCTGAAGTCTTTTATATGGTCCCAAAAGGCGTAAAAGTATTCTATATATATAGATATGGGTAAAAAACGTGAGGGCGAGTGGAAAACTTTGGAAACAGAAGATCGTAACTTGGGAAAAAAATCACAAAAATTTACGTCCTCACGTCAGTCACAGTGAAAAAATAGTAGCATCAAGTTTTTTTTTTTTTTTTATGGGGAGGGAAAAAGAACTCAACTGTCCCCTGATATGGCTTATCTGCTTTCGTTTGAGCAGGTTCCCGTAAATGTTGGCTTCTCCTTATTTTCCGTCGTATCACCCCTATCCCGTGGAGTTACATCGTGACGCTCCTTACGAGATCGGAATATAAAGGAGGTAACACGCTCTTTTGCAAACAAGCCAAACTGCCAACGCATTTGTACATGTGTCTCTGACATATCCCATGCCACGAATGCCACCTTGGAATACAGCTATCAAACAAAAAACATGAATGTTTTTAGGGTGTACGTGATATACCGGTACGGGACACGAGCACATCGCGGAATTAAAGTTTTTATCAGTTCGTTTGATAAATAACAATGCGGTTTCTTGTCTCTCTTCAAATTCATCAAATTTTTCTTCTTTTTGTATTTGTCAATTTGTATTATTTTTTTTATTGAAAAATCGTTATTTCTTATGTCAATAACCGTTGAAATGGAGGAAACGACGAATTTGAAGAAATAAAGATTATCAACATTTTATTATTAAGACTGTTTTTATATGTACATTCGTGCAGCGAAGAGAACAATGTGCGGTTCTTCTCGTGAGCTCGAACGAATAGAATTCTTGAAAAGCTTTGCTCGAAAGGTCGCCGTGTCCATATCTCGACGTGTATGTCCCGGAACATTTTCCAAATAGCCTGAGGGATATCGGGCAACGATGCCACGGGCGTGAGAATTCTTGGTTCGCAAAAGGATTCCATTTTTCTTTCGTTCTCACTCGTCATTGTAAGAGACACCAAACATTTTTGCACAGTTCACCAATTTTCCATCAGGAAAGAGGTAACTCTCGAGAGTTTCGTATCGGATATTATATTTCTCTGGAGAGAGCCCCTTTAAATATATTTTCATATTCGTCGAGTGCTGAAAAAACATTCGACAAACGATTCATTCAAAACTGCATATTTTTTCATACAACAACGGTAAAAGTAATGTGTGAATTTAGTTTTGAAATTTTTTTTTTTCTCTCTTTGTCCGAATGAGAAATTCTCGCTTTATCTTATTTGCACCGAGCAGGCTGCCTGAAAACTTCAAATTAATAGGATTAAATTTTACTTTGTTAAATACGCACGTGTGATTCTATGCATGCGGGTGTTCGTTCGTTTCACTCTCCCTCTACGCACACATCTATTATACTCGTTTCTGCTTCAGATAATTCTGCATATACAATCTATATTTATATGTATGTTACATACATACCAGCATAGGCTCAAAAGCTGCCAATGAAAATCCTCGCTCAATAATTCTTCATTCTCTCTATCGGTGCCGATTTCATAGGATTAGTCCGATTTTTTATTGCTTTTACCATATGTGCTGCTCTAATGGAAGCTACTAAGTATATCTCTAAAAATGGTCCATAACGCCGTACTTTTTTCCAGTACATAATCACATGGACAGAGATCGTTTAAATTCAATCCTCTTTGACAATGTGATCGCTAGAATCGGTATGTCGCATCATTAAAATTGAGAAAACTCTTTTACGAGAGCAGTGACTATAAAATTATTTGGAATTAAAAAAAAGAAACTACAAAATTAATTATCCTGGTGATGTTAATTAAGGTAAAAAATAATTTCACTTACGCGAACAAATGTCACTTTGTCTCTTTCGCAAATTAGTCTCTTTCAATTTAGTTTACATAAATTTGAGTACCAGGCGTGTGTGCTAAAGGTCAAACATTTAAAATACATCATTCAATTTGATTCGACGCGAAGTTTGTATCGATGAGAGTCCAAAGAGAGGTACGAGGGTCAAAGTTATCGGGGATGTCGTCAAAAAACGGGCGAACGTGCGAAACGGGTGGTTCGATTCAACTGGGAACTAAATTGAACAAAAATTTATCACGGTATTGCTAATTGTACCGATCAGAGAAGAATACATAAATAAATTCATTAGTTTTTTATGTTTTTATTAAAGAATCCAATTTCGAGCCACCCAAACGAGAATATAGAAGAGAGAAGGTCGAAGCAGCCATTACTTCTGGCTTATATATATTCCAATAAGTTTAACACCCCGAGGGGGAATGCAGGGAAAAAAAATGAATTAATATAATAAAACGAGAATGTTACACAATTGCTCGAGTATATTTCTTGATATATTTTGTATCCATTTTCGTAGTTGACATTTCATCCAAATTTCTTTTTTTCTATCGATGTTCACGCGACTCTTTTCGAATTGTTCACTTTTAGACATTTTTCTTGTCGTCGCACTATTTGACGAATTATAATGAAACTCTGTTTACTTTTATTTATGGATTTAAGTCGAAATTAAACAAATGGATTAGGAGCGATTGGCATTTAGTAGAAAATTGAGAACGGAAAGTGACTTGCATTCGGAAAGGGCACAGCTGGACCACACATTTGGAGCAAGATAGACAGAGCGGCGAGAGAGAGAGAGAGCGTTTCACTGGAGTCCGCTTTTGGTGTGCTGGGAGGAACATCAAGATAGGGTGTATAATGGAGCGGGGGCGCAACAGTTGCGTGGGTGGATGCGCATTTCATGGGGAGTAGATGCTGGAGAAGAGAAGAGAAATGAGGAAGAAAGAGAAAGGTGGAGAATGAGAAAGAGAGGGAGATACAGAAAGGGAGAGAGAAACGGGAACAACTCGCGGTCACAGGGGGTGAGAGGAAGTGACGTGAACGAAAGGGTGGCTGAACGCAAACGCGAGGAAACTACGTGCCTCAGTACCTTTCTCGCAGTGAAACGACACACGCGAGAGCGAGCGAGCATCCCTAAATTAATCTTATCTCTCACGCCGGTCTTTCTCCTCTTGCCATACCGGCTGTTTCGAGCCCGGCAAATTTCAAGTCTTCTTCATCGTCCTCGAACTTTTGTACATTTTTTTTTTTTTTTTAGACGAATTTGTGGCTCGGTAATGAGATCATATTCTTTTTTCAATTGTGATCGTTTTGCGGGTGATATTTGAATTCACGGTTTATGATGCAAAAAGCGAATTAATACGAAGGAAATATTACTTTTCATTTTTTTACGATTTTTCATAGAAATCAAAAGGTTCCAAGTTTCTTTTCTGGAATGATTTTTGGGTTTGGTGAAGTGCACTCAAATTGATTTTCGTTTTCAAATAGTTGATAGAGTTTCGGTGTGAGAGTCGAATTGATGGAGGAATGAAATTTAGAATTCAGATAATTGTCAAAATTTTTTGATAACACAGACATCGAGCATGAATTTTGGAAAAGGGTTAAACAAATGTTCCCATCATTTGATGCTTCCACGAATATTTACTTCGACGATATTTTCTATGAGTTTCTCCTCGTTTCATAATTAACAATCACAATGAATGGTCAAATGAAATTTAATTGATAGAAAAAACATTGGATTAAATCGGTGATTGTTAATTATTTATTTGCCTGTGGCATTGGTTTTGTCGTGTACTCCTATGTGGCAAAAATATTGCATTTGTGAATTATACGTTTCGCTCAACCCAACAGAATTATTGAATGTTCGTTCATTTCTGTTTTTCTCTCTTGTTCAATTATTTTCTGTTTTTTGAAGCGTGCGATGAAAATTTTTGGATTATACGATGAATGTGGACAGTGAATATCCTTCCCAATTTCCTGTACAGCCGGATGATTAAGAGGGGAAGTGAAATATCGATTGGTCAATAATTGAATATATTTCGAAATCTTTTCCTTCGTGTGGTTTTTCTCGTATGGAATTTCCATTTTCAAGTGCATTTAATTTGCATTTGAGTGATGTCGAGTGTAAGGATTAAAACTCAATTTAGCTTCACAAATATTTTATTGAATAAAACAGCCTTTCGAAATAGTTTAGAAAAAAAAAAAAAACAGAAATATTCAAATTATATATGAAATATGAAATTTTTATCGATTTCTCAATTTTAAAAAAGTCTTTTGGTGATTTGATTTTTTATATAGACGCAAAAAATTAGAGCGTAGTCAAGTTCCAATCAATCAACTGATCCGTAATGTAGAATTTTCATTATCAGCTCTTTGAAACGATCGATGAGACTTGTGAAATATATCTTTTTGCCGGTGTTCGATATCTCATTACTTCTCCGGTTCGTTAGCAGGACTCTTCGAAGAGCTTTAAGAGAAATGAATGAAAAGAGTGAGAGAGATCCCATTGTATATTATTGAAAGTCAACAATTCCATTGAACAGATTATCGTTGAACTACACTTTCTGGTAAAGTGAAATCATCGCATAGGTACGTGGTTATTGAGGTTTTACGCGAAGCATTCTCGTTCGACCCCCAAACGTTCGTTATGCCCCATTTATTTTTCATTTCAATAACATTTTATGATATTAAACGTCTCTCTTAAATAAACATCCATTATTCATCCCTGAATGCGTTTTCAACTGATGATTATCTTTTTCATGATTTTTCTCATGTCACCAGTTCCGAATAGAACTTCCGCTCATCGATAAATTTTACTTTTTTCTAATTAAATTCGATTCTTGTTGTTTACATATATAATTGCATTTTTTTCTTGTTCACTTATACGATCACATTGAAAAACAAACATTTTTGAAAATGTGGAAAGGTGAAATTGCGTAATTATTCAAAGAGTTTTGTTTGTAAATACGAGAATTATAAAATGGTAAAATTTCGTTGGAATCGAAAAAAAGCTCGGGATTGTGACGTGAGTAATAATGGCATGGACGTGTATAGATATACAAGCAAACAGGCCCTTAACTATAAGCCCGAGACTCGCAACTAGACGCGTAATTAATTTAAAGAATTCATTAGCGAGTAGAAGAGCGTGACGGGAATGCTCCGACGCGAACGTTAAACCACAACACACAACTCTTGCCCCGCGAAAGAAATTTGCGAAACTATGTGTACATGAGATATTTCGTATCAACCCCAATAACTTTGGCTCTCGCTCTCTGTACACAAAAATGTCTTGAATAAATACGATTCAATAAAATCAACAAAGTAAATATCAGTTACGTAGCAAATTACGTAATGGTTTCATGTAAAACGATATATTAGTGAGATAAATAACAAATATGCAATATTAGCGAGGTAAATAAATTGAATGAAATCAATATTGAACATAAAATCAACAAATACAAAAAAAAAAAAAAAATGTATTCAATTGTCTAAACAAAAATGAGTATAGATGCATGGGATTTTCGTCGATTCAAGTATTTTTATTTTTTTATTTTTTTAAATTGCTTCCTGATTCTTTTTTCCATCCATGCTTTTGTGAATCTGTATTTTGGAGCACGTATTCCCGGTGCCTTTTCATGTTGAATTTAGGATTAAAACGCGAATCTTTCATTCATACGTGTTTTTATCGAGATTTTTTTTTTGTTTGTGCGTGTGTGTGTGTGTGTTTTTTTTTTCATGGCAAATATTGCAGTGAATCGCTGTGCGATCGACTCTGTTTGAGACTCGCTGGAGCTTTTCCTTTCTCTCTCTCTCTCTCTCTCTCTCTTTCTCTTCCTGTTTATATATCGGAAGGGTTCAGATATTGGGCGCTCTGACAGTATCCTAAGGGTATGTCGAACTAGTCATAGCTTTACCAACATGTACATTGGACATTCTATTTGAACATTACTCCAACGATGGAAAATGTTTTTTTAGAAAGACCACATGGAATGGATAAGAAAAAAAAAAAAACACTTGACTCATGATCCAAGAAACAAGGTTCATCGTATTAAAAGGATTAACGAAAAATTAAACGATTATTGTGCGTTATTGAAATATTGAAGAATTTCGTATCGTTTTTTATATTTTTTCAGACTATTTTTAATTCCGTTGTTTGACTCATTTCGCCCGAATTCCATCCGAATTCTATTGGAATTTGGCATCCATTGTTTTTGATCGATGAATGAGAATATGAGGCAAAAAAATGTTTCAAATATCTGCAAAGCTTTACACATTTGTTGGGATGGAAATTTTTTTTTCACTCGTCGATCAAACCGACAAATTGTTTACCTCTGAAATGTCAAAGAGCGCGAGCTATAGTCTCTCGCTAGCGTTGGTCGGTGGTTGCCCTTCTCCACCATGCAGAATATTCTTCTCGTTGACCGAGTCCAAAGTTTCGCGTTTGTTGTACCACTTGACGAGTGGTGAAAAAATGCTGACGCCTCTTTCCCTCTTTTCACAATTTTACTCGCTAACTTTTTGCAACACATTTTTTTTTCTCACTCCTCAAGTCTTGTTTCCGGCTCGGCGAGTGTCGGTGTTGAAGTTTCGCCTCGACGAGTTTGTTTTCGAAATAAATGTAATTAATACGGATTAATAAAATTCACGCGTGAGAACAGGCATTTTGTATTTTTATTATATTCTACAAAAATTTTTTAATGATATCGAAAAAAAAGCGATAATAATAATATGGCACTATGTAATAGCGAAATAACATTGGTGTTATGTCAAAGGGTTTAGTCAAACAGGAATGATGGATTCTGGCTGGTAGTTCAAATATTGTCGGAATCTCATCAATCTACGAACAATTCGACGTGGAAATCTCTCAGTATGTACCGATCTGTCGTGTATCTCTTGATCGCGCATATTCCAGGTACAGAGGTCCTCGAGATGATCGATATTCGAATAGTTCCATCCGATCGTATGCAGAGTTGAATTTCCGAGGGGGTTGGTGGGTTCGAATCTGAGAAAAACGCGTTCTTGACGATCCGGGTTAGTGATTCTGCGCATAAACAGAAATTTTATCGCTGTTTTTTTTCCTCGAAGTATTTAAAAGATGAATATTTTTTTAATCGTCAAAATAGGAATGATGGAAAAATTGTACAAAAGATTTATTCACTTACAACTTCATTGAGAGAGTAATGGTCCTTCGATCGAGGATCCTAAAATACAGCAATTTTCCAACTCCGTTGCGATCGTCAAGGGTACTGTTGCAATTTTCTCCAATTCTCTCGACATACACAAAGAGCGTTTGAAACCATGGGATGCCACTATTCCGAACTCGTCAGCTTGCTGGTACGCACTATACGTTTTTGCACCCTTTGTTTCGTCGGTAGCTCCCTCTCTCTCGATCGGTAGGCCACCCATTCAGTGATTCGACGGGAACTTTCGGAGGATATATAACAAAAGCCGGATAAAAGGAGCGGGTCTGTGAGAAAGCGCAATGGACGTGAACTCGTGGCACGGTAAACGGAACCAGATAGTATAGCAGTCGTATAATATAAATATACAGCAAGAATATAACTAAATTTATCCGTGCAGACTGGAGCACCGTCTGAAGGAAAATAAGAGTAGAGAATGTACAGTGAGAACGCACAGATTTTCTCATAGTTTTTTTGCAACTAGGTTATTCTTTATTTAAAATAAGTTACAAAATAACCGATAATTCCGGTTCAATTTCTATACTTTTAATTGCTTCGAATATTTGTAAAATTCCAGTTGGTATGAGTGATAGTAAATACTGAATCATTGAATCATTTCAGCGATTCAATGTCCATCCTTTTTTAGGTAACACGTGCGTTTCCCTTACACTTGTTCTCAACTTCGTTCATTCCCTTTTGTTTCATACGTAAAAACATATTCGAAAAACTCTCTTTTATCTTCGTTCATCTCCGGAAACATTATTATTTCTGTGCAAGCCAGCGGCAATGATTATTTCTCGTTGGCGAACCTCCTTCCAATCCTATTTTTAGACAACGTAGTTTTCAACTACTGAGCCACCAATGGATGGAATAAAAAAGTGCATCCCTCCACCGATTTATTCCTTCTGTATTTTCAGCCACAAAAGCAATGACGGATGTGATAAATTTTCTGCCACCCTCTCCGCACCCGCATGCATCCCTCGCTGCTTTTTCTTGTTTGATCAATTTGTCTCAGCCACCAGTTTCGAGTTTTTTTGTTTTTTTTTTTTTTTTTTTTTTTTCAGTTCTCGTCGCCATTTTCTTTCTCACAATGTTTACCAACAAAATGGGATATTATCTCGAAATCTACAGTCTCATTGGTATTAATTTCATTGCTTTATTGTTTTTCATGATTTAATGGAAGTTTTTATTGAAAAAAAAGAAATAAAAATTTGCAGTTAAATCCAATCCAGAAATGTCAATTGAACATAGCTTTATATATAGTTTTTTTTATTGAAATAGTTTTTTGCTGCGCGATAATCCCTTTGAAGCCGTACAGTGTATAGTTTAAAAAGCTTGTAAAATATATATATATTTTATATAAAAATATATAAAAAATTAATTTGTTAAAAATCGAGAAAGGACCGAAGACACAAAGGGTTATTATGATGAAAATGACGTATTTTCACTGTTCCGCACGATATAACGGTGTACCGTTTGAGCAGTTCATGTAAAAAAGAATTCTTTTGTTCGCATTAATGACGTTAGGCCAGTAAGCGGACGAAGGGCTTGGCAAGATTATTATCACGTCGCGTTTTTCTATTCCAGAGTACTCTCATACTACGTGCACCTTCATTCAGTTACCAAAATATTTTTTCTTTTTTAATAAATTGACCAAAAAAAATCACGTCTCTGTAGACTTCAGAGGCTTTTTCAGCCAGTGGAAATAATGCAGGATCCGTTCTAATGCATCTTTTATGCGAGTTGAGTATGAGTAATCCGCAAAGTGCTTGTGATAATTGAATCGTTCAGCATATGATACGTGAACTCGTGAATCTCTTATTTCATTGATTCAATTTTTTTTTGTTCATGAATTCCGCCGGATTTTTCTCATTTTTTCTTGTACATTTTACTTAAATATATATAATGAGCCAAAAAATTGGAGTTTTTAAAGAAACGCGAGCGTTTAACGAAGTCTGGAACTGAATTATACGCAAATGTCACTGAACGGTGAAACAAAAAGGTGAGACAAACGAGTATGGATTCATTAAATGAAAAACTCTCCGAAAAAAGTGAAAAAATAATTGGTTCCGAGATACCGAACGAAAATGTTGAATGGTGATAGAAATGTTAAGTTTGGTCTATAGAACTGACGTAAATTTTTGTTCCGGAAAAATGATATAAATCCAAATGAGAATGAAGCATAAAATAATACGATGGACGAGCAGAAGCACCGGGCTCTTCAGACGCCGGCTATTTCCTTAGAATATAATATTCGCGAGTTTTCGATCCTCGAAGGAATCTATAGAATCCAATTTCTTATCAATCACACCTGCTCGAGCGAGTCCCTCAAACAAGAGAGGAGCTTTTCTTGCCCAAGGGGATGTGAGAAATTTGGTCTTTCATCCTTCCCGTATAAAATCGATCGGACTTCGATATACTATATCATCGAGCCTGGGTCAATAAGATAACAGGGATGACCATCTTGAACCAATCAAAACGATTTTTATGAAACGAAATTTTTGCTCCGATCGAGGAAAACTGAAGAGTTTCCTATTCCATGAAAATCTTGAAATTTTTAATTGACGTTTATATTAAAGAACAATGAACACGAGTTTTCATTGTAATATCAATAGAAAAAATCAAATTAATCCTGATCGGTATACAATCGTTGACAGCGATTATATCTCCAAATGTCATAGAGGATATTTTCAGTTGATCCTCGATGGAGCAGAGAAATGATGAAAATATCGAAGTCTCTTGGGATATACGAAGCGGAGTGAATGAAATTCATTCGTCTAGGGAAAAGTGGATAGTCGAAGCTATAGAGTTAAAACCGCTCAACTTGATCCGTTGGGGTTGACCCGTTAACACCAGTGTGTCAGCGGATAACGAGAAACAGATCTATCCTTCCGTGTGTATGGTATACACCTATATGTACGCTCGTGGTTTTCGTCATACACGTATTGTACAAGCGTTAAATATGCCAGAGGCATATCAGGTTCTACGTCAGCAATGCCAATCTGCATCACGAGATGGAGTCGTCTAGAGACTGAAATAATGTCAAGTGCGACTTGATGAAAACCCCCCCCCCCCCCACGATTGAGCCCAGTTGTTTTATCTTGTTTTATGTGCTGCACGAGAGAAAAATCCAGTTATTATCGAGTAACTTCTAGTTAAAGTCAAATGTGAGGAATTATAATCGTCGAAATAATTATGCAACATAGTTGAAAAAAAAAAAAAAAATAACGTTCCAACATTGAATAACGTTCGAGTGGACCTGGACAAAACCCTCGAAGCTATTTCATAGATTTTTATCGCTCGATTCTTCATCAATGAAACGAAAACGAATAAGCACACTTATTCTCCGAAAGGCCATTGTCCTGGAAAGTTGCAGGTGCTTTTTGGTCGTGATCTCGTGGGAGTGATCCCTTTTTCTGGCTCGATTACTTCTCGTACTTTCAACGCTACCATTGGTACAAAAGAACTTTTCTACCATCGATATACCTATATATATCTTATCTCTTATGTCTGATCAATTGTTAACCGAAGAACCCTCAACGACCATCATACTTGTTCTCCTACTTCCATTTCGACTCTTGCTGACCCTTTTGTTGTTCTTTTGCAGATGACAAGTATTATCGTTGCCGCATGCTTCGGTGATGAAGAAAAAAACGTTTGAGCAGGATTCGCGTAGTTGTGTAACTGTTTGAATGTATCGAGATTACGAATTGGGGGTTGAACGAAAATGGATAGGAATTCGTTCGTATCTATCGTCGATACTAATTCCAAGTTTTTCATTTGATCGATTTCTAAAATATGAATTTGATCAACTTGACAGAACATTTTTGTTTGGAATTCTTCAAAGTGGCACAATAGCAAAATGAATTTGAATAATTGTTTATTAGAATTCATGTATATTTGATGATCGTGTATCAATTTGTGTGAGTTATATCGCTCGAGATTCAGGGATTAACCGGAATCGATTATAATTCACTTTGGATTCATCAATTTACATTGTTAGGGAGGAAGGGCGATCCGTCCATCCGTCACGTGTCTCGGTTACCTCGCGAAATACATTGAACGGTGAGAATTTTGCCTCGATATCCACCGCTGCTAACCCGTTGTTGATTCGATCATCCCGATTGGTACTCGAACGTGAAACTTTGTACCTCGAATGTACGCGCTTTAATTCAGGTTCCAATTGACTTTCAAATTTTCCATGTGCGATGATCCTGTCATTCACTTTCACACAGACACACGTGTAGTACGATTCTTTGTAAAAAGGGGAACATTTTCATCGCGAGTTTTTTTTTTTTCCTGGAATCAACTACAGTGTCATCGCTTTTTTTTTTTTCCGTACTCGGAGAGAGAACAATTCTGCAGTTCGACAGTGCCCTGTCAGGTGCTGAACATTGGAGATAGCGAGAAAAATTCTATACTTTGGGATTGTTCAATATGGGTTCCAAGCAAAAGATACGAAAGATCGAATGCGAACAGTGAAATTGGAAAAAAAAAGAAAATATTTTTTCGTCATCTGCGAATATCGCCCAATATTTGTGGAAGTATTATTTATAAAATTGAGTCAATTATTGTAGTAAATTGGTATTTACACTATTCTATTTTATAATACAGATCGCAGCGACGACAATAAAGAATAAAAAAAAAAACTCAAGTTACGGATAGTCTCGCGAGTGTATTTATACGATTCGAGTGTAATGGTGAAAAAAGTGTTTCCGGGGTCACGATGCAGCTAATGACCCTAAATTCGCTCCTCATGTTCGACCTCGTATTTTTATTTTTTTTATTTCTCGTCGGGGTCTCTTGTTTGGTTTACTATCTTCCTGGAGCTCGGGGACACCCGATCGCGCCTCACGAGATCATCAAATCGAGAGTGCCAGCACGAGCGGATGCACCTCTCGACGATGTCTAAGGTATCGTTAAAAATTCAGCGAAGAATAATATAGTATCTTGATGATATATAAACATCGAATTCGCGAATTTTAGAAGGAACGAGACACATTGCAACAAAACGAAAAAGATTTTGTCGAAGAGAAATCATAGATGTCAAGGTGCAAATCTGTGCTAACAATTCGGGAATATAGCTCTCACGTATGCATGGAGTGTACATAATATATTTGCATTTCGAAGGAAGTCGCTGTTCACTTCCTTCTACTTCCCTTTCACCGTCAATTTCACAGGGGATAAACCGTTTCTTACTCGTTCCTATATACAGGATCGTTCAAAAGGAGCGTTACGGTCCGACGTTAAAATGAAATTGGGCACAGCACGTTGTCGGTTCGATGATGAAAACCGGCTAAATGGAGAATATCAAAGAAGAAGTATTTCAGGTTGTTTTTTTTCCGAAATACTGAAATTTAATCGCTTCGCGAAATGTTTGAGTACAAGATTTGAAATATACCTAAAAACGATATGTACTGTGATACGGTGAGGTAAACGCGTGAGAGTATCAGCGTGAGCGTGATATACATCGATATCGCGCGGGCGGTGTGAAAGGATAGACGTTTCTCCAGCACTTTTGTAAGGTGGTTATATCTGTGCACATCGATGTTCTCTTTGAAGCCGGTGCGCGCCCGAACCTCGTTGTTGCACTTCCCGGAGCGTGCGAAAATATATTGGGACACTCCTTCCATAATTCTCTGTACCGTTGGCAAAGGGCGCGCCGTGTACTACGAAATCCATTGGTGCGTCGACTACCCGCGTGCGTCAAGAGCACTCGGAAAATGGCTTTGGCGTTCATCTGATATGCGACAGGAGAAAAAAAAAATCGATATCTGACGAAAACAGATGTTCAACGTGAAAAAAAGAGCGAAAAATGTCAAAGTCTTAAGCATGCTTGACGGTTTTCTCTACTAAAAGGAGCGGCCACTGACGCTCTCTGTAAAATAAAAGCTCAAAATAATTAATGGAATTGAAAATGAGAAAAAAATTGACGGACGAGTCTTTCGATTTTCCGCTCAAAGCAACCGAATAATTTTCATATCTCTTTATTACAATCGGATGATCCTCCATTGATCTCGCTCTTCTAGCCTGTACCTGCCTGATATTATGATCATACGAGAGCTGACTTCTTCGAGAACAGTTATATATAAAAGAAATCAATTTCAAGAATATTTTCTGGCATAGACGTTTGTGTCAATTGTGGATAATGGGCTCGATATTGGCGTGGCTGACCACGGGAATTATCGGAAGTTGACCTCGACCAGAGTCACGGAGGAGTGGACACGGTATATACATGGATTAGATCCGCGGTCCACCGGATCTTGCAAGCCCGTGGTTCTCGATAATAGGAAATTGAAGCTTTGCTGTAGAAATATGTCACTCCGTTTACTATATTCATATAAAATATTATTATTATTAAAGGAAGGCGAAGCAAAGATCAAATCGCTTTACTCCAAAATTCAAATTTAATTGGATTGGAATATATACGGATATAAATGTTCCCTCCACCAGTTTTGATTTTCAATACCGATGAAAAGGAAAGGACAGAAAATTCAATAATTATAGATCTCCGAAGACATTCCCATAAAATTTGTTGGAACGAATGTGACTAAACGCGTGTATATAACAACGTGCGCGAATAGAAAATAGATTCTAGAGTCAATTGGACGGGTATTGGATGTGTGATAACTCCATTAGTGGCATCACCGAAGCCTCCGATCAAACCGAATGGAGTGCGGACCATCATCACCAGAGTGAAAGCATATAGGGGCAAATATGAGACTCGTTGAGATCGAGAACGGTAGAACCATCCTCCTGCGACCATGCAACACAATTCAATTCCACTTGGAAGTGATTTATCGAGCCTCGTCGTCGCGAGAGATTCGTGACCTTTGCCTCCACTCTCTCACACTTCCTACCAATCCTTTTAACTTTT
Organism: Campoplex capitator; assembly: GCA_037576405.1. Classification (NCBI taxonomy): domain Eukaryota; kingdom Metazoa; phylum Arthropoda; class Insecta; order Hymenoptera; family Ichneumonidae; genus Campoplex; species Campoplex capitator. The sequence continues at coordinate 14,925,184 of JARBWI010000322.1, read as the reverse complement.
ACTACTAGTTATATATATATATATATATATATATAATACTTAAATCATACCATCGTACATCTCGATTTTGTCCACGTTCGGTTAACGATTGCCCAATGCGATGGAAATAAACGCCCTCTTTAAGAGGATCTAATTTAATCATTTCATACAAGTCATCGGGTGGCAATTTGATATTTTAATCGAAATAGCGGGAGTAATTCTTTGATACCGGTGCAATATCTTTTAACTGCCTGATTCTGAAGCAGCTTGTGTGTTTTTTTTTTTTTTTTTTTTCATAATAAATTTGGAAAACGTTGAATAAAAATTGTGCCAAATAGAATGTTGTTTGCTTTCGAGTTTGATGAACTTTGATATCTGGCATGTTGAAAATAATGAGAATCCTGGGATAACGTTTCGATGGGTGGTGGTGTTGGTGGTGGTGGAAAGCGCGGAGAGATGGTGTCCATCAAGCGGATGTGTGGAAATGAGTTTCGCTTGGGTATTGTGTGAAACCTCGCGATGTCTGTTGATTGTTTCCCTTGACGATACACACCGCGAGGGCGACTGATCGAACGCTTATCACGAATGGGTGTGAAATTTATAGTAATTATAGACACGTGAGAATTGACCAGTACTTTCAACCGGTACACACGTAACAACTGTAATTTTCAATCAATCGATCCCGTTTGATTAAAATCGTGCATTATTGTGTCAGGATAAAACTGAATAATAATCAAACCGAATAAATTTTTTTCGTAATTCGAATGATGTAATCGAATAACGATTATTCGAATTGTGCATTTTACTTGAAAACGTTTTTACGATATATGTGAATTTTTCTGTTATTTTCAGGATGCAAACGGAGGCGGTTGGCAGCTCCGAGCTCGCCGTCGTGGCAGGGGATGTTCTTGCCTTGAGGGGCGCGGGTCTCGCAGCTCCAGAAACCTGGGCTCTTCTATGTCAGGCGGCCCAGGCCCTCCAAGATCTTTTTCTATCCAGTAAGTTACCAAAATGTATTTTCTGTAATTTTATAACTTTCTTCAAGTTCATCTTGTATTTCGGATGTCAGAAGTCATTCTTTATAATTTGAATGTTTCAAATCATTTTTTCATCGTACAATCGATTTTCAATTCATCCGTCTGATTCTCGAGCACGAATATTGGTGAAACTTGAATTCGTACCCTTTGAAACAAATGCTCAGATGGAGAGACAAACTTCAAAGTTACTTCAAGCCTTTAGACGATACGCGAGAAGTTGTGATCAGCTTATAGTTACTCGCGTACATTCACGGTGGGGTATTTACGAGAGAGCAACATGACTCACTCGCGCAGCTAATGTACGAGTCTTGAGACTCGACACCCGGATTGGATCGAAGCAATGAACTTGTTGAAGTTTCTCTCATTTCATCATTCTCAGGGATCTTTCTGTACAGATTGCCTCAAAAAAGCTATGAGTTCAGGGGTTGAATGAATCAAAGAATTCTGAAGAGAAATGTTGCCTAAATATCCCATGGATTATGCCGTCAAGACGCGGTCCCTGCGTCCTCATAGCGCATGATCTTAGCTATCTTTCATTGATCAATATTTGAACAATAGTACGTCGGATCGCTAACTTCTTGTTCCAGAATGATTTTCTTAACTACAAATATATGAGTTCAGCGTTCAATACTCCATTTTCTTTAGTTCCGGGGATGCTCGAAACTTTTAAAGACTTTTTGAGACACAGTATAGACGTGGGCTATCCACCTACGCATACTTAATTACCAACTTACGCGCTTCGTGCCTCGATTGATAATTCGTTTAACACCAGAGCACACATACAACGAATGCTTGTGCGAATCGGCAATAACGTCTTTCTGACGAACTTTAGTCAGTGATATCTGACTTTAGTGCGAGGGTGGAGAGAATTGGGTCGACGTGACCTATGAGAGTGACATTTGACTACAGTAAGTCCGAGAATAACCGCAGCATCTAAATTGAAATCTCAAGGTGGTAGATATATACTTGCTGTAGAATATAATAAGAAGACAGACGCAAACATAATCTCGTGAAAAGATTATTTCGGTAATGGTCGACTCGGAGATCTGCCAATACCGGAGATTTCATATTCTTGTGATTATCAGTTTGGCGCAGGATATTCCGAGTCCTTAAAATTCTCAAGTCATTAAATTATTTCGGATAATTTACGATGCGTCGCAGCCGGATAACGGATACTTCACTGAACATTTTCGAAGTCTCAAGAATTATGTTCGTATAGATTTCCCATGAGCTATTGTACACGAGAATTTCACTTTGAATTCATTATGGTTTTAAGTAAGCGGTTGCACAATTAATTATGAAGATTTTTTGATAATTCTGATCCTTATTTATTTTGTTCTGCGTTGAACATCGAATTTCCAGGAAAAATATTCTGCGAATGCTTGTCAAAAGCATAATTCAATTCGCATGTTTATCGTTATATCACGGAATCTCGATTCAATTTATTTTTTTCCCTTGCATCCGTCATGAGCGAGTCGACAAACGCAGGCACGACGTATAAGACGAGAATCTTTTCCTATTACGAATTTTATGGGAAAATTACAGGTAATAAAACTTTTCATCGCCCATTTGACAGGACGAGGGATGAGAAAAATTCTACGAAAGGTTTTCTGCTTCGATGTTTTCTTTGCAGTTTTATCGGTGTATTGAATTCTAAGAGAAAGCATAGACATCCCGATGAAAGATATTTCTTTTTTTTTTTTTTTTTATTCAACGCTTTACATACATAAATCGAAAAAAAAGAAACAATCTTCAAAGTGCTGAAACTTTTAAATTTTATCCTTCATTTAATTGATCATAATATTTTTTCAATTCACAGTTTCAAATTTATTCGTCCACGAGCAATAAATAGATACATTTACGTTGATATGAGTTTGAAACTCGATAAATTGTATGAAAAACTTACACACGTCGAATACCGATGTGTGAGTTCAAGTTTGTGCAAGCAAAGGAAAACTTTTGTTACCATAAATTTCAAAGTTGCGAAGACTAAGACACTAGATACTATTGATTTGTTTCTCTCCTTATAGTCTCTTGCTCGGTCCGGAGTTTATATTGTGGGTGTTAGAATGATCCTGTCGCAAATCCTTATATACTTTTCCTGTCCATAAGAACCGGAATGTAAGGGACATTTCGAATAAAAGCGCCCCGGTCAGAATTCGTCCGATTTATTGTTTCACAATATCCGAAAATATCGTATGAAATTTCATAAAAAAAGTAACGATTATCAATCGATCATTCAGTATTACTTGGAAATTCTTGACGAATTCGTAGCGATATCAGTTCGCTGTACCACCGGGATTACTTGTGTCAATTTCTCGAATAATCTAAGAATTCTTTGATTTTATATTAAAATAGAATGATGGAGAAGAAAAATTGATTATGTACAGAAAAGAATTCGGAGTTGAATTTCGTTTGCTCGAATTGCCCATACATTTGTATTCCATCTCGTTGTTTCCACTTTCCACATATGTTCCCTATGTCACGATGATCCTTTCTCGTGGGATCGAGAGTTAGTGGGTGATGGATTTTTACTTGTTGTTTAGAATTAGGACTCGCATATATTTTAGGGTTGGATCTAATTCGGGTGTATTTATGAAGATGCTCTTCGTGAATAATATTTCGGGTAATTGATTTTCGATATTTCCGATTCGACAACATCCGCTTTGTAGCTCATTTTGATGCTATTTGGGTCCATCCTCCGGGAGGATCGGATGTTGGAATTATTTCCAGTAAGAAAAGTGAAATGATACCGTGGATACGGTTCGATGCTTAGCCGGTTTACAAGCAGGTAAAATATCCTTTGAAGATGAAAGGGAAAAAAATCGTTTCGGGAATTCTTCCTCATGGCTAAGTGCAGCTAACCCGCGGAGCTCTATATTCATCATCCTCTTTATAGTGCCGAGAGATACCTTCCATTTCCTCTTTCCTAAATTTAACAATCTAAATCACATGGTTGCGCGTCGACGAAGCCGTTCTCAAGGGCTGTTTGATCGATGGTACATTAGTCTGCTACTAATTGATCGCTCTGTCGAAGTTCGAGGGCGAGAAAGTGCTTTTTCCACTTACATCAGCGATCGGTGGCATCTCGGTGCATACAGCCATAAATCTCCTGTAATCAAAAAGCTCTGAATTGAGGAAAATCTTCGACAGAATTTATAATATTCATTTTTCAATAAGAAAAACTTGCTTCGTTGCAATATTCATCGATTGTTTGCTCCTACTATACTTAAAAATTATCAAATTAATGGAATTCTATTAAATTTCAATTACACCATTTCGTTTTTTGTTTGCAAAAATTGAATTTTCATCAATTTTGTTCGGGTTCTCGCGATGAAGTGGAAAATGAAACAAGCTTCGACAATGTATACTTTTTTGAGTCATCTTTTTGTCCCGTACATGCAACATGATGTGTATACAATGAGGAATAGCAATTTCCGTGATTTTTCGACGTCACGACTGACTAAAAGCCTCGGAGGACATAGATCGATGTGTATTTATATTGGTCGACTGGGACATCATTCCGATCGCTGTAATTGCGATGTCTCGTCCCTTCGATTTGCCGAACTATCGGAAGTCAGGCCGGTGAGTCTCTGAGGATTTGGGGGGGTGTAATGACTCAAGAGAGACAGATAGAAAGAGGGAGAAAGGAAAAGAAAGATGGGGGAACAGAGCGATACAAAAAAAGACAGGAAAAGAGGAAAGGATGGATACAAAAAAAGGAAAAAAAAAAATGTCGGGAAAGGATATACAGAGAGAGATGAAAAAAGAAAGCCGGGCGAGGAAAAAATGTAAAAGATCGAAAGATGAAGCGAGAGAATGACGAAACTGGGAGGGTCAAAGTGACAGTAATCCTGATATCGAAATTCAGCAAAATCCCTTGACGATTTTGTCCTTCGACCACGCTCTACTGATGACTTACTGGGTAACGATTCGAGGCTATTAATGGGATATTCTATTCATGGGATCACACGCCAGCGTAACTTTACCACTAAAACAACCCTATTGAACTCCATCGTGTTGCAATTTCCTGGAACAATTAACCAGCCAAGATGTACAGACACGCGCAACAGCATTGTTGAATCTGTTATTCGATCGAATTACGGTGAATCGATTTGTTCCTATGACACATGACGCCTACGTGATATTCGTAATCTCTTGAGGCATATCAAGTTCAGAGAAATCCTCTTTTCTTAAATATAAACCTGCGAATTAATTACAGATTGTAAACATTTCTTGAACGAACAATCGATAATCAATGCTTTGTAATATCAATTTGAAATAAATGATATTCCGAAATAATCTTTTCACCGGATTCATACAAAATTTAGAATAAAAAATGTAAAATACATGGAAAAAAAAAAATTTGTTCCGTAAGAATATCGAGTTAATAACACTAGGAACTGGGAGTCATTCCCATTACTGAGCGACTTATATTACTGTCGTTTGTGTTACGTAATACTGGAAACTCGGAGATTACCTGTCATGCATAATGGTAGGAAATACAGGTGAATTATGAGTTCCAGAGTTCCAGCATCCCTCTTCAATGTCGGAACGGAGAGGTGTAATAGCTATGTTTACAATGCCAACTATTTGGTCCTTGTGTGGGATTACTGTACAAGCCTAGCAACCCCTCGAGATCTCACGCGTTCTCTGGAACATTTCCGAAAGATCTTCACGCGCATATACATTCTTGCGAATATTTATCGTCCGAAAGTCCACCAAGCAATGTCACATCGAAATACCGGATTCATGCAATCCGTTGAAAGCTCCTTCATTGGGAATGAATTCTAAAATAAATTATTTCAATTTCAATAAAATTGTACAAATTATTAAGCGAATCGTGGAATTCCTTTTTCTTCTAGGCATGAAAAACGAGAGTTATAAATAATGTCGTTAAAATTCTTTGATCCGATATTCATCCGAATTGAGATTCTTCAGATGCTGACTAAATAATGTTCGGGTGTGAATGGTACGGACCGGTAGAATTCGTGTAGTTGAAATTTTCACCACTCGATGAAACTTCGACCAGGATTTTCAAGCCCTAAAGCGAGAGAACGGGGGGGGGGGGATTGCAGATTTCTCGTGTTAGTGAATCGAGGGAGGTGCACGTCTGTGAGATGTCTGACCAAAGCCGGAGTTTTCCACTTGCTGGCTCGGTATATGCGAGCTCCCACGCGCCGAGGGGAGTTTCGAAGCGCACCCTCGCCGCTCTCAGCTTTTCACAACACCATTTTCTCGTAATATTCTGCTCCGTTAAATTTGCCCATGAGAATGGGAGAAAAAAAATATTGATGTAACGAAAAATATAAAAATGTAAAGTGAATGGAAATCTTGGTAGAGTTTAACTTCCATAGAATTTTTAACGAGTTCCGAGCCAACTTTATCACGAGCTTAAAGACATTCAGGCATCCCAATATCCTCTTTCGAATGCCCCTTTAAAAATGTGACGGATGTGAAAAAATCGATGATCCTGTTCCATTCAATTCGCTTTTACGACCCTCATCTTTGCTTTTCCTCTTGGTAATTATTATTTTTTTTTTATTCTACAATCCGTGATGCTAAGCTGCCCCTGGTATGTTGTTCGGGTCTTTGATGTTAAAACGAAGACAGTCGTTATACGACGAGATAAATGAGACCGTTCCTGTCACAGGCCGAATTCTCATGAACCTTTTCTCCATCACTTCGCGTCTGCGAACTCATTTTACACTGCACGTTGTTTTCTTGAGACCGTTGACAAATAAAACATGTGGATCAATTTAAGAGAGAAAGCCGAGTCGAGATTGAAGGGAACCACCGTAGTGGTACTTGTTGGAACGAAGCACTAAAAAGAGTAGTACAATATTAAAACTCTTTCCCTTTCTCTCTCTCTCTCTCTCTCGTTCACTCTTTATGGCGCTACGGTGAAACGGAACGTAATAGAGTTGTGTCGTTTCCTGCGTGTGTATGTACACAGGATGCGATATACTCACCCTTTCGCTCTTCCAAGCCCACCCCTATATTTTTTCCTTGCATTTCGTGCTCTAACTCTTCCTCCCCTCCCCCCTCCCGTCTCTTGCTCTATTTATATTTTCAGAAGGAGTGGCACATTCGAAACAATCCACTTAAAAATCTCGAGCGTTGCTCAAATTTTTTTCTGCACTTTCATAGTTACTAAGAAAACAATATCTTTTTCGTTTACCATTGTTCACAACGCAAACGTCTACAATGGATAGACGATTATTATAGAGCGAAGTGATTCTCATCGAATAATAACTCATTTCTCTTAATAATTTGTATTTTTACGTTTGATATTTCGATATTTTATAACGTCTCTGGTTCGACGACTCCAAGATCATCTCGTGTCCATACCGTCGTAGCCCTTGCGTTTCGGGATCTCCTGAAAACGAGAGAGACCGCGCATTTCGGTAGTTCATGGATCTATGAGCAAGCCTAAGGCTCTGCTATGGACCATCGAGATAAAGGAGTTGGATGATGTGTGGTGACATTTCGAGCACGAGAGAACGAGAAAGAGAGACACGGAGTTTGGAAACTGAAAGGATGAGAGGTGCTAATTCCAACATATGAAGTTGACTTAGGTCCTCTCCCGCATACGTATATATATTTAATATGTATATGTATATTGATATATACTATATATATTAGGAAGTGGAGAACGACGTAGTAGGAATAATAATAAAGCGGTTGGCATGCGTTTCTCACATAGCTCAACCTCGAGGTTTATATTCAATTCTATGCTAGTTTCAACTTCTGGTATGTGAACTTGATGAAGATCAGAAGAGAGAGAGAGAGAGGGAGAGAGAAACATTGAAACGAAACTGTGGTTAGCCGCGGTTTGAGCGCTTTTGTTCACGTCCCTGACTAAAGTCTGGCCTTGCTTTTTACAGTAATTCTTAAATACTATTCTTAACTGAAAGTAAGATTGCTCTATTGTGTGGTAACGAAGTAGTAGTGGTTGAGGATTTTTTGTTTATTTGATTTTAGTGCTTGGTTCCAAATTAAAAAAAAAATATTGTTATTGTACAGTAGTAATATATGTTGAAAATTTAACGTCATGATTAACGTTTCCCTACAAACTAATTTAGTTCTGAATTCCGTGAAAGTTACGTTGATAACTTCAATCCCTCTTTTTTCTCAACCAACGTTTGAACGTTTTTTTTTTTACGATATGTGAGCGAAAACGGATGAAAATACAAAACCAGCACGATTGGCCTCTGTGAGCATTTAATTACATCGTTTCTCCTTCACGAAAATTCATTTTAAGCTCTCCTCTAAACCTCGAAAAATTGTGAGTGTAGCGAAAAAAAAAATTTAATTAAAAGTGCTTGGAATCCATGACTGAAACTGGAAATTAACGATTTTTCAAAATGCTCGTTTTCTTGTTTATGGCGGTGGTGATTATTTGAAAACTTCAATTATCTATGGGCGTAAACTTTAATTACGATACGAGTCGAGAATAACATGAGATAAATTGTGAAAAATGAATCGAGGGGTGAAAAACATTGAGAGAAAAACACTTTTTAACCATTTTATTGATCGATATTCGGAAAGTCTGGATCGCGAGGAAGAGTAACACAGACAATCATTTTTTTCACTACCTTAATTTACTATTTTTATTTTATTTTTTATTTCGTATAGTAAAGCTGTACCTGTACCACCTGCTTCGATTCTATTGTTTCGTTAACGTAGCTCGTACCTATATACATGCACACAGATTTGTATATAAAGCGAGATCGAGAAGTTGAGGGTAAAACTACTTGACTTTACGAAACTCCTGTATACCCTACAAAGCACATAATACCGTACAACCCGCAGTCTCTCTTGAGCGTTGAGATATATCTGGTACCATAGCTGATTTACATACTGACTCCAAGAGGGATGAAACGTTCGAGCGAAACGGGGGAATCGAGAAAAGCGTCGTTCGACGTGTCTATGGGGTGTACGTTTTGAACGAATCATCGAGTCAATGCTCTTACTCTATTTCAAATAAAAACTATTTTCCGAATTTTTGTGATTTATTTTGTGAATTCAAAAAATTATTTTATAAACCGAGTGATTTCAAAGTTGGAAAAACATTGAAATAGAAACAAGTTTTCGTGTTTGAGCAATCGAAACTGCGTACCCTGTACACATTTGCTAGTGTCCATTTCCGCATCAGCATAAATTGCAAACTCAGAAGCTTTCGGGATCGAGTATTCACTAGCCAAACTTTAACAGCGATATTGCAATTTCGAGAAGTTTCTCGTACGAATTCGTACGAATAAGAACTGAGTATCCTACTTACAATACGTATTTTATATATGAGTATAATTTATCACTATAATAATTAACTACACCGTTCATCGACGCCTATGCTTTATCAAATCACTAATTTTCTGAGTTTCTCGTGCAGACTTTTGGCCATGATTGAAACTGAAAGGAGTGTTTTGAACGAGGAATAATAAGATAAAACGAGCTTTTTATGCTCTTGCAAAGATCGTGGGACGCTAGCTGGTTCCTTTTTTCCTTTGTAAATGAAAAGTATTATAAGGAAAAGTAGTAAGAGTAAAAAGCGAGTCATTAGCATCCTTTCTCTGCGTCTTTCAGTGAGTTCTGATTCGATTAATTAAGTCACGTTCAAGTTTTAAGTTTTTATTGCTGCTAGTGTGTTTGTTTGTTTTTTTTTTTTTTTTTTTTTTCACTCGTGCGTCATGGCTCAGAAAGTGGAAAATAAAAATTTGTTATCAAACCGTGAAGATTCCATCGTTCTGACAATGTCATAACTGTTTAATAAGAACGCTAAAGATTGGATGTTATTGCTGGTATTTACAATTGAAGATGCGGCTGAAAGTTTCCACCATTTTTCATCCAAGTGAGAGAGTTGTGGCCCTGCCCGAGTGAAGATTTAATTAAGATTTGATTCTACCAGCAGATGAAGCAGCAGTTTAGATAATCGAAATGCTTGATCTGTAATTAAACTATGAAAAATTAAAAGGTCAGAGGAGTTCATAGAGAACTAATATCGTGTGAACATAGAGATATATATATATATATGAGATGCTAATACGTCAATATAAAAACGGAAATGAAAATAAGAATATACTCATGTACATTGAAATATAAATATAATGCATGTATATTTAAATAGAGTCGGCAGCGTATACCAAAGTTGAAGAGTGTGACGTCTCGTATTCGGAGTAGCGAACGACGCTGAGCTTTTTTACATCCCTCGTTTTTTTCCACTCTTCTTGCCGTCGTCATCTTTTTTCGTTCTCTCTCACTCGCTCTCTGTCGGTGCATCTCTTTTCTTTTTTCATCTCTTTCCTCTTTTTCAGACTGTTTTTTTTTTTTTTTTTTATTATTTTTCTCTTTCGTTTTGCCTTTTCTACCCTTTCTTTTCAATCTCAACCCCTTGTCCATTTTCTTTCTGTTTCTCTCATTTTTTTACCCCCTTCCCCAGCATTCATGCTTTTACCCACACAGATTTTATCTCTCTCGTTCCCTTCTTCTTCCCTTTATTTCTCGCTTTACATCGCGAATTTGTTTTTTTGCTCTTCCCTCTGTTGTAAACTCGGTACAGTTCTCGGAGTCGAGCCATGACACCAGAGAGCGTACTGTTCCTCGGGCAAGGAAAAGCCCACAGTCTCTTATGCCGCAGGGAATAATGTGCACGAGCAACCACACGTTGCTCCGCTCATTATTTGGCTCAGCAGCGAGACAAATACATATACATACATGCATATATACACGTGAAAACTAAGGGAAGGATGAACATGTTTTTGTCCTATTCATGATTGAGAACGACATGAAAATGAGACTCATCTACGCATCGTCGTACATTATGTAAAACGAGGCACATTTTCTAGACGTCTGACACGGATGAATTTTGTCGCCTATATGCGAATCTATAAAATGGCTTCGAGTTAAAAAAATGATTAGTTTGAAAGTTGCTTTCTGAAATTTTTCTTTCGATTATTCGATAATTAGTTATCGTATCGAAAAACATATGACGGTTTTACACGAATTGTCTTTAGATTCGAATGAGCATAATTTATTATGTAGCACGATTAAATGCATTATTGAGTTAATCCAGTTTTTAAATCGTTTGATTTTGAGAATTTGCGAACTAACGATCATTTTTTACACACTCCAACGATGATTATCCCGACTTTTGGATAGTATATCCAACCAGAACGTAATCACGATCTTCTGTGTATAAAACACCGTTAAAACTCTTGCCACTTGCAGAGGTTCGCTGGATATTTTACGTGCTCGTAAAGTTATTGGCACTTTGCCACATGTCGGGCACTTTTATGCAGAATGTGAAAACGTCAGAGGGTACTTGGATTTCACCACTTTTCTCACCTCTGTTTTTCTCTTCTCCCTTCTCTCATTCTCGTCGTTTCATCGTTTACTCTTAAAAGCTCTGGAGAGCGCACATGCCATATAGTCGATCATTTTTTTATACTTTACAGATTTTTTCTCCATATTTTACACACTGCTATCAATATTTTGTCGGTATCGTCGTGTATTGCATCCAATTTCATTTTTTTTCTTAACGTTTACGTCGAAACGAACAGTTTTTATCAAAACCAATGAACTTTCGGTTATTTATTTTTATTGTTTTTTGTTTTTATCATTGGAATAGCTCAAAAAAGTAATGCAGTCGTGATTTTTCCGATTGTGAGTTATTGACCAATTCTCATAATTGCCACAGTAACGTTTTGGTGTGAAACTTACTCGAAATTTGGAGAGCATTTCAATCACATTTTCGAAATCCCAAGATTCCTCATAACCTCTGATTTTTTGAAGTAATAGCGAGTTGACGAAGGGCTCTGTAATTGAGACTCCGCAGCACATTAGTTACAGAAGATATACGTATCTTGATTCACGTTAGTATATTTTTCACCGAATTTAATGTACGATTTAAAATTTTTCGATATTCTCGGCTGTGTAGAAAATGAATGTTTCACATTTTTGTTTTACGTGATTCTTTTTTTTCTACTCATACACAGAAAAAGCAATGAATTTGACGGAGATTATGCACGGAAGAATAAAACAATTATCAATTTACTGAAAACAACAAGCGAATCTTTATAATCATGAGTAAAATATCAAGAGTATTTTGACAAGAAATTGAAACGATGTCGAGAGAGAAAAAGCGGTGTAAAAACACGAGGATGAAAGGTTTATGCAAATCCTTACCGACGTGGGTGTATAATAAAAAATTTCATAGTCTTGTCCTAACTACCAGCTATTCAAACATCTTTAACCAGGTGACACATTGTCACGAAAAAAAATGGTCGATTTTGTTCCCTTAGGTAATGAAAAAAAGTCACACCCGGAGGTGAATTATTAAGTAAAGTCGAGCAGTCGTTACGTAGATATTAGTACACACCTAAAAATCTCATCGGTCTAACGAGCTGCCACTCATTTAGCCGGAACGACCCACCGCCACGACTGGTTTCTGTAACGCCTGAGAACTCTGACGCTTTTCTCACTTTTTTACACCCGCAACCTAATGAATACTTACGACTCGACCTTTTTTTCCGGGACAAGAATTTAATCGCGGACTCAGCGCCCATTCGTACGTGCGACGCTTTACTGACCTTTCGTGTATACATACATATAGGAATATACATTTCAGTCTTTATTCAGTATTCTCGAGTCTCAACCGTTCGTTCGTTGCTCTTGGTAATTACTCTTTTTTTTTATGTATTACCATCTTTAACAACGCATTTGTCTCACTCGAACAAACCCATCATCATCGCAGGCCTTCATCAGCTCCGCGTATTTATCATGAAATATAATATTTTAAAAGTGAACTTATGGTTACTGGCTTATTCGAAAAAAAAAAAAAAAAAAAAAAAAAAAAAAAAAAAAAAAAAAATCGGTTGGATACTTGTGTAAAGGGAAACACTATCGATCCATGTCAGTCAGTATACATTTGGTACGATTTTCGAGGGAATTAAGTGAAGTTTTTATTGTATGTTTTTTTGTCCTTATATTTCCACACGAATGTAACTCTTCGTTGGTGAATATAGAGGAATTTTTTTGAAAATAAATGTAGCAAATCAGCGAGAATTGGTGTTACGTAAAAGTTGATTCAAAAGGTTCATGAGTGGTGATGAGAGCTTTCAAAATCGGAAGAATGGTGAACGTTCGTAATATATAATAATATAATGAGATTGGACGGGATAAAAGAATATATGGGGCAAACTGTTCGCATGAAAAATTCAGGATCACCCATTTAAATGACACATGTAAACAATGCTCTCAACGACTCCCCATCAATTTTTACGTCTACATGCTCACACGTTTACGTCATAATTGTGCCAATGGACATTCGGGACTGAGTGTCGTCCTCGAAACCGAAAAATAATAAAAGAAAATCCTTCATCTGCCACAAAAAAGTTCACGTGCAACGTGTCAAGTGGTCATAACGTTTCCAAAGAACGAAGCTCGTCATTTCATAAATCCACGTTCCTCTTCCGAATAGAGGCTGAACACTTTTGATCTTCGCAATCAATTAAATTTGCCCCCTTTTTAAATCATCAATAATTTATCATTTTTTTTTTTCATATCATTTGTCATTGACTCATAAGATTTTGGTGCGCAAAGCGGTCGTGTTAGTTATAAGAAGAAAACTCGAAACGATTCGTGGAACATCCGGTAGATGAAGAAAGTGTACCAAAGCGTACTGTTGGAAAAGGGCATCGCTGGCACCAGATCACCGTGTAATTAGTTTCTCTCGCTTCTCGTGCAGTCACTCAGGGTACAAAAGTGCTACAGTGTTGTGTTCGCGTTCTCTATTTTCTACCGAGTTCGCTTTACGTTGAAGGTTGAAGGTTGTGCAAGGTGCGAGCAAACAAACGGGGCAAGAGTGTCCAAGAGTGTAGTAAAGCCAAGGGTGTAGGCTGGCTCTTCGATGTTTCTCCAGTGTACGAAACTCTTGATGCTTTTGTTGATTGTCGGTAACGTTAACGCTTGGACCACTGGCTGTCTATTCACCAAGCCTGACCACTATTGCTTTGGCCCAGCCTTCTCGCCGGAGGTACATAAATTCTTGACGGCCGGTATGTTTCGCAAACCGCGCGATACCCATTTACTTTGTAGGGGGTGAGAGAAAGAGGAGAGAAAAAAAAACATCGAAGGCTTTGATGGACGACTCCTGACACGCCGGATGCATTGTATCTTCCGAAACCTCGAGCGCCAGGCATTTCTACCTTTTAGTTTTTTTTTTTTTTTTTTTTTTTTTTTTTACTTATCTCTTCACGGAATAGAAGTTTAGCTTTTTCAGCACGTATATCACTCGGCTGAAAAGCAATAATAGTAAAAATTAAATTCCTCAATTGAATCTTTTGCACGAGTACGATAAAATCCGATTTCATCCGGATCGTTAATCAAAAATATGTTCCGTTTACTGAAAAATGTGGTTTGCTACCTATGCTGTGAAATATATGTTTTTTATTTTTATTTTTTTTCTTATTTTACCACCACTTGCGGCTTGATTAAATTTTTCGTCGAGCTGGGAATAATGGTACAGCGAGAGGGAGGCAGAAAATGGAGGAGGGGACTTGAGAGGGCTGAAATATTCGCATTTCTCGAGTGATGGCCGTGGTCGTATGACCAGAGGGGGGTTGGAAAAAGTCTAGGCTCACCGAGAATGCCAAAATTGGCCCACTTTTCCTCGTGTCCGTGGAGAGTATTACAGTCTCTCTCTCTCTCTCTCTCTCTCTCTTCCTCGTTTAGCTTCAGGGTATCCAGCGAGGTAGGGTTTTGTGCTCGGAATTTTACCACGTACCCCACCCTTTAGGCAAGCACTCTTTCTAACCCATCTTCCTATAAACGTGGCTCGCTGTCTCTTGGGTTAGAGCACTTTTTAGTGCTCGTAATACTGTTAATGCTCGTGACACGCACAGGATTAACGCTGGAATGGCGAATTATCTAGGATTTAGGAGCCGGTTACAGTCCACGACAGCTGTGAGTTTATGCCAGTGAAGAGAAATTTCGTAAATGATTTACTTTCGAGTTTTTAGACTCTCGGCTGGTTGAGCTTCTTCCAATTAATAGCCAGAAAGGGTACAAGATACGGAGCTATCCTAGGTTTATGCTTCGGTGGAACGATAGTCAAATTGCAGTATCATACGTAAAGAGATCGTCAATTTTATAGTGTCTACTACTTTAAACGAGTTCCTATGACGGATTGCAGGAAATTGTTTACGGAATTTCAGTTAAAATTCAGAGTTCATCCAAATCTTGTTCCACATACACTTCCTTCGTTGGTAAATGGCAGTCCTCCACAACCGCTTTTACCACCTCGCACCGATTCAAACGACTTGTACGTATATCATAACCAGCAAAGAACTTTGAAAGCATCAAAAAGTGGGTCACAGGTGCGTTGTAAAAGGGGCCTCGGATGTTAGGGATTTCCCGCAAATTACCGTCTTGTTTACCATAATTACATGCACCGCTGGCTAATTTCTTCTCTCTCCATTCTTTTCTTGCTACTTATTCATCATTAAAGAAGCTCGCTGCTTATTTATCTCGTTTCTGAATTGAATAACGTTTCTGTGCCAAAACGATTCGTGAATTATGAATGATTATAATTTCCTTTGATAAAATCATTCGATTGTTATAGAATCGCGCGTATCGAATGCAATTTTATTGCTCATAAAAATATTCTGGTGACAGATACAGCTTTCAGCGGTTTAATATAACGTTAAATGTCTTTTATGGATTTGCAGTATTGTTGAATGAGAGAAATAACGAGAGGAGAGCATCGAGTGTTTTCATGAGTGATATTTCGTAATTAAAACGTGACGTTCCATTTGTTGCAGATGGTGGAGTAGTGGGTGGCTCCGGGGTGGGACCGGTGGTGACTCCCCACACCCTGGAATTGACACCACGTGGTAGAGTTATACTTCGGTTAGCATCACCGGAAGCTGCTAGAGCATATTTACCACCGGAATATCGTCCAGGTCGTGTGTACTCGGACACGGATTCGGAGAAGGTTTGTTTCATTTTTTTTTCTGTCTTCTTTTCGATATTCTGTTCACTAAATGAATCGACGCGTTTATAATGGAATAATATCTTCATAATGGAATACGAGTTAACTTTGCATGAAATAGGGTGAGAGACATTTCACCAATTTGCCCCTAAATAATCTTCATAAACCTTTCGATATATACGTATATATATATTTTTGATGTATCAACTGGAACGGCTGCACTAATTTTCTTGCTGATTAATAACCTCAGCGTTCCAGTGATACGTCATTTATCATTCGGTGCCACATGGCGAACGCGGATCAACTAAACCCAGAGCATCCAGGATTATTGAAAATTTATAATTCCATCTCACGAACGATTGGAATATTACAAAACGTTCCATTTTCAATTTTCTGCTCAATCGAGTGGCGGAAAAATGTGTCTCGTTCTTCTTCTGTCATTCGACGATAAGTTGAATTATTTATGGTTTCATAAAATCGAGCATTTATTTTAAAAAAGCGTTTTATCCATTTTTAAAATGATGATTCTTTCACAGATGATTTGTATTCTTATGTTCTCGATTCGATAGGGAATACCCAGCAAGACGATAAATCTTTTTCTGTGTTCTCTCGAACGAGTGACTAAATTATGTAGATATTATACACAGTGTGATAAAAATTATGTTCAAAGTTTTCAAGGTCGGTGGATTGTGAATTTCTGCAGAAAAAGCCTTGCTCCGTCGCGAAGCCCTGAATCAATTAGCGACAGCTAAGCCGGTGTAACGGGACGATAAAACGTCCGGATGAGTTGGAGCAGGGCTCGCCATTGTATTGACTGTTACGGTTTCGGTGAATTGTAGAAAAAAAATAATTAACAATCATTTTCTTCAGAATTTCATGATCCGACTGTTTTTACTAGTTTATAGCACAAATTTTCGGACGGCCTGTATATAAAGGGGGTTTTCGGTAATACGTGACTATACAAGGGAAGTAAAATACGTTTGCGTCATCGCGCGGAAAGCACGCGAACAAGAGTATCGTAAACGAAACTTTGCGTAGCTCGAGGGGGCGCTACGGATGCTAAAGCTTTTTCGAGTTCATGTGCCAACGACTCGTGCGCGAGAATGAGGAATGGCAGACAATGGTCTTTGTACAAATATTACTAACACTGGTGGAGCAGCAGTTCAGATAGCATAGTTTACAGTAGCTATGTAACCTGTCCTCCAACGTCCGTTGGTCCCATTCCTTTTTTCTCTTTGCACAATACTCTTCAGCCACGTTAAATCCATTGCGTTTACGTAGCTGAACCTCTCGCATCGTGCATTCACGTTTTTTTTTCTAACTTGGAGCAAAAACAGCGCTTTTTTGCGATTTCTGCACGCCATAAATAAGACCTCGAATTCTTATTCTACCTTCCCGTTGAGCAACGGTTGAACGTTCCATAAAATTATCTTACAGGGCGTTATTTTTTCCTCCTGCTTCCGATGAATAATTTTCTCGTAATTTCGTAGTAATTCCTTTTTTCCCGTTCCTCTTTCGCATCGGAACATAATTTCTCGATAATTTTCAAAGCAACAATAGCCTTGAGAAGTCTTTCTATTCTTTTAGTAAAACATTGTAAAAAATTATACTTATCTTCGTCGTCAAGGTGAAATCCATCATAGCACTCGCTCTTCTCAAAAGTCAGGGAAATATCATTATTATTTAGGAAATTCTGCGTCTCGTTATCACTTTCTCCTCAGATCCAGACTAGAGCCCGCTGCACATGATGATATTTTTTGTAGTAAAAAGCATGCGTGCGCTTTACGAAAGTACATTACGCATGTTTCAGTCGTTCCGCCAGCGTCGAATTTTTGAGTGGAAAATTTGTCCACACCGTTCAACCGATTTCAATAAAAATTTTACTGTATATACAGTGATATGTTAAAAATCCGCTGACAAAGCGATTTTTTTCAATTCTGATTTTTTTTTTTTTATTTTCCGTTAGCATCGGAGTAATTATACAATTACTTTGAAAATAATTAACAGATCAATTATTGGCCTGCCAATGGCAATATTGCAACCAACGTTTTGAGCCCTGTTGCATCAAAATCTTTGCTATATTGTTGAAAAATTTCCATTTCGAAATTTTTGTGAAAAAAGTGATAAATTTTTTTATCGACACGATACCGGCCTCGTCAAATTTTAGTTCACTGAAATTCCGTCTCGCGGCGCGATCGTCAATTTCTCCATTGACGATTGCTTCGCTTTCACGAGTTTTCACGAGCTCGGAACGGACGATCGGAACTCGGTGCTCGTGCGGCGTAATTTTTTTCATTTTATTTGCTTGAAGAACAATCAGGGTTTCGTTCGCGTAGTACATAGATTGCTGCGAAATGTGTTGTGTTGTGTAAAAACGGTAACGGGTGTCTAACGTATCTATAAAGAGCGTTGTGTTGTGTAAAACGTGCGTGCAATAAACGTAACAAAATGATTAACCTCAAAACGAATGAATGTGATCGTTTAAAAAAAAAAAATTTTTTTTTAATCATCATATATTTTGTACTTGACTATGAACGTATACGAGAAAACAAATTTCACACGAAATTGATGGGTGGTTTATGCTTTGTTGATGTACCACCTCTTCTTTCGAGTTCGGGCGTGTTGACACACGCAAATACAAACGTACATCAAAAATCGTTCAATAAGAGCTGACGACCAAAACGACAAGGTGATTTTATCATCGATAAAACTCAGGATTCAACTTACATGAGGGACCCTTTTGTAAAAACCGTCGATCTGGCAGGCCGCACCTGGTGGATATTCAAGTGTTATGGGGTGGGGAAGAAAAAAAAATTAGGTAAACTATCACCATTATTTTTTGTTGCAAACTGTTTGAATAGGTTCCTACTGTACCCAAAAAAGCTTTTTAAGCGAGAACCCAGCAGTTTTTAACCGTTGGAGAGTTCAATTCTTATTGAACTATTTCAGGTTTCACATGCTCGCCCGATGCGTTGAAACCTGATGGAAGTCGCGCACCTTGACATCTAGCGGCAGTCGGCGGTAGCTTCTTGCAAGCTCTGCGATACCCCCAAGCATGAGGGACAGCGGCGGAGTGTTTCGTCGACTGATCCATCCTCTTTTTATAATGTATTGAAAAACAGCTCTGACAATGCGCAGAATTCTTAAAAAAAATAACAAAAAAAAAAAAAAATAGAATGGAAGTCTTTCGTCAAATGTTTTCAACTTTGAAGACGTGAAACTTTCATTTAAAAAGATGAGATGAGCTTTTAACAACGTACGTCAGTACGCAATGCGTGTATTTAGCCTTTTGAATAGTTGGGATGTCCATTACTGTAGAGATAAGAATCCGGTACCTCAGGCATTGTCCGGGTCAAGTTTAGTGTTTGCTTGCACGGTACTTCAAAGTTCGCGCGAGAGGGCAAAGCTCTTAGCTATGTACTTGGAAAGTGCGAAAGTCGAGCTGGCAACATTATAAAGCAGATAATCCTCATTGGAATATATGTATTATAACATATAATTGAAATAAAAAAGAACGAAAAGGAAGAAAGTTTCCCACAATGCAATATTCTCATATATTACTTCATAGTTTCGACAACATTTATATATTTTTTTTCTCGCAATATCCTTTTTTGTCGTTATTTTAATGCTTAAGAAAATTCAAATGAATTGTTCTCCATGAAAAAAATGGCAAAAATACTCTTTAGCAGTGATGCGCTTGGAAATCCATTCCTCAAACGTGCGGCCGCGTTTCAAGTGATTTTTTGAGTGAGATAACATTGTGTTCAGTCAGCCGACTATCAAAGGTCGTTGAACTATCGATTTATTCGGTGCCCAGGCGGCGACGGAGCTTGAGTAGTCCTCATTTTTTTCGGCGAACTCCACATTTTCTCGATGTTCTTCGATTTTTTTCTGTTTTTCTTTTGGGCAAGTTCACTTTTTCTCTTTTCTTTCCTCTTCGAATCGCGGCTGAGAGCTGAGCATTTTTTGCACCCACGCAATACAGGCGAATCCCGGATTACCACAAAACGGTTCTCTCTCGCCTCGTGCCCATTTCCGTTAAACGTCCCTTGGGAAATGTGCTAGACGTTTCGGTGCCGATAAAATAGGCGGCGGTAGCGTCGTCTCGTCATTATCGAATTCTTTCCAAATCGCTTCTAATTAGCGCCGTTCCGAACTCCGCTTAAAGGTGCTGTACTCGTATTTCATCGCACCGCAACGGTCTCCCGTATGGCGGCTCATGAGATTTCCCCCATGTACACAATCGCCAAACAATATTGTTCGCTTATTCAAAACCTCCAATTACCGTTGGGCCATTCAGATCAATTAACCGCTTTTATCGGTACGCATTAATTAACTCATTTTCATATACCACAGACCATGTGTTATATTGTCATTTATCTATGGATGCATTTGCATCAATGGTGAATTTCCATTCAATTGAAAAAAAAGCTACAGCATTAGTGTAATTTTTATTTTTTTTTATATACAAAAAATTATATTGCAAGAACAAACTAAAAAAACGAGATTGAAACAATGGATTTGGTTAATTTTAGATGTGGATGTATTCCCTCGGCCGTGCATTATTGGATACGACACCAAGAATAGCAGCTCTTACAGGATCCGTATCGGTGTCACCATCATCCGCTCTTCAGTCCGTTCTCTCAGCGATGACAGAGCCGGATCCTCATAGACGTGCATCTTTAATGAATCTACTGGATGTAAGTTCTCTCATTGTCAGTGTGCCGTGAAAACTGGAAAAAATTGGCCAGCTTTCTGTTGCTCTGGTCCAGGTGTTCCAGGAAATATATAAATATGCACTGTAATGAATGACGAATTACGATTCTGATGTCACGATTATAATACCCCATCGTAATTGTACCATCAAAACCGCTGATCGTCTCCTAACAATGAAAATAATCAAGTATTAATACAAAGGCGTAATGAAGGAGTTTCAAATGGACACAAATGAAAAACGTAATAGACTCTCTTACGTAAAAACAAGGTATAAAAACTGTTTTACCGGAATGTATTCGAGATTTTCCAGTTATAACAATTATATTTATTCATTAATATTCGATCAATGTATTATATAAGTCAAAGTGAGGTACTTTTCCTATTTTTTTCTTTTTTTGTATTTTATTTTTTCTTTTTTTTTGACAACTGCGCATTAGAGTAGATTTCCTCATTCATATCCCATACTTGCATACTTTACATTTTTTTTACTGTTATAATGTTCGACACTGAGAATATTTTTGGGTGAGTTCTCGAGAAAGAACGAAGATTTTTCACTTATCTCGGTATTGTTGAGTTGGTGTCTACGTTGGCTCGTTTCTCCCCGAGACTCCGAATTGTCCACCACGATGATAGAAAAAGAATTTCGTCCTCGATGTAATAAGGTAACGTACAGGGCTGGCCACACCCTGTACTATAACGAATCTTCAATGATTGTTCCGCTTTGGCGAATTGATAATGTATTGATGTTGCTTCGATGATCGTCTCGGAGAGAAAGAGGCCGAAATTTGGATCGTCGGTCTCAGGTCGATATTCTTTGGAGAGGAGGGGAGACTAGAGTCAGGGCTCCCAACCTTAGAATATCTCCAGAGCAGGCGCGAAAATATGATTTCTTACACAGTTTTCCCTATGTATTGAAACATGTGCAGATGCTCAGTCTCGATTGCTGACACACCGTTTAAATTTGCTCTGTGTCGAATGATCATAGTTATTTCGATAGAAACGCAAAACCCGAGGAAGCGTTAAATTCGTTGGTTGAAATATGGAGACACGTTGAAATGGATAGATTCATGATACGTAGGATATACTGGTGGTAATAATATTCGCTCTATTCTATTTTTGTGGTGGTTTTATGTTTTTTTACGAATAGGATTAAACAACGTCTGTTAAAGATTTTTTTTAAATTTGTGAATGAATTTCATTGGAGAGATTTTCGATTCTAATCGGTAATTATGCGGAGAATTAACAGAGCGATGGAGTACGGTTGATCTCACATTCAAAAGGCCTCCGGCAGCTAAGTGAGAATAGCTCTGAAGACTCGTATATGGCGATCTATGTTGTATCGAACTTTTAATAACCTTGGAATGCAACATGAAGAGCTGTTGATTGTTTTACGTACTGAAAATACAAAAAACATTGGTCTGAATATGACTCAATGAACTTAAAAAAAAAAAAAAATACTTTTGATCGTTATTTAGGTACGCTAATCGATTCGATTGGGGAGACCTCGTGTGTATTTGATGCCGTAGCTATAGGGAGGCAGAGGTAGCTTCGAATTAATTAGCTTTATTGCCAACGGATTCATATATACATATACACAAAACACACACACATACATACCTGTATTCATATATGTAGATATACATATATACAGTCGGAGAATAGCCGGAAGCGTGGGCGTACAGGAGCGATGATTTAACATCCCTGAATGTGTTGGAGCGCCGCCTCCGTAGCTACTGCTGCATCTGACTACAATTGCTCAGGTCGAGCTCTAGTGTGAGCGACAAGGTGTCTTGGCCACCACCTTCTACGATAAGGATGCCAGAAGGGTATATCATATATACATCGAGTAACAGGGTGCGCCAGGGTGAATAATAAACCAATTCCCGTGGAATGATATGCCAGGCTGATTGTGTTATCGGAATTTGTAAGACTCCGAAAGCATCTAATGAGAGGTGCATTCACCAAGCCATATTAAATAAATCTCAGCTACCAGGCACTCGTATGCAATAAAAGTATTTTTGCTTGTTTGTTATAATAAGCTATCTGAATAAAGGATTTTATTTTTGGCCAATAAAAATAGTTGATGGCTCGTCTAGTTTGCGAAAATACAGCATGGACTTTCAACACAAGAAAAAAACGTTCGGCGAAATGATTGTAGCGAATTTTTTTTTTATTGTATTTTGGAATGAGTGTATGATGGCAAAGTTTCAGTGGAGTCCAAAAAGAAATTACGAAAGTTCTGGTTCGTTTGATCGTTATATTATCTCGGAATTGAAGTTTCAACGTAAACTCGGAGCAGTTAAGAAAATGCTCATGGGGATCATAAGAGCTGCATTCTAATTGGTGATTTTCAGTGCGATTATGTTTTTAATGGTTCCTTCAAATGGTTTTTCTTCGTGTCACATCCCGAAATGGTAAATAGTTTTTTCTCTCTTTTTAAACGCTTCCCAACGAGAAAACATTTTTATTTTCTTTTATTTTCGTATGTCACGTGGTTTGCAGTAAATATACGCCTTCATATATGACGCTCTTCTATTCAAGCACGTTTTACGGTAGACAATGAAGAATACCGCACAATGGCGTTGTGGCGTCCTCGAAAGAGGATGCGTTGAGAATAAGCATTATGGCCGCTATGACAGTTCTTGTCAATGGCATTGAAAGTTGTAGTGACAGGAGAGAGGATTCCTGATGCATTTGATGTTGTCGTGAATGGAGGTTTTGCTTTGATAAATTCACTTTAAAGAGAGTGTCTCAGTGACGCGATCATCAATACTTGGAATCATCGAGTACTCGTACCTCCGACCACA
This sequence comes from Campoplex capitator, assembly GCA_037576405.1. Lineage (NCBI taxonomy): Eukaryota > Metazoa > Arthropoda > Insecta > Hymenoptera > Ichneumonidae > Campoplex > Campoplex capitator. The sequence continues at coordinate 14,901,656 of JARBWI010000322.1, read as the reverse complement.
TATAAGATGCTCCTTTACCATAATACAATTTGTCCATTTATGTAGGTGAAAGCTTTCAACGTTCTCACAGGGCTTGACCCGAGTGTTGATCTTCTACATAAAAACAACGCCTTGTGCATATTTTTCAGATGTTAATTTAGATTCGTTAGGCTTTGTTATAATGAAGTTCAACTCTGTGAATACCAGCGATGTAAAAAGAATATAATTTTGAAGTTGATACATCAAAATATCGCCCACTATCGCTCGGGATGAATTTTCAGATTGAGGTTAACGCTTCTGCCGGCGTCGCCACCTCCTACGGCACAATTTTCTCACGCGATCATAGCGACGCGTTGCGCATGCGTAAAGCGCGTCTTTATCGATCAACCATATTGATTTTCTCAGTCTTTAATCCGGTGTTAAAGCGGGTTAACGTGGACCTCATTCTTTCAGAATCATTAATATTTTCCCCACGCGATTACGGGCTCTTTTGCTAAACAAATATCATCAATATCTCCGGGAATTATCAACCATAGCTTTCAAGATGACATCGGGTCAGATTTATTCGGGGTTGCTACAATCTTCAGATTCTGGGTCTGCATCTTTTTCGAACACGCTTCGGCTTCCATTTTGGTTCGTAGGACACGAGTTCGACGAATATCGGTCAGTCTCAATCTCTCATTATTACAACGAGAACATTTTTGGGCCTTTCCCCGTTGTCGAGAATTCTTGTACAGCCTTGTTACAGTATTACTTGTACAGTTAACGAAATAAATATTTATTTTTTTTTAAACATCTCTTCTATTATTTTGAGCACCTACACCAGATCCTAGAAAAAAAAACACCCTCCATATTCGGAGAACTGAAGATTTTAGTTTCATCGCTGTTACGAAATTTTTAAAATAGCGGTTGAACGATTAAGCGGAAAGGATCGCGTGTAAAAGCGCTGCTCAAATTTATCGTCGCGATTCGACCAGCTTTTGAGAGAAGGTCAGTACACTCCATAGAATAACGCGCTTTTATGGAAAATCGATGGGGTTGCAAGTCGATAATGTTCTCGTGATAACTCGTTCTGAAAAAATTGCATCAACGCGGATACATTGTGAATAACAATGGAAAGTATGTTTGTCAACGATCGGTGAGATTGGAAATAAATATGATTCGAATCAGTAGCACGTTGGATTATCCAAGTATCTAGGCACGTTCTCCGTATGTTGGTGAGAGGAGAATGATGGTTTATACCGCATGACGTTCGGAGAATCAGCACAAACAATCCATTTGTTCGTCTCTCGTACGCCAGCTTATATGCCTCGTCACTGATACACACAGCACACATTAACACATGGACGGTGACGCCATTTCGTAGGGAGGCTTTGCACGGATGGTGTCAATATTAGCATGCATGGGATAACACACGAGACACATCGTATTCCTCCATGCAATATTCATTCCATTAATGTACGAGTTTCCATGTGGATATCTCTTCAATTTTCTTCCTAGGTCTAGACAGCAATCATTCACTCAGATACATCGCCGTTCCTCTTTGAACCCTCATATTTTTTTTATATACGTTTTATCATGTCCTTCATTCCACTCGATTTTACTCCATCATATTATTTTTATTTACTCGAATGTTCAGCCTATCTCGATGGCTCTTGTTACGAATCATTCGTACAGCGCTCGTAAGTTGATTCCCCGAATTCCGAAAAGAATACTATTCCAATTAGTGACTATCTTCCATTTATCATAACCCTCAGCCTCATTCATGAAACATTCGTGGAGTTTCAGAAGTGGTCTACGAACGCACATATTCAGCTCTCGCGGATCAAACGATCGATGCACATTGGTTGCTCCAAACCAACCCTCTTACAATGCATGTTACACTCAATCCACTGGATGGAATTTCTCGTTCACCAATCATCATTCATTACCACCTAGATCTCTAGCTTCTTAAGAAAGCACTAACTCTCACAAGCCGAACTTTGCGTCTTCAATCGGAAATTGATTAAAGTGCAATGTGGGCTTCTTTAAAAAGTATGGGCAGAAAATATTGGTGAGGATTATGTGTACTATGAGAGGAGAAAAAGAAAAAGACTTTGTGACTACCAGTTGTCTATTCAGAGAAAATATTGATTTCATAATTACTCGAGCTTTCATTCAGTTTTTCGACAAACGTCTCCATAAATAAATGAAATTTAAGTCATAATATTTAATTACGACTCTGAATCGATGTTTGATAGGTTTAAACGCAGAGTAAGTCGCTTGTGGTTCATCGGACATGAAGTAGACGTGCTTGTTTTGCTCTCCAGCCAACTTGACACTTGCTGCTGCTGCTACTACTGCTGAGCATCGATAAACGCAATACCCACCGAGCCGAATAATGTTATTAACCAGTACGACGCTGGCTTTCCAGTAATGTCGACCAATCGACTGTAATGTTTCGTTAATTTCTCAATTCTTGATGTTTTCATTAGCATTCTGAACTTGGATAAATCCCGGCATTAATTGCGTAATATATTTTTTTATTTTCAGAACTCCATGTATTATCAAACAATGCATAATTATTTGTCTAATTAGAATGCAGACATTTCTTTCGTCTGCAAAGCACTCCCCTACGTTGCGTAAGAATTTTGACTATGGTATTATATTCTATCATTTATTACATACCTATGTGGAAAAATCGTGCAATGAATCAGAAAGTTACGGTCATTAGAGACGTTTAGAAAAAAACGAGTATTCGAAACGTTTTTGACGTTGATCTTTTCACCGACCATGAGCAGTTTTTCCATGTATGCTAGTGCTGCATTTTGCTGAAGCGTTTTTTCTCGGGGTTTTTGAAGGCCTGCATGAATCCAGACTAATGATCTGACAAACCGTCAACGTGACAGCAATCGATCCAGTTCAAGGTTTAGTAGCTTTAGTAGCCAGATCTGCCTGACGGAAAGATGGACCGAAATGTAGGATGCTTTTCAATTGAGAATGGATATCGGACAATCATTATATAATATTAATTTTATAGTAAGCTGTAAGATGAGAATGAAATTTGGTATTAATCAATGAGTGAGTCAGCCTCCTTGGTGAACTGGACCAATTACCAAAGAGTTGATCCAACTCTTGAAGAATGATCCAGTCTCTTGAAGGAAGATAGAAAGAATATTAGATAGATGAAGACGTGTTAGAAAATAGCAAAACAATACAATTCTTTGGTATTTCGAGTCTTACGGCAATAGGGATTTCTTCCAAGTTTCTATAGAATAAAGTGAATTTTTGGTTTTTTGTTGACAGGTGATATCCGAGTACTGTCGTACGCGTTTGCAGTCGAAACCTTTCACCCACATTGTGATGGATATGTACAGAGAAGTAACGCGATCGGGGCAGTACATGACAAGAAAGCGAGCTGCTTTTCCAGCTTTACGATCCATACCAGGAGGCACTCAACGTCCTCATCAACGCCAGAATCAACATCAAGTACAATCTCATCAGCAAAACCCTCAACATCTTAAACAGCAACAGCAGCAGCAAATTCAGCAGCCTCAAGGGACGGGTCATTTTTCGAAGCATCAGGTCAAGGGTGCCCTCTTCAAGGCCCAGTCACGTAACTCGCGTTCTCATCCGAATTTGCTCAGCTTATCAGGGCATGAACCAACTCTGAGCAGTCCAAAGCCACAGTTCCAATCTCAGATAGACATACAAACTAGCAACACGAAGCTTCCAGCGATTCATCATGCGCGAACGAATTCCCAGCCGGAATATTCGGAACGCGTTCAACAAGGACTTACTGCTCACGCAAGAAGTACTCACAACCTAATAATGCTCTCCAATGGTCAAAGTACAACTCGAAACACTGGAAGCAATAATGTGTACAGTGATCCAATTTACGCCCTACCTGTGAAGCCGTTTCTAAGCTCTCAGGATGTCCGGGTCAATGGACTCTTGGTTAAGTCTAACATGGGGAGAGAAGATTTTTATGGCCAAACCATCACGGGTAGGCCCAGAACCATTAAAAACGGTGGGTCATCTCAACCCAACATCGCCCATCTTGCTAGAGTCTCCAACAATGACAAAGCACAACCGGATGATATGAGGAGGATAAACAACATCCCTAGAAATGGACGGACCAACGATATTCATCTGCTCCATCGACAATACTCAAATCCCCAGCTTCCAACGAGAAACTATCAAGAATCCATCGCTGGATCACGAAATTCTTATTCGCAAAGTAATGGTGCCATTGCTCCACCAAAACTACGCGTTTTCACCGGTGACAAAATAGACCCTGGTCAAGTGAATAGTTCGCAAAATAATCTAGTGTCTTCCATAAAAGTTCCAAGTATACATGGCCCGGTGCCTCCAAAACCACCTAGGCTCATGGCTACCCTTAAGAGACCCGCAGCTCCATTGCCTCAACCCAATAATGGTTTGAGTGAATCAGTTGCCCCAGCCAAACCACCGAGGTGAGAAACATGCCTATCAGTGAAAAAAATGTACAGATAAAATCTAAGTCTTTCCAAGCCGTTGAAAAGTTTTAACAATTCCGTTGAAAAAACTGTACTAAATTCCTAAAAATTTGCAAGTATTTAGATTAAATATACAATCAATTCACAATAATGAATTGGACACCCACTACATCATTGAAGCCCTCAATTTTCAGTCGGCTTTGGGACATTTAAGAATATTTTTTATTTATTTATCACTTTAATGCCGTAACATGTTTCCGCCCTTATCATTTCCATATGTCCGCTCATGTCGTATTCATTTTTCATCATTTCTAGACCCCATTTACATGAAATATATTTCAGACTGGCAATAAAGAACGGGCCAAGAGCACGGCGAGGCAAACCGGTTCAGAGAGCCCCCTCTCGTTTATACAGAACCATCGGTGGACCAACACGAAGTTTCAACAAGAATCAGTGCGTCGGTCCCGAATTTGTTGTACGAGCTAATCAATCACCAAAAATTCTCTGCGTTGGTGATGTCAAGGTATGTTTATGAACGACCATTTATTCAAATTTGACAGTGAAAATGCAAAAAGAAGTTTTCCGGTACCGGGAATCGAACCCGAGCCTCCTGGGTGAGAGCCAGGTATCCTAGCCACTAGACCATACCGGACCACATGATCCGAAAGCCATGGCAAACTGAGTAAGGTGATCTGTGGCAGCTAAAAATAGCTTCGAACAATTACAGAAATATATACTCGAGTTACAAATAATGTGTAATTTGGATTCTGTAAAATGAATGATGCATGTAATAGAGTAAGAAAACTGATGTTTTCGAAAAATTGTGGTATGAATGAAGTTGAGTAAAAAATAAAAAAATTCCGGTACCGGGAATCGAACCCGAGCCTCCTGGGTGAGAGCCAGGTATCCTAGCCACTAGACCATACCGGATTTTATGCAAATTAGATGCATCCATAAACAGAAAATTTGGAACTGCCAACACCAAAAACATTAGTCTACAATTAGACGCAAATGCAGCTTTGTGCAAAAATATAAGGCACCCTGCCGCTGTTTAGCCCATACAAAAATCAAATATCGCGGTGAAAAAAAATCGTATTTGAATTTGATGAATGCCATTTCAAAGCAGATAATTCTAGCTTCATTTCAATTTACGTAATAATTTGTGCCATTTTTTTTGCACTCGGTAAGTAACTCTGAACACGGCTATTTTTCGCGATTATTTCACCTTAATAAACGATGTGCTACGTTCGTAAAAGTTGGTAAATTAACTTTTCGGTCTAAAAACCTATAAGAGAACATCTCTAGCTTTAATTTGGTTTTTGGAGAAATAAAATGCGATGTTTTTTGATGAAGCTGTATACTATAAATAGGCAGATTTTTTATGGTGGCGTATTTCGAAAACTATGGGGTTTGAAATATTTTGTGTGATTGGTGGAAAATTTCATTTGGTTATTTTCAATTCAACAAAAATTTTCCAGATTTTTTCTTCAAAATTTTTTTGCATTATCATTAGTTGTTTATAATCGCTGGCTCAATATAATATATGTTAATACAAAAAAAATTTGAAGAAAAGATCTGAATTTTTTTTAATGAATCGAAAATAACAAAATGAAACTTTGACCCCCTACACAAAATATTTCAAACTCCATAGTTTGCAAGATACGCCACCATCAGAAATCTGTCTTTTTCCAATAATTTCGAGAAAAAACGATCAAGAGACTCGGCAGAGTTTCGGGACAAGCATAAATTCGCCAAAAAACATCGCATTTTATTTGTCCAAAAACCAAATCAAAGCTAGAGATGTCCTAGTGAAGTTTTCTTGACCAAAACGTTAGTACACTTACTTTTACGAGCCTATTTTCACAAATAAAATAATTCACTCACAAGATTCGAATATTAATGGAGCAAATTAAAAATACTTTCTTTTCATAAATATTTTTCCTATTTATTTTCAAAGAACGTATTCTAAAAATTGAGCAGCTATTGTTGTGATGAACAAATATTATGAATAAAAAAATGGTCAAGCTATATAATAACTGGCAATGGAATGGAATAGAAAAATGAAAAAAATTTCCGGTACCGGGAATCGAACCCGAGCCTCCTGGGTGAAAGCCAGATATCCTAGCCACTAGACCATACCGGATTGTTGAGTTCCGTACTCAAAATTTTGGTCAGAGTTTCAAAATTTTCCAAAAAATGGAAAAAATCACAAAATTACTTGGTTTAAAAAAGCAATCATTCAAATGTAAATTTCCTTATTAATTTTGAGTTTATTGAAGCTATTTCAACTTAATAATTACGATAGGAAAAGATGTGATCCGTGATGCAGATAAAAAAACAATAAAACATGAGTTTTATTTCAGTTTGGACGCGTATCTGAAGTAAAATGAGAAAACAACAAGATTCATTTGTATATACACAAAGAATATAAGCATGCGTATTTGTGAGCATAACATGGAGGGGAAGAGACAATAATTTGGTTGCTTTTATTCAATTATTGTGGCTAGTTATTCATAGGAATAATAATTAAAAAAAATATTTCTGTTTTTTTTTAATTGAGCAAAAAAAGTGAAAAAAATTTCCGGTACCGGGAATCGAACCCGAGCCTCCTGGGTGAAAGCCAGATATCCTAGCCACTAGACCATACCGGATTATTGGATTCGTTTTCTTAAAACTCCTTCATGTAATCCAAAAATTATCCCATCTCCGAAATAAATGAAATTACTGGGCAGGAAAGTTCGAAACTGAAAAATAAAAAAATAAAAAGTCAAGCTAAATCATAGTGACATAGTTTTTGATGATAGCCAAGTAGTTTACGTAGAAAATAATTACAGGCGAGCAACAGTGGGCGAATAGTCGTAATACTGCTGACTGGACAACGTATCGAAGTGACCTGTGACCCTCAAAAAATTACAGCTGGCGAGCTTTTTCAGGTAAGATCATAAATATAGTCAATTTGGAAAGTTTAATTATTTATAAAATTCCCCCCAAAGGTTTTCACTCTAATTCAAACAAAATAATTTAAACTTTTAGTCATTAAAATGGCTAGAGTTGAAAAAAAATATTATTAAAAAATTTGAGACTATTAATATTCTACGGAATTGATTAAAGATCATCAAACTATAAGGGTTTCTTCGAGAAATGCGAGAATTTAATAAATCAATCAAGCCCTTTCCAATCGAGATAATGAACGGTAATAATTGGATGTCAATAAAAAATGTTGTATGTTTCAAGACTCATCTTATATTCGAAATGGTCGATTGATGTCGTACGATAGAATCAATATCGACAGTGACAAAACGGGTGGACTAAAAATTTTATTTGTTTTGTTGATTTCAAAAATGCGTCCGGTTTGTAAACATTGTTCGATATATATTGTTGTTCATTGAAAGAGTACATTTTTCTCAGTGCACCTGAGCAGTCAAATTTAATGCAATTTTTACGCAATTTTTTGAGAACCGTTCCTGGAACACTCACACACATATGTCGGAAGTTGGCACGTATAGGCTAGTTCACGATCCAACAAATTCCACGACGTATCCCGTGAGAATTTCAGCTGGCAGTCAGCCAGAAACCATCCCAACAGTTTATCTGTACCTCGCGTGTGTTAGTCACAGACGTAGTGTAACTGCAATCCGATTATATTATCTGTGAGCTCGTGAATCTAGTAATCCATTTCATATTGGTGTAAGAAAGAATTCATTCAGTTTATTAAATCATCAGGACAATTTCGAGTTGTTGCATGAACAGGCTTTGTAGTGTTTATTACAGTTTTTCGGAAGGATTATTCGATAAATATGACGATCGAATCCCGATAACTCTATTTATATGTTTTGATGTATCTGAGTTTAAAAAAAGATTACACTTTGAAAATGTTGTATTTTTGATTCCCAGTTAAGAAGTACAGGATTTTTTCTCAACAAAACTATCGCCCGGTCTAAGACCCACTCAAAGTTTCATCCGATAAAAGAGTTCTCATTAAAAACTTTTGAATGCTACTCAAAGTTTTCTGCATTATATCGCGAGAGCAAGAAAACGATAACCATGGGATGATGAGCAATTGAACTTTCGATAGGATAAGTCGAGTTAGCTGACTTGATCTTTAATATTCTCTCGATCTCCTTGGCTCGATAAATCTTGAAAAGCTTATGAATACCTACCTCATAAGTGCCACCACCATTTCTATTCAATCTTTACTCTTATTGGAATGGTAATTTTAGTCAAATTATCGTAACCACAAAAGTTTCATATCTGCATGAGGAAATACATGTTTCAAAGAGAAAATATTTAAGATGTTTCTCGACTTTACCATTGAGAATTGGGTCAATCTGTGTTTGTCTCAGAAAAAATATCTTCCTAAACAAAATGAAAAAAAAAAAAACGAACTAAAATTTTAATGTGAGCGACCCAGAGTTAATGTCGTCACCTCACGGATATGATGGTCTAAGATCATTATGCAATTTCACCGAGTAATTATTCATTGCAGGCGATAGTACAAGCTGAAAGTCTCGATGAAAATTTTACGCTGGGCTTGGCGGCGTTACTCGCTGGCGATTTTGCGATGTTACCACCAGAGACAAAGTTGAATAAAGTAGCGCCTCCCGGTTGGTTGAATAGTGGCAAAAACAAAGGGACTCTGGGACTTCCTACGAGTTTTATGCTCTACCTGAGGTTACGATTTTTTCTGCCATCACTGCGAGGAACAAGGTAAAAAGAAATCATTAACATTTCCAACAATTTTTCCAATGCCTATTTGCATTGTCAAAAATCACTCGCTCCTCTTTCCATTTGTATTCAAATTTAGGAGCTGGATTTCGAAGCATCTTCTCTACCTGCAAATAAGACGCTGTATACTGGAGCAACAGTTAGTCTGCCCTTTGGCGCAGTTAATTAATTTAACCGGGTTCGCGCTTCAGGCGGAGTTTGGAAACTACAACGTGAACGTGAGTGATATAAATTAATAGGGTAATGCACTTACGTATAAATGAGACGTTTAATGGTTCTGTGCTTGGAACATTGCTGAAGAATTGATGGATTAAACGACAGGTGCATGACTCTCGAAAGATATGCACGGTTAAATATTGCAACTATTTTGACCATACATTCACAATCAGAAACGTAAAATATTGAATCGCGAAATAAAATTTCCCTGTTTTGACAAATTAAATTTCTGTGTTTCATAATAGGAGCATGGACGTGGTGATTATTTTTTACTTGAGCACTACATCCCAGAATCATTGATTCTAAATTCGGATTCGAATCTTCAAAAATCTCAATTGCCGGGTGGGCCTGAAGCTCTTCGCGCTCGGCTCCACCAAGCGCATCGCGACCGACGAGGATTGGACGCGAACAACGCGGAAGAGATGTTTATAATTCATGCTCAAGCGTTGCCAGACTATGGATCGCATTATTACATTGCAACGGCGGACAACAAAGAGCTTGGAAAAATAATGGAACGATTAAAAAAGTGCAACTCCAATCGTCCTCCATCAACGGCCACCGACGTTGGAGTGTACGCGTGCACGGAAAATATTTATCAACTAGATGGGTCCTCGGATGGTCACGTTTACGGTAAAATAGAGTTCGATCGGATCAATTCGAGCGACAACGTTCAACGTCGCATCTATACCGATGAGGAAAAATTACAAGCCACGACGAAAGCTACCAACGTTGATGAGGATATTTATGCCGTGCCTACAAGCACCTCAGTCGTTAATCTCGTTGAAGCTAACAACAATAGCAACTCTAACAAACTCAACAAATCAAAAAAGTCTGAGAGCAACGTGTGGCTGGCCATACACGCCCAGGGCTTGAAACTTTTCGAAAGGGGTGGTCGACCTCGTGATAGGAATGAACTCGCGAGACTACAGTGGCGAGATATTCAGACTCTGAGCTACAGTAAAAATTCTCTCGTCGTTTATACTCGCTTCAATGGTAAACGATGCAAATTTAAATTGAGAATGGATCATAAAAAGTAAGTCTAATTCAAATGATATGCCATTAATTATGAAGGCAACCTATTATAAAGAGTTCAAAAGAGTTACCATTATCAGGCTACTTTCCGCAGCGGTTTAACTATTGATTGTTCCCATTGTTTAAGGAGTTATTATGCTTTCAAACTCACTTCCTTGCATCACCAATTCTTCCTGAAGTTAAGATCCGAAGTGACCTCATTGCATGGACTCGCAAAAGGTATTTGAGACTCAGGATATATTTCAAAATTTCTAGAGACTGGAAGAATTAATAAATAAGATCTATTTGTTTTCCGTTTAGATTTTGGCGTACCTCTAATGGTCGAGCCAATCTCACCACCATTGAAACTAGTGCCTGATCCCAGCAAACCAAAGAAAACGATAGTCAATAATGGTAAAACCGTACCAAATTCAAAATATCCGATGCAGCTCGAGGAATATCAAAACAAAGAAAACGAAAATCCCCAGAAGGTGGTTAATCCGTTGCCGAAGGGCGAGGACATGGACGCGCAGCCAGTTTGTTATACGCCCGAAGAAGATGCCCTTTATGCCCAGGTAAACGCCCGTCTGGAACCAGAAGGGGCGTCGCGCGATACGGAGGATGAATCGGATAGAGCGTTAGCCAGCAGAAATGGCCACATTAGCGACATCCTGAAGTCACAGAGAGCTGCCGAAGAGCAGAAAATTTACAGTTATCCGAATCGTGGCTTGCTTTCTGAAAAAGAAGCCTTGTATTCGACGCCAAAACCAATAGTTGCAAACGACCCCGACAGAACGGCTAACGAAGTCGAACACCCTGAAGAACTTTATGCCGCTATCAATAAAAGCGGAAATAACAAAAAACGTAACGATTATCCTGTACCGGATGAAGTTTGGGACGTTGCAGGCTCGAAAAAAAATCTTCATAAGGTCTGTTTCGAAATTTCTACTTTAATGCATCACGAAATAAAGGTTCCATCGTATTCGGCGTTTAATATAAAACTGATATATCTACAGGTAAAAACGTCGAGTTTACCAAACTATGGTACACCCAGGCAGAACACGGGTTTCCGGACTCCTAGCTTGCCACGAAGACTCGGTGTGAAAATGGGAACTCGAGCGATCTATAGTACTGTTGTGCAAAGAGATTCCGATCTTACCGACGACTTCGAATCACTGTCGGTCAAGTCGGATACCGCGTCGTCGATACAGTCAGCTTCAGCACATTCCAATGACTCTCCCATGCCAGAAGCTTACGTCTTGAGTAAGTATCTATTGTTAAGCAAAATAATTTGAGCGTTATTCAGGGGCAGAGGTCATGTTCCTTTTTTTATATACTCAGACGCGGAGATTCGAACCGACGATGAGACTTTCCGGATTGGAAATGACGAAACTATGTCAGCTTCCCTCTTGGCAAGATTGGAAGAGTTATCTTTTGCAGAGGAAAGAATTCTTCACACTATTCAACTCGAAAGAGGACATGGTGGAAGTATAGGCCTCCAAGTTACGGAAGGTAACGATGGCGGTGTTTACGTCCAAGCTGTTTCGGTTGGAGGCTCCGCTGATATGGCCGGCAATGTTAACAAAGGTCAGTACAAAGAAAATCTTTAAGGACTCCTTCAGGGTTCTGAAAGTTATCAAATGTCGTAATTTACCATTAATTTTATTGACCTAGGTGACAAAATCGTCGCTATTAACGGTCAAAGTCTTCTTAATCTTCGATACGAAGAAGCTCTCACGATGCTACAGAGTTCGTCAGTGACTGTGGAGCTCGTACTTTCCCAGATTACCTCCAATAGGAATGGTAACTTGCAGCGTGAACGACTTCAAGAACAAACTGAGAATAATTACCTACAGTAAGTATGATGGAATAATTGATCTCGAGCAAGATTGCAAAACTGGTCGAACGCACCATTGAAATAGAGAGAGAATATAATCATTTTATTAAAGCATCAAACCTACTGTGGCCAGTCAAATTGAACTAAAGAGGATAACATTGAAGTCTATTCAAAATCATGATGCTTCAATTTCAGGAACCTCAGGTTTGATATATCGTCAGAAGCAGAAACCTCGAGTATGACTACAAAGTGGCTTTCCCAGCGTGCAACCGATGTAGCATCAGTGCAAAATACATCGAGCGCTTACAGCAGTGCAGCTTCGAGTTCCATGGGTAACCACAATATGAACAATATGTTTTCAAAAGATGCTGACACGAATGCCTTGAACTCTGCGAGTATATTGCTGAGTTTGTCGGACTTTGATGTTAGTCGTACGAGTCGTCAAGTTTTCATTTAAGCAGGTACGTTATTTCATTAAATTAAAGGAATTGGTAATTTCCACGATTCTCTTGGATCTCAATGCTGCATTGTTACATTATCAAAGAGTCAATTGTACCGATAGCTAGTGTGATAATTGCAATTGACAAGTACCAATGTCTGACAGTAAACTCTGTTACCGAACATTGCGATAGAGATGGAACACGGCAAACGCTTCCAATCGCTAATCAAATTGCGTTTATCCATTTAGCGAAGCCTTGCCCGGGCCACTAAGTTCTTACTATTTCCGGCCAGCCCATTCTCCTTTCTTTATTTTTGAACCATCGTTATTGGAAATTATTGGAATCGCTCAGTCCAAGTTTTAATATCTTCAATTCGCATTCGTCTGTAACAAGATCTGACCGTGTTATTGACATTAAAGAGTAATTTCAACGCTTGATAAAATTATTATTCGTTTTGGCTGGATTAATTTCTGTGGAATTGTTACCGTCACAACACAATTTCGAAACATTTCAACAGAATTTTTGTTTAAACTCTCAGAACGAATGGTGCATTTCATAGAAAATTTTCGCGCAAAAGTACCGTAGACTTTTTCCAACTCACAAAAGTTACGCTCAACGCGTCACTCTGACTTTGTTATTGAGCGACGTGGTGGGTAGAGGGGTTATACGATTGGGTGTCATTTCTAAGGAATCATCGTCAGTTCCTGACGGACGGGCAACCCCCGTGGCGTTGTACCTCCGTAGTTTCGCGTTTCGTGATTTTTTTCCGCCAAATTTCACCGCGATATTGTGCTTTATGATTGTTTTTTTTTTTTTTTTTTTTTTTGAGAATCAAATACATACTCATTTTCCAATAAATACGTACAAGAAAAAAGTGAGCGTTATTCTATTCGATTCTTATTTCTTTTTGATGTTCAGTTCCAGGATGTAATTTTATGTGTTTCATCTAAAAGTGATACGAGTTTGATCTCACTTTGTTTCAGTGGAAATCGGTGTTCCACCACCTGTTCCACCACGTCGTCGGAAGCGTAAGACCGACATGATCGTTCCACCAAAACCGATTACAAAAATGACAACATTCGCCAAAGAGGACAAAGGGCCGTTGCGTAATGGTAGTTCGAGACCCGAGAGAAAACCACGATCTTTACCACCGCCTCCACCTGTACCACGAAGTGACGTTCCTCATGGGAAAAAGCTTCCAACAACCTCAAACAATTATTTGCCGTCAGCATGTTCGGATGACGTGAGAACCAGCAGTTCGAAAGGGGATTTTGATGGAGTGAAGTTGCAATCAAAGCCCTCGATTCAAGTGTTTCCCGAGACGCGAACAAAACCACGTTTCGTCGTGACCCAAGTAACGGACACCGAGGAGGACATGTCGATTCCGTTAAAATCGGATCCTGAACCTGAATCACATGATAATTGGTCTAGCGTGGAATTGGATTATCGGAACGAGAATCAATCAGGTCGCAGTTCTCCAATGCCTCAACACTACTCACCTTTATTTTTTACGTTGCGCGATTTCGAGAGTGTAATGGCTCATTCGGGTAAATGTGACAAAAGCTTCAGCCAACAATTCGATAAAATCACAACACCCGATAAATCTATGCCCAACTCAATCACATCGTTCATCGAAAATTCGTATTTTGATGATTGCAATGATGAAGAGAACGAAGAGCAAGTTTGTTTTCGGGTCACAACGACGAACGTCCCTTTCGAAAAGTGCCTCGGAGACTGGAACGTTCCTTATGACAGCGGTGAGTTTGATAGCCAATTCGAGGATACAGAGGATCATTACATATTCGAGGATTACATGGATCACAGGCAAAATCCGAAACTTCGATCAACTGCAGCTTTTCTATTTGACGAGGATACTTTTGGTAACTTCAATACAGCAGAATCTACCAGTTTTCATTCAGCTACGAAAGTCAGATTCGTTATTGAATCACCCAGTGTTTCCATTGCGGACCCGGAAACACCAGAAAGTCTTTCCAACTTTGACTCGCTTATCAATGATGAGGAAAGTGCAAACAAAAGTTCTGTTATAATCACTGAAATTATCGAAGGTTCGGAGAATATCGATAATCAGAAGACTTTGAATGAATTTACGAATCCGGATGAATTTGGCGACGTTCCATTTTCTTCTCTGATCGAAAATGAACTGAAAACAGACGACAATTGTAATTCCAGCGAAAATGTTCAATCTGATCAATTTTTGGGGACAAATGAAGTTGGCACTAGTTGCAACCTTAACAGTTCATGTGAATCAGGGGAAAAGAAAAATTTCAATAAACTTCCGCGACCACGCTCAACACCCTCACCCAGATTCATGAGTCCGAAAAAACTCCCATTGAATCCGATTCCCGACCTCGATGAAATTTCACCAGCATTTCCACTAACTTACGATCCACGTGATGAAGGCTTTGTGAAGAAAAATTGGGGTTTAAAAAGTGATCAAGAGATTGCATCACCTATTGACGATCGATCCAGCTGTTTGAAGGAATCTAACGTGACAACGGATGTTAGTGAAAGCAGCAGACATGCCAGGGAAGCTTTTCTCTCTGGAAAGCTCAGAATAACTTCGTATGATAATTTGGATTCCCCAGTGAAATCTAGTAATTCGGATGAAGTCAACCATGTCATGAAATCTCAAAGTACTAAACAAAGGGTTTTCATTGATGCGGCTCTTCGGAACTTTATAGAAGATGACGAGGACGATATGGATTGGAAAGACTCGTCAGACGAGGAAGATGAAAGCGGGGGAATGGGAAGCGCGAGCCAAGATTCGAGGCTCTCGAATCTCGATGACCGTAAAGAATTGGTGGAGACGGCCGTACCCAAAGTGCTGAATCGTGATACGTGTCAGGAGCGAGAAGTGTCCCTAGATAAATATCCAAGGCCATTTAAAACTGCTGATCACGAGGACGAAGAGTGCAATCAAGAAAAATTGGTGGAAGACCAAGGGCTGGATGTAATAAGGTCATCACGATTTCGTTATCAAAGTAGCGGAGATGACGTGAGTTCGGTACCTGTCACGGTACGTCGTAATTCGTTTTTAGAAAATATGCTTGTCGATGATGATTCCATTTTGAGTATTGACGCCAGTGTTCCGTGCACGGTTATTGCGACTCATCCAAAATCAATGATTTCCGAATCAATTGCTTTGCCCCCGAGAGAAGTGCCTCTTACAAGGATTGACGAATCATTGATTCCTCTTGGAGATTTCGGTGAATTCTCAGATTTGGGGCCTAAGGGAATAATAGAACAGAAGACAAAAGAATCGAGTAAGAAACAGCTGAAGAAGGAGACGGATGTAAGAATACTTGGGTCACAGCCAAAAATTGTGGGAACGATGGCTTTGGGCTCGTCGTCGGAAAGAATAAAGAGCACGGGTGAGGCGAAGAACGATGTACTGAGCGAGCTATTGTGCAATTTCAGTGCCATCAAGCTCAAGTCGGTGGAACCGCGGAAGCGTGAAGTGATTCTTGGTGAGATTGATGAAGGAGCAGCAATCATGATGGAAATGGCGGATGGAGATTCCGCTGAAACCATAAAGTCAGCGGAGAGAATAAAAATGGAGGACGCAGTAGGCGGGGAGACAATTAGAGATGAAAGTAAGGTCAAGGACACATCGGGTGAAAAGGCAGATTTATTATTGAAGCACGAGGAAGAATTATCAATGGCGAAGGCAGGAATGTCTGTGAAGCCGAAAATTCCTCTTTTAAAGCGACCTTCCTCACTAGAAATTGACATATGTGTTAGTGCAAAGACTGATGATCATAATAATCGTCGTAGAAGCGACGACAAGAGTGCTATAGTTGTTATCACATCAATGGAAGACAAGGGTGCCAAAAATCAACCGGAATTTCTTCAAGAGAGGAGACATCCAGATACTCATCGTGGAATGGAAACGTTAGAAAACCGTGATAAAATTATAAACGTTGATAAATGTGCCATAGATAGGAATACGAATAATCCTCAAATCCGACGTAATAATAATGACAATAACGCCATGACACCTGTAGATCTAAGTAATGACCAAAAGTCCCGGGACGCTGAAGTATCAACTATCACCCCCGGTAGCGTTAGGAGCTTCGTCGAGTTGTACGAGATTCAGCACGAAAAGACCAGTGAACATTCTAAAAATAATTATAGTTTACCCGTAGCGAAGACGAGAACAAGGACGAGATGCTCCAAGGGATTATGGAATAATGCCGATTCCGAAAGTACAGAACAATTTGAACAAAGTGGCAACGAGGAAATAAGAGCGGAGAGTGTAAAAATGAGAAAAAATAAAAAAATTGAGGTTTCAAATGTTCAAACGCATGACGAATTCAAAGTTGTTGAAAAATCAGAGTCAAGCGGATTAGCGAGACTGAAAGTGCAGAATGACGTTTCTGAAGTGGATGAATTCCTGCGCACGAACAATGCGACCCACGCGGATCAATCAAACGGACGTGTTCCTGTGGCAGCAAAAAGACGAACCCAAGATTCTTGCCTTAAGATTAGCAACGAACTTAGCCCGAGAAGCGATGTCAAGAAGACCGTGACGTTTTACAGCGATTGTGAAACCAAGAAGACCGAGAACAAAATATCATACGAAGCTGTATTCGTCGATACGAAAACAATCGAACTGGATGGAAAGCCAAAGACTCCGAAGCGAAGAGCACCCGCGAGACCAGCTGACGAATTAGAAGCAATAGAGAATCTTGATTGTGCAACGAGGTCATCTGTCATGCGCGATGGGGAATTGAGTCAATCAGGCTCGAAGATCTTGCGCCAAGGTCAAAAGGTTAATCCAACGCCGTTGCCGCGATCAGCTGTCAACTCGTTCGCTACTCAGGTTGGTGCAACATGAATCAAGACTTGAAATTAAAAAAAAAAAAAAAAACTTCTCAATTTGTATCGTCCAATGATGTTGAAATGTTCATCATTCCAGGTGGATCAGGCAAAAGTGAAAGAGGACGAGAAGGATTGTTCAATGAAATCAGGTACTGCACCGTCAACCCCGAACTCTGAGGTCCCTCAACTCCGGCAGCCTTACGTTTTTTATTGTAGGGTCTAGTAGTGTCCTTAGACACTGTTTTCTGCTGAATACAATCCACTCATCCTTATGTAATGAAAATTCCCAAATTCCTTTTTTCTTACGCTATACATCTGTTTACCCTCATCGCGATCTTTTTGACAAATTTTTATCGAATGAACAGCGGAAATGCCAATTTGAAGTATTCGCGCATAATTTCCCGTACCCTTGTGGCGTTGAGAATTCCGAGGACTAGATTAATATCGTTAGCATAAGTGTAATAAAAGTGATTAGAGTGGAAGTAAAGTAGATTATACTGCGATGAAAATCGTCATGGGGCCCCACAAATGTAGAACACCCAATAAATAATTTATCAGTAATTTTTCCCATTTTTGAAATCGTGCAATTTTGTTCTTTATCGTGAAATACGAAAGTATGTATTTTTTTTTTGTAATCCCGTTATTTTTTAGTACAAAACTGTATTATCTTATCCCCGATACGTCAATATATGTGTCCCTTAACCGCAAATAATGTGTAAATGTCTAAAAACGCGGATCTGAGTATTATCAACAAATTAATCATACACACACATATACAAATAACGCAGTAGTACTATATATCATAACAGTAGTTTTGCGTTGATTGGGCAATATTTTATAAAATTATTTTACATAGATATACCTATATATAAATATATATTATATATATATACACACACATGAATGAAGTAACATGACACGAATGGCTTACCGGATGAGGACATAATTCAATAACTGTATATCTCATATCAAGTAGATGTTCTCGGTGGCCGAGATTGTCAAGATTTTCTTAACGATTATATTCCTACGAAATTGCATACACGAAATTGAATGAAATATATATATACAAATAAATTGTTGATTAATGAGACAATTACGAGGTAGAAAAATGTGTATCAAAAACGATGCTGAAAAAAGATCATTAATGCAAAAAACAGAAACAGAAAGAAAAATCTATGGGCTGTTTGTATCCCAATTATATCGGACTTTTGGAGATTGTGTTGGATAACAATTTGGAAAAATTGCAAATACGAACATAAATATTTACACGTCAAAAAATGGAATGAGAGAGAGGGAGAGTGGGAGAGAAAGAAAGAGTTGAAGAAATGGAGATTAGTGAATTACAAAAAATTTTATGATGTTTACATATTTAAAAAGGATTACGTTACGTTGCTGGGCAAATAAATAATTGTTATCACTGTTTTGTGAGGATATTAGAGGCGAAAATACCCGTCATTATCATGATAAAACGCTTCGTAGTTTAAGCACATCTTTCGACGTCTGGAAAAAATTCAAAAAAATAAAATAAAATGAATAAACAAAGAGAAACAATAAGAAAAATCATGAATTGTAAATGTTCAATTTGATCATTTATGGCGGTGAACAAGCTACGACCGAATATCATTCCTCTGTACGTTTATAAATCCGCCGAATGCTAAATAAATTATTGTTTTCTATGCTGCATAAATAGTTTACGCTCTATTCAATTGATATACCTTTCGATCCACAAATCAACGATCGGCATCGTTTAAAAAAGCGTGGTCATTTTTACTGTTTTTTTTTATACCGAATCATTTTTATTTCATTGCTATTTCGTCCGTTAAATGAAAATGTATCAAGAATTAAAAAAGCATTTTGTATCATTAAAGTTTTCGCTGCGGACATAACGAACGATCATTTTGTTACCGATTTAAAGTTAGGTTCAACGTAAAATCAATCCATATCGTACAGATGATTTCTGCAATTTTTATTTTTCCCATACGCTATATACCTCGGGCTATAGCTTCGTCAGGGATTGCTTCAGAAGCGGTTGCAATCTAATTGCTTGACGATCGATCCCGATTCTAGGTCTCTTGGAACGTATCGTCAACAAATATATAGACATACCGTATCCGCGAGCGGACGAAACGAGAGTAATTAGAAGAAGTTACAGGGGCTAATTGATGATTAGCGATTGCTTATTAAGTGACCTTTGAGTAAAGAGAAATAGTGGTTGACGATTTTGTTGACTAGTAACTACTTTCGCTTTAAAAACTCGTAAATAAAGTAAATAAAATTACATTCCTCTTGAAATAGTATTGAAATTCAATGAGACTCGTGAGCTTGTTGAAAGAGAATTTATCGACCGACTTGATTCGTTCCAAGAGCGATAGGTATTTTTGATTGTTTTCCGGCAAACAGAAACGTTGGAAGCTTTTAAAAGGTGTGAGGAACCGCTTCGAATTCGACGAGCCGAATTTGAGTTCTATATATCCTAAAGCGTAATTCGTATTTATGACGAGAGCCACGTGCCGTTGAATTCCTGCACACCCTGCCCACGAAAGCCGCAAGGATTTATTTTAGGAACTACGTGATGTCAACCGCGAGTCTGCCGAGGTGAGCGCTGTGTTACGCGCTTTTGCCACAACCAGCAGCCAGCCAGCCTGACTGGCCACTGTACCAGAGTCGAGAGCATCATCAGAGTAGCACCAGCATCCCAACGGATCTATCGACAGATCTAGAGCTTTCTCTCCCTCCTCGCGAGTGTCAATCGCCTGCATCATCATTCATTCGAAATAAACGATTGATCCATCCACGACTTCTCCTGACCCATGCGAGCCACATACACACGTGAACCCATCAATTTTGACTTTTCAAGGTCGACGAAGTTTTACCAAAACATTGACGCCGTAAGCAATTCGTTATTGTTGTATATAAAAATCAACAAAAGTTAGTAACGATCAGAGTGCAATCATCGTATCAATGACAGTTGAAAGTGATAGTTCGCGATCATTTTTTTACTCAATATTTTGTGATCATGTTGAGGGTAATTGGAAGACAGTAGTTTCATTAAAAAAATGAAGCTCGCTGGAACTGGAAAAGTTTTAGTGCCACATAATCTTGGTTCGTTTCTATTTTGGGGTTCGGTCCCACCTCCTAATTGTGGGCAGTGATTTTTGTTTGTGTTTTGAATTTCATTCTTGAGTCATTTTATCTCATCGTTGTCAAGTTATTTTTTTCTTCGAAAAGTACGTAATCGAGGCTGAGGAGAGACTCCATTTTCATCTGGTTGATGATTATAGCTGGCATTAAAGGAGCAAGTGCGTTCAATCGTCGACGAGGTGAGTCATAGTTTCAGCGACAAATTCGATAGCCTCGAGACTTTAAAAGAACTCGGTAGGTTGGTCGAATACCTTGGATCGGTATCGAGGAAGGGGAGGAGGAAAAAGCCTGACTGTTTGTAATGATGAAAAGGGGGAAGGAAGAAGCGAGAGACGGGAAAGAAGAAGAAGAAGAAGAAGAAGAAGAAGAAGAAGAAGCGTGGAAACGCGAGAAGAACGCGTTGATTCTCTGCCAAGTTTACAATCCTCACCAAGCCAGGTTTATGTAAGCTGCGTAATAATCTCACGAGCTGAGGAAGCGAGCGAGAAAGATAGAAGATTGAAAAATAGAGTAAAAAGAAGAAACAAAAAGATAAGTGAAATAACATCGTTGGGTTAAACCAAAATTCCGGACGGTTTAATACGAGAAAAACAAAGTTGGCTGGCGACTACAGGATAGAAAATATTTGGTTGGACCTCATTGAGAAGTTGAAGATGGATAGCGTAGACGATTCGATAATTGGGACACCTGCTGATACGTCCAATTTATCCACTCCGGAATCATCGTCGAGTGAAATTTCACAGCCAACGGTCAAGTTGAGAGCAAACGTGATGAAGGATCCTTCGAAGTGTCGAAAGAGCCAGCGGAATGTGATGTCTAATCAGAACCATAGTTTGGATAATCATCAACCTTTTTTGCAGACGCTCGATTACGATGGTCGCCTTTTGATAGAGACAACCGGAAGAACAGCTCAGAGAGCACGTGCAACGATACGGCAAAGTTCACGATCGAATGAAAACTCGTGGAACCAGAATTCTTCAACGAAAAGCAACGATCGCCATTGGCCGGAATATAGTTGCGAACCTAGAAAGTCTCGCAGTACGACGAGCGTACACGATAAAAATGTCAACAAAAGGATCAGGCAGCGTCATTACTCTTACGGGATGGAGCCATCAAGAAGATCTTGGGAAACTCCGGAGATCCCAAAGAGATATTCCGCAGGTGATTATTTGCGTCAGCAGATCCTCGAGGATCTCAGCTCGAACGAATTAATCGGTAAAACCGAAGAACAAATAGCCGAGGATCGGTGCAGCAGAGTGAAAGCTTATCTACGACGCAGAAACGTAGATTCTTCTTACGTTTCTCCCGAAGACAAATTGAGAGAGCTGAGGAATCGCTGGAAGTCCGAAGGGATAGAAAGAACTGACGATTCCATCAGTGTATTTTATAACGCCGCTAGGAGAAACGATCTTGATAGGATTAGAGCTTATCTGCAAGATCAAATACGAAGAAGGATGAACGAAGACGAATGGAAAAGATGCGCGAAAGAGAGATCGTCGATGGAGTATCCGAAGGAATTGAGTGTGCAAGATATAAGACGAAGATATTCCGAACATCGTAGAGTCAAGGATCGTGATTATCCAACGCGACGAGTCCGCAGTGATATTAATGTCAGACGACAGCAGGAAATGATGCCGAGTTCCGAGAGTGGTCAGGATGAAGAAGGGAATCCGAGTACTCGATTTTCAAGGTCGAAAAGCGAACGTCCGAGGGAGTATGCTTGCAGAAGAACACGAAGCAATGTTATACCGGAAACTGTGATTGATCCTGAAGACTACGAGATCAGAAAACGTTTCTACTCTTATACCGCTGGCTATCGGAAGCCTTGGCAAACGAGAAGTTGTCTGACGTTTGAAAAAAAACTCAGTCTACCTAGTCACAGTTCGATGAACTTGGATCAAGAACCTTTGCCACCTTTTGCTCTCAACAATGATTGGACAAATGAAAAAGGAAAAAATCGTAAGAAATACTGTCATAGAACTCGGAGCGATACACTTCCAGTAAAAATAGTATCGCCAAACATTCCCGGACGTAGAACGAAACGCCGTAGCGTCTCCTGGTCGGATAAACGAAAATTGCATCGCAGAATCAGCGAGAAACTCGCTTCGGTTGCGGATGAGACGAGTTTGGATTCTGACGCAACTGGCACGAGCAACATTCGTGGAACTAAAATTCAGCAAGGTAATTTGTGTTCCTGGCGTGAGTACAAGGAAAAGAGAAGGCAGGAAAGATTGCTCAAAGAATCCACGAATAACGTTGGCGATGACAGCATTCAGAAGATTTTTTCGGCTCCAGCTACTTGGAAAAATCTTTCCCAACGTCCATCAAATTTCGATGAATCGGAAGTTCTTCCGAGAAGAGGATCACGAGATGCTGCAAATTGCGAACGAATAAACGATTATTTATTGAACGAAAAAGATTCGAATGATCCAGAGACGAAAAAGTCGAAGGAAGTAACGAGTACGAACGACAATAGCACGGAAAACACAAGGAACGTAGTAGGGGACACAACCGAAGACACGGAGACAGAAACGATCCTTCAGGAGAATTATTTATTGTTGGAGAGAAATGCGATTGGAGAACCAAACGACGAGACTGGTGGTCTCTGGTCACCGACAACGATATCAAAGCTTCAAGTTAATGAGTATCGAGATCCGGAGCTTACGTTTAATTACGAATTTAACATGGTGGATTTTGGTTATGACACGATACCAAAGAAACGTGGTAACAATGGCGACTCCTTGAAGCCAAGTGTATGGATGGATATTAGAGGTAACTCAAGAGTGAAAAAAACAGACACCTTCAAAATCGTTGACGGTAGTGAAGAAGCTCTCGACGAAGAGAGCCAAAGCAGAAGAGAGTTGAGCAATTTTTATGCAACTTATTCGCAGCCATTGATGAACGACCTGAAGAGTTCATTGGACGAGGAAATTTTTAGTGTCAACACAAACGAACCCGTTATCAACTCGCATTACGTGGTCGATCGTGACCCAGAAATATCCACTTCTTGCCCGATCGTCGACAACGACAACTACGACGACGACACTGTTTCACCGTCGAATAAGGACATCACCAGAGATTATTTCAAGAGGGTTTACGAGCTCTTGAAACAACGTCAGGATCGTGGCAAACGAAAAACTTCTGGGTTATTAGTTCCTCTTGGATGCGACGAGGACACGTCTTCTTCGAACTATCCTGTTCACGAGGAAGATCGCAGAAGAAGACGTCGACGCAGAAAAAAAGATAAGTCTTATCAAGGTAAGAAAATATCTGTATGACAGTTTCACAGAATATTTCCATCCTATTTGGCTCCAAATAAGTGGCTTGAGTTCGCCTGTATGTATTTTATCCTCATTCGTTACATTTTTATTGTTATCGCAGTCTTCTTATATTTATGAGTTTGAGTAGGAGTAGAAGAGCTTTTCAAGTACAAGGGTATCTTCAGTGAACGCTGATTCTGAACCGGGAGAATCATGAATCCTTTAAAATAATTACTTTAAATAATTTACTTTGAATAATTACTTTAAAAATGTAGTATTTTTTCGACCCTTAATATAAAAAAAAAAATTCTCAGAAGCGTTTGAAATTCAAAACAAGTTTTTTTCTTTCATCTCTTCATCTCTCTAGCAAAACGATTAATTCTTCAACAGAATTTCCCACCCAGACCATCTGCAATATTTCTTTCAAAATTGTTGAATAAATTTAACTGTCCGCACTTCTCCGGTTGCATGTTGGAAACAGGAAAAAAAAAATTGTTCACACAACTTTAGTTGTTCTCGACGTTGTCAGTTTATGCCCGAGAGTTTATGCCGCATTTGCTTGTGCACATGGCGGATTTTTGGAATAAATACTCCTCAACAATGAAGCGATGAATATACATATCTATATATATGTAAGCACAGACTCACACTATACGAGACAACGAGAAATAACGAGAGACTCGCAGGAAAATACTATACACAACAACGCGTTATACTATGCAAGAGAATTTCGCTTCGGGCAGGCTCTGTACCTGACTCGTCGCACCTGCGTGGTTTATAGATGCATTGTATATACGTATGCTATAGTATACGAAAATATAAATTTGTATATAAGTATATATGTATAAGCGAGCATCTGGAATACTTTGCTAATGCAAAAACTTTCTTCTCAATATTTCGAGTTATATAGCGTATAAAATATTTTATACATGTCGACATATATATACACGTATAAAAAGAGGAAGTCCCGATTGTGCTATATATTTATGAAAGTCTCGGTCTCGTTGTATTTGAGAAATACATTAAACGGTTTTAGCAAGCTTGTGACTCGGTTAAACTTCTGTATGCACACAATTTTAGTGTGTACAACGTCTATATAACGCGGGACAAAAGTCCGCGATAGTGGATAAGAAAGGGGCTGGTAAGGAAAACGAGCGATATACCTACCGTATCGTTTCTCGTTCGTGGGGCTACTTTTTCCGTGACGTTCCAAGAGACCTTTTCACTTGACTACGAAATTCTATAAGAGTATATGTGTGTGTGTGTGTGTGTGTGTGTGTGTGTGTGTGTGTGTAGTGCAAAGCGTGTAGCGAGCTTAAACGGCAAACGAGACACAGCCTCCGTGTGACCCCCGAGATTTAACAGCTCAAAGTAAATTTTACGAGGCATTCTCGTAGTTTCACCGGCAAAACTGCACATAATTTGTTCCATTTTAAGCACTACGTGCAGACCATCAAAAGTCGGTTAGGATTATTTATATTTCTTTCATTTTACTTTCTCAGGATATTAATTATTTTTGCTTACGAATTTTCTCAATTTTTGGAAAGTCATTACAAGGCTTATTACGAAGAGAAGAGAGTATACTTTTTAGGATTTTTTCTTCTTCAATTCTCCCATTAATATTATCTCGTTTATGGTCGTGTGGATAAAATTTACGAAAATTTCGATGGACTTAAATATTTTTCGTTTCTTGGGAAATATCAGCTGGAAATAAATCTACTGGAGGGGGATGAACGAATGATTTCTAAGAAAATCTGGTTCACTGCTCCGTATACATGCAGTTTCACCAACATAGGTATCAAACGCTGCTGGTGTGCCTTTTTTTTCTACTTATATGTATGAGTTTATAGTTATATACGTGCATAAACACGGGCACGAGAGAGCGTCGATCCGCGCCACGTTGGTAGCCCGAGACTAAACAATCTTCCATTAGCTCTTACTCGCACTGTATCTCGCCCCTTTTCATTGAAAAAACAGTACAAAGAATCTACGCATATACGCACTGCTGAATTACTCGACCTACTCTTTACTTTTTATAGTTTGTTACGGTGATATACGGGAAACATATTACATTCATCAAATTATAATCGGACTATAAAATAAATAACTAATTATATTTCTCCTTACGCGGAATTGAAAAAATTAATGAACTTTTTTTTTTCAATTTCTGATGTAGAGTTTCGTATGATTGTTAAGTCTCGTCGTAGGAGCGATTTTCTAACGAATGAAAAGAGTATACAAAAATAATGTTGGTCGCCCCATCTTGAACGAGTCATAACCGATCATTTTTATTTTCATTGCCAATAAGTTAGATCTCAATCGCTCCATACCCAATAAACTGATAGTGGAGTCGAGAGGGTGAGAAAAAAAAATTGGAGTAGTAGTGAACCTGGCAAGAGGGCCTCGTTGCCATAGATCCCAACTTGTTGCTACGATCGGACGAGGTTGAATGCGCCTATCTTGGCATTGGCAATGGAGCCTTTGGCTTGCTCCGTGACATATTTGCGCAATTAATGTACACAAGCGTGAACACATACTTTTATCTACTCTCGATATTAATGTGTCGTTATTTTCAGTACAAATTCTCGTTCTCCATTGCCAAGTGTTTTGTCGTTGTTATTGCGACAAGTTTGTGAATTCATTCGGTGAATAGATGTCGCGATAAAAAAAAATTCAACGTCTATTAAAATTACTAATAATTTTAGCGAATTAATAATTGGGCAAATAAATATTCCAAATGGAATTTTTTCATTAATATTCATTCTAATTATTATGATTTATTTAATCGTTGATACAACTTTCATTTTGATAATTAGCATTTTGGTGTTTGGTTTAATCCCGATTGACAACTTTCAAAAAGTTATATCCAAGCTGTGCAGCTCGTGGGATCTCGGGCAAAAATGAACGATTGTATTTTGAATTCTAGTGAAAATAGCGATCGTTAATTTTATTTTTCTTCGATGAGAATATCTGGTTGAAAATAGATTTTAGTTTAAATGTAGATCTGGGTTATTTTGATCGAGGTGAGTAGAAAATTGCTGCTATTCACTCTCACGAGCGTGTATCGATGTGCAAAAACGACATCGTCAGCTTGCTCAATTTTTTTTTTTTTTTTTTTTTTTTTTTTCGTCAAGGGGTGTCCCAATTCTGTGCTTTTTTTTCTTGGCTATCACTCGAAATTTCTCTTTCGACTTTATTTCTCCCGCGACCATGCCGAGAGAGTCTGCTCGTCGCGTTTTCTATACAGTCACGTAGTCTCGACACTGTACCAGAGGTTTTTTCGGATGAGACGAAATCTTCTCTTGGCATTCTTCCAACCCTTTCACTCTTCCTTTCTTCTCTTCCCTCTCTTCGTCTTCTACGTTTTTTTTTCTGGCTGTCTTTCTCAGTTCTTTGCTTCGTTTCTTCACATGATCCGATAATACGACGATCAGCTTACAGTCTTCAACAGCACACGTCTCTAAATCTTCTGCAAAAGATTGATCGAGATTTCAATTTATTAAAATTCCTTCCGGACCATCGATCTCGATGTCCAAAAAAAAATCGATGATAAATCTGTATTTTTTAAACTCAATAACGAGCGATCCGCTATCACTTCAGACTGGTACGAAAACTTTCAAATTTGCAACATTTGTGTTTGCAACAGAAAACAAAATAATGAGAATAAAATAAAATAGACTTTTTTCTTTCGAAAATCGAGTCGATGTTTCGGAAGTCCGGAGAAACGATCGATAAGAGACGAGAGAGGTCAAGCTTTCGCTCGAGCTGAAACAAAGGGCTCGTAGGCATCAAAGACGCAAAGTGAAATTCTAGGGCTCTCTCGGTCTCTACCGAGGGAAACGAGAATGTTCAATTTATTACTCTCCAAGGTGAATCAATTTGCGAGATGATATGGATGAGATAACAATATGGTTGTGATATATTGCTCGGTCTACGCCTCCACAATGCTTCCTCGGTAGTAAATGCCACATGAAAAGCTCTCGGAACTGCCTGGGCTTTCTCAACAAAGCCTGTTTCTGAGATCTCAGCAACGGCGGTACTCATTGAGCCCATTTCACATGAGGAGGAATGATCGAAAACTCTGAAAATGTGGGTTGGCGTGCCGGAAATCAATTTTCGACGTTTAAACGAAAAAAAAAAAAAACAAATAATAATATCCCTCTGTATTTTGTAAATTTCGATTTCGAATTTCTTGACTAATTGTTAAAGAATTTTGGAAAAGCCACCAAAAATAACTTGAAGAAAAAGAGAAACAAAGTTCGAGTACGGAGAATGGAGATGAGACAAGGAAAGATTAGGACAAGAAAGAGGAAAAGGAAGCAAGAGAGAAAGCTAAACGCGACGTGGGATGCGTATGGTAATGAGAATATATATAAGGGGTTGAATGCTTTAGTGATCCAAGGGTGGTGTGAGAAACTGAAGTATACCCGCGTGTTTTACCACACAAGCAGGAAGGGAGAGCTGTGACCGCAAAGTTTTGTGCTTTCTGTGTAATAGCGGTGAGATATATACCGGAGTATATATGGAACGAGTTTTCCTCTGACGAGAGCTTGGGCCCTTCACAGCCCAGATTAAGAGCACTTTCGAGCTCTCCTGATGCGAACAAAACTCACTTGCCTCTTATGGCATCATGTCTAGCCTGTATGTATTTCGAACTATTACTTATCCAGAAAATATTATTCATAGTAATCCTTTCGTTGTATTCGGCAACTACTTCAATTCTGCATCATTTATTTTGGAAAAATGATATCAATATTTTGACAGATTTAAAATTCTCCTCGTTTGCCAATCGACCGAAAGTCTGTCTTTCGATGTGTTCATTTCCTAATTATTTTTTTTCGCATTTGCATTTGCGATTTTTCGATGTTTCGTTTGGCTTCAAGATTGTTCCGTTTCAAACTGTCCAGAGCTTGATAAGTACATTATTTCAAAAAATTCAAGAAGTTCATATTGTTTCGAATGCCCGTAAAAGAAAATGGATTGAATTTCTTGACAGAAGGGCAAAAACTAATATAAAACTGAGTCTTGCAAGAGATATTTTATGAGATGAAAATGAGTAAAACCCCGAGATCATTCGATCGTGAAACCGTTTTATTGCTGATGAGTGCAGAGAGTTATGTCCGTTATCTGAAAGCATTTATATCTGAAGGAAACTTCATCGCCGAAAGCTCTTGACGTGCATAACGCTACTAAATTGTTATATGTAACAGATTCTCATGTGTGTTTGTGATCCGGAGTTGCGTATCAACATACGTATACGTATATGTATTATATACACATATATCTATACGTGGATAAGTATTCATTATATAGTACGAAGGTGCTTTATTCAACCTGCCACATTCGCTAGTGGAGGATGTGCTCCGGGCGTGAAGTATGATGAGTTTGCCACGCCGTGTGCACACATCGCGAATACATAAATGCAAAGTACCAAAACTATATATGTACAAAATAGTTGTATAACGTTGGTGGATATACGCACAAAGACACGAAACAAACGATGAGGGCATCTCACTCGACTCTTACTGTGTAGAAAGGGGTTGAACGTACTGCACATAGCCCCGAGTGCCAGAATCAGATGACAGACGTGTGTTATGTCCAAAATTCAGTCTTAGACGTGTCATCTTACTTTCTCAAAAATATAAATAATTTTTAGGGAAAAATACACGAGATATATGAAGAAAAACGATCAACGAATTTCTCGATTTTCTAGAGTTTTCATTTTTATTTTATTTTTTTCTTACATTGAAAATATTCAATTTTATGGATGTGTAAACTCTCGATTTCGAAGTTGAATTTTTTTGGGAATAAAACGTTTCGGGTCTGTTTTTGGTAACGGCTTCGTAAAAGGAAGAACGGTGAAGTAAGAGGATATAGGGACGAGAAAGAAATAAAAAAAAAATTCGGGAAGTTGTAAACGCGATCGTAAGTAGAAGGTAGGAAATTGTGTAAATTTTATGAGCCTGACCCACTTGCGATGTACTCTATATATTTTCACATAAAATTCGTAGGGTGAATGGAGTTGCCTTGAAAAATGGAAGAAAACAAAAAAAAACGTTATGATTTTTCGGGCAGCATTGACCTTGCATCCGTATTTTTCATTTTTATTTTTATTTCATATTGCGCGACTAAAAAGTATGAAAACATAGAGAGAGAGAGTATTTTCGAGGGAACTGGGTCATATTTTTCATTACAAAAAAATGCTACGGAGCAGCACGCATGAAATATGTAGCGATTGCACGATGTCATAAAATTAATGGAGACGCGAATAAATATGTTCTAATTTGTAAAATACAGAATAAATTTTAATTATTCTAAACTTGTTTAAAAAAATAAACCGTTTCAAAGCGCCGAAATGTTTTTAAAATGATCGTGAACCCTTTTGTTTGCGAAAACACACAGAGATACGGACATGTATTTCCCGATCGTTAATCATAGAGAGAGAGAGAGAGAAAAGGAGAAAGAGAAACAAGACCTCCTGACTCGTACGTTGAATTATCTTTCCGGCTGTAGTCGTTTTTCATGATGTTACCTCTTGATTAATACAGCATCGAGCGGCCGATTTGACCCGTTTTTCATTACGTGCATTACACACATATCGAGCTGTACGAATACGCACGTATATACATATATTTTTGTATGTATTTGCGTAACGGTGGCCGCAGGGGCTCGTGAAAATCGAGAGATAATTTGATCATAAATTTTTATCGAATGATGCGCGTGTATATAGGTATACAAAGAACCTAGTCCGACTGCTTCTCCGGAGCATCATCTACGACTGAAGCGCAACGCACATTTCTGCAGGCTTTTATCTCGGCTCAAACTTGTACCACTCCTTTTTTTTCCCTTCTTGTGTGCCTCGGTGTTGTTTTTATTATTATTATTTTTGCGAACGTCAGAAAGGTAAATGTCTACCGCACGAGAATCGCGGGAGAGTTGGCTCGGAGGATTGTTAAAGTTGAAATTAATTGGAGCTCCTTGATAATCAAGCGCTCTTCATCGAATATAGTTCTCTTACTTTCAAACCTTCTCTCCTCGCCACCATTAATTATATCAACGAGCTTTCAGCATATACATATATACATCTGCGTGTATACATCTAAGCGAACGCTCTCGATGAACAGTGCTCTCTTTCTCTCTCTCTTCTTCGAGAAGAGCTGCCAAACTCTGTTGTAATGCTTTGAAAACCGCGGTATATAAATCTCATTCAGTTATTATCGGTATATATACATATGGATATTGCTTTCATCGGGCATGATATATTTGCCGATGAGTGGTAAAGTTTTAATGAACAAGTGCCGTTATCGCACAGAAGAATTTTGTTTAAAGTTTTATCCTTCTTGAGCAATCGTCGATTAAATTTGAAAAACTAAAAACGCTACTTATTATTCTAATGAGAAAAAGGTCGCATTTAAATGCACAAAATTGTACTAGTTACGTGACAATAATTTTTTTAGAATCCCGACGAAATTGCAATAAGATTCCGTATATCGAAGTAAAAATTCATTCGGAAGGTTAGAATAAAAATAAACGTAAAGGTGTGCCGGTGTCTTTGAACAAGTATAGAATACCAAAGTCGATCATTCCACCTGGTTTTCACAGGAAATAAGAGCCGGAGCTTTTCTCCGCACCGACTCGAAGAAATTTAATCGTCGACAGCAATCGTGATAAACATCTGGGGCGCTCGAGGATTTTCCACTTTGCACAGATATAAATATATATATAATATACTATATACGTATAAATACGAGCTTTGCCCTTGGCTTCAGCCGAGTTTCATTGGAGAAATAATTCTAAAGGAAAAATAAACTGCTATTGCGATAAAAATTTATTGGCCATAGAACTTTGAGTTTATCAATATAATCGAAACGTTATTTAGCCTCAATATCCCATTGTCGATCATAAGCTTGCTGACTGAAAAATTCATTGAAAACATCGTTGAGGAGTTCTCGAGCTATAAGCGGTCCAACATACATACGGACAAACAAACTTTTTTCCCTTACGTGTATTTTTACATGTATATAGATATGAAGAATGGGTTTTCTCTGCCGTCTCCATCCTCACAGATTTGCACTTCTCTCTATCTCTCTCTCTTTTTCTCATACTCCAAAGATAGGAAATGAGGCTGCACAGGATTCAGCGTTGCAACGGTTATTTGTACGGATGACAGTCTTTTCTCGAGCTTACATTCGTTCTTTTTACTTCCTTCAAAGCGTTTTTCTTTCGATTTTTTTCTTTTTTATCAAGGATTTTAATATCCACGAGGGAGCATAAAAAGACTGTCGAGCTGAAGTGACTAGATTTTTGTTTGTCAGCTAGAAACATATATTCTTTGTTTTTTCTCTTTGTTCGTACGTATCTCTCTTTGTCTTTGCAACTATTTGGACGATGTAGACCTGAGTGACGTCGTAAAAGAACGATATTCGAAGGGTCCGAGGGCTGATTGCCGCTAAACTGACCTTTCTCATCCGTAAAAGTGTCGAGAATAAAACAAAAAAAAAGGAACACCCAGTTTTTGGTCCACGATATAGTTTTAACAAAGTCTTGGTAGAATTGAGGGGAAAAAGAGGATGAAAAATACAATCTAAAAATGCTACTCTTCTCTTCTCTCTCTCTGCATCTCTCTTTCTCTTTATGTCTTCCTTTCTATTCATTGGCGTTTCGCTGGTGCTGCTGCTGCTGCTGTGCTCAGCTCTCTTTCTCTCTCGACCCGTTTCCAGGACTGCAGAGATAGTCGCGTCGACACAGAGTCGACCGCATTCCAACCGAAAACTCCATGCATCCCTCTCACCCCCCCTCTCTCTCTCTCTTTTGGTCCACCCTCCTCCTCCTCCTCCTCTTCGTATCCCGGTGGCCGATGGCGACCCCATTCAACAATGCACTTGTCCTGGGATTCGGAGGAGGGTGAAAGGATGGCTTTGCACATACAGAGCGTGCAGGGGCGCAACCGTCGCGCCAGAATCGTGCGCCCTTGGAACTAGGAATCGTCGTATATATACGTATGTTCATACGTACATATAGATGTCAACTTAACATCTCCGACGTGTTTCCAAGTCAATCTGTTTTTTTTTTCCCATTTTTTTTTTCAAAAAGATATTCCAACGAAGAGGGATCTTCCCCTATTATCACCCCCCCCCCCCCCCCCCCATTTAGGCTTTCTCGTCCCAATTCAACTGAACATAGTTTCTGCACGGATAAGAATCGAATGAGGCAAAATGGGACAGTGACGAAATATTTTATTCTTCAAACGTTTTTCCTTTTGCTGTTGAAAGCCCCTGTAGGCGAATATGCAATGAACGAACGTGATTACAAAACGTTCCGAATTTCATCCCTTATTCATGTGAAAACACGATTTTGCCAATCAGATATCGAGTGTTGGAGAATTTCTTGTAACATATGAACGTGAAACCTGATCGTTATTACGTTGAAAGTTCGTCGATATGATTTTGACGTTGATGACAAGTTTCAAAAGGTATACAGTAGAATTGCTTCGTGGATATTGTACGGGGTATAATATTGACGACTGATGAGAGTTCGGTGTGTGTGTGGTAAGTTACGGTATTCAAAGGAATTTCGTAATGATGCTCTCGTTACTTCCGTCTGTCAAAGGATGGGAAAGCTGCTTATGGGACAGAGCTTTTATCTCGTTCATGGTAGTTCTCTCGAACCGACGAGCGAGTTTCGAACGTGACATATGACGTTTGGTCTGCTCACGTCATATCTATACATTTTGACGCTTTTCATGGAGCGAAGCACTCTCTCGTCGTTGCGATGCTATGTAAGCTCTGGTTTCATCGCTTCATCGGTAAGACATTACTCTCCTTTTCAACCGCGAAACATCTTCGGCTCGTTTTACCATTTATGTATACAGGATATTTCACAATTCGTGTGTTAAAAATGTTGAGACGTTCGCGAAAGAATAGCTTTTCGTGAACGCTTCTCAAAATCTTCTCTCTCGATCTCTCTTGCCCTCCCGAATTTTGTAGATTTTTAGGACATCCGTTGTACCTCGAGATGAATTTCAATGCTGTATTTCATCTCCAACGCATTCGGGAAAGTCCTCGTGCATCGACCGATATAATCCAAGAGCTTACGACATTTCTGTCGTCATTAATCCGATACAAAATACATTGCGTTTCACATAAAATAATAATGATCGCTGAACCGATATGATGATGGGGTTATAATATAATAATTTGATAGAAAAAATAATGTGTTCGGGTACTGAATTGATAAACCCACAGCTGTACCATCTGTTTCGTGCGTCTCTACTCCGAGAAACGATCATTATCTCAACATTTTCCCTCGCTCAATATCTTTCTCCAGATGAATTGAAAAAAAGAACAATTTCTTTTTTTTTCCTAAATGAATAAAGCCAGGATTGAGTGTTGCGTTAGAATTAATAATTGCTTATAAGCAATAATTGATCCTGACAACGCTTTTCGATCAAGCCATCGCGTCCTGACAATTTTGTTTCCATTTATTTTCGAAACATCGATGTAGGTAATATTGAAAAATTCGATTTTTCATACTTCCACCTGCCATTTTTCATTCCTTTCAATTCGAGAAAATCCCAGGCAAGTCGAAAACGAATAAAAATAATCATAACATCGTCTCCCGTGTGAGGCAAAAGTCCGATGAGTCGCGAGAAGTACCCTCGCATATATAGAACGACAATATATCCGGTGACACACGAGAAGTAGCTGAAAAAAAAACGCGAGATTTCAATAAAAAGCAAAAAAGTAACAAAAATAGAAAACAAGCGGGGACGCGCATGCGAGAATTTCTGCGTGGAACGAAAAGACGAGATTCTCGTTGACGCGAACGCACATTGCGCGAAGACAACGAGGAAAAGTCATTTTCGGCATTTTTCTCTTTACAGGCTTTTTTTTTTTATTATTCTATCGACACGCAACAATGAACGAGAACGAACCAATGGAATTTTTGAAAAAAAGATTCAAATATTTTCATCCCTAATACTCCTGTTTCAACGAAAATGATAAAATGTAATCTTTTTTTTCTCGATTATCAACGTTCGAGCATAAAAATGGTATTAAGATCGATGTTACGTTCGTAGTTTCGGAGCAGTTAATAATAATACCGGTGCGAGAATTAGTTAATTCATTTTTATTAGTCAGAGTTTTCCTCTAATTTTTGGGATCTGCTGGGCCGAAGACGTGAAAGAGAGAACGAGAAGGGGGGAGGGATTGGCAGAATTTACGGTGGCAAGGTGAAACGATGGGGCAGATCGGGGTGGCGGTGGGCACTGCGTCCCACGTACGTGAGGGTACGCGGGGGGGGGGGGTGAAGAAAGAGGAAAGTAGGGGGGACGAGAAAGAGGGTGCGATAGGTTAGGGGAGGGTAAGAAGGAGCACGGTGTGTGTGTGTGTGTTGTTGGGAACGGGAGGGAAGAAACGGGAAGGGATGGAAACCATTGGATAGTGGAAAGGGGGCGCAGACGAAACTGACGACGAGTCGCCGTTAACCGCGCGGGCCTTCAGTTCCTCGCGAGCCGCGAGTTGTGACGCGCCAGTGCGTTTCTCGATACAATCGTTTATTCGAATGTCAGATATATCGCGATACATCGTCCTAAACGTCAGTTCAGCGGTACGTCAATTTTTTATTTTCAACGTCCAATAAAGAACGAAAATAAAAATAAAGACGACAACAATTTGTCTGAACAAATGTTAACGATGATATGAACTTTTTTTCGAGTAACAAAATGAGCAAAGAAAATTTCTTTTTTATTCAAAAATAGTAATGAAATTATTTATTATTTTTTCTTATTAAAATTATATAATGTGAATATTAATAAACAATTGAAGAAATTAAAATTTATCTTCGAAGTGAAAAAAGTTTTTGAAAATATTTCGAAAATTCGTGAATGACAAAGTTCAACCGAAAAAATGGTATCGTGGGTCATGGGGACTGAGATATAGGAGCGCGGAGAAGGAGAGAAGCGCGAGGGGCGAAAACGGAGGAAGGTGAGCACAGTTTGTGACAGTTAGCGGAAGTTTCGTTCACCGACTCGTCGCTCATCCTCACGTGACCGAGACGCACCTGCGTCGCACTTCCGGACCGAGAATCATATAGATACGATACGTGTGTGTGCGTATAAAACAAGAGAAAGAAAGAGTGAGAAAAAAAAAAAGAAACCGAGAGTGACTGCGAAGGGGGCAGGAGAAAGAAGCAGAAGAAGAAGAAGGATCGTCACCGCACCTGCACGATTCTGCTAGCTACACTTCGATCGTTTACTCAACAAAGTGCTGCATTAAAAAAAACTTTTTTTTTAAACCTTATTTCGAGATGACGTAAAGTATAAAACGTTCGACTTTTCACGCAGTCGCGTGGACTTGGTCGACGAAAAAAGAAAAAAAACTTGGAGAAATTTATCAATACGAGAGACTCAACGAAAAAAAAAAAAATTAAATGACATCAATCAAAATTATTATCGAACAATGAAAAAGTGTTTGGACGAGAAAAAAGAAAATAATTTATCGTTTCATCGCTTTTAGATCGCACGATGTCGCTGCAAAAAGTGGATGAACGAACGATCGATAATTGACTTGAATTTATTGGATTAAGTAAAAACCATTAATTAGTATCAAGTGCCATTTATATCGTTTCATTCATGATATTTTATCGTCCACGTGCACGAGACTCTCGGCCGTCAAGGTCGACCATCCCACCTACCCGATAACCCATTCGCACTTCTCACTTTTCTTCCACCTCCACTACACCCCTTCTCCCCCACTTCCCTTACCTTCACAGAGTAGCTTCATTTTCCTGCTTCCTGACGTTCGTACTCTTGTACATATACATATATACATTTTTATACATCTCCGGGTCCGTATAAATTTCACTTCAATTTTTCCCTCGACGACTTTTTTCTTCCCTTCCTCCAGAGACTTTTCCAAATTTCCCTAAAAATTCACTTTCTCCCGTGAAATATATCGTGACGAGAATGTGGAAACAACGACGAAATATATTGAAATTAAAATCAGGTTGAATCAACGTTTCAATACAAAATTGGCCAATAATAAAAAAATTTTTTAAATAACAAGCTGACGAGAGTTTGAAAAATAAGTGCGACGATAAAATAAAACAATTCGAGTTCGTACGGTAAACTGAATCAAAAAGTCGAATGAAAAAATGGTTGTGAAACGGTGAAATATTTTTTATGAATAGAAAAAAAAAAAAAAAAAAAAAAAAATGTTGATTCACGGTGTGAAGATGCTAAAAGGATAACTCGTCGAGTGAAAAAATATGAATTTCTTTGAGGCATAGGTTAAGGGTCAGTGCTGGTGTTACCGCAGCTTCGCGTACTCTGTAAAATACATATCTCCGCGGAGGAAGCTCGTGGTTTTCGTTCGCGGATAGAAAGAGGCGAGGAAGTTGAGAGGAGAGAAGGACAGTAAGGGTCCGGTAAAGAGAGGCCGCGTAGACTCCTGGTGGTTACAGTAAAGTTGCGAGGGAAGACTAACAGAAACCTCGCAGCCTCTTAGTCAGTGGGTCAGGAAGTCTCTACCGTAAGTATACCGCATTACCGTGGATTACCTCGCATTACGAGAGCCTCGAGACAGCACTACCAATGTACTACCATCGTCCCCTTTACTCGAGCGCTATTTTACCGCATATACATGTTACACGGATATTCATAAATCCATGAATATTCACCTTTTAATATACGAGCCTGTATTCATTTATTTAAAAATCGGGAGCACTCTCAAAAATGGAAATATTCCCAGAGGAAAAATATTTCAAAAATAATGACGTTCAAACCTTTTTCGAAATTATACACGAACGTGAAAACAATTTAATTACGATAAAAA
Source organism: Campoplex capitator (assembly GCA_037576405.1). Classification (NCBI taxonomy): domain Eukaryota; kingdom Metazoa; phylum Arthropoda; class Insecta; order Hymenoptera; family Ichneumonidae; genus Campoplex; species Campoplex capitator. The sequence continues at coordinate 14,863,916 of JARBWI010000322.1, read as the reverse complement.
TATACATCGACGAGAGAGAGAGACTGATGTAATATTTTTCCATGCTCATTTTTACATCCCTTTATTTTAGCTTCTTTGAAAAAAAAAAAAAAAATCAATACGAAAAAAGTGATTTGAAAAATTTGCAATTTCCAAAAAAAAAAAAAAAAAAATACTTCAGCTCGTAACGAAAACAGAAGAAAAACCGAGAAATTTCAAGAGGAATATATCATGAGAAGAAACAGAGTAGAGAGAAAGCGAGACGAAAGTTGTACCGCTGTACGAATTTGGCGAATGCTCCGAATACCATGGATGCTAGATCGTTTTAATTTAAGCCCACGCTCTCGTCTTTTCTTACGACTCCCCTGCGAAACGGGTGGGTAAGCTCCCTTTTGTCTCTCTTATTATTCTATTTCGTTCTTTCTTGTATTTTTGTTTATACTTGAAACAAAAAAACTGAATTAAATGCATATATTTCCAGAGCGAAGCTGAGAGAAAAAAAAACAATTCTTCCAAATCTAGAATACAAACGGAAAAATTACTTTTTTGAAAAGTTTCATGATTGAAAAAAAAAAAAATAAAATAATCGACAGAGTCGAAGTGAAAATAAATAATTATATAAAATAATGGAATTCTGAGCAGTTCTATAGGGAATCGTGCAATTCTATATCAATAGAAAGGTAAACGCATCTTTTTCATTTCCTCACATTCTTTTATATCCGTTATCGCCCATTTTTTTTCGTTTGTATTTGTCTCGATTTCCTCGCGTTCACCGTTTATATTTTTCGATTTCCATTTTTATTTTTTGTCATTTCCATGTATCTCTGTATCATCTCGTTTTATTATCTCTCTCTCTCTCTTTCGATTCTCCGTTTCCTCGATAAGATATTAGTCGTCTTGTATTCTCTGTGTTTCACGATGGTTCGAACAGATGCGAAAATCCCTGTGAATAATAGCCGAAAGAGCAACACTTGTTTCCCCTTTCGCAAAACACGCCAACTACCGAGGAACTAAAATGGTTTTCTTGATGCACGCGATAGGTTACAGAAACACGGTATAGGAAAATACGGGAGTTTACTTTTAACCGCGACTCTGAATTGGGTCAGCGAGGAGGTGCGATGTCGTGGCTATATACATGGCATCGCTTGCATCTTTACAGAGGAAAAATCCCTCGGGAGATGCGAACAATTCCTCTCGCTGTGTACAGCGGCGTTACATCGTTCGCGAAGTAAACGAATTTTCCTGGAGCAGGAATAAAAGAAAGAAAAAAAACGAATTTTTCTTTCTCATAGAAGCAGAGCATCCCTTGTAGGCGAAATCGTGAAAATTCATCAGTGTTAATTCACCATACAAATAACCCGAATTCCCATACGTATTTATTTCACCGTGTCGAGAAATTTGCGTGCGCATTTTCCCCACGAAAACTATATCTTGACGTCAATTGTCCACGAGCTCGCGTTTGTCACGCGAAAAATCTGGAACAATGCGCCCGGAGATACCCGAGATGATAGAGTGAATACGATGCACTTCATGATGATAGCTCTCGCGGTGTGATTCTCTATTTTTTATACAAGGAAGAAAAGGAGCGGATAAAAGAGGGTGAGAAGAAGAAGAAGGAGTGGAAGAAGAAGCAGAAACTTTTGCAAAACTCTCTCGCGCACCGCTTCCACGTATATATAGTAGAAGGGAGCATGAATATGTGTCGGTGTATATTATTTATATGCCATGTATGGCATACTATAGAGACGAGCCTTTGAATATTTCAGTGAAACGTTTTTCCATTCATCCTAGCCAAGGCTATACGTCGCGGATGCATTGTGATGTCGCATCGAATCGTTGAATTTCGAAAAGCTGCACTTCTTTCTTATTTACTATATTTATATACATAATATATTTTTATATATATTTATATCTATGAAAGCGTTTATATACCATAAGAGCTTTTTATTATTCCCTGCGAAAGGGACACTCGACAAGACCCTCCGATATAACTATACACTCTACTCTCAATACAAAGTCTCCGAGAAGCTATCAAAATATTTGAATGTTCACTGGTATATATCGGAAATGAGATACGTCCTATATACTCTCCGGGAACTTGCTCTTAAGACGACCGTATCTTATAAGCTCAAGATTTCTGCTGTTGACAATTGTTTTTTTTTTTTTTTTTTTTTTTTTTTTCATTTCATTTCATTTTTTTTATATAAAATTGTGCAACAATGAATTTTCAAGTAGATTCTTTTGAAAATTGTTTAAAATGATAAATACTCAAAATGAACCGGAAGGCAATAAAACACACATTACTTCGTATCCCATAAAAGTATAGAGACCCTAGGGACAGTCAAAGAATACTTTTTATAAACATGAACGAGAATAAAGAACTTGTAAAAAGAAAAAAATTATTTAAGCAGAGTTTGGACTGAATTACTTTTAATATTCGGAATAAATGTGCTGACAGGTTGAACTTTTTTGTAAATGTGTTTTTTTTTTTTTACCAATGAGTGTCTTCAATTTTAGCTCATTTTTTTGTTTAATCGCGAGCCTGATTGATTGAATTCACAGGAACGTTTTTCTGTGCTGGAATGTATCATATATCCTGTAATGACTGAATTGCTGTTATTACTCACACGAAATCGACAAAACTCTTGTAATCTTCCATTCTATTGCACTGAGACAAATACGTCGTTATAATTTCGATTGCTCGTTAAATCTAATCGTTTTCCTCGAAGCACACCACTCGTTCGATATATGCCACTTTCCTCGTTCTCGTAGCAAGCGTGGAAACGATAATGATTTTGTGAATTTTAGGTATCACGACTGAATACGATGTGCGCTTTAATTGCCGAGACAGTCATAACATCCGAAATGTAACTAAATATACGTATCCACGTTTCGATCGGCTCGCGCGTACTACAGCAAGTTTCAAAATTTCATTCGAGTTAACCTGCTGGCGAGTCGATTTATTTTATTTGGAGAAACAATTATTGAGCTATTATTTTTTTCGAAACACCATTAATGAGAGTTTCGACAAATTCGTTGCATCGGATCGATAAACGATCGATAAATCAAAGAAAAATATTACTATGGACTTTTCGTTTGGGAAATTTAACGATGGAAAAAGAGCTTTGCGCGATACACCGATGATTTTCGTAATACTCGGTACTTTTTTCTCCACTTAATGCCATTGTTTCACGCGAACATTGAACGTTTATATCCGGTGTTATGTCGCAGATATTTCCTCAGGCACAATTTGCAAAAGCACAGGCTGTTCGAAGTCCTTTCTCTCTTTGTTATCCGGATGCATTTGACTGCCTGCTCGAATATCGTTTTGTTTTAACCCTTCCGCGTTTTCATCGCAGTCCCATTGTCGTTTTGCCACGCGCGAGCTGCTGCATTAACTCCGATATGAAATTTGAACAAACGAAGAGACTCAAGTGTCCAATTTGAGGTTGAAAACTTAGTAATTCGTGCCCTTTTGATGCCTAGCACTCGATTCACGTGCAACTATCAGCTTTGTTTATTATTATGCGTTTTGTACAGCACGCTGAAGAGATACGTATATATGAGGCTGCTTCGCACAGTGAACACAATCGTATGAGCGAACTTTAATAATCCCCAACAAGCCGAGAGTAATCTGCCTGCCTACGATCCAGGTGGGGACTCTACCAAAGGCACACGTGAAAGCAACAGACGAAGGGATTACGATACACCGTGTTATCAAATTATCCAATCGTCTCGATGCTATTTACCGTCGTCCATTCACATCCACATACGTATAAAATTACGCTTGTAACAAAATCATTTTTACGAGAGTCCCTGTTGAGTTTCATAAAAAAAATGTCATGCACGTTTGCAGCCACTTCGTTTTGACAGTTAAAATCATGCAGATTGGATTAACTTATGGACTCATTTGACTGGATTAAATTCCGGATTGAATGACGTTAAAAAATATATCAATTTACACGAGGAAAATGTTCGAGTTCTGGCTCATTATCATAGGATAATATTCGTTATTCGAATAATAATTTTCTGAATTTCTAGTCACGAACAGTGGACATTGATCGTCTCTGTTGATCTCTGCTTTTATAAAACTCGTGCTTTTCTATATATACTATATACCTTGAGATCAAGAATGGTGATCGAATCATATTCTCCGCATAGCGAGAGGAATAAAGAAGTTTTACAGGTGTGTCCAAAGAGTCGAGCGCTCTTCTACAGAATACGAAAGAGCTCTTGATTATCTTTTTCCTGTCACGAAATAAATAAACGAAAAAAAAAAAAAACTATATATATTCTAATCCTCGTAACTCTCAGTTACATTATATTCCAGTTGACTATTTCACTTTTCATATCGATCGAACATAATGCAGAACCGAGATTTCTTTTTATTTCATTTTTTTTTTCTAGTGCACTCGAAGCTGGTTCGTTGAAAAAGGTATCAATAGCTTTAATATCGTATAGAAATGTGAATAATAAAACCTACTTTAGAGTGGCGGTCGAGATAACACGTATGAATATGTGATATATATTTATAGGCATTATTCGAGGTCTGTTGTACTCGGTGGTTCTCGCTATAACGAGACAGAGAGCAGCACACAGTAGAATTCACACCCGAGGCATCTCTTTATTAAATAGCGCCTTTTTGCCACGTGGCTCGTGTAAAAGTTACTTTTTACGTGGCAAACAGCAACATACTCTCTCTCTGTCTCTCTCTCTCTTCTCTGTCTCCTTCCAGAGAGAAACGAGGAAAACAAACTGTTCTCGCTCCTCTTCAGGGCTTTAATGGAAAAAATTCAAATTTTTTTTTTCTGCTCTCCTGAAAATTTGCATTCTTTTCAGTTTATTAATAAACTTCTGGTTGGCTTTACCAAGAATTCTATCCAATTTACCACACGCGGAGAAAATTCATTTGTGATTTAATTTTTTATTTTACCGAGACAACGTATTATCCGACCTTTAATTAAATTGCATTCGAATAAACATTCGAAGAAATATATTCTCGACGAAAGACGCGTTTTGCTCGTTTGAGAAATATATATTCATCACATTTTTCTCGAGCCCGATGGAATCTACTGGGCTTTCATACGAATATCAATTCTCCACTGAGCGCATCGGTAAAGGAAGAGGAGCCTGGATCTAATGCCGCAATTAACGAGAAAATAATGGTGACATATTCTATCTATCAACATTAATCCTGGTGATGGATCGAAACGTCCATTACCCTGGCTTAATCGCGATGGACGATGGTCAAAGACTCTCTCTCTCTCTCGCTCGCTCTTGGAAATTGTCGTTGCATCTGGACCCGGATAATTCCAAGGCACTTTCCAGGTTATAAAAACAATGAAGCGAAAGTCAAAATGTCTTTTCGTCTCCAATTCGGATGATAAATTCTTTGTTTTAACACGAGTTTAATAATTTATAAGGTGGTCCGATTTCGTGCCAATCCTGTTGGTTCGCCCGTGAATCCACTGGGCATATACACATTGCACGTGCAGCCGGAGATTGGTGCTTCCCAATGGTCCAATGTGTTTTCTCGTGTAACACATACTCTCGTTCCGAAGAACGAGCTCTGCTCCCCAAAGGCGTTAATTAAAAGCCACGAATTATGGTCGCGAATTCGCCCACCAGCCTTCGGCAATAATCGGAGTTCTGCTTCACTTTGGAGTAACGAGTCCGAAAAGTATAGGTGTTGGTATGTGTATATACCGGTGTGTTTGCGACGCGGAAAATGGAAAATCTCCAGGCTCTTGGCTTCTTTACTATTCTCCTGGTTGAAGTTCAATCTTTGAGACTTCTTGTAAATTTAGAACTCGTGAATGAAGAAAAAAGAAGAGAGAGAGAGAGAGAGAGAGAGAGAGAGGGAGAGGGGAAAAAGGCAAGGAAACTAATAAAGGGTGAAAAAAAAGATTGAACCGAGGAAGGCAGAAAATCCAGGCGAGAAGGAAATAAATGGAGGGTAAAAGTAGACAAAGTAAAATAAGAAATTTGATGTGAAAAGTCGTATAACGATGAAAATATAAACAATCGGGAGCTTATGAATTGAAAATGTAGAGTGAATCACGTGAAAGTCGCGTTAGAACAATTTGAGTTACTCCGAACAGAAGTGAGAGCCACGAAAGTTATATTCCTCGGTCACGTAGCATCGAAACTAGTTTCCGAAATTGAGCGAATCCTACCCAAAAGTTTATTCAACTCTCGCTCAATTTTCACTAGAAAATTGGATCTTCGTATTCGTACGGAATCCTTTCTCAAAGTATAATATACAACGTCATTCGAAAGAAGTTCACATTATTGAAAATCTTTTGGACAATTTAATAACCGATGACGCGTTTCATATCGATTCCAAAAAGAAAAAAAACATCTAGGAGAATCAATTTTTAACATTTAAAAAAAATGTGCAAGAAAACGAAACTGGTCGAAAGCTGGGAGATTCATATTTCGTAATTGTATTTGATTTTTTGCAGATTCTGCATACAAAAAAAAATGAAAAAAAAAAAAAAAAAAAATGTGTTCGCCAATCGGATAATCACGTATGCAAAACTGAAACGCATTCGCGCCCAGAGCTCTAACCCGAAGACGACTCAATCTGCTTTTTTTCTCCCTTTAAAATATTCAAGCCTTCGTTATATTTAAGTGAATTAAGAACGCTCTCGGTTTGTTAATTAAACAAAAAAAAACACACATATTTATACAGTATCCATAATTGGAACAGCTGGATCTGACTAAATTTATCTGCCACTCATCGTCTATCGCTGGATCTACTTATCTACCGTCTCTTCGATCGTAGTGCGCGTGACGCACATTCCACAATATTTCATATATTCGTACATCCTTGTACCACTCAAGCTACCTGATTCTCAGTAGATTTCTACGAAACTTGTACAGAACATATAATACCTATGATGGAGTGACTGAAGTTTGAACAGAGTGTCAAAAAACCAAGATTCTTGGGGTTTTGTCATGATCAGAAAAAACTGATTACTGTTCTCGTTGTTTTTGGATGAAAAAAAAAAAACAATTTGGGTTCAAAACACTTTTTAGCTGGCTTCAAATGACAATTATATTTGTTTAAACCTATGTGTGTGTGTGGAAAACTTATTAGCATATGTCGTTCCAGTTAATATTATGGTATTGCGGTGTACATGGTTTGGTGGCCAGCTTTCGTACGCGACCAAATGGAAGACAACACGAATAGACGTGAAGGATTGCAAACGGATTATAAGCACTGTATGGCCAGAGACAGGCCAACAGGGCTATATACAGCATCCTAATGTCAACTACGAATATTATATATAGATATATATGTATATATGCTATGTGTATAAGCAATTTCATCGTATTATATCGTATTAAAATGTATCGTGGCTGAAACACGTTATCCATGAGCGGTATGCAAGGCACGTGGTTCGCTGAATGCTCGTTCTCCATTTTACGTCATCATCATATCCTCTTGCACGCATGAATGTGTGCGAATAATCCTGTACGTTAATCCACCCGCAATACATAGGAAGTTTTTACATACATTTACGTCCATCTCTATCACACCTTGCACCTATATTTCATACTTCGTCTCCCTTCATGAGTCTTCCTCTTTCCCCCTTTTTGCTTCATGCAAAATGATCTTAATCGAGGGAAGCAACCTTATACAAATCCCACAGTCACCATCGTCTATGAGATTTTCCTCTCACAAGATCGTTTGGTTTTCGACGAAATACATTTTTATTTCTTCTCGTGTTGAGTTCAAGGGACACAAAAAAACAAAAATTAATTTACGATGCGGTAGATTCACAGAGATTACGAATTTCATCTTTTCCTTTCTGTCACCCTTCTTCGGTCGATACACACTTGTGACGTGACGAGTTTTCGATTTTTCTTGTTTCCAACCCTCCTGTTACTCGGACTCTCGTTCATTTGCTGACGAATCGAGTGTCACGAGGCATGACTCTTGATGATCCCTTTATCGGTTTTCGATCATTCGAACAGAAGTTTAAAAATGGAGTAATAAATTCAAAGAGGCAAAAAAGATATAATAAAAGAGGGGAAGAAGAAGAGGCCCTTGTGAAAACGAGGATGAAAGTGGTTATTTCGTAACAGGGTGTGCTACGAGGAATGGAAAAAGGGATGGGTTTCGACGAACCATGAATACTTTTCAATATCGTGCTCGAAATGAGTATCACTTTTATGTTAGCATAATAGTAAACGTCATGCTCCACAGATGCTTCGAGATACAATGGACCGAGTACTTTTCAAATTCGAATTCTTGAACAATGAAAACTGTGAAACAGCAGAAAATTGCAATAAATTTGGGTCCGGAATGATGCTTCGATCGTTATTTCAATTTGTTCATTTTCCCAAGGAAAATCATTTCGCGTGTTTGATACTGCAGAAAATATTTGAATACTGCGACGCGTGAATGAACTTTTCTAAAATGATTATTGAAAAAAAAACGGTAAAAATAAAGTTGATTCCGTATTAATATTCAATATTTGTCGATAACGAATGAATTCATTTTTATTCTCATCATCACTAGACGAGAGTAAACACTAATTATATTTTTGCTACGTAGCAGATAGAGAAAAAAAAAAAATGAATCTCTTGTAACTGCACATTCAGCAAATATTCTGCAGCTAGGAGAGAACGTTATTGGTGGCCCCTCGGGTGTTTTCCATCTGCGCTTTTGCTTTTTAATATATATCCACCTATATACCGTAATATAAAGTGAAATCTTTCGAGTAAAAATATTCTCCCAGTGTGTCTGTGTATGCACACGTTGATCTCGAGGAAAAATATTAAAAAGGGAGCAGCCAAAATCGGTGGCTGGGTAACGTTTTTATCTCTCTTATCTAGTATTCGATGAAGCCTTTTCTTTTCGTTCGCTGACAACTTCCGGCGACGTTTTTTTTATCAGAAAGTATCTCTTTCGACGATGTGTGTGTGTCACGAATAATGAATCGTTCTCCAACTCTCAGGAGGCTTCTTCAGCGTCGAAAAAATGTGCTCGGTGATGAAAAAAAAAAAAAAAAAAAAAAAAAAAATCATGAATAAAAAAGTTTTTCGAAAATATAAAAAAGATTAAATCAAATTAAACGAAATATTGGGCGTGTCCGAAGCTCCAAAGTTAACTCGGTTTTTTTTTCCTCTCTCGGCTCGTTTTAACGTCACTCTCGGAGCTAACAACATTATCCCTCGAGAGTGAACGAGGATGTTAATGGAATAATCTACCAGAGCCAAACGTGTAACGTTCCAGCATACTACGTTGTTTTCCTCAACCACGTATACTCGACGCGGTACGTGACGATGCAACACTAAATAATACACCTAAAAATACGAGTTTAGATGTATTGTAATCGTATTCAAATACATACATGTATTCCTAATCAAACTTTTTCTCATCACTTTTCACGAAATAGAAGAGATCCGAATTTTTTATTCGACGTTTTTTAATATTTTGTATTACTCTGTCGCCGCACTCTATAAATCTGATTTTTCATTGGTTACGAGTATCGGTAGATATTTTCAAACAAATGTATACCGATAATGTTATGTATTGATATGATTATCCCGGCATTACTTATTTATAACTATACACAATGATTCACGATCATCCATTAGTTGGACGACCACAGATTTTGGAGTGCGAACCACGTACGAAAGCTCTCGTGCTCATATTAATTCTCGTTATCTTTTATTAATGTTCGCGTATATGCATTAGTCCGCTCAGTCCTCTCAATCGGTACTCTCCATATTTTTCTTTTTATTCTCGTAATTGTATTTCACAGTGCTTCTTCCGTGTGAAGTGGATTTGAATCTTCTTCAACAGAATATGATTTAAATAGATGAGAGATAAAAACTGAGTAAATAGTTATTCGATTTTATTTTTTTTTTTTCGGTAATGAATTTTGTTTAATTTATTGTACTTTCTGTGGTTCTGCATGTAGAAAATAGACAGGAACTACGATGGTACAACCCGATCTACGGTGGAGAATTCCGAAGAGGCAAAACTCTCTCTCTCTCTCTCTCTCTCTCTCTCTCTCTCTCTCTCTCTCTCTCTCTCTGTTTCTCAAGCCCGGTCTGATCAGAATTCTAAAGCGATCGAATTTCGTTTTTCCTTTCCTCGTCTTCGTCGGTTTCTCCTTATTTTCTTTTCGACTCTCTTGCTAGTCCTGGAAGCTATTCTAGATTTTCCATTTTCACCGACAGTCAAACCGATGTTTTCTCTTAGTTTCAATCCATGTATATTTAAGACTACACGAGTTTATATTTGGCAGGACGAAAAAACAGGATGAACAGAGTGAATTTTTCGTTGAAACAACTTTGATTCAATCAGCTACTGATAACGCATTCTTCCTTCGTGGATCAATCCGTTTAAAAATTTCGTTATAAAATGCCTTTATCGAATTCCGTTATAAAACGCTCGCTTTGAAAACAACCCTGTCCAGGGTCCATCCTTTCGTCAAACTCTACTCCACTCATTTTATTTCAACTTCTTGAAAACTTGCTTGTTTGTTTTCATATCGCAGAATCCAATTCCGCTTTCAATATTCCATTGAATTGATTATCAAATTCTACGAAATTCTTGAATTAATACAGAAATAATTGATTGTAGCATGTAGGAATTAATTTTCATCAAGCTTTACTTTACTTATTTTATTTTCGATTCTCCAAAACTTTTCATTTGATTTTGTTTCGTAATACATTGAATTCATTATTCAAACTCACGAATTTTTTTCATCGATACGAAAATAATTAGTAATTCGTGCAGCAATTAATTTAGCATTCCAATTATTGTATATTCGAGTCACAATTAATGTCCCGAGAAAAAAAAATTTGTACGTGGCAAATTTACAATTTAACAAGGGTTGATAATTTTTCTAAAAATAAACTTGTTTTCGTATTTTTTTTTTTTGTGAAAAATTTTTTTGGCTATTCATTGGACGGATGGATGTGAAAATTTCGTGAAAATACTACATAGCATAAAAAAAAGGAATATCGAAAGAATATGCATCTCTATTGGGTTTTTAGTATGCAACTACGAACTTGCCAAATGCAGAAATTAAATTTTCTTTCTCATGCACGAGTCTCTTTTTAGGGAAACGTGAAAACGCTCAATGCCCTCGACTCCCTCGGGGGCTGCGAGAATTCTCGAAAGGGAGAGCCACTGTGAAACATTTCCTCTGCGTTATTTCTCTTGACGAATTGAGTTTTACGCACAGAATTTCGTCCATTTTTTTCCTGAAAAAAGAAAAAAAATGGTTCATTTGAATTTTGTACAGCGGACGAAAGAAGGGCAATGCGAATAACAGTCCACGTTGGATTTAATTATTTTTTCTCTTGCGCAACATCCAAATTTGTCGAATAAAATTACTAAATAAATATTCACGATTAACTATAAAAAAATTCAATTACAACGCTGCGATTATAAGCGGTATAGAAAAAAATTCTCGTTATAAATCCATCATCGTGATTTACGCGTTAAAGGTAAAAGCTCTTGAGGACATTTTGAGGGACAGGTAATTAGTCTTATGGGCTTATCTCAGGCTCCCAAATTTCATCTCCTAAAAAAAGTAAACACGAAAATTTCGAAACAATTAAATTGACATTTTTGAAAAAAATTTATAAACTCCACCGGAAAAATAAAATCTCAATTAATGAAATTTCGCTCCGTCTGATCCAACAACAAATATTGTTTACCGATTTTGTAGGATTAAATGTAGGAGTGGAATAAAATTCAACGAGTTATTGTCAACCATAAAAAAGAGATCGCTCATATATTTACATGCCCGATAAAATTACTCCTGGAAGCACAAAGCTTTTGTAACTTTAAACAGGATTTTGTTTAATGCAAAGTCTTGGATGCGTGAATAAGACGCAAATAATAATTCGTTAATATTAATTGTAATTCAGATGTCCTCATTTCTCCTGAAACTTTTTGTAAAAACTAATTATCCGAGATTCCAAATCACACACACACACACACCTTGGTGCAATTTCGGTTACGCGATGAAAAGCTAAGCCGATAAGTTAAGGATGAAAGTGGTGAAAAAAAATGAAAAAAATAGAGAAAAAGGAAAATGGCACCGGAGATGGCGATCCTCGAAGCTTCTTCAAACTTCCCTGATTAATGACAAACTTTTTATTCGACCTCGGCATTATCCGAGAAAGGCTTTTTATATAGGCCCGTTTGTTCGGTCCATTGAATTTTCTTTGACCTCAGCAATTCTTTCACCATTTTATCTCATCTCGTTATTAAACTAACGATCCCTTCCGGTCTTGGAGAAAATTGAAAGCATTATAAACTAAAAATCAGAAATAAACCATTGTTTGGTGTTTCAAAAATAATTGGCTTTATTATATATTTTTTTATTATTATAAATTCAGTATGCTCTCAATTATCTAGAATCAGAAAGCTCATAGACAGATCGAGGAAACTCGTAAAAACGTTTAAAAGAAAACAAGAATGATATTTTTCATTCCGCGTATGAGTTAATCATAGGAATTTCGAGAGAAAATGATTTTCATTTTATATTCGAGGACTTGAGTGAGCCATGCACCACCCCAGTGCGAGAGAGGCTCGCCCATAAAGATTATCATGGTCGTTCGAAGGATGAGCTCGAGTGCGTGACGAACGACAACGAAGCGATAAAAAAAGACAGAGAGAGAGGGGGAGAAGGAGAAAGAATCTCAGCTCCGGTTGTATGGTGCATTTAAAAATCTCTGACTCCCGCATCCCTTGGCAGGTAGATATGGGCATAAAGGTGGAATTTTCGTGAAACTCGGATCCCTTGGAATTACGGAGAGGGAAAAAGGTTAAGGGGGAAGAGAGGGAGGGAGATAAAGGCGAACGAGAGTTTAGTGTCTGGAAGGGAGAGACAGCGTGACATGGAAGATGGTAGCAGAGGGAATGCAGCGCCTCGCCAAGAGGGATGGAACGTAAAAGCCGATTAGCTTTCGTGTCTAGAGAATGTACTACGAAATGCCAGCTACCAAAGCCCTTTTCCCCTTCTCGTTCACCCTTCTCTTTTTTATCCTCCTACAACGGGGCCAAAAAATTCCTCACATTTTATAAAACACACTCCGCATATAATACAAACATTTGAGGGTAATAATCTCTCTCGCGTTCTCGTTCAAATTTACTTCATTCCATATTTTACTCCGTTAACGTCTTGTCATGAGATAAAAATCATTCGAGGATGTATCGAAACGCTTCGATCCCACGTCGAAGAAAAAGAAAAATATTGTAAACCCTTTTCGTATACCAAGTTTTGTAACGTTTTGATAAAACTCTTTCAAGAGTTTCTCGTTTTTGAATATTCGACAAAAAAAAACTCAGTACGAGCAACAATATATGAGAAACGAGTCGTCGTTTTATGCTCCCGTTTCCGCCCCACAATATCGCGCCTCCAAGCGAGAGATCGTGCTGATTAACTTCCGGTGGGTTCGCGACCATCATCGCTGAGTGTCTCGAGACATTTTTGCTCTGTACAACGTTGAAACTCGCCACGAATTTCCCATAATACAAACTTCTCACAATTATGTGTGTAGCTACTGTTTGACGTCTGGCAAGCAACCATTTGCGTCTATATCTATGTATATTTATATACTAAATTCACACGATTTACTTGAGTCACGACAAAACAATCTCACGGATCATATCTCCGACTCGCTGGACCGTAATGCACGAACCCTTTAAACTGGATTAAGTTAAATGACCTGACTTAAGGACTGGTTCACGAAAATTGTTGTAAATTTATTCCCCAAATAAACGGGAGTAGTATACGTGAAATAATGAAAATTTATAATTTTATGCGACTGTCGACTCGATGCAGGAATATTTTCAATGCTGCTCACGACTTTATCTCAATTTAATATATTTACTCCGTTCAGGACATTCGATCTGATCTATCACGTTACAAATAGTGACCAATAAATTTAGCGCGAAACCAGAACAGTCACCGCTTTATAAAGACTGACTATTTTTCTCTCCCACGGAGATCAATGCACTGCTCAATCGTCTGACGCAAGAAAAATCGTCGGGTTTTAGATTTTTCATCCCGAGGTCAAACCATTTTCGCTCTCACGCTCGCGATCTTTCACACCTTTCAAATCGTGTCTCTTAGCCTCCTCCTCCTCGAGCAAAATTCGTGTTTTTTTATGATTTCTCAGGGCTTTATTAATCATTTTGAAAATCGATCGAGTCTTTGTAAATAATATTTATTTGTTAAGCCTAAAAATCTTGCCGAAGTAGCTCTATAGTTTTAGAGATTAAGATAAAAAAATGAAAAAGTCATAGTCGTAGTTTTATTTCTTCCAATTAATAGAGACTGCGAACTCTCGATTCCTCATTTCTAAAAAAACGATTATTCAGATTTTAACACCGAAGATTTAGCATGTCTCGAAACTTTGGTTAGTTACAAGAAAGCTCAAATTTTCTTTATGACGAAGCAATAAAAATTAAGTTTTTTTCAGGCAAAAGTGTCAGCCGTGAGATTTTAATTAAAAGTGGAACGTCCGGTGCGTAATTATTCAAAGCTGGTAGCTGTGAAACTCGAGATTCGCATTGCCAGGAACATGAAAATTGGTTGCTTTTACTGTATGTTTCTAAATCCTTTCTGCTTTTGTGAGATTGCTACTATTACTTCGTGGACCATTGCGCGAGGGTAGAAAAGAATGGACCAAACTCCGATGCTCTCTATCTGTATATTCGAGCTTATATTATGTATACATGTATACTTTCTATGAGTTTGGTGTCCCATGGGATTCGGACGAAAAGGAGCGCGACGCCGAGACGCGGTGACTCTTAAACTTTTGCCATTAAATCTCGGATGTCCGACCAGTCGAGCCGGAGAGAGTTCGTGAATTCCATTAACAGAGGTGTACCACTTTTCTCCATCTTTCCTTCCTTATTTCTTCTCTATTTTTTTTTTTTTTTTTTTTCCCCTCCGACTCAGACAACACACATTTTGCCATTTACTCCCTCCCATTATCGACGATTTCCCTCTAATATGTAACGGATATCTCCTTTTACCTTTCGCACTAAACTTTGTCACTGAAACTTGGCCAACAGTAAGAACGTCCCACGAAAGATGTAGAATTTCAATACGACTGCTGTATATGGACCTGTTTTTCAATCAGACTGATTATAGGTGCATTTGATTTTTGGACAGCAACGGAAATTAATTTTGCAGTATAAATGTAATTGGGAGTATTTGGGACATTGATATTTATTTTTCAAAATGACTTCCATTATATGTCTCGATCTGGAGGACTATAATGTCACGAATAGTTAGAAAAAGTATATACACATTTTCAATGAATAAATTATAGGTAAAATGGAACGAATGCAAATGTATAATAAAAAAAAAAGACGTTTGATTGCGTGACGTCTAGAAATAAAATGGCACAAGAGTATTCTCGACACAAAAAAAAAGGAAGAGATAACGATCGCCTTATACATCGTGACATTATGCGAATTATACATTCTGTATCGACTCGAGTTGGGAAAGGCCAACGACTCTCGTATATACGCTTTTCTTTCTTTCCGTGTGTATGCTATTATTATGTTTTTTTTTCTTTTTTAATACGTCGTCGTATATAGATATTTATGAGCGTACAGGGGTTGCTTGGTTACCACAGTGTCAAAACAAACCCTATCGATCACAACAGGTTCCGAGAGAGAGAGAGAGAGAGAGAAAGAGCGAGAGAGTGGCGAGGAGAGTTCTGGTGAAAGAGAAAATACGATTCTCGGTTTTACCATAGAGCCAGTGGGTGGGTTATCACGTGCTGTTCTCCCTCGGTAATCATTGATCAAACATAGGCGGTAAACGAGGGCGATGTACCCTTAGTAAAATCAGTTGCCTCTCTATCCAGAGAACTAGTGGTGCACTCCATACAGGCTGTGCCAAAAGCTCTGTCAAATTTCTTCGCCATAAATACAACTTTACATTCTGAGACGAAAGTTTCCTCACGGTTTTTCTCTACGATTCATCGCTGCCGAGTTATTAACTGATAAGTGAGAAGCAATGCGCGTCGACGAGACGCCAAGTGAGACTGTCACGGGATAGGCCGAGGGGCGGAGCGCGCTCCTGGACCGCCCTGTTTACGCTACTGGCTTACCGGATTGGCTATCGAAGAATCGTTCAATATCTCAGCAACGGTGCGTCGAGAAAAAAATTAACCGGAGACTTTTCTCTTCAGAATTTCAAGCTCTATCCGCTTAGCGAATGTTTCATTCAACTTTTAACGCACTCTGTATACTCCCGATGCACGCGTATCACGATAGATTTTCCTTTCGTTCTGCATTATCCTGAAACACTACCAAAGCTATAGAGATATGTGTAAAACTCCAAGTGATTCGTTTTGCTGGCTCTAAAAGCTCCCTCTTCAACGAGGACTCGTACCAACTATAATCCATACAGGTAAAATCCATTCGAAGCGCACAACTCCTCGTTTGAAACATTTGAAAAAGTAGAACGAGCACGAGAACCGTATGAGTTGAGGAAAAAAATAAGTTATCGCTAAATGCTCGATAACTTTGACTTCATTCTTTTACTTTGAATGTCCAGCTCGATTTTTTCTCGATGATTAATAACAATATTTCATGTGGTAATATCGATAATTATCTCATTACGAAGGAGTTTCGAATGCATTTTCATTCACGTGCTGTCATTCACATGCCCACGCAATACGAACACTTGCGAAGAAACGAGAAAGAGATATTACTCGAAACTGTTGTGGTTTTCTATGTACTCGTTTAAATATCTGTATATACTTTTCGTGTGCACATATATTCATATACTATCGCGAGAATGAAATAATACGTCGAGTCACCTCACTTGACGCTCTCGCACGGTACATAAATATTCTTCCCGGACGTCTCTTTAACGTAAGGTTGTTTATACGACAACAGATGTGACGTTACTTTTTTTAAATTTTTTTATTATTTTTTCTGAATGCAAAGTGATCCCCCTGTTTTTCCCTCTTATTCTCCCTGTCTCCGGTGGAAAAAACGTAATTTTCTTTGACGTGAAGTTAAAAAAACGAACGATAAAAGATGAACTTAAATACTTGTGGTTTTTTTTGTTGTTTCCACGTATTTTCTTTTCTATAATTAAAAATACGAAATGAAGGGGAAAAAAATATTCTCTCGAGACTCGAAGTAGAAGATAAAATTGGCAAAAAATTTGAAGAATCCTTAGCTGTTCCTGAAGCTTGAAATCTCCTGCGGCCTTTGACACAGTGCGAACCCACCAATTATGCAATTTCCGAAGCAACTGTCTATAGATCCGTGCATTGTGAACGTTTTCCTGCAACGACGTTTGCGTCAAATATTTTTTTTTTACCTCAACATTTGTCGGAGTATTATCCCTCTCGACTAATTGTCAACAGAATTCGTAGAAACGTTTTGAAACTTCCTGTTTTATGATTTGTTTTAAACGACCCAATCGAAATTCAACAATTGTATAATTTATTTAATTATTCAATGGGCAATAGCGTTGCATAGTTGTGACGTAAAAGTGCTTTTTGTTATTTTCACCGTTGAGAGATTTTACTTTCGAGTTTTTGCTCTTTGACTCGTAAAAGAATTTTTCGAAAATATTAATTATTCGAAAATGGCAGAGCAATGTATTTCGCGCTGGATCAACGCGAGCAGCGTTATTTATTACAGAGGAAATGGCCGCTTGCTGGTATATCAATCGTTCTTCCTTCGTCCGACCGTACCTTGGGCGTTCGTAACGTCTCTCGCTAATTTCATGGCATCCTTCCGTCTCACGAATGAATCGTGTATGCACATGTACTACAGTCTCTCTGTCATTTATATCTATTTGCATTCCTCCGTTCGTTACGACGAGCGTATGCAAGGCGTCCGAGCGGAGAAAGATAGAAAGAGAGAGAGAGAGAGAGAGAGAGAGAGAGAGAGAGAAAAGGAGAAGACGTTTAATCACCACGCACTTATCTCTCGCGAGACGAGGAGAATTAGTCGCCCGACGACTGCGTTAACTATAATTCTATCCACGTATAGGTTTCCTCGTGCCGAATTTATTCAACTATGAAAAAAAAAAAAAATGTTTTTTTAACCATATTTTTGAGTAAAAATAATAACATGATGAATGAAAATCATAAATAATTAATCAAATGAAAAAATATATGAGATGAGACAGAAAAATGGATGAGAAAAAAGCTGAATCATCGAGAATTATTATCAAAGTTTAGTGAAAATAGAATAAAATTCAGTGGAGTCAAATTTCAATCGTGAGAGGAATTCTCCCATTGCGAATTCCGCTCGAAAATATTTCGTAAAAAATTCGATGGATTCGAACAATGGCTTTCGATATCGATGTTCTTTTTACTCCCTGGTATTTGATCCATCGATAGGCTAATTAAAAAATATTCATTCGAAAACAGGCGGAGCAATTAGTTGTAAAATAACCCATAGATATGCGTACATATAAATAAAACGATGTGTGGATTACGAGGCAAGACATACCCTAAGACCTCGAAATGTCAACGATTCTAGGGGAGATTAGTTACGGCGAAAGAGTCGCAAGCTTTGTATAGATATACAGGTATATATCATTTTCTAGAGGCTCTCGTCTTCGAGATTTTCTCGTATAAAGTCACGTAAGCAAGGGGATGAATCGCGTTGAGGAAGTTGGCCGTTTCTCCTGCTTCTGTATCTTCGTTAAGAAAGATCTTCGTGCTTCAGCGAGAGAGCAACGAAGTAACTTGTTTCGACTTAGTTCCCGAACGTGTACGTCTAACGATTAGGCTTTACAGTATTCAACCTCAATTCTAAATTCCTTAACCTCTGAACGTCCCGTTATAAATTTCGAGGCAATTCACGTCAGGCTTGAGAAGCTATTTTATTTTTTTCACGTTAAATGACCTGGCAGAACTGCCAAGTAATATTTTTAAATTAAATGAACGATTTTTTTTTTCACTTTTGATTTTTTTATTTAAAAAATTTCACAACATTTTTTCTTTCTCTCTCTTTCTCTCTGTCACTCGTAATTATAGTCATGAGTCGCGATTGAACAAGGATCGCTGATTTTATTGAACGATTTAACGCGCTGCTAAATTTTATAAAGTGCTGAATTGAACAGGTTTTCAATGACGTTTATCGATCGATCTTTCGACGTTAATGATTGCCTCTCCTTACGTGTGATCCGTGACATGGCCAATTAGCCTCCGCATCCATTCTCATAATCGAGAATGATATTCATGTTGAATTTTCTGTTTTTCTGTTACAGGTAAGTGTCCATGTCTCCTCGACTAAGCGACGCATTACGACTGCCAATTAACCATGTTTTTAACCTACAGGTATCTGAATTCAATTTTTTTTTTTCAATCGAATACCCAATAATCCGTGTGCCGAGACTCGTGCATATAATTCTATTCCACATTTCGCGTTGAAGAGAAAATAGATTTTTTTTTTTGCAATCTTAGCTGCTAACGGGTTTTACGGAATGAAAATCAATGTACAATTCGGGTCTGATCTCATTCGAATAAAAGTGGGATTAATTGGCGTTCGGAAAAACAGTAAATATCAATTTCTGAAAAACAAATTTGAAGACACTGTGAAAAAAGAAAATTGAAATTTAGAAAATTTTCTACGGTCAAACAATATTTGGGTTCCTCGGAAAGAATCGATCGATGGAAATCTCATTTATCATTAATTATTTCGGAACGATGAAAGTTTTTGTTCTCGGGGTAAGAGATATCCGGGGCGAATATTTGCGGAGACTTTGTGAATCGGGGATGCATCAGAGAGGCATCAAAAAGTTCGTCGATGCGGAGAAGAATGCGCGGCTTTAGGGCCCCGCGAGTTATTTTAAGAGAACAGGTTTTGGTCGCGCGGGCTATATTTACTTTTCTCGGGCACGCCAGAGTCATTGACAGCATATCCGTACACCTCTCACTCTGTGCAAAGCTCTGACAATCGGGCTGAACGTACAAAATTCCCGCGCATCTTTCGCCTCCCCCAACTCGCTGTTTTTTCTTCGTTTCTCGCGACGCAAAGACGCAATTTTTGTTGTTTTTTTTTTTGCTCAACTCGTTCGCTCCTTTCCTCGATATCCCGACTCAATCGTCCCTGCATCCTGTCAATTGATTTTCCGTTCGCTCCAGATGGGATACGAGAAATACAATCTTCCCTCCTTTTACGAAACGAAAAAGGAATTACGAAATAAGCGCGCGAGCAAAGGATTCGAAAAAACATCGCTCGCTTCACCCTTCGAATTATATTATCGAAAAACTTTATTCGCTCCGTTTATTCGTTTATCAAGTGGAAATTGGGTCAATTCGATTCGTCGGCATAGATAAAAACGGAATTTTCAATAAATAATGAATTTAATGAAACAAAATTGTAGCTCGAAATAGCTTGCACTCGCCACTTTAATTTCCATTAAAATCATCATAAATAGGAAATAATAAACCCGAAATACATTCACTACTTTCTGATAATTATTTGGTCCATATTAAGGCCAAGCTCGAAGCGGACTGGGTGGGTGTGCACGTTGCCTCGATCCATTGACGCAGGTCGCGTTCCCCTAGTCGCTACATAATTACGTCACATAAATGGAAATCGATCTGGAACGATGGTACACCGTGGATTGGATCAATAGGTTTCCTAATCCACCAGTCTTAGTCCCGTGTATACAATACGCCTGAGGGTTTCTCAATCAAGTTCAAGTTGTACAGGAATAGACGAACGCCCACTGCTACATTGTCCAATGGGAATTTTCAATGAGCCGATAAACTCTCTCTCTCTCTCTCTCTGTATTCTAGGTGTCAAGATGAATCTTGTGATTTGTACAGTTACATTCATGAAGCTTGCGTTTCTGAAAGCAGCTTGATTGCAAGGAGAATTCGAGGCTTGTAGGCGCGAGTTAATGATTCAATAACCGGTGGATTCGGTTTGGTGATAAATTTCTTAAGACTACGGTAACAGTGAGTCCTCGACTATTTTTTTTTTTCTACGACGTGGCATTCTTGCAGTATTTACATTTAGTGCCAGCTAGACCGCACTTCTCCTGGCCAAAGCGCGGGGAAAATATTTTCAAGCTCTGAGAAATGGACCCATTCCTTAGAAGGCAGATCTGATTGTGGCTCTCACTTTTTCACTCAGGACTAATCTTCTCAAAATTTCGGGATTTCTTTTATTTTGTAACTAGTAATGGTGAATTTTGGAATACACGGTATACCTGACCAGAAATCATAGTTATCTAATTATGTATTCGGATATTTGCCAAAGAAGATTGAACACTGAATAATCAAAGAGGGTTATTCTAAAGCCATCATCCTAGAGCTCTCTGTGGATTGAACTGAGTCAAGATTGAAACATACCCTGTGGCTTTGACGTATATCCTCCCGAACCCCATTTATATACATATAAATATGGTGCATATCGGAGTGCATGCATAGTCATGGTCAATGAATCTCTCGGAGAGCGTGGAAACAGCGATCGATCGATCAAACGATGAATGGAGTGTGTATCATCGAGCCAGTTTTCGCTTCTCCCGATCTCACGATTCCCCCTTTATGTCAGACAAACCTGTGCCAAGATAGGAGAATTCCCTTTAATGAGAATTAGAGAAAATCTTTGATCAAAACTATATACGACATGATTGATGCAGAGTGAACACGAACGTCACGATTTAATGCTTTGATTTTTTTTCCATATCTTATCTTGCACGTTTCACGTTTAAAAAAAAAACTGGATCATTATCTCTAATGGTCCAAAATCAACCATTTTTTTCTTCAAGTGTCAGTCCGCGTTGACTTCTTTCTTGGAAATATCGTAACTAGGTAACGTTCTCGGACCTGGCACAAAAACCCCTTGTTCTTGGATTAACTTATTATCCTTTGCGTGTAAATGAGGTCTGGAACGATTCCAAGCATTTTCAACGAACCATTTTCAAAGAAAGAGATAAAACCCTTTGGCCGCAGTATTCTCCAAGGGCTTTTTGCCGACTCCTTTCATCAGCTGCGAAACGTGATCTCGAGCGGCGAGTACGCGAAAGTAAACTCTTTGGAGGAGTGCATTGCACAATTATTGAGAAAAAACAAAATTGTTCGAGTCTCAAGTGATTTTGATACGTTCAACGTTCTTCGGAAACTGACTCGAGGGTTGTTTTTGAGAATCTGAAAAAATGACAAGATCACTAGACGCGCAAAAGTCGCATGATATTTTTCTATTCTCGAATCTGTGGGACATTGACGATTTTTCTGTCTCACGAGTCACGCTCCAAATTTCTGACTCATTCAATTTATTTTCGTGGTCGCACCGCGTATGAATATCGAGAGAGGAAAAAAAAATATCTTTTTTTTTTCTCGAACGTCTTGTGAGCCTTCGAGAAACGAATAAATAACGTAGAGATTCTCACGAGTTGAATTTCTCTGATTTTTCTACCGAAACTCAAAGAGAGCACTTGACAAAGCGCGTATACTTTTATGCCTGCTCGTTTCTTCAGTTCACGTGAGTAATCGGAGCTGAAAAGAAACATTCGACGTCTGTTGCACTTCACTCGGGCTAGAAACGTTGTAGTATCATTAATACAGTTATAGTAGACGTGTCTTTGAGAGTCCTGATAGTGGCGAGGGCATAACGCTTGTGTGATTTCCAGGAACGTCATCGAGGCTTGAACGAATTCTTCAGAGATATATAGAGCGTTACAAAAGTCGAGTTAAAACTCAACAGGATCGATAAAGCACACAATTCTGAAGTAAAAAGTCCTCGGGCACTTTTATCTCCGATGCTCCTGCAGCGAGATATCCATTAATTACGGAGAACCAATCCGCTCCGGTATAAAACGGCACGGGGCGTGGTCAATGGGCTCTTATTATTGGCTGATATCAACCGATGAATATTTCATCAACGGTCCATTGCAGAGGAAAACTTCCAAGAACTTTTTTCTTCGGAATTACGTCGTCTAACTTTTCCAATAATAATACCGAACGAAAAAAAAGAACAATAAATCGAAAACATGTGTTTTATGCCTTTTTATATGATTCTCGACCTCCACGGAGGATGTCGTGTACGAGATTTTTATCTCGGTAATACGTCTGGGTTTGTTGCATATAGGGAAATAGTGAACGTGCCAAGTGCTTATTCAATACTGACTTTTGCTCGCCCTGTTTCCTCCGCCCCGTAACACGCTTCGCCTCACGCGTCCCGTTCTAAGAGTTGGGAAGTTCAGATTGTGGCCTCGACGTTATATGTTTGCATTAAGAGAGGAAGTTACATAGTATTGAAAACTTGTAGTAAGTCTCGGCAGCAAATGTTATACGTATACAGGGATGTCCAGGCTAAAATGGGACACAGGGGTTTTGTGGGACATTTATTTTTTGGGACACTATGGGACAAAGTGGGACATTATTTGTTAAAAAATGGAAATCTCTTTTTGCATTCCGATTTATTCTCTGTTTTTGGGCATTTGTCTCTCATTCTGCTTCCTTATCGAGTGTCCCGATCTGCTCCATACTGTTCCATTTTGCCCGGGTTCTCTCTATATAGAAAACAGAGATAGGGATAATATATACAGATGTAAAGTTGGAGAGAGGGAAAATAGTTCGAACGGAAGCGCTGGTGCGAGATTTTGGTATCGGAAAGTCGAAGGGATAGAACAGTTGAAAAGACACGAGATGGCGATGTCTAGGCACATAGTTTAACGCAATAGTTTACTGCATCGACTCTCGTGCTTCTGGACCAAAGCAAAGGGATCGATTCACACATACACGTGCTCACGTATATACATAATACGAAGTGGAGAACTGCAACTTCCGAATTTACGATATGCCGGGAATCGGAAAGCCCCGACGAATAACACGGCGAAACATCATCGATGTTCGGGAATACATGGACCAATCTTCCCCCGTATCGACCCTTCCGCTTCCTCGAGTGTAACACACGCTCTCCCGCCACTTGTCGAACCCGAATACTAACCTTATAGCTGGAAAGCAAAACTCACCGAGAGCTGATACAGAAATCTTGGATATATAGGTTCACGTGTTAATAAAAACAAATCGACTGAAAAACATGAGAAAAAAATTCACCATTGAAAACCACCACAAATGTTACACAAACGCTGCTATCGATTTACGTCACTTTTTTAATTAATCCCGAGTTCAATTATACCCAAATAATAATTGAACCGATAAAATACGAGTCTAAACTTTTTCGATTGTTGTAAAAAGCATAAAAATTTCAAGGTAGTTGTTAAAGTGTTTTTAAAAATTTTTTTCTAATTGAAAAGTGAGAAAAAACGTTACGAATTTTTGTTATGATATATAATCATATCGAGCATGATCTCTCCGTCGTTGGAGGACGAGGCATGACGTCAATATTCCAACGCCTGTGGAGCTGGTCGAGTCGGTACTATGTATAATATGTATCATTGAAGAGAAGACATTTCGTTACACACCATGTACCAAAGCGATGGTGCTGTAACGTAAATACCTGTATATACGTACGTAATAGAGTGTCTGTATATAAATATGTGCTGGTGTATATTGTAACCTGCATTGGAACAGTCTTCTCTCTATACATCCTTGGCATCCACTTCGCTAACTGTCCGGAACTCCCCAGTGCGAGTAATACGAATACAGAGACTGTTGTCGAGTTCTACTCTCTTCTACGTTTCTTAACTAAGAGAAGAAAAAGAGAGAGAGAGAGAGGGAGATGAAGATTTACTCTCAATCTTAGCGAATGGGGATGAGAGACGTACTTGTAGAACTGTTAACAAGACTGTGCCGAGACCTTCACAATTTCTCCTAAGGTTTCTCACTTCCCACCAATCTTCATTGCAGCTTTTGACTCCTCTTCCGCCTTGTCCATTTCTTATTCACTCTGAGCTTCGTAATAAATAAGATCTAATTAATTTGTATTATTTTCTCAACATTCCTATTAATAGGATTTTTTTTTTTTTTTCTAGAATTATTATCGATTTAGCAGAGAATTAATTGATTGAATTTGAATTGAAATTGATTGAAACTGAAAAAACATTTCGTTCTGCTTTTCTGAAAAATCCATAATAATTCAAACGTGAATTTGTTTCTGTTTTTTGTCTCTGACGTTTTTGTCCATTCAAGAATCGTATTTTTCGTGAAACTGAGGGGATGCAAGGTGGAAAAAAAAACAATTGGATTCCGATCTCCTAAACCGGAAAGGTTTAGTGTTACGGACCTATGGAATGACTGGAACACGAGTACGATCTCGACAATCCGGTACCATGAATTACCGATAGATATACAAACGTAGTCGAGCACATAGCGATTCCGAGCTCTCTCTCTCTCTCTCTCGATCGGCAATTTCTGTGGATCGGGCGCGCGGTCCATATCGGATAGATAACGAACGGGCTTTACGAACATCTCTCGAATAGGAAAGCTCGACCGAGCTATGGAGATTCGCATCGGCACTTTCTATCCAATCTCTCGTTACCATAACTTCTCTCGTTGTTGTCTCCGTTGTTCTCACGTCCTGATCTCGTCGGTGTGCGCAATCTTTCTATCGGTTTCTCGCAGGTACATTGCAATAACCGAACGTGATGCCACGTCCGGTACACGGTCATGTTGCTCATGTATCTGCTCCAAATATCAAAGCATATGCTTGGTATGCTCAAGTGTCGCACTCGAAGATGTGGACACGAACAGAAATTAAAATCAGAATAATCACTGGACGGGTATTAAATTATTTTACTTCAGATTTGTAATCTGATGAAATTAGATTCTGCATCAAGAATATCTTTCTGTCAGACATTCATTGACGAATTTCTTTTCAGTTTACCGGCGTTCTCTAAATTTTTCTGGTCCTTACAACCCGAACTTTCTCCGACTCATTCACTTTTCCTGCTTTTGTCTCATTTTTTCCCATTTTTCTATTTCGGACTTTCCCACGTTTTTTCTTCATTCCCTTCTTCCCTTTTTCCGGTTTTTTTTCTCTCTTTTTCGATCTCTCTCTCTCTCTCTCTCTTTCTCTTCTGTACAGTGTTTTTCTTCCATGTTTGTCCTCCCTCTTTTCTTCGATCTTTAGCACAGCTATATCGCGATCGAATGGTTACTCTCGTGGTCTCGGGCAAGGAAACGAAGCGAAGCATCGGGCGGTCCGAGAGAGGGGCTCTCGGGAGCAACGAGAATGAGTCGGGTGGGCCCTGGTTCAGCATACCATGCGGTGTATTCATTCATATACGTATATATAGCGAGTAAGAGGAACAGCAGCAGCAGCAGCAGCAGCAACAGCAGCAAAGAGTCGAGCCGAGCTCGTCGAGTTCTCGAGGGGGAAAAGAAAGAAGGAGCGAGGCTCTGCGAGTGTGGCTCGTTCTCTCGAGGAACTCTCAACATCGTTGTCAGTATAGCTCGGCAACGCGAGGCCGAAGGAGCGATTTATCGAGAGCTCCTTCCCCGGCTAGATCGGTGTTTCAAGTTGTTTATTTCAAACAGGAGAAACTTCATAATCGTAACCGTAAACATTGTTTCCGTAAAATCAAAGTACTACGAACAGTTGACGGTGAATAAAAAACTAGATGAGTTTTGAAAATAGTTGGAGAACGTGAATAATGCCGATTTGATAAATCAACGATGATCGCAAGCGTATTATCCACGAGTTTTTCGCTCTCCCCGTGTACGTTTCGGTTTGTTTTGACCAAAAAGTCATATTTTCTTCATTTTATTTCTTCAAATATACGGAAACGTTAAGCATCTTTTGCGAGGGGTCTTTGGAGAAGGATCGCATGCGTTGCAGGTAGAAAAGGGGGAAAGAACGAAAAGAGTGAAAATCGAAAGAGAAGGCTCGCGCGCGAGAGCCGGTAAGAGATCGGGAGACCGGTAGCAGCGACGTCATCGACATTCTTCCCGCGTGTCCGGCTCCACAAAACTTCTCCGTCTGTCGCGGGTTTCTATACAACCCGTTCTTTACCTCGACGTGATACAAAACTGCTGCCCAAAGCTCCCTCTACTTTTCAATCTTTCTCTTCTCCTCTCTCTCTCTCTCTCGTTTTCTCAGGCTCTTTTCTGGCCGCAAAACTGGCGCTCGTGGTCGCCATCGTTTTCTCTCGTGGCTTCCACTTCGCACACGTCGACTCTTCTCATATACATATACCTATTACATATAAATATATGTATGTATCGGAGATAGAAGCGATCGTCAGTCTGAAATAGCCATCCTAACCGAGATACGCTGTGGCTACGAACCGTAATTCCCCGGACGCGCTTTATACACGTCAGCGAGAGAGAAAGACCAATCGAAAGAGGAAGAGAGAGAGAGAGAGAGAGGGAGGGAGGGAGAAAGAGCCAAATGTCTAATCGAGGTCTGCTCTGCTTCCCTCTGTTCAGCGGCTACCGGTCGTTCGTTTTCCACAGTCCTTACAGAACTCATCTGATCGTTTCAATACCGGATGAACCGGACGCCCGCGGGCGCACATACACACACGCACATACACCGAATCTAACAGAGACAGAAAGCATCCGATTCCATCTCCTCTACCTTGATCAGTTTGCTTCAACGGCGTGCACTGCACGTTTTCCTGACTCGCTATCACGTTCACGTTACCGATCCATTTTTATATAGTTTTTTTTTTATTTTTATTTTTTTTTTCTCATTGGTACACGGATATTTTTGTATATATAGCGATGTCAGGTCATGTATGGGCGAATACGAGAATAGATATTCGTGTATGCGCAGTCCGTGCAATTTACGATGGAAACGATTGAGCCCCCCGTGTATATGCAGCTTCCGCTTTTGTCAATCAAATTGATCGATTCCGCACTTGATTTCATACACCACCGAACGAAATGTTTTGATACGCAATTTCTACGTCTTCTGATTGATCATTGCTCTGTCATTCTATTTTCAAGCCTCATTTGAATATCGGCTTCACACTTTTAGCGGAAAATAAAAAATCTATATATATATATACAATATATTCGTACTGGGAATTATTAATGGTAGAAGCTGCCTTTTACGCGTGTATAATTCCGAGCCAATTTCGGAATTACGTTTTATAACGTAAATAGAGCAGACATAATCGAATTTACTCGATATTATGACTTATTCACTCGATAAAACTTTATTTAGATTGCAAACTGAAAGACTTAATTGTATCGCGCTCTTGAACCGAACGAAAAAAACACACAAAGAATTACGTAACGCGAATAACAGCGAAGTATATTTTAC
The DNA here is from genome assembly GCA_037576405.1 of Campoplex capitator. Lineage (NCBI taxonomy): Eukaryota > Metazoa > Arthropoda > Insecta > Hymenoptera > Ichneumonidae > Campoplex > Campoplex capitator. The sequence continues at coordinate 14,835,772 of JARBWI010000322.1, read as the reverse complement.
GGTGAAAAAAATATATCGGTGAGTGCGAGCGTAAGTGAGTCAAGGAATTGTCAGGTGTGTTTTTTTTATTTCTATTCGCACGAGGCCACAAAAGTTGCGTGTTCAAAATAATGGCGTATTGTCGGCGTGGACAGTGCTTCGTAATGATTCACGAAATGTGTTATTAGTGTGCGGTGAGAAAAGAATCATCGCGCGAGAGGCCTCGGCGAAATAGAACAAAAATGATTCACAGCGAGTTTTATAGCTGATAAAATGTAGGCTTACGTCACAACAATCGATGCCTTAAAAGTGCTGAAATTCGTGGATGAAGTTTGCCCCAAAAAGTGCCCAAAAACTTTTCACGTGATCTTTCCCGAAAGCTTTATTTCGTCGTTGTCTGAAAAATCAATAGTCCTTTCGGACAATTTTCCACCGCTTGATCCTTTCGTGAATTATATATGAATGTTTTTGCGCGCATATATATATATATATATGGGCAGATCCATTACTTTTCGACGAAAGTGTGCGCGCTTAGGTCAGCGATTTTGATGCTGATTTTTTCCTTGAAAGTACATCAGAAAAGGAGATGATCCTGAAAATTTGAGCCCGATTCGATCAAACCCGGTCGTTGGAGAATTTTTTGAAATTTCAACAAAGTCAGTTTTTTCATCATTTTCAAAAATTTGTATTTCAGCCACTATATCACTTAGAGATTTCGTTCAAGCGGCATTATTTTCGGTAAACGTCCTACTTTTAAGAAAAAAATATAAATTAGTGACAAACTCAAATTCGGCTCAGCTAGAAGCTATCAACTAAACCACTAAATCACCAAAATTTTATTTGTTTTTAAAATTTTCCCAAACCTACCAGTTGCCAAAGGGAGGGACAAATAACGGGTGTTCTATTTTTGTAAGGGTGTATTCTGTTGATATCTGCCCTAATTTCCCCCGATTGCTTCGATTTCGTCACTGTAGAGCCATCCAAAGATGATCGATTTTTGAAAAATCGCTATGTTTAGATAGCTGTCATTTTTTTCTCCGAACTTCGATTTTCTTCAATTTTACAGGAAAGTTGCTTTGATATGTCCCAAAGAAGCCCTGAAAATTTCAACTAGGGAATCGAGCTTGGATCCGAGTTATGAATTTTCAAACATCCAGAAAATTACACTGTAAAAAATACTTTTTGCAAGTAATATCTCATACGTCAAATGAATTATTGATTTTTGTATAGTCAAATTAGGTATTTGATCCTATTAATAAGTAGTAAAAGAATACAGTAGTATTCTTTTTATTAAGTGGCGCCACTTATTTGAGTGGCGCATGAAGTAAGTTTTTATAAAACTAAAAACTTTTTAAAAAGTAAAAAAAGAACGCCAAGTATTAAAAGACGCGACCATGCCGGTATCGTCTACGCGTTGAGAAACGCGAACGAGAGAGAACGCGCCATGCCGAGGAAGAGGGAACGCGCAGCCGCGTGCTGTCTCTCTCACTCAGCGGCGCGCGAGAAGTGGGGGCAGCCTCGTTCAGCGGGAACTGGGCGAAGAAGACGGGACAAATGTCACGTTTCACGCAAAGGACGTAAGTCCAACGTAAACAAACGCTCATTACGCCTTTCTGACTCCAAGGGACAGAAGTTCCCAAAACATTCGATTTTAATTCACAAAATTATGATATCTCGAGATTGGCTGAACGGATTTACTTGCAACAAGGACCAATAGAAAGAGAAAAATCGGAAAAAAATCGTTACCGATATTCAGAATTTTTACGTAAACGGTTCGACCGTGAGAGCGATTCGAAAACTTTATGACGTCATAAAACCGGCATATTCGAGTATATCAGAGTGCGGCAGGGCTCGCGCTGGCATTTTTTCTTTTAATACTTGGCGTCGAGCCGCTACCGCGTCTCTGGATATCAGAGTGCGGCAGGGCTCGCGCTGGCATTTTTTCTTTTAATACTTGGCGTCGAGCCGCTACCGCGTCTCTGGATTCTTCGTTTAAGAATTTTTTCTATAACGAATATAATTATATAAGAATATAAAAAAGAACCAACATTGTTTCAGTGTATGCTGGAGGTGGCGCTGAAGCTATTTTAGGAAGAATAAAAAATGGAAAAAAAATTGTTCGGGTTTATTTGGGTTTATTTGGGTTACCCAAATAAACCCGAACAATTTTTCCAGTGTATGCTGGAGGTGGCGCTGAAGCTATTTTAGGAAGAATAAAAAATGGAAAAAAAATTGTTCGGGTTTATTTGGGTTTATTTGGGTTACCCAAATAAACCCAAATAAACCCGAACAATTTTTTTTCCATTTTCTTTTTTTCCAAAAAAGAACCAACATTGTTTCAGTGTATGCTGGAGGTGGCGCTGAAGCTATTTTAGGAAGAATAAAAAATGGAAAAAAAATTGTTCGGGTTTATTTGGGTTTATTTGGGTAAGAATAAAAAATGGAAAAAAAAATTGTTCGGGTTTATTTGGGTTTATTTGGGTAACCCAAATAAACCCAAATAAACCCGAACAATTTTTTTTCCATTGCTGGAGGTGGCGCTGAAGCTATTTTAGGAAGAATAAAAAATGGAAAAAAAATAATAATAAATAAAATATAAATAAATAATAAATAATAAATAAAAAATGGAAAAAAAATTGTTCGGGTTTATTTGGGTTTATTTGGGTTACCCAAATAAACCCAAATAAACCCGAACAATTTTTTTTCCATTTTTTATTCTTCCTAAAATAGCTTCAGCGCCACCTCCAGCATACACTGAAACAATGTTGGTTCTTTTTTGGAAAAAAAGAAAATGGAAAAAAAATTGTTCGGGTTTATTTGGGTTTATTTGGGTTACCCAAATAAACCCAAATAAACCCGAACAATTTTTTTTCCATTTTTTATTCTTCCTAAAATAGCTTCAGCGCCACCTCCAGCATACACTGAAACAATGTTGGTTCTTTTTTATATTCTTATATAATTATATTCGTTATAGAAAAAATTCTTAAACGAAGAATATAAAAACTTAATAAAAAGAATACTACTGTATTCTTTTACTACTTATTAATAGGATCAAATACCTAATTTGACTATATAAAAATCAATAATTCATTTGACGTATGAGATATTACTTGCAAAAAGTATTTTTTACAGTGTAATTTTCTGGATGTTTGAAAATTCATAACTCGGATCCAAGCTCGATTCCCTAGTTGAAATTTTCAGGGCTTCTTTGGGACATATCAAAGCAACTTTCCTGTAAATTTGAAGAAAATCGAAGTTCGGAGAAAAAAATGACAGCTATCTAAACATAGCGATTTTTAAAAAATCGATCATCTTTGGATGGCTCTACAGTGACGAAATCGAAGCAATCGGGGGAAATTAGGGCAGATATCAACAGAATACACCCTTACAAAAATAGAACACCCGTTATTTGTCCCTCCCTTTGGCAACTGGTAGGTTTGGGAAAATTTTAAAAACAAATAAAATTTTGGTGATTTAGTGGTTTAGTTGATAGCTTCTAGCTGAGCCGAATTTGAGTTTGTCACTAATTTATATTTTTTTCTTAAAAGTAGGACGTTTACCGAAAATAATGCCGCTTGAACGAAATCTCTAAGTGATATAGTGGCTGAAATACAAATTTTTGAAAATGATGAAAAAACTGACTTTGTTGAAATTTCAAAAAATTCTCCAACGACCGGGTTTGATCGAATCGGGCTCAATTTTTCAGGATCATCTCCTTTTCTGATGTACTTTCAAGGAAAAAATCAGCATCAAAATCGCTGACCTAAGCGCGCACACTTTCGTCGAAAAGTAATGGATCTGCCCATATATATATATATATATATATGGAGAACGGTGCAAGAGTGCAACGAGGCAGTAAACACTCGAAAACACAGCATTTCCCGGATTATTTCGAATCCCGGATTTGGGCCGGAACTCGAGAGTCTACGAAAGCAGACTAGCCTCGAAACATTGCAGCAATGAGAGCAAAATGATCTCTCTTCTTTGTCGAATTTCATGCTCGTAACATACGCGAATTTTGCGCATGTTTTCGCGACCAAACCGAGTAATCGTCGACATCCGTAATGGCACGCTCATAATATGCTCACCGAACGAACGATAGAATCACCCGAGGTCATATCAAAGTCCCGAAAAGGACGTAGAATTACTTGAACCTCTGTAATGGGGTCACCAGGAAGGCCATACAATGTACCAAGAGCATGAATAAGCTCACGGTAAGGACGTCGAATCCAACAATTTCGTAAAAGGGTCACTCTATCGATAATGCATTTATCCATGATTTCAAAAAGGCCCCAAGAAGTGCATAATATTCGAGAAAATTCATCTTAAAGGCGTGACGAATTTTAGAAACTACAGAGAGACCAGAAAATAAGTAAAGAATCTTTCAGGACTGAGGACTGTCAGCTTTTGTAAACGGAATTCAACGACGTTGCGTGGACTCTGCTTATACAGGTTCGAGAGTCTTGGAACCCGGGAATGAATGCGACAAGAGAGGAGAGATGACCCGAGAGGTTGACCGTGAATCTATATACCTTGTACGACCACGTTATGTCGTAACTTTGATCTCTCTGCCTCTCTTTCTCTTCCTCCGGGCTCACATACACGTTTGTGTATCTGTGTGTAATCAAAACTGAGAATTCTCGAGACCACGTTCAGATATATATATATATATAGTGACTTACATATCGATCTTGGACCATACCTCGCTGGATGCTGCGCAAAGATGCGTGAGTAAAGTGCTCGACGCAATTCGACTCTGAAATAATGTTTTAGGGATTGACAAGATTTTTGGAATTTTTTCATGACCTGATACGAATAATGCTTTTCGAAAAAGTTCCGTTTGCTTGAAACAAAGACATATGGGATGAGGGTTGTTATAGAAAAATTCATTTCTCATTGTGTTTGAGAATGGTGAGAGATCCAGAGATGGGTTTTGTGCTTTTGTTCCAAATTGTTGTTGTGAATATGAAAAAAATGATGAAACCGTCATTTTTCATTTGGCCGGAACGAAAGAAACGGAATTCAAAACAAATTTTTTGTCCTCCCTACCTTTTATGCTGTCGAGAGAAAAATTGAGAATCTTTCAGAATTGTTTGCTTTTTAATTGTCAGTGCTCGCGAAATATGGGGGAGAAAAAAAATGGTACGAGACGATTTTTCATTTCGGCTCACTGAGCTGTATTATTCCATCGTTGTACACGCAGTTATCGTTGACGCTCCATGTATGTGGCAGGTGAAGTGGGAACATCGGGATACAGGGTATAAAAAAGCAGATTAGCTGGATCCCTTTTCAGTCTTTTTCTCATTCGTGAATCGGGATGTTGGATAGAACTACGGAAACGAATGAAAAATATGAAATAACACAAAATATTGATAAGATACATAAAAAAAAAAAGAAAAAAAAACGAAAATTCATAGCGAAATAACAAATTGCTTTAAAAACCATTTCCGGATAACTCGTTGACCTTTGACTTCCATTTCGAGCATGCATATCCACACTCCATATTTTCTATCGATCTATGAAAACCTAATGAAAGGTAAAATTTCGTATTTTTCTTTTTCACCCATTTTTTTTGTGAATTTCTCTCTCCGAGGTCTTTCCAAATGTATTTGAAAAAATTTGTTTTTCGCAAAAGCAAAGAATCACTCGATGTTCGCGATGCTTTCGTTTCTTACCTTTGAACAGATATTTTGAAAATAAAAAACAATAACGATAACACTTTATTCCGAAGAAAAATTCTTATTCCGGTTGCATAATTTTGTGGAGTTTTTCTCGTGTTTTGTCTCGAGGTAGAAAGTCGAACGAAATGTATTTTTCGATGTCCGCATATATTCGAGATGACATAAATCGTAATTTACGTGGGACATTGGATTGGCATGAGAGAATGCATTTTGCTGTCTTTCGTAGCAATATTTTGATGCAACGAGAATGCATTTATATGTGTGTATTTACATGATTTCGTCGAATGGATTTTCTCAATAAATTTCGTATCGGAATAAGAAGTAAGAAAACTCGCGCGAATCCGCTTATAAGTTTCAGTGAAAAAATTCTTCATGCCTACGATCGATTTGACATTTATACGAATAAAATGTAGAGGTGTACACATATATTTGTTAAAATGTACTTTTGATTGTCCCTGCACCGGAGTGAATTTTATTGAAACGATCTGTGAATGGATAGAGGATTTCCGTCTCTGGGGAGAATGGAGAGAACGAGACGGTCCACTCTCGAGACCCTCGACGATTCATTTGTTCGGGAAAACGCCGCCTCGCCATCAAATTAAGTGGCTATCGATGCGAGTGCTTTTTCATCGCGTAAAAAAAAAAAAAAAAAAAACATTCCCCGGTATTATATCGCTCGATGTAATAGTCGCTTTCACAATTAAAACTCGAATATGAAATTTTGGGTTTTGCTGGACACAAAATTGTGACGAATCTCTGTCGAATGAAAAATGCATCGATATCGGTCGATTTGACGTAAAAAATAATTGTTCTTCGGCTGAAAATAACACAATTTTTGACAATTTACTGCTTTTTTTCTAAAATTTCTGTCGCATCTTGTTTTTTTTCAATCAGAATATATCCTTGGTGGATTGGGAAGGAATGAAGTTAACGCGGATCGACTCTCGATCCGATATATAAATATTGGTTGCGTGCTCTGTTGCGCGCGATGGTAAATTGAAACGAAGCGTTACCACTTTTGTTTACGTCACAATCACGTTCATTGGAATTTCGAATGCACACACGAGCGTATGGAGCTCGGAATACATATAAACGTGGTTCTTCGGCGTTGTTGAAAATCCACGAAAGCGAGAGAGAGAGAGAGAGAGAGAGATATGGAGCAAGAATGGGAATAAAACGAGCGAAGGAGGGAGGGAACAAAACAAGTTCACCCACTGTAAAAACCAAAGAGTACGCCCAACGATTTCTGTTCAGGACAAACGTTACGCGAAACAGAAATTCTTAAACGTCCAGATGTCAGCTGGTCGTAAAACACGTTTGAGCATACTGATAAGAAATCACCTTTTCTCGAATCGTTACGTTCAAGGCCATTCGAGCTGTAAACAATGTTAAAAAAAACTTTTTTTTTTTCGAAAAAATAAAACCTTATTTTCAAAAACATTGAAACTCATAAATTACTCGTTCGTCATTGATCTTAAAAAATAACGAGAAATCCTTCATTTCTTCACTGTCGAATCGATGAATTTTCAAACACTAAAAGTTTGTCAAAAATATCGAAATTTCTAATGACGATATTTTTGACAAACATTTTTCGAGAACACAGGCTTGTTCCCTTTTTTAATATCCGAAAAAGTTTTGTTCAGTAGTGAAGAATTTATGCGAGCAAACATAAATTCGAACGATAATCGCTTGTTATGGACATTTTTAGTGAGAGGTTGAGCTCTGTGAACCCAATAATCAGTGAGTGGGTAGATGTTGGGTACTTCAATCGTGGTTTCATGTCCACGCTTTGTCGTTACACAACGTTAACTTCCATGCATCAATATTTCATACATACATATATGTATATTGTAGATACCGGTGTATATAGATTAATGTATTGGTATATAAGGTTTCCACTGACGCGCGTTTCACTCTGGTTTTCCAGTGAAGGTTCAGAAACCACGAGAGGTACGTTGCTGAAGCTCGCTAGCAAAATTATAATCAAGTGACACGTGTATATACGTTATACGGGGGCGATCAGGGGGAGCAAACGTAACGTGAAAATGAGTTATCTGACTTTTCGGAAATATTGGAAATAACTGGCTCATGATTAAACTCCATTTTGCCCCCCCCCCCCCCCTCTGCCCCCGATAAAAGCGAATCGATAATATAATTATGAAAAATGAAAATAATATTTTTTTTTCTTCTGAGAACAATTCCAATAAATTCCATCATTTTTTCTCACTTTTATTATGAGTTGGAACACGCGGTGAGCGTCAAATAAATTGAAGCCGCAGACATCTCCAATGAGGTGGAATGAAAATCAAAATTGCTGATTAGTTTTCAGGAAAAAGTAATCAACTCGATTTTTTTTTTGCTCACACGTATAAACGCGAATTTGAGTTAATCTCGCGTTGTCACTCGCGAATATATTTTGATGAGGGCTCTCAACGTGTTACTTTTGTCTTCGCAGTCTCAGAGCTTAATGTATGACGAGACGTGGGTGTAAAGATGGCGTGCGAGAGACACAGAGCGTAAATCTATCATCGCCTTGATTGTATCTCGTACCAACACTCTCTCAATCAACCCTTCGCATATATTTATGTATGCGGGCGTGTGTGTGTTTGTGTACTTGCGTGCTCGTATGTATAAATAAAATGAAAGGATTTTGGAGGGAGAGAGTATCATTATATAGCGATGATTGGTATCCTGGACCTCGAATTAAACTCCTCCGCAGGGCGAATAATGTTTTCAAATTGGAGTATTTACGGATACACGAGTGCGTGTGTGTGTGTGTGTACACAGGGTAAATACGCGTTATAAAATGAGAGAAAATTCGTTGAGCGTGTGCATGAAACTTTTGTGTGAATTTTCGATCTTTATAATTGGTTACGAATAGCGATTTAACGAGAGATGCGATTTGCAGAATGTGTTGAAAATCATTTTGAAAATGTTGTGAGAAGAATAAATCTGGATTTAATTGTCTAAATGCTTGATCAATGATCAATTCTCCTCTGAAGTCGAATTCGAAGATCTGACTCATCTGGCCTATAAATATTTGTTTATCGTTGAATAAACGAGAAAAAGATTGGAAGCGAGTAAAAAAAATGGAGAAAATTGTTGGTATAATTGAAAATTGGAATTGCAATAAATTTGATAAAAAATGTTGCCAGGAAATGGCTCACGTGTGTATCGATCTGTCAGTTGCGAGTGAAATCTCACGAGAAATCAGCTTAACCCAGTTCAATGGAACGGCAGTGATATCTCGACTGCAATAATGTCACAGAGGCGTGACTTTACACACGCACGTACGAACGCACCTTGCATCATATAAATATGTCGTATATATCTACGGTATCAATATCCCGAACGTATTTTGTATATAGAAAATAGAAAATATAAACTATATATGTGTATCAATAGCTTTGTAGAGTATAGTTGAAAAGTTTGGTATATTAAAGTGAGAGAAAGAGCAGGAGGAAAGTGGTGAGCAAACGTGGCAATGGTAGATAATATGCAATATCCCTGATCGATTCGCGTGTGAAACTCGATATTCGATACGAAACTTCATACCCTTTCACAGAAGCAATTCACTAAATTTCTCCATCTCGTTGCCATCCTTTATATCATGGAGAGGTGTCAAAATTCACAGCTCTGTTTTCCTTTATTCCGTGCTATTAATACTATCTACGAGACTTCTAAAAATGATACATTCTTTCCTGCATTCGAGGCCATTTTTATTCCTTTAAATAAAAATTCAACGATCTCTTCTTCACGATAAAATAGACTTCGCTCTGGTCAATAATGGAGATTGTCAATTTCCAGTTTATAAATATCAACGTGTGTAATTTCTTCTTTTCTATTTTGTTTTCGTTCCATAATTTCTGCTTCGTCATCTGGTTCAGTTCCTCCGCTCCCAGGAGGATTTGAGCCATACAACTATGAGAACCGAAGAGGCGTGTTTCGAACGTGCGAGGTTTAATTAATTATGAGCTATATACTGGAATCCTTACTCGCGGTTATGAAGTACAGAGTAATAAACGATTTTACTACGGACAGATTCATAACTATTATTCAACGACGATAAATTACAGGAGAAATCAGTGCAGTTCGTTCGTTGACGATCGAACGATTTGTGGATAATCAAACGAAAAAAATCAATTTCCTAAAAATTCATTTTCAGATAAATCTCAAATTTCAAACGTTAGCACATTGGATTTAATATGAAAAAAAAAAATATATATATATATATTACTTTGTGCATCGTATGACTCTCTGATATATTTCAGCACCTCAGTGTGCGCCCATATATAATATACGAGCATCCTCATATATTTATATATATATATTCTCATGACGCGAAAGCGTTTATTCCAATATTGAAAACTCAAGGAAAGTGGCAAAGCATTCACGCGGAATTTTCGTCACAGAGAATGTGAATTCTCGTGTGAATATGTTCTCTTTTTTTTATTTCACTGGAGCACGTCAAGTATACAGCTCGCTTTACGCTTGCTTGCATAACATTAGAGCACATAAGTGTGTACGCGAAACGTTACGCCAAGTTCATAGAACTCGGATTATTTCTTTTATTATTATTATTATTTTTTTTTCAATTATTTTACACTAGTTCGCGCTGTATTATTCTTGAGTATATACCGAGTGTTAAACTAGGTGCAAGCTCAACTAACACCGTGAATACACGTGTGTTTCAAGATTATCTTTATACCTTACGTGTATCCGTGTGTTCGTGTGTACTTATACATATTCGTCGATGGAAAAAAGTGAGCGGAAGAAAAATAGGAATAAAAAGGGCGTCGATTACGCTTTTGTGCAACCGGTGCATTTCGAACCCTTCTTCTTACAAAGTTATTCCTTCCATATCATCCTCGATGTACAGGTTTTTCCAAAAAGCATGTGTGCGACCTCGAGGGAGTCGCTGGATCGCGAAATTCTGAAGAGAAATGTCTTTGGCCATTTTTCTCTCCGATTCTCCGTTTTGTAGATTTTCGTCGATCAGTGATAGCCAATGTGTCGGGTTCTCGGGGCGTCATGACGGAGCGAACAGCGTGCGCTGGCCACGCCCCCGTCCGGTACGCGGCGTCTTGACGCCGCGCGATAAGCTCCTTCGCTAATTAATGAATATCTTCGAATCGGCGCACACCAGCGAAATATTGCAAAGAACTTTTTTCTTCAGAATTTTGCGACAGAAGTAGCTCGCTAGGCTGGAATGGCATTTATGAAGAAACCTGTATATTTATTTATAGAACAGTCTTGAGAGCCGCGTCTTCACCACTCCCCCGAGAATCCGCGCGCATATTGTTCGCGTAATTGCAGCGAGTCCACGCGGGCGTGGATCCCTGAACAGAGAATGCATTCTGTGGTATGTGTGTACACGAGTATGTATTATGTATGTAAATATGCTGGGATATATTAATACAAACATAATTCGTGGTTGGAGCAGCATTTGCATTGAATTTGAAGGATTTTTCGAGCTGAGGAAAAATTAAGGAATTATCTGAGTAGGTATACGTACTTGGACACGTTGCCTGTTCCGGTGAAATTTTTTTTAAAGAGGTATACTTAGTAAGAATGACGTTTAAAACAGTTGGGCAAATGTTAATTGTGATAATTCATCATTTTTTTGTTGTTGAGAATTTAGAAACTATCGCTCCAGCGGACTCTCGAATATTTTTCAAACAAGTACTCCGATCTATCATCATTTTTTGTACCTCAGAGTTAAAGAAAAAAGGGGCGAAAAAAAGCGTGCTGTACCGCAGGGAGACATACCGTAACTTTTGTATACCATCCCCCGTTAACTTGGCGCGAGGGAGAGTAAGATAAAGCGATTCTATGCTGCAACCTCTCTCCTGCCTCTTTTTCTTTCGCCTGACTTTCTATTCCTCTCTCCTTTCTCTTTTGTCACTTGGAACTGCCAAAGTTGTAAACTAGGATCTCCCTCGTAGCTTGGAACTTTCAACCCTGTCGTCACGAGCCAAAATTGTCTCTACATCAGACTAAAGCGCACACGAGTTTCTCTCCACCCCCTTATCCTTGCTCTCACTCAGCTTTAGGCAACGGTATTTATCACCATCCGGAAGTAAATCTCCCGCAGCCTCAAAACCTATGTTGACATTATATATTTTTGTTATTTCAATAATTAATCACCATATTTTCGTCCAATTAAAATTCGATCTGACTGACAAACACGATCCGAAATTTATATTTATTCTGAAATGGACGTTACAAATTTTCGTAAAATTTTGATTGGAACCGCTACATGTTGAATTCAGTTGAAATGTCAATTTCCATCAATAAGAGATGGAAGCCTGTCAAAAATTAAACGTTCAACGATCTCAAAATCAAAACCTCGGAACCGACAACCCGAATGCATTGATTCAGAATAAATAACGCAAAAAAAAAAGGGTAAATGCACAATGTCGAAAGGTTCGTAGCTCGAAGGGTTTCTTTTGTTGATATAAAAATGAGAAAAAAAAAAAAACGACGGACAGATGATTGCACAGGGAGATACTTCGAATGAGGGTAACATATTTTTTTTTTTTTTCAACGAGTATCTCTCATCATAATTGGAGCAGAAAAAAAAAACTCGAGCAATTGCAGATAGATATCTGCATAAAAAAACACAAATACACAGCAGAAAATGTTCTTCCCACGTTTCGGAGACATTTGTAAAAAAAAAAAAAAACAAAAATATGAAACGTATACATGCAAAAATGGTTTTACAAAAAGAAAACAATGGAAAAACTCGTTTCATATTCCAGCTCGTATTGTTATTGTGTGTAGTACTACCTTTACGAAAAGTAGGCTCGTGTTAAGCACGTCTCGACTTATCTCGATACTTGGCTGAGAAATATTCTTGGCTTATCAGTTTATATACGTAGTTTGTACCGCTATGAGAGAAAGAGCGAGAGTCAGTCGCGATCGTATAACTCTCGCGGGTTCGTCGCTCATTCCATACCAACTCGACCTGTCTCTCCTTTTCGTGACTGAATAATTATTATACGTTTATACATATACACGTGAAAGGATGTGAATATATATTATACGAATGTCGTGGTCCTCTGTAATGGTAGACGCAAGCGTTTTGTGATTGTTCCCCAGTGAGTACTTGCCCGAACAATCCCATTTAACGTGATCTCGCTCCGCACTTTAGTGCATCACGGTCCACCTCTCACAGGTACTGCCACTTCATTTCAGATATTATTCACTGTCCTTTCGTATCGAAAATTTATCTATGAAATTCCATAAAATATCGTTAATGAGTTTCAAATATTTTTTCTTCTGATGGTTTTCCCTGCTGAAGGTATTTAAAAATGATGAGTTTTTGTTTTCTGCATTCACAGCTATTGGTTTTAAGGAAAAATTAATTTTTTTTTTTTTTTTCAATTTAGAATTTCCAAACGTAAAAATTATTATTTTTATTTTTTTAACGATAAACGTTGCTTCATGGTGTTTCCAACTGTATATATTTGTGTTGTGCTGCGAATCAATAGAATTTCTACAGATTCGAATGAAATGAAAGAATAAACAATGGGCTATAGGAGTTGGTCTGTTTATACCGTTCCATTGAATTCATTTGTATTTGAATATATTTTTGTCAGGATTTTTGCCTTCGTCAACAAAAAGCGGCGGGATTTCATTCTGAAAAGCAATACACACTCGATTTTACTGATGCATGAGAAGAATTCAGACCGCGTGTGACCAGAGAATCGAGGGAATAACGATTGTCCGAGATTTGCATAAAATTCCATATACAACGAGACTCTTTAGCGTTCATCCTCTTACGAACGCTTGAATATTCCTGGACTGGAATGCAGGATAAAAAAAAAAAAATAAATAAAAAAAAAATACTATGCGCTTCAATGCGCCTGGTTTCGATTGGGACAGAGTTTATATTCACACAAGGGCGTGAATCCGTAAAACGATAATATAGTTTTCTTTTTTATTTTTGAAACGCAAAATTCAGATTGTTTTTTTATAAAAAAAAAAAAAAAATGTTTCCAATTAATTTTAATTCGTTCTAAAAAAATATCGAACAGTCTTCATTTTTCGTGTGACATTTTTGGATACAAAAAATTTCCTGCTGGCCACGGTTGGTTAGAATTTGCAATTTTTTTTTTTCAAATTTCATTGAAACTATGGTGCTGAGTCTCATTTTCATTCTCCGAGCTTCCGATATGAAATTTCCATAATCGATATACGGAAACGATCGTGTTTTTATCGTCATTGGAGTTTCGACATCGTATCTGTGCCTTTTTTTTTTTTTTTTTTTTTTTTTTTTTTCTTTTCAAATGCATTCGTTTTTTTCATCGACGTTCGATGCCATACGAAAAGGGTTTTTTTTCCCTTCTCGATATTCCGACACCCCACATTGCCTCGAAATCGCGTTCACGACTGACCCACATATGGGCACCGTACCAGATATGAGAGAATAATACTCGCGCAATCGTTATCTATCGTAGTGAGTCTCATTCGGCCTATCTTCTCATGAATCACTTTTACCCTCTCTTATCCCCCCCCCCCCTCTCTCTCTCCCTCTCGCTTTAGCTCTTCTACACACCACAAATATTGCCTCGATATATCACGCCTGTGGTTCGTTAACTCAAATACCAGTTTGAACGATTAATCGATGAGATAATGCACTTTCTGTCATCAATCTTGTGTCGTCACTCATTACGCAATTTAGTTACAGTTTCATTTGATCCTAACGCTTAGTTGAGGAATTAACTAATTTCATTTCATTTTTTCGTTGAAGCTAACGAAGAAGGGAATAGAATTGTTTCCCTTTGGTATCTCAATTCCTTAAAAAATAAAAGCTTTGTGAATTTCGAAAAAGAAACTGAGAAAAAAAAATCATGCTTCTTGGTAAGGATGCAGCCCGTGACTTCATACCAATTTTCCGCTCAATTAATTTCGAACGAAGGTCGAATCTTTGCCATAGAGTGACAAGATATAAGCCACACACCCACACAACTCTTGGCAAGAAACTCTCAGAGATTTTTCTTAATTAGCTAGTTCTCGTCTCTCTCAGTCCGATGATTTTTTTTTCTCCTTTTGCTTTTTTCGTTAATGAAGAGGCGAATGAAACGATTCGGTGACCGGAATCTCTCATCAACGTGACTTTTAATCATTTTTTACTTCCCGAGACTTTGCTGAAACTTGTAAAGTAGAGTCAAGATCATTGAAGAGGAAAATTACTTAATTTCTCAAATGCTAAATTTGTGCATTTATCAAGATAGATCGAATAGAAAAAAAAAAAAATTATCAACGCGTGAGTAATCAAGAAATATATTTTAATTGATATTGAAAACTCAACGTTCTCGTAATTTTAATTGTTTCGTGCTTTCTACAACGTGCTTAAATTCCATAACAATAAACTTTCACACTTTGTTAAGTGAAACGTATGAATTTTATTATAATTAATTATTAATTGAATCTCTCGACTCGAATACTTTCGAGTGTCTTTTTTTTCATCATCTGATACTTGATTTTTTTTTTTACATTCGTCATAATTTTCTTGAATAAAATAGAAAGAGGTTCGTGCTTTTATCGAGCAGGAAATGTTTCCGCTACTCGAATGGCGGACAAAAAAGAATACATTCTTATGTGAAATTTTATGTGTACATATATAAATTATACATGTGTACATGAAATGCATAGTCTCGGAGAAGTTTGTGTACGAAACTGAGAGAACTTTTTCCATAGAATTTTTTTTTCTTTTTCTTTTTTTTTTTTTTTTTTTATTCGGTTGTTGCATTTTATATTCGCTATAAATGTTCTCGGTTTTCTCTTTCGCAGTATACATCCATCTTTACACCTGCTGAAACCTGCATCTCCCTAGTGGCTCATGCTTTTTTCTCGTGTTTTGTTGCTTTTTCTGTTTGTACACCGTTTTCCTTGCATTATCGCGTCGAACTTATTCTTCGGTTAGTTCGCGAATTCTGCACTACGGAGAACTAGAGGGTTTTTCAAAATGCAGCAGGTGTGTAGGCCATTTGATTCTGAAGAGAAAAGTTCTCAGTAATTTTTCTCTACGACGCATAGTTTCGTAGATATTCAACGATATAAGTTACAGACGCCAATACGCGGCGTCAAGACGCAGCGCTCTCCGTTCCCGGCGTCTTGACGCCGCGTAGCACTCATCATCGAATATCTCATCAACGGTGCCTCGTAGAAATTTTTTTTCAAATAACTTTCGTCTCAGAATCGTGTGCTCTAACGTTCCTCAAAAATTCTGAACGTGATTTTTGATTCGACCTATAGGAGAAGATGCCTGTTGGGTTTGTGGGGACGAAAGGGCCGCGATTTTATTGGTTGACCTACAATTCCCTCGGCGCATTTGCTATTTCGCTCTCTGCTTGTACGACGATGGAGTGTAGGCACCGTAAACCGTACAAACGGATACCATACACGTGCCTATATACGTATGGGTATTACCTATAAATGAGCGCGAAACTCGTACCGAGGCCCCACAAATGTTGAAACCTTTGGGAGACTAAAAAAAAAAAAAAATACTGAATAACAGTGATTAAATTAAAAATGATAAAAAATATCGATATCATGGATTGCAGGTTTCGTTTCATTTATTTTCCACTGGAAGTATTATCATCTATTTTTTCAATATCAGTACAACGAGATCGTGCCGCTCGATACAATTTCGAGCCCTTTTGTTTTACTGACGCAACAAGCGAACTGTAAAACGAGAGCCCTGCGATATGATGTCGTTGGACCGAATGCTGCGGCCAGAATCAACATATGTACATTTTATATAAATTTTTTTTTTATTGAAAGTCAAATAATAATTTGTATACATTCATTTACGAATTGAACTAAATATAACCGAAATATCATCGACTTATTCAAACGATACTAACAAATTATACGGCGTACGAAATTCGTTCAACGATCCATTGAAATTTCCGTCACGTCATTCGAAGGTTCGATAAAAAAAAAAAAAAAAGAAATATATTCAGTTATCTCCTGAAATATTTCGCAATAAAATAAATGGCAAAGGGAATGTATTTGACTGGCATTCGCGAAATTGCTCGCTTCAGAGAATCACAATTCTTCGAAGTATTCAAAGGCCCCCAAAAGGTCCGAAGTACTCAAGTATCATTCAGAAATCAAAAAGTGATGAAAAGTTCTTTGAGGACCCAAGTTTCAGGGACCTTTCAAAGCTACGTTTTGACGTTTCTAAACGAAAATATAAAAAATCATTGAATGGAAAATGGGAGAGAAATGAAAATAGGATGGGTGAAAAATCTACTGAAGTAAAAGAAAATCGGATTGAGCAACGTTACGGTCCATGAATCGTAACGCACAACTGAGTAAAGAATCGTGGTCTCATTACTCGTTTTACCCTCTCTAAGGATACATTTGTTACTTTACCGCTTTATCTGCGAGCAGAGAGCTCTTTCTCTTTTTGTTATTTCTTTTTGCCTTTTTTTTCTCTCTCTCTCTCTTTTTCGTATAGTGCTTTATGCCAGCTCACTTTTTCACGAGCATATTCATTCGTCCCGCGCATTCTGCCAAGCTCTATTCGGAATTCAGTTCACGAGAAACTTCACACACAAATTTATATATATAAGTGTGTTTAAATTCAACATGTGAGAGATACGAAACTCAAGACCATTTTCACTGTATGATTTACATTGCCTCGTATTAACTCGTTTTACCTTCATACTTAGTCAGAGGAGCTTTGAAAATGTCTACATTTGCTCCAAATTCTAACCCTTTCACAATTGTGAAAGCTGCCCCCCTCGGTCTACCATTCTTCCAATGTCCTTTAGCCTTCTTTACATTTGAAATTTTCGCTACTCGAGAAGCAGTATGTCTCGGTGAATACTTTTTTTTTTTTACTTGCTCAACGTTTTCAGTGAACTGCGTAATTGGGAGTTTCAGCCAGCAATTTTGTGATCGTAATTTGAGAGTCGGTCACGTGCCTCTTCCTTTTTGCTTGTTCTTTGATAACGAGAGCATATGACCTCGAAGCATTTCGTTGAGCGTCCGAATTCGTCTATTTCTTCGAGTTTTTTGTTGTTGTTATGACCTTTAAATTGCCATAATTAATGATGTCTGTCTTTGTGGTGTTTCAGGCGAAGAACTCGTAGCCGTTTCGCCGGGGGTAGACGAGGAGGACGATTGGCCGGTGCAAAAGTTCTTGGGAAACGAGGATTCCGGTGGAAATTTGATATTCCGTCGTCCCCAGCTGCAGAACGTGACGGGACAGAAACGTCCGCGTCCTCCGGCGCCTCCGATACCAGCAAATTGCAAAATCAATGCCAAGGACATAAGCAAATATTTCGATTATCCGAACAAGGAGAACAGCAGTCCGAGGAATGGCGCGAACGTGAATAAACAGAGAATCGATACAAGAAAGGAGGAAAAGGAGAGTCTATCGGAGGAGAATAACGAGAACGAGATGGGCTCGAATTTGAGTCGACACAACGGTAAAGGACTCACTGGACGGAGAACACAGTCGTCCGGTAATTTGTGCGATCCTAAGGGCAAACTCAATCATGTTGGCAAAATTCTCGTTCCTTGTTCGAGTTCCCAAAGAGAAAGGTTAGTTGATTCGAAACATTCGTTTATCTTAAACATTTTTATTTGTTCCCATATTGGAAAATGTAATAATCGAGGATATTGAATACGCGGAGGTCGATTGTATTTTATTTTTCGAGGACAAATAAATAGAATTAAAGCTCTCGGAATATAAGATCGAAGTCAAATATTGTGGGAC
The DNA here is from genome assembly GCA_037576405.1 of Campoplex capitator. Taxonomy (NCBI): domain Eukaryota; kingdom Metazoa; phylum Arthropoda; class Insecta; order Hymenoptera; family Ichneumonidae; genus Campoplex; species Campoplex capitator. The sequence goes on along the minus strand of JARBWI010000322.1, from coordinate 14,817,373 downwards.
TGAGAAACCTCCTCGCGTATAGACAGTACAGAGGGAAAGAAAATATACGAATATTCTCATTCTCATGAGGATAAAAAAAAGCCTTCTAGGAGAAAGCTCATGAATCAATCAATCGAGAAGTAACCTTGAAAAGAGCTCGTTTCCGATTCAGCAAGCATGATAAACAGTTCTGCACTAAAAATGAAGAAGAGAGAAAAGAAGAAGAAGAAAAAAAACGAAAAGCTTTGAAAAGCTCCCCATACGAATGTCATTAACCAGCAAAAACTGAGGCATTCGATCACCACCGCGCGCGGTGACCTTGTTCCCTGACCTGAAAAAGAAGGACACACATCGTGAAACCAGAGCGATCAGATAATCCCGCGTGCGAGTGCGAGGGATGACGAAAAAAAAAGGAAAAAAAAAAAATAGCCCATGAATCAGTAGCAAAAAAGGTACGAGCGTTTCGGTCGTTTCATCTATCACTCGAAACAGCGATTCTTCGAATGTCAAGAATAAAGAGAGCAAGAAATGTAAACACGAGGAATTTATATCGAAGTATTTATCAGGGAAAAAAAAAATGGGCATTGAATTGCGATCATTCGGTTGTGTAATGGAAGGTCACCTTCGAGTCTATTTTCCAATGAACCAATATCGAAGTAGTTTTGGGGGATGAAAGGTCAGGAAGAGTGACCTTCGGGATAGCGAAAATAGGAGCTACTCGAGAACGAGTACTTTGGCCATGGGACCAGGACACGAATGGGTTTCCTTAGACCGATACTTATCCTCCACGCGACCCTCGTTGTTCCGCCCCGTTGGCAAATTTATCTACCTTCTTCTCTCCTCACCAGACCGTTCATCCCTCCGAGAGCCCGGCACTGCCGCTTGGCCCCCACGATTTTACACGTACGAGACACTCTCATCCGGCACGTTTGGTCATTTAATTCCCAGCCTTCCCGAGGTCCTCGTGTTCAGCTTTCCGAATAATCTCCAGAGCTGCTGCTTCGACCATCGAGGATCAAATATTTTACTCCTCGTACCATATTCACCCCTGGGCCCTTCACAATTTTCGTATAAATTACTCCCAACACTCGATCGATTCACCGGCGATCGCGCTTCAACTTGGTATCATAAAATCCAGAGCTCCATAATAAAATAATTCGACAATTAAATAATTACACCGATTATCTACCCTCGAAAGGATCCGGCAAGAGAACATTTTACCCAAGTGTCGAGAGAACTTGACCATGATATTCCACTCGACATAAAAATACTTGATTCAACATCAAAAAATCATTTCATCCTGATAAAGATTTTTATTTATCCATCAAACAAAATTCACTCCAGATTTATGAACTCTCCGGTTCGTTGAAATTCGTCAATCGGAATATCCAGCGACGTTTGATCGAATCGATGAGCAATTTCATTGAGCGAAAACATTCAAATTCAAATAATTAATCAGCTTCGTTTCTACCGTGGCATTTGGTGCCTGTCATTTTCCTGTCTTCTCCAGAATCGCCTCCAAATGTTTATATACACATATATGTATTGATCTAATATGTTTATTTAAATACATGGAAATATGCATGTAGATGTAGGTTTGGCACATATTCGATGTTTGTTTGTACTCGTTTAAATTCGAGGCTCCGAGAGTACTGGTCCACGCTCTGTGCATACATGCTGCACACATTGAAAAGCAGTAGCATTGCATATGGTATATTTATTGAACGGAAGAGAGAACCGGTGCGATAATTCACAACCCCGATGTGCAATATCGTGGGACGCTCGTGTCAAGTGAAGTGTAAATTGTCGTCCTGGAAATTGTCAGAGAGAAATGTTGCGAGCCTTCGTGTCGATCGAGCCAATATACACGCTAATATCAAGAAACGAGCAATTAAAAAAGGAATGAAATGAAAAGAGGAAAAAAAAATTAACTGAATTTGTCTTCCGTTGAGCCTTCGATTCTGCAGGTTTTATTGTTCAATGTTTTCTTATGATTCAATGATCAATGAAAAGGAGCATAGCTGCGAAATTGGAAGTAAAATTGATTGAAAAAAGTCGAGTTTGATATTTTCTCTGATTCGTTATGAAATTGTTTAAAATGTTGTTCTGGTACTTTTGTGTAATTATTTTAGCATTTAAAATAATGTCTTAATGGTATATGCATGGGACGAGAACGAAAAAGTCATTTTGATGGTGCATATTCGGTGGACGCGTGAAGAAATGATGAAAAAAAATGTTGGGTTTAAAAAGCGAGGGAGAGCAAGGTAGCTTTCCCATTAGGCGGTACTCTGATGAGCTAAAATATCCAGGAGTGTCGCAGGAGACAAGGTGGAGGGTGGAATTTAAAGGCAAGCCAAAGGCGCCTTGCGCACTCTCTGATTTCATTTGCATAAGTGCTCTCCCCAGTCTTAGGCGAGAAATACAACGTTTCCTGCTCGTTCCAACAGAAACAAAAATTCTCCAACGAGCTTCGTGCATCGCGATGCATGAGATGAACAAAAATGAATGGGGAAACGGTCCGATGACACCTAGAAATACGTCTGAATAAATGACTGGGAGTCTGATGAATTCTGGAGAAAAGAAAACACTTTGGAAGATTTAAGAAATAAATATTTCGTTTGAAAATTCATGAAAAAAAAAAATACTTTTTGTTCTTTTGCAAACAAAAAAATTGTTCAATCGTGTCTGACGCAGTGGATTCTTTTCGATTCTTCAATATTCTTCGAAATTAATTCGTGAATCGAAAACTTTTTGACACGATTGTACTGACGAAAATTTCTTAAGCCTGAAATGTTCTTTGTGAGTTCATAACGACTATAATAATGATGTAAAGAGACAAAAGGGTGGTAGACAGTGGAGTTGAAACCGAATCCATTATTGTCCATTACAATGGACAAAAAAGCCCGTTTAATTCTTCATCGCACCCGTATACGATGCCCGTTTTTCTTTTTTACCATTGAAAAACCGAGCGATAAAGATTTCAATTACGAGGCTTTTTTTTTTTTTGTTCATTCCAGGTACAAAATTTGTGGATCTTTACCGAATCATTTGGACGATAAAGAAATGCTCGACGAGGAAGATCCCGGGGAAAATAACAACGTGATATCGGATACAATGGTCGGAAATTTAGGGGGTACTTTGCCCCATAAAAAACGTGCTTTGGGGGTCCATTTTTCTGACACTGGACCAACAGGCACGCTCGATCTCGTCAAGCATCGATCTCAGGATTCTCTCGAAGGAGATCCTTGGAGGTACGATCAACCATTTTTTCCCCCATCAAAATTCTTCTTGGACAATTGTCATGATAATTGAATTTTCATTGATTCAATCGATCTCAGGTATCAAGATGGCGTCGATTTAGATTTGGTAAGATGCAAACACGGCAATTTTGATTTGGTGCGAAAGAATCCAAGCGCGGATGCGGTTGACGGTGATGGTTCGAGTCGTCGTTATGGGACGACGCCTCGCACAGCGGATGTCAAATGTCATCGTAGCGCGGATCTAGATCTCGTCGGGGCATTGCCAAAAAGAAAATCCGGGGACTCGAGAGGGGCTCGACAAAATCGTGCTATCGATCGTATCGACGGTGATCTATTGATGAAGGTCACCCACAAACCGGACTGCGAATTGCTGAAACATCGCCAATTGGATCGCGCTGTCGATCTCAAGTTGAGCAGATTAATCGGTGGAGAACCTCAGGATCAAGGATACGCCTCGGAACGCTCACCCGAAGATGAACATCCGCCATCTTTGCCGGAACAACATTTTCCGAACGTGACACCCGGTGAGTTATTTAAAAAAAAAAAAAAAAAAAAAAAAACATTTCAAATTTATCCATTTATTTGCGTGAGTCAAACGAGAGTAAATGAATGACACTTTGATAAAGGTACGAAGAATTGAATTCTCCTTGAAGAAATATTATGCCACGAGGCCAAAATTCGACGAAGTTAAAATTCATCTGGTTATATAATTTGGCCAACATTTTCCAGTCAATCTTTATGAATAAAACTTTCGAGAAGTACACTTCGGTATGAGCACGAATCCTGAAAGTTCTCCAGCGTAAATACCCTCGTATCCTTACGGTACATAATAAAGGATTTACGGCAAATTAACTCTCGCGGGGGACTCGTGCGGGGGGCGGGGAGGGGGGAGGGGGAATAAACGATTAACGGCCGCTTTACAACTGCTTCTGACTCGCGTCTTTCTCTCTGTTTTTTTTTCTCTCGGGAGTTATAATTGTTCCGAAGGCTTCGCGTGACTTCTCGCTTTTCTCGTTAATTAAATATCTTGAAAAAGCAAAAGCTCTTGCTCGCGTTAAGGTCTTGAGCGGTTGTTTTCTCTTGGGGAATGAATTTGAATGGCGTAGAAATAGCGGAAGTTGAGAGTAGAGAAGGTACTACTCGCGCTGAGATTTCTTGAGAATATGACGGATGCTGAACGCGCGGTGTGTTACGTATATATACGAAAGATATTATATTTTCTCGATATTTGACTTTGGACCGGAGAAAAGTGTACAACGGTGACACGACCGACAAGTTATGAGTGAATTAATTTCTAGCGGTGTATGACTTTTGCACGTTTCTCTTTTTATTTTAAGCTCCCTACGCTTTGCCAGCACTAATTACCAAGAGTATCTTGGAACATTAGCGTCTTATGTATGCAGAGGTTTTGCAGATTATTATACGCCAGAGCCTTATTCCGACGAATTCAATGTGTCTCAAACGTCGCGCAGCTTTTATCTCAATTTTTCTTCCTTCTTTCGCGTGGTTTATACATTCAAAGCGTATCTCAGGCTGCTGCTTTCCAAAGAACCCCGCACTTGTACTTCCTTCTCGTTTACCCTTATAATTCTCTTCCACTCTTGATCTCTCTCTCTCTCTCTCTCTCTCTCTCTCCCTCTCTCGATCTCTCACCGTCCCTTCATACTGCCTGAAAAAACAGAATAATGTCCTTCCATCAACGTGGCTTTTTTTTATCTCTCCTCCAACGTTTGCCACTTCCACGATCCTGAATTCAACATCCGTGGCACACACTATGCCACAGCTGTTCTGCAATTTGAAACAGACTCGGAAGCATCAAGAAATGCTAACGTGCCCTGTACACTTGGTCGCGAACGAAGAAACCTTCCCTCAGCTTTGTCCAAACTCTCTTCTTTCCCTTCACCGTGGTATATAACACTCAACCAAGGATAATATTAATTACGCACTATTATACAAAGCCTCGGAGAGCCCTCTGAAACTCTGAGGAAACGAGTTATTACTCGAAACCTTCTCCCCGAGTTTTTCCTACGTTACAACAAACATAATGCGGCTCCCGGAGTCGTGGCTTTATTGAAAAGACGAGAAACGGGAGTGAAAAGAATCTTTGTAATTGAATTTTTCATTGTCATCGTTGAAACAAACGATTTTTTAAGCCCGAATAATAAAAATTTCTCGCCTAAGATCAGTCGGCAGCATTTTGTATTTACCAAAATGTCGAAATGAACATTTTTGTTGGTCTTGAAAGCAGAACATCGGAGCGACCAATGAATCTCGTCCGTTGGAGCCCGAGCCACGCCTCGCGCCTCTCATTAGCTGTAGCGATCAACAGCGCCATCTGTTGCTCTCATTGACCTCCGAACGATCGAGGAAACTCGATCTCAAATTTTTATCGCAAACTCCTTTCGTTCTATTTTTTATTTTTTATTCTTTTTCTGTTCAAACGCCATTTTTATTAGAGAATGAATCGCTTATCGAGTAAATTTACGTTATCGGCCCTTCGCCATACTTCCATTTGCATAATATTCCGCACTGCGGACCGAGCGCGAAAAGGAATGAAAGATTGGACTTTACGTACCATGAAAATTATGCTCTCCATTATTATTATTATTTTTTTTTTTTACGTCTTTGCCCGTGCACGATATGTTCGAGCCATGAATTTCGTAATTCAAGTTTTTTTACTCTGTGAATGACACTTTGGTAGCAATTACCGTCGCTTCGTCGACGTAGACCACGTTTAGTATAAAGCCACTGGTATAAAGTCAACCCGATTAGAACCTCGCGTGATTTCTGTTGGCATTAAGCTGACAGAATTAATTATTCAATGTCATTTAACATTTAATTATCTTCGTTCCCGGACGTTTTGTGGATACAAAAGTTTTACAATCTGTTGACTCGATGACCACTTGCTGGATGTATATACTCCGTGGCTAGCTACAAATCATTGTTTCAACACAAATTCAAAAAACAACGATTTTGTTCGTTATAATTCTCAGGGTATCCAAAGTCATTTGAACCAAAATGGCAGACTAGATTTTTCATAAATATCGCCTTACAGACATCGAAATAATTTTATTCGTAATAATTTCGTGTCAAAAGACGAAGACTATCGAAAAGCAGTAGTAAGCTCCTGCTGATTTAAAGTGACGGAAAAAACAATTATTCGAATTAAACCTGGATAAACTTTAATATTCGGCGTTATCGTAATAATACCGAGTTTGACCTAGATACGATGAACCATGCGTGAGAGTGGTTATTTAATTCGCGAGAAATTTCACTGGTACGCGATCCCACGAGATTCCGATTGTATACGCGCGAAATATAATACACGTCACGAGTCGTTGGAGAAGGAGAAAAAGAGAGAGGGAGAGAGGGCAGAGGTAATTATTTTGCCAATTAAATTGAAAACAATATCGGTGTTAACGAATATACATGTAGCCAAATATCCGTATTAACGTGTTTACCGCAATTCTCGTTTCTACGAACGATCGATCCAACACACCCGAGTAAAATTCACGGTTAATTTTCTCATTCGTGTGTTTTTGTGTGTGTGTGTGTGTGTGTGTGTGTGTGTGTGTACGTATCATAATCTTTCTCGTATGTGTATTTGCGTTTGTATGTTACGTCGCGCGGACTGCTCTTGAATAATACATCATTCCGAGCATACCAATTTTCGTAATTAATTTATCACGTGACTTCGAGACCAACCGAAATTCCTACGGATCTCATTAAACAATGAATCACATAATCGCTATTGATAATATTGTAGCGTTGAATTAATCCGGTCTGCAAGGGGCAGATTTTTTTCCATTCTTTTCGTATGAAGAATTTTGTTCCCGGAATATTTGTCCGAGGAAGAAAAGGAAATTGAACAATTATCAATGTCCTCCCAGCGCCAGACGTTTTTTTTCTCATCAACACTTTTTAATTCGCGAACAATTTCACGGAAAATATTAATTGCCCCTTTATCCATTGTATTTAGAAATAATCGGGATTAGCATAAAAGAAAGCGATAATTATTGAAAATGCTTGAGGCACCGGTGACCCAGTTGGATCCCACGGAATGAAAACGATGAGCAAACTGCATTTTTACATATTCGTTCTTATCCGTTTTACACTCGAGAGAAATAATTCGTTTGCGAACAGACGGGTAAATATTGTGTCAATTTCAATGTAAAAGAGTAACGATCCGCATCGGGCATAGAAATGGAAAAATTGCTGTCTCCAGTCACTCGTTTTTTGTTTCGAATTTTAAACAACTATAATCCAGTGGAAAATCTCTTCGGTCTTCCCGTCACCGTTCAAGCGAAGTTGGTATACTGACAGGAGGTAGAGAACAACAACGGAATTGCGGGGGCTAAAAAATTTGCAAAGCTGGTGGAATCCGAAACGGGGAATACGAGAAATCTAACAGTATGAGAGAATCCTGGCGTCGGTGAATTCTCGTTATTATGGAAATTTTAGAAACCCGAGCAGAGCTCGTGAGCGAGAGAAAGAGGAACAAAGTGAGAAAAAGAAAATAATAGAAAAAAAAACAGTAAGAGACAGACTGACGTACAGACAGATAAACTGAGAGAGAGAGAGAGAGAGCAGAGAGCGAGTGAGAGTGGCAGACGGGGTCATGCTGGAAAAGTGCAATATGCAAATTAACGGATGACATGGGAAAAGGAAAAGGATGAAAGAGCATTTACGCGTGTGTTCACCGGTCTCTATGCACATCGGAGTGTGTTTGTTGCGAGTGACTTTTGGACGAGCAGAGCGCTGCACGTCCCAATCTCTGTTCGTCCGATAATAAGCCCTAGAGGAGAGAGGTCGTGGATGCGAGATAACCGACATCGCATGTGCTGGAGGGTGTCACTGTCTACGAGCCTTGTAAAGGACTCGCGTTCATAGCACATGCGGATTTTTCACTTCTCTTCTCCATATTCTAGTTTCACTGGAGAACGTTTCCCCCAGTATATTCGAGGCTAAAAATCAGATTTCGTTCCGGTGTAGAAAGTCTGAGCTTTTAGCGAGTAGAAAGATCAAGAATTTTCAAGAAAAAAAGTCCCCAAGCACGTTGCTCTCCGATGTACCGTTCGGGAGATACGAATCGATCAGTTGTAGCCAATGGGATGCACGAGGACGATACCACGTGACTGGGAAAGAGAGCGAGGCGCCATCTGGCGCCGCCCGGAATCAGCGAGTCTCGTTCGCTATCATTGATTCATCGTTATCCACGAAACGGTGGATCGAACAGAAAATTGTCCAAGGACTTTTCACTTCGAAATTCAACGATACGACCAATTCCGCAAATATATTAATGATAAAAATGTTACTACTTTTAGATTTCTGCTTTTTTCTTTTATTTTTTAATATTTTTTTTCGCCGAAGACAGATTTATGGGCTCTGCGCTAATAATACACGCTGCTATAATTGACCGGAGTTGGTTTTCCATGAAAAACGATTCGTTCCCTCGCGACGCGTGTTCCATTAAGCGTTTCTCCGACTTCCGTGACCGCATGAACGAGAACGTCGTTCAAGCGAGCACAGAGATCTGGGAAATTTTCCGTCGACGAAACGTTCTCGTCGTGTGTCTCTTGACACTAAAAAGCGTGGAATCATGAAAACGAGCACGGAGGAGGAGCGAGACGAAATTACTTTGTGCACACGTAACGATCGTGGAACACGATAAATGGTTACGATTAGTTGTAAAACGCGTAAAGAAGACTCGAACGCACGTGTTACAGCTTCGTACGTTCGTGTCGTACGTAGATTTCAAGGCTCTTCTCTCTCAAATTGAGCTCGCATCACGTACAGCATTTTTACGAATCTCTCTTATTTTCTAGAAAGAAAAAAAAATAAATTAAATAACCGACTCCTTGGCGTAAAGTAATTAGAAAATTAACTCTCTAAATAGCATCGCGTGGAGCTATTTTTCTGAAAAATCTGAAGCGAATACGACACCGATGATACTCTACGACGATTATTTCATTCGATTTTCGAAAATCAAATAATAATATCTATACGAATGAATGAACAAACCGGATAACGATTTCAAGGGGGAAAAAAGGCTAAAATACTGTCGTATTTTCAGTCCTAAGCGTTAAACCATTTGAGCCTTTGATAAATTCGCGTTAAAGCCTCATCATCATTGTCAAGTTTGTCCGAGAGTTCGGCCATTGTTACCACACTGGGTCAGCCATTTAGCGTTAATCTCAAAAGCTTGCCTGGCTTGGATTTAACCGTCAGACGAACTAAGAGGACGTAGCAAAAGCTCCCGTACACGTACATTATATTACAGGAAAAGCCTTTCGAAAAACAGTCCATCTATATGTGTGAATAAAATCGATATTTGCTTTAGATTCCATAGCCAAACTTGTTTGTTATCTAAAAAAATGAAAACTAGCTATCGAAGAATGGAATTCATTAAAAATCGATATAAAATCAATAAAAAAAAAAGTATTCACTCTGTTACAAAAATTTGAATTCAAAACTATACGAGATCTTGGCTACCCCATTTTTCATAAAATATTTCATCTTTTTCATCGCAATTTCTGACCCAGTAATTTGTATGACTATGAAGCATAAAAACTGTTCCCTTTGGTGGTATACGCGAGAACGAAGTAACCAGGAAAAAAAGAACTGAAAAACACAACATGCCCTGAAACAAAAAAAGAAGAAAAGTGTAGCGTTGCATTGGCAAATTGAGTTAGGATCTCTTATCGTGTTAGTCGTGGTGAACCAACTTGGCTCTCGTAATAGCGGGTTAAAAGAGAATATATGGGAGGAAAGAAAGAAAAAAAAATGGAAGTGGAAAGTTTTCGGTACGGGGGTGAAATAGTTGTGCGTTGTGTTTTGTGGAAAATTATGCTGAAGAGAAGAGGCGTTGTTTTGTCGATACCTGCATAATAAATCATCAACGAACACGTACTATTTTTTTTTTATTTTTTTATATACAGACATTACATACTCCCCTTTCGCGGTCCCGGTCCTCGCTTGTTCCATGGTACATGCTTTCCCCGTTCGTTCTCCTATGTAATATACGAAGAGAGGATTATACCTCGAGGAGGAAAACTCTCTTAGGATAGTCTCGAGGGAATAACAAAAGATGAAAGGAGAACTGTTGGTCGGTGGGAAAGGGATATCGTATAATTGTCTTGTCCCAACGGATGTGTAAACATTCTGTGTGTGCGAGCTAAAAACTCGTATGAATAAGGCAGGAAAAAACTATAATACAGCTCTCAAGTATGTGCTTATTAATAGCGGGACGGTTAGATGCGATGAGAAATTGTTTGCTGATGAAAAATTTTGTCTCTGGAAGGAGCGAATTTTACGAGAATTTTATTTGCCTGAAAGTAGATGAAAAATTGTATTGAAAAATTCATTGATCCATTAATGTTGCCTGTGAAAAATAAGGACATGTCGATTCGATCCAAAATTCGCCATTTATAAACGTGCAGACATAAATTTATATGCATCGTGAAAATCGGAATTTTCTTGTGGAGTTTGACACCGGTAAAAGCCAACTCGCCGAAGATCCTGAAGGCTTTGACAAGATTTATATCGTTGTGTATAGATTATGCATGTAGAAACTTTTCCTCGTTCTCCTTTCTCGTTGAAGGATTTTACCTGGACTATACGCGTACGGGAAGAAAACGAAATTCAAGGGAGCGAGGTCTCTTGTAAATCTTGTTCCATCGAAGAAAAAAAAAAAACTCACTGTATTCGCGGTCTCCATACCCAATATCATCGCGAAACTCAACTTTTATTTTTTTGCTCCGAATTTTCGCCTCTAGCATTTCAATTTTTTTTTGTTTTTTAATACTTTCTCAAGTACACCACAAAGTTTTCCGGTTTTCCACGGTAAGGTAACCTCTTTCTTCTCTCCCCGGAGATCCTTCGTCGCATTGCCGCGCGACACGTTATTCACGCTCCCACTGTCGGTATTCAATTTACAAGGCGTTGGAAACTTTGTATCCCCTGTCTCTCATCCTGTTTGTCAAGAAAACCCTCTCATCTATGTACTTGACAAAAAAAAAAAAAAAAACATTCAAACAACTTTACACCCCTGTGTATCTCGTCGCATTTATCATATCTGCGAAGATATTTATTCGTGAAAATTTATAGGGATTTCAGAAATATAATTTAGATTCGATGGGAAAAGCTTAGTGGCGAATAAAAATATTATTTGACTGGATATAAATCGAAATACGAATTAGAAAATATCTCGATGACGTTTCGTTTTCTGAAATATTTTATTTATTTGTGAAAGATGAAAATAGACGGAACGAATGAACATTTGAATACGAAATTTGAAACGCGTATACTGAATTACGTGGAAGAGTAAATAAAGACGCAGGAAAAATTCCTAACAATTTGCAATCATGTGAACGTACACCCGAGCTCAAATGACAAGATTTACATTCTTTTTTTTTTCATATTATATTTAGAAATATCTTGGCTCAAATTGCTTGCAATTTCTACAGTCTCGAGAAATTCCATATCACTGGAATTACCGACGCAGAGAGCAAGTCGACGAGACGAAGGAAATTGAGTGCGAATGGTAATGAAAAGAAGAAAAAGAAAATGCGAGAGCTGAAATCAGCAGGCTCTGCGGAACAGAGAGGGAGACAGACTCTCTGATCTGCATACCGGACAAATGAGCTCTCTTGTGTCCTTCTTTACCAAAGAATAATTCGATCTTGATTTCTTTTGCAAAAGACACTGTGATTGTTTAGTTTGTTTCTGATTTAAGTAACGAGTGTAGAAGAAACAAAAATTAGAGGATAAAAACATATTTGAATGTTGAAATCCATTCGCATTTGAATAAAGGTAAAGATCAATTAATTTATTCCTTCGTATGAAAAATAAAATCGCAAATAATTGATAGAAAGAAAAAAAATTGGCAGTATTATCTTTCGAAGAGTTTGATTTTGCAAATTCATCTCATGTTTCCAGTTGAATATTTTCAATCTTTTTTTTTACTTCTTTTTGGATACTTTCGCGGTTAAACTCCGAAACGGGCACGATGTATACGAGCACTCGAGTTAATGATTCCTGTTTTGGAATTCTGGTAACCCTTGAAAGTATAGGTAGCTACGAGAATAAAGTTTCCAATCAGGAAAATTCGTAACTAAGGTCCAAGTTTAACCCGGCATTGGTTTACACGATGGATTTCCCCAGAAAATTGGAGAAAGCGAGAGAGTGAGGGAGAAGAAAGTCTGAGAGGGCTAAATTCGAGATTTATTACCGTCGGTTCCAGATTACTTTGGCATCTCTGAACGATAAAGGAATACGAAAAAGGGGTTGCTTCGAATTGTTTACATCGAGAAAGGTATTCCGCTTGAATTCCACGTTAAACCCCCATTTTTATACTCCGAAACGAATAATGCTTCGAAGTATCCTTTTTCGCAGCATTCCTATTCGAAACAGCTGAAATCTTATTCTCAACGAAGTTTAAGATTCTTATGCAGAAGTGATGAATTCTTACGTCAATGGACAGAGAGGAATTTTTCCCAAGTAGAAAAACAAAAATCAGAAGTAAACAGGATCTCGTTCTATGTCGGTCAAAAAAAAAAACAAAAACCTGGATCAACTGTTTCCTCAGAGTTTGAAAATGCACAGAATAAAACCGAAACTCGATCCAGGATTTTGCTTAATTTTCTTAGCGATAAAATATTACGAGAATTCCGAAGGAAGAATATTGTAATGAACGTGACAAAGGCTCCTCGTTCAGTCGCGTTTAATCAAGTAGAGATTATCGCTCGTTCATAGTATTAATCCAGGCTGGCTCAGCGGGTTATTCTCGTTCGGCAAATATCTTATCGATCGTAAGTGACTCTTCCTCTTTTTTTCACCTTTCATATCTCCAAATTCCGATATTTTTATTGGCATTTTTAAATACTATACATTTTTATCCACCATTCGGGATAGTCCTTTTTGGTGCTGATAAAAATTCCGCAAAGTGTGAACCGGCTATTCGTTCGTATTCTTGTCCAATGAGAATCAATGCGGAGAGTCCGCACTAATGAGAGATCGAATCGAAAGTTTTCGGTTGATCTTTGACTCTAAGAAATTTAAATAGCTTATAGAATTATCTGTAAACAAGATAGTACACTGATTTTAAAACTGTAACATTTGACGCTGACAGTAAATTAAATGAGAATTTGTTAGGTTGAATAAGGTAGTAGTATAAGAGGTCAAATGTACCAGTATTTCGATGTATAAACGTTAACACGAGTGGCATAGTTGCCTCAATCCCGCAATTTAATCGCGCACTTCGACGTTCAAGCTACGTTCTATTACCGTAGCTATTGTACTGTAGGAGTCGAAGCACACAGCAGGGAGAGGCGTGTTTAGTGGCTTGACGTCAAAGTTACGCAGCAACATGGGCAGAGCACGTTTATTACCCTTGCATCGTTGGCTGCTCTTAGTAGTTTCTCGCGTACGAGAATGGAGGTTATGCAGAAAGGGAGAGAAAAGGGAAGAGAGAGAGAAGGATCTGAGGAGGAGAGAAAGCACGAGTAAATCAGAAACGAGAAAGAGGAAGAAGAGAGGAAGGAGATGAATAGATTTACGCGAGAAGATAGAGGCTGAAGTATAAATGAAGAGACGAATAAAGATGAGCGACAGAGAGAAGAAGAGAGAGAATAAAAGAGAGTGAATGAAGAGTAGAGACTGACATAACTGCTCCGATGTGTCGGAAGTTGCATCTCTCTACTGATCCAAAGTTGTCTCGGTGTTGTAGTCCTTGTATGTGCAAAGCTATGATATCAAATCAGCCCTGAAACCGCAAGGTATACGTCAGAGAGCAGTGACAACAGAACATTAATAACAAAACGATGCTCCTTGGGGCTTGTTCCACAAATAATAGTGGTCAGTTGACCAATATTAGCGATGGTCTTGATGACATTTCGGAATGTCAAAAGCTACAAAGGATCTGTTGATAATAAAAACAGAGAGAAGTGAGAAAACTCGTAGACGTTGATTCATATTTTTGAAAGGTTTCTCGAAACTTTTTTGTCGGCGCACACACCAAAGTTATTGAAAGTAAAAGATTGCATGGTCCCAAAGATTGATAAACTTTCGATATATATAGAGGCGTATAAGCTCGAAGGATTCTGGATGCGGTTTGGAATCGGTGAGTGTGTTTCATTCAATTTTCGTTGCTGGCGCCTCTGCGGTGCCTCGGAGCGAGGCCATGGCCACCGATGTCTGAGGCGAGGGGTGGTTTCGGTGATTCTGGTGCACCGAGAGGAGAACAGTGAACGTGTGGAAAAGCAGTGGAACAGGAAACCGAGAGAGAGAGAGAGAGAGGTTTCGAGGCCACCGCTGTCACCAGCACCGTAGCGTCAAAACCATATATATATGTAGAGAAATAAAAAAAATAAAAAACTAAAAAACAGTATGCCCTATTTGAATGGCCGAGCCGAACGATCTCAAATTCTACACTGACACAACAGAGAGTAGTTCTCGCGGCGTTAAGCCGATCTCTTGGGATTTGACACTCCCCTCCTTCTTTTCCATCCATTACCACTTGGCCATCGCTCCATTTTTCGTTCATGTGAGCAAAGGAGTTAAAGAATGAGGGTGAGAGGTTGGTTCGCTCGTTCTCCACTTGTATTATAGACCCGAAGCCTCCCCGAGGCTTTGCTTCACTTCATACCTCATCCAAACTTCAACCTTTTTCAGTTTTGGAACGAAAGTTAGAAAAAGATGGAGAACAAGAATGGAAGAGAGAGAGGGAGAGAGGGAGAGAAAGCGAGATCGAGTCAAGAATGCACTATTGATCGTAGAGATGTACCGTCTCCTCGTCGCATAGCCCACGTACGAGTGCGCTCTGCTCTCTCCTTATTCGCAAGAACTAGGCCAACTTCGACGTCTGTTTTGTGCGTCCCGCGATGCGTCAGCCGAGAGAGAGAGAGAGAGAGAGAGAGAGAGAGACTCTTTCTCGTTCGACCGTCATATCACTAGCTCGTGTCAATTAGCTAATATTTATTATGCACCTCTATAAACAACGGTGAGGCACAAAGGTCAACGCGTCGAACGATCATTTTCTATTAATTATTTCGTAATTTTTGACAGAAATATTTTTACCATAAAATGTAAAATTATTTGAGTATTTTTCAAGCAAGATCAGAGTCCTGTTGTTTTCTTCAAAGCTTCGACTCGCTGCACCCTTTTGGTCCATTTTGCCTCGGAGCCTTTTAGGAACATACGTATTTACGATATGAACAATAATATATGGGCTGCTATACTGCATCGCATGTTTGTATAGCGGTACATATATTTGTGTTATACAGTGAAGGGTCCAGTCTGAAATCTCGACCTCCGGGAACCTCGAACACGCCAAGGGCGTGACGTTTATACACGCGATTAATTATCTCGAGGGACAGAGAAATGGGAGATAGACATTCCTCGCTCCCTCGCTCCCTTTCTCTCTCGCACTCTTCGTTCAATCTTCTCGTTTTTTTTCTCTCTCTCTCTCTCTCTCTCTCTTTCTCTGCATATTGTATAGTTCAATCGGGACCGTCTAGATATTCCGAATTCACGAGTCAGTGGAACACAAGGCAAAAAGAAAATTGGATAAATTATTCCTTATTATATAGTACAAATCGTGAAAGAGATTCGTTTGATTTGAATGAATTCGACATGATGAAATGGACCAGGTTCGTGAAGCATCGACGGAGCTTGACGCGAAGAGAGTTTTTTTTTTTTTGCTCCTCACTTTTTGAATAATCAAGCATGCGAATTATATATGAGAAAATATTTTTTCTTCTACCATCAGGAAAAGAAAGTTCTTGGTAAATTTGAATAAAACTTGCAAAAGTGTGACGCGACGAGAGGCTGCTCGGACGTCGTTGGGCTCGAGTCGCTCTCTTCTCGTCGTTTGCCTCCTTCTCGTCGCGGAGAAGAGCAGAGCTTTTCGTTTGGTTTTCGTCCAAGTTGAAATACCATCTTGGATTATTTTAAACAATTTTTTTTTCTCTTTTTTTTCTTCTTTCAGTTACACGTTTACTCGTTGGTCCATTAAATTCTAGTGGAAAAAAATATCGTACCGACGACCTCATTGTTCATTCTCTTTCTACTGAGCCTCCACTAAAAATCTGTTGAGAAATATGAATCCGGTTACGACTTTGATATTACACTCAACACAGGACTTTTCATATTACAATTTTATAACGTACTTCTTTCCATACCAATGCCTTTATTCACTACATTTATATATTTTTATTTAACAGCACATATTTTTGTCATTTTACTTCCGACGAAAATCACCCTGGGGAAAAGTAGTTAAATCCACCTTCTCACCATCAACGGCTACCACCAGCACCGGTGTAATTTCGTTTTTCCATCGACCCCGTTACTCTCTCTCTCTCTCTCTCTCTCTGTCTCGTCCCCGTGGGATTTATCAGGCAATCTGGTTCGTTCGTTCGATTTCTCACCACACACATCCGCGAATCGCGCGGCAGGATCACGTAAAACCAAAATGAATTTACAGTCGCAAATGTTTGTGTCAGGACATAAAGGCCACTTTTTTCAGGAGCTTCGAGCATAAAAGTGTGGGAGAAAAGGAAGCGAAAAAGAATGGAGAAAGTAAGGGTTTGACGTTTGCAAAACTTGTACGTTTCATTCGATTCGATGAATGCTCATCTTGATCATAAATTTGTAAATCTAATGTTTTTTTTTTGTTTTTCCATTGGTCATAGTTTTACGAACGTATCGATGATTTGCACTCAAAAAATTGAATATCAAATTGAAAGTTTAAATTCATTTTTTTTTTTTTTTTAAATGGTTGAGTATTCATTTATCAGTAAGAACGATTTTTTTGTCATTTTTTCTTCTGTTTTGTTTCTCGTGAAAGTTCCGGGTCGATACATAAAGGGGCTGGTGATACTCGAAATCAAAACTTCCATATTGCCGGTATTTTACGACGTTAATCTTCAGCCACGAGAGCCCTCGAGCACCGATGCACTCTTAATTCAGTTCTAAAAGGATCCCCTTCCTTGGTAACTCATCGTAAAGGCGCGTCTTGGAGAGCAGAAAAAGTCTCGGAATAGTCTTAAGCAAGTGAATTCCAAGATCCATTAGTATTCGTCTACAAAGACGAGAGCGGATTGAAAAACATGCAAATTCTCTTCGCCAATTGTATCTCTTTTCTTATCGTTCTATAATTCATCCCTTAGGCTTTTAACGAAGATCCACAATGGCTTCGTTTTATGGATGGGACTCTATTATTTCCTTGGTACTTTGGTCGATCATTAATTCTTAAGAATTAATGGCAAAAGAGTTGACGTTCTCTTGACGAAAAAAAAAAATGCAAAAATACATTTTCTGACAAAAAGAATAAGAAACCATTTTTTTTTTCAAAATATTTTCCTTTTTTTCAGTTTTTTCAAAAGAAAAAAGAAAAGACCATAAAAAATGGACGTTTCTAAACGCGCTGTTGTATTAAAAAATACTTTTTTTTCCTTGCTCTCATATTTTCTCGTTAAATTCCGTTGAAATTGGCTTGTCGATAATTTTCGCTGTTTGGCGCATGAAACAAAGGAAAGGCGGGGACAGGAAAAGAAGAAAAAAAATGTAGAGGATATGCGAAGCGGAGAAAAAAAAAACTCTGAGAGCGAGAGAGAGCAAAATAAAGATGTAGATCTCGAGGGAGAAAGATCGAGGGAAATAGTCGTAAAGTTCTAAAGAGCGAGAGAGACGAAGAAGAGGAGGAGGCGCAGAAAAGGCGAAAAATGCTAATGTTGGAAGAATGGGAGGAGATAACGGAAGGTGTTGTCGGGAATAAGAGAGGAAGCGAGGTAGGAATATATCGGAGAGGAACATGGTAATTGGAAGATAGACTGACGGAAGAAAGATGGTCGGTGATCAAAATGAGACTAGCTGTAGAGATACATCATCCGGTATGTGCAAAAAAAATTTTCGATACTTGAAAAAATCGTAAAATCTTAGCTTTGGGAAGAAAAAAAAAATTGGCAACGAGAGTAAAATTGTCAAAAAAAAAAAAAAAAAAAAAAAACAGCTGAATAATGCGGTAAGAAAACTGAAAGTAATTGTTCTCATGTAAATTGGTCGAAAATAACAAAATTGGAGCGAGTCATAATTCCACAATCCGACGAGTCACCGAGCATCTTATTTATTTACATTCGAGTATGAATATAATAATTGAACGTCGATTTTTCATAAACCGCAGACTATTTGTGGCAGAGCTTATTTGCACACGTTGGATCGATGGTAGCAGGGAGCAGAAGAGAGAGAGAGAGAGAAAGAGAATATAAACGTTCTCTCGTGCGGTGCGGGGTTGGATAATAAACGAGACTCTGGTTCTCCGCAGGCACCCACAATAAATGTGATCTCTGCACGCGTCACACAAAAATCCGAATAACTACGGAAGAAGAATTTGCCCGCATTAGATAGTCGCATATCACTTTAATAAAACAAAATGTAATTTTATATTTTCAAAAATAAAATGCTACCGTCGAAAAACATTTCAAAATAAAAAGTTTGAAGAGAGATTTCGTCAACTTTTTGTTTTCCCCAGTTGTTCCAAATCGAAAGAAATCATAGCAAGATTTCTAAGCTTTGAAAATGTTTGTCCGAAACGAAGATACTTTTTTCATCTCGAAAGCTCGAAAATTCGTTCCATCGATTAAACATCATTTTGGATAATATCAGTCGGAGCATAAATCCTCGAATATTTTTCCGTTGATATCCTCGCGGCTGGTAATAACTCAATTACGAATTTATCGGTAAGACTAAATCTCGAGAAGATTAGTGATTAGAGTAACCGGCGTACGTGAGTATAGTTAACACGTAAGAGAGGGGGGAAGAAATGGGCGGAAGAGATGGGCACAGTTAGAGGTCGTTTAACTCTTGGCTGATGAGAAGGTTTGCCACTAAAATCCTCATACGTAATGACTTTATAAATATATATAACTTGATGTATATATAGATATTTTTACCGAAAATATATGGGAGTTCGTTAGCGTCGACGATCGCGTCCCCGGGCGGCGTAGGACTGCATTAGAGCCTCTTCGCTTTGCAGGATGTTATTTGGAGCATGTGCTGTTATCGGAATGCGGAAGTGAGAGAGAGAGAACGCGGGAGAGAGGGGAGGGGGGCAAGAGGGGCGGGTGCCGAGGCGCAAAAGCCTCTCATTCACCGACGCCACCTCCGATAAAACGCTCGACCGGAAATCCTGCCGGCGGTGTTTCAGGTGTGCTACACCCCTAGTCGATGGCGTTGATGCCCTTAGGTACGAGCGAAAAGTGGAGGAAAGCAGAATAGAGCCGAAGGGGTTGGTTATGTGAAACGTGGTAATTCATAGCCTTCCAGCAATTGTTTCATTCTCCCTGGAATATATATATATATTTTGGAGATGACTGGGGGCAAAACGAGACGAAGGTGAAAATGGAACGGTACCGGGCTCAAAAAATTCCTTGTTAGACTTGAAAATAATCGTTGGCGATGTTTTGCACACTCGTTAATGTTTATCAAAGTTAGAGTAACTCGAATAATTTCCATTTTTTTTTTTTTTTTTTTCGACAATTTTGTAGATTACATGCTGCTCTCACTGTTACATTTTTCCCCCATTTTTTCCCAGCTAGGTATTGGGGCTGAAATCTTGTACATACAGGGCTCTTCGAAAGCGTCTGTCCAGAACTCGCGTTCACGTTATCGTGGCTTAACACCCTCCTGATTCACTTCGTTCCTGCTTCTCTTTCACTCTCGCTCGCTCTCCCTATTTCTCTTGGGTTCTGGCAACGGTATTCCCATGCGACCATCCATCTTACGGGGTTACGTAACACGTATATATAGATTATATGTATTTATTTGTAAAATGGACGATTCTAGTAGGAAGGAAAAACAAGGGACCCTAAAAAAATTGGGAAACATGAAAAAACTTGGGCTCCGAACTATCTCTATCTATCTTTATTTATATGTACACTTTGTATATATTCGTACGAACCATTTTCGTGTAGAATACTTTAGTTTATTTTTGTTTTTCTCCTGGCGAACTTTAATAACCGGAGCGTGTTTTCTGGCGGATAAAATCTCTTCGACGAAAGTGCTTTTATAGTGAAATAGCATGAGGGAATATTACGTCGATGGATTTGGGGCTTATGTGGAACAATCCACTGACTATCGCACTCTCTTACTCATTCTTCTTCCCCCCCCACCCCCCTCTCTCTCGCTCTCGTTCTGTCTCGAGTTCAAGAGGCTTGCAAGCAATAACGCGTGTTTCACAGCGTTGCTTCAACACGCCGGTGCAACGTCAACTTTAGCTAGTAAAAAGTTGATGCTTCTACTCGTTGCGATTGTATATTGAGTTTTTTGTGCACACGTGTGTCTAACGCGTATACAAATGTACTGTGCGCGTGTATACTTTGGGCTGACTTGAAAAATTGCACATCTCGATCGTACCAGTTACGTTCATGAAACGAAAATATAGTATCAAATGAAAAAGGTAAAATTATTGTTGATTTTTAAATCGAGAGAGAGAGAATAATGGCTCGAGAAATAAATCGAAAAAGTATTTGTATCGGAATCATATTCCCGATATAATTGGTTCGAACTTGCTAAGCCACTCTTACGACTTTTTTTTCTCGCAACTGCCAATATTAATTTAAGTTTGAATGAAAAAAGCTTTCTCCGAAAGTTACACAAATGAGTTTTAAACTTTTGTTACTTTTAGTTTTTAAAATAAAAGTATAGAAATAGTCGAGAAAGTGGACAAACAGGAACATAAGTTCGTAGGAAAGAGTTGGCGATCTCGGGAGGCTGACACTTGTGTCTTTTCCTCGTTCTCCACAGTTATCTCTCCCACCTGGCTACTACGCAAAAGTCTTTTTACTACTTTAAACTCGAAACGAAAGGACAGCGAAAAGGAAAAAGGGAAGATGATAAAAGTGAAAGAGGGAGAGAGAGAGAAGGAGCGAAATGAAATAAAAAGGGAAAGAGGAGAAAAGGGATATTGAACAGCTGAGAAAAGAAGCTTTTTCAACTCCCTTAAAGTCCCAGGGCATGAGCATCCTCGTTTCACGAGTTTTCTTATCTCATATAGAACCTTTAAGCTCCTTTTCTCGTGTGCTGTCATCGACTTTTCACTAATCGTAACTTCTTTATTGCTCCCTCGATCGAGAACTCCATCCACCTCTCACATGTGGCGCAAACACCAACAAAAAATTTTGTCTCTCAGCCCCAGCTCTATCTACATGTATTTTATGATTTTCGTGGCAAACATTGTCAGCAGTTTTCATTCGACTCGTCCAATTTCCCTTGAAAAAAATGCACTTTTTTTATACCGTCAGTTTCATCTTCGTTTATCAATTTCGATTAACAATTTAATTGAGTTCTCATATTTCCATCTGACCAAAGTTTTCATCGTGAAAAAAATCAATAAAAATATTAGTCAATTTCTGAATTGAGAAATTGTGAAATGAAATTGTGTATTTAGTTGTCCAAACTAATATTTCCTGTCAAAATTTCTCATACAATGCTCTCAATTTTCAGAGCTCACGTACAAAAATTTACAAATGTGTCACGATTCGCTATTTTCACGAAATAAAAAGAAAAAAAAAAAAAAAACAGAAAAACCCTCAAAACCTGCAAACACTTTGATCGTGGACCCAGCTGCGTTCCTCGTGCCATTTCAATTGCTCTTTTATTGTTCGAGAGGGCAAACAAATATGTGCAAAACCTTCTATTTTATTGACGCACAAAAAGCCGGATGCATGCATTTTTTTGGGAACGAAAAAAAAAAAAAAAAAAAGTATCGAGTTGTGACGAGATGTGAATAAATCGTGTCACGTTCGCGAAACACAAAGTTTCGTTCGTGTTAAATTCCATACGCAATTCATCCTCGAATAATTTTTTTTTCCATTTCATCAAAAAAAAAAAAAAAAAAAAAAAAAACGTTCGAAATTTTAATTGCACTTCATTATTTTATCAAATAAACCGATTCAAAAATTTGTAGAGGCGTTCAATCAAAAGTAAGAGAACTATAATATACGTGAGTGAAGGCACAATTAATCAGCGAAGAGGCGTTGATTCAAAGTAGATAGCTGCGGTATCTTGCTCGTGGAATCAAGAGCGCGCGAGGAGTTCTAAAACCGCGAGGAAGCAAGCAAAGCATAGTGAGAGATGGAGCGAGAGTGTAGAATTTCGCTGGAAACGGCACGAGAGAGTTAGGTAGACGCCAGTCCGTCGTAGAAGGCCTCTAACTAGATTGAGCAGGAATCCTCTTGGTCGGTAATCAGTGCTCAGATCTATAATTAAAGCCCTTTATGGACGACGAAGGGATGCATACTGTACTCTTCGAGTACAGACCCTGCGGTAATGAAACGAGTATAGATATGCATGCTCGTGTCAAGGAATATACATACAAATGTGAGGGGATCGACCCTCGATTCAATCCGAGCCCTTTCACTTCTCCATTTGTAAAGATTTTTCAAAGAGAAACTTGAGAAAATATTAAAGACTCTGAAATTTGTGAGCCGAAGAAAACGAAACGCGTTAAATTTCGTGTGTAAATGAATAGTGAAAATTTACAATGAATATTAAAATACGAAGAAAAAATAGTCGTAATTAAGAAAAGAATCGATAAATTCACGCTCTGCCAAGTCGAAATTCCCGGTGATCAGGAAGAACGTTCATAAATCCCAGGTACATTCTCAAACGGAATTAATTGCTGGGGGCTTAAGGTCTAGTGGTTAACGACCATTTGGTTTTAACCAAAGGTTATTAGCGAGTCCGCATATATTTCGATTCAGGGATAATGCCAACGAAGGGATAAAGGAAAAGGGCGAGATAAAAAGAGGAGAAAGATTAAGGAAATTATATAGTCTGTAAAATGGAGTCTCTCAATCAATTTAAACTCTTTTGAAACTGGATGAAAGAATCCAGGGTTGCTTCAAAATAAAATTGGAAGGGAAAAAGTGTTTTGCAAAATGAGAAAAATCTTATATAGTTACCCAAACACACTGGTATATGGACTTATCACTTTGAAACAAATAACGAAAAACATGTTTTGTTCTATTTCACTAACCCTCTTGAACAAACTTTCAATCGTATTTATTTGCTTTCGGGTGCGATATATAGAAAAGAATCGGGACTATATAGTGTAAATAGCAAGCGCAAACATCCCTCGAACAAAGTTTGCACTCGGAGATTCCAATAAGACACGTGTCCGTCGAATCAAGACTAGTTCGATTGTGAAACTTTTATTCGCCGATAATCAAACGTCGAACTTGCTTCTTCCATGCATTTCTGGTCAATATAAACATACGAGTAGTGTACGCAAGTGTATATAAATATATAAATAGTCACGTGTATCTTGTTTCCGCCATCAGTTTACGTGTCAGAGTTTAATCGAACCAATCGTCTATCGTTAGTAACTATTTGCTGCGACCAGATTGTAGATCGATCTCGGTACACAAAGTTCCGGTACCTTTTATATATACATGCATATATGTATATGTAGCTCGAAGATCTAATCTCAAACTCTCCGTATATACACACGTAACGGAGGCCTGTTCGGTCAAAGTGGAAATTAGGTTGGCTACCACATCGTTCGGCCAGTCTACGAGTACAGAGTTTGTCAAAAGTTGTTCGATGATGGAGGGGATGAATAGAGAGTAAAATTCCGAAGGGAAAAGTCTTTAGGCATTTTTTTCTCCGATCATTCCTTCGCGAGATATCCTATGAATTCGCATCGGCCAATCCAGTGCTTCGGAGATCGAGCGTACAGAGTGGGGGAAGCTCAGCTGACCACAACGGATTGGCTGAGTCTAAATCGTCAATATCTCTGCTGTGGTTCATAGTAGAAAAAAATTTCCAAGAACTTTTTTTCTCAGAGTCGTGCATTTAAGCTGTTCGTCAGCTTTTAAGACAGCCTGTACTTGTATTTTGGTTCTCACACCGCTTATACATCCAAGCAAATATGTATTGGTGAATGTAGGTGTACTGCAGCCGGTAATTGCGAAGCCTTTTGTGCCTACGACATCCGAGTCCTGGCTTCCCAGCTTCCTCTTGAATCTCAATCTCCAGATTCACTCCGAGCAACCACAGCCAAGTGCAAATAACTTATATCATTGCTCCACTTCGTTTGAGTTGGGAGGATAATTCGTCGGCAAAATTGATTCCCGAGCTCCTTGGCATATCAATGAAACTTTATACGTATTGACTCACACGATTTAACATGTTACGTAGTAAATTCAACCGAAAATGCTCTTTTGGTTCTTGGCAATCAGTCGATTCGTTTGTGACTATAACCGTGGATTATTAAATTTTCAATTTACTGAATTTTCCTTTCGCGTCAACCAATTATTTGAATACGCAGAAAACTTTTTTCTCTCGTATCCCTCAGTCAAATGACCGAAGAATATGACGATCATTAATTTTTAACTACCCCTCGAAAACGCTTTTCAGCAGCTGTCGATTACATTCTATGAGCTCTAAATCGATATCGACTTTCGATATTATCCTGATTAAATCTATTCGTCGAAATGTCATTAAGGTTCATCGAATGGAATCATAATCATCCATTTTCAATAAAAACTTTTAAACAATCTGTACAAAATTCACTGAAATGATAATTTTCAAAAAAATATTCAAGATACAGTAACGAATCTAGTCCAAGATACTGAAATACCTAAGTTCAGTCATTCTTACTACAAAATATATGTTTTTAATTTTGAGTGTTTCTGTACCCTTGCCCTTCAGTCTGCGTATAAAAAAAGTAAAGAGGCCTTAATGAGATAAAATTCCTATTATCCAACTTGGTTTGATCTGGCAAAGTATAAGAAAGGTTTTTATCTCTTTTCATCTATTGCGAGGAGATTTTATTGCTCTTCAATCAGTCCCACGAATGTAGCGAATGACGTTTATATTTAATTTAATAAAAATGTTGACCGCAAATTTAAAAACTAGAAACAGTTTTTTCTACTCTATAGTATTTCAACTTTTCTCTATTTCAAATCTCTTATGTTTTGAAACTGATCTTCCGAATGTTAAGAATTCACCAGAAAAACTTTTCGTTCCTGTGCCGTTTGAGGCTTCTTTTTCAAATTTTAAACGAGTCGAACTTTTGGCTTCGATTGTATCGTCGTAAGATTCTTCAAGTATAAAAGACGTGATATATCCCATAAGAACGGGTTTTACTTGTTTAGCGAATTCTACTCACACCCCCGTACACAGATACGTATCTTTTAAGCTATGCATAGATTACCGGTGAATCTACGATCGTTAAGTATGCGCCAATAAAGTTTCCGAGGTTCTTACAGCAGATATCGGAGGCGAAGCAGTGAGAACACTCGACGAATTTTATCTATGGATTATTTCGTGTAGCAATATATCTTCGATCCATATATTCGTTAAAAAAAAAACACGTCGAAGCAGAATTTGTTTCGAGTTTTGTGGCAGGCTAATAAAATATGCTTCATAAAAAATTAATTGGGTTAGCATACATGCTGAATAAATTCATTGAAACTATTTAATCAAACCAAAATCTCCTCATTGCAGCAAACTTTGAATTTTCAGCCAATTAATCATTCTTTTTTGAGCAGATTAGTAAAGAGTAAATATATTTGAGAAAAAAGAAACAGGATTGAACGAAAAACTTTTTCGAAAGAGGGGATCTCGAGCGAAAGCACTTGTGAAAATGATTTTTTTTTATTTTTATTTACTTTGACACTTTTCCTTTTTACCTTCTGATATTTCGTGATACTTTTTTTTTTGTGTGGCTTGGATACCTTTTAAAATGAGTGAGATGAGCTCGTCAGGATGAGATTTAAAGGGAACGAGGAGAAAGAGAAATTCAGTCGTTGAGTCAAAAGAGCTATTCGATCGTGTTTTTTTTTTTTTTTTTTAATTTATTTTCTTTTTACTATTCGTGATTCATTTTGTACGTTTAGCAAATCATCAGAGAAAGAAGGAAACGAACGCAAAAGGCTTTTATTGGCTCTTCCAGTCTGGCGGACACGCGAAAGCTGCTGAAACCCTCGCGAAACACTTCAAGTCGATACGCAATGTGTATATATATATGTACATATAGAAATAAAGGAATTGAGAATCGAGAGCGATGAGAGGAACGTGGCCGAAACACAGAGACTTGGCAGCTCTTCAACTTTTGCCCTCCTCGCTTTTTATTCTCTCTACATTTACTTTTTTTGCACAATTGCAAGGCAAAGTCTTCGTCTGACCCGACTTTTAAATAAATATAGAACGTATATTCGATACTAATATTTTTCACGACTATCCTCTTAGTCGCCTTCAAGAAAAACACGAAATAACAAAAAGTACGAAAGTTTGAAATATAAGAAATTTTCTTTTCGATTATTCGAAAGTTATTCGAGTCATATGATACTTGGAATAGAAATCGAACATTTTTTCGATAGCAAAGTATCTCAATACCGTTGAGAGGTATATCTCAAAAGACGATTTCAAAACATTCGTAGAGTTTGAGTTATTTCTTTAAAATCATCGAGTGTAAAAAAAAAAATGGATTCATTATTTTAAATATTATACGAAAGGCTTTGAACCAAAATTACTCGAAAGCGAAGACTTTTTCATGTTTTATATTGTTTTGATATTGAACGTGGGTATACTTGAGGTGAGATTTCCATATGTATTTTCATGGATGCTGCGAGACAAAGGGTTAAAATAATTTTCTCGACGATGTCTCTCGTCTATATATATATGTCTGTCGTATATATCCTGATGTGATCAGTGTGTTCCGGAGCTGCTGGAATTCTCTGAAATTTTCTCGCAGGGGCAAAGCTTTAAAGCGGATATAGCGGGAGAAAACTGTGAAACATTGCGGACCTCGCGAGAGAGAGAGAGAGCAAAAGAGAAAGAGAGAAAAAGAGGAGAGAATTTTTCCGGGAGGGTGAGTCAGTTAGGGGTGGGTAAGTTCGCGAGACTGCTTTGGTACACGCCTTAAGGCTATACATCTGTCGTCACGAGCCTCCTCTCGGTGTGTGAATCCCCAGTCAAAGCATCGCGGAAAATTGGCACACACTGAAGTGAGTTTTACGTGGAGGATTGAAGTGAAAAAAGAGAAAAAAAATGAACTTAAGCTCAAATCTCGTCTCGTTGGCACATACTATCGTGATACACCAAAGCGAGGAACGTGGACGATGGACGAGCGGAGAAGGTGAGAGAGACGAGAAAACGAGTGTGTTGCTTCACGTGCTTCCGTTTTTTCTGTCCTCCTCCCCTCCCCCCTTCCCTCCCTGTCCATCTCGATCTTTTTCGCCCTAAAATTCACTCTCACTCTCTCTCTCTCTCTCTCTTCCGTTCATGCATGTTTGTACTTGCTCTCGAAACCATTAAAAAAGTGATGAGAGCTCACGACGAAGGCAAACACTACGAGGTGATACTCGATTTAATTTCCTTCCCTGCACACGTCGAGCAAATTTTCATTAGCAGAATTCACAAATTTCGTATTTATAATGAAACAGCTGTGAGTAAACTCCATCAATTTTTTTATCTTTTTTATTTCCTCGCACTCGATTAAAATTTCTCTTCGAATTACAATTTCTATAATCGAAAGATCGCGTAGCTCAACAAATAATTCGATATGAAAGGAACAAGGTTTACGAATAAGAAAGCGAATTTTTATACAAAAACTGTCATCAGAATTGAAGTTACCAAAAAAGATTTGATGAGTTTCGAAATCGTGTTTACATATCATTCGGTAGATGAGGGACCGAAATCGAAAACAAATTTTGCTCAAATTTTTTCTCGTCTTCCTCCCATCGATGGCAATCATTTTTTTCCAATTTGATATATTTTTTCATTTTTTTTTTTTTTTTTTCGGTTCATCCGAAAGTTCGAAACACGAACGCGTATCTACTTTTGTTGATATTGGTTTCGAGGCTGTTCCTATTTCATTTCGCGGATCAAAGAACAGCAATCGTCGCACTAGTCTCGTCACACACGCGTTCCTGTGGGAAATCCTCGCGTTTTCTGCCGCATCAGAGAGAACGAGCGATATTGAGAGTACCAGAGAAAATTTGTATGCGAGATAACATGGGCGTGTGTGTGTGTGTGTGAGAGAGAGAGACGCACAAAGACAGACGCGCGAAACGTAAATTACCCTTTGTAAAGGACGATCTGAATAGAGAGAACAGAAGTGAACAATACGCGCGATACGTCAACGAGTTCAGGTCAATATCCGGCCGGTTTCGGGTCATTGCGAACCGATCCTTTTGCTGTCGTTGCACATCGCTTTCGACGCGATGTAAGGCCATTCATTAGAAAAATAACAGAAAACTGTATTTCCAGGTTTTGGACGAAAGATCAGATAATCGGAGCACCAATTTTTTTTTTTTTTAATAAAAAATAGCGTCCGATATACAGCTCATAAAGATTTTTACGAAAATTTGTAAATTAGAAATTTTTTTAATGATTTTATTTTTTATTCACTTTATTCGCATCACGAAAACACGGTCGGGACCGGAAAAACGTTATTTTCACGAGTGAAAGAGTTTTTCATAATGAGGTGATTTATTTCAACAGCTGTTTCATTATTTTCGTGCAATTATTGCTCTGTTAGTTTTCTCCGGACGATATTACGAACCTTATTCACCAGAGGCAGCACCGTTCATGGAATTTTTATGACAAACGTTTTTATTTTTCGTTGCAAATACACGGAAATTGAATACGCGCTTAATAACGAGAGCACGTTTCATTATTTGTGCACCTTACTGCCACGTATCGGAGTTACTTTGAATCGTAATTAAAATGGTTCACATGAATTTCATGTGAAAAGATATTTTTCATGAATACTCGATCAAAAATGGTCATATTTTCAGAGAAATTCAGAATCAGATTATTCAGAATGACAAAATGAATGTGAAGGATGATATATTCTGTGGATTGAGAGATTGAAAATCATTCGTTAATCGAATATTAGTAAAATCGTATTAATTGTCGGATTGATAAATAAGAAAACTAATTTATGATCGTTTTGTCATTATTTTTTTGCAGAAAGTACCTTTCGCGTAACGCTACAAAAAAGTAGTAGAGGTCTCGGTTTGAGCGTATCGGGTGGTGGTTCAGCTGGTCCGGTAAGAGTTAAAAGGCTTTTCCCGCAGCAGCCAGCGGCATTATCGAACAAATTGCAGCCCGGTGACATTCTACTAGCAGCGAACGGTGTTCCACTGACTGGCCTCACCAACTACGTAAGTGCTTTGATCAATGGTTCGTAGTTAACCCCGAAAACCCTCGACCCTCATCCCCAAAACCGTCAAACGAACAATGCACTTGTCGTGTTCGTAAATCTCGAAACGAGAGAGTCGAAACGATTTTCAGTTGGGGAATTTCATGGTGTATTGAATCTCTCGAGGACAAGAGATGATTGTCCGGGGACGTTTGAGACGAATTGATTGAAAGAGAGGTTGGATCGGTGTTGTTCGTGTTTTTTATGGCAATTCAATGAAAAGAGAGGATCCTAATAAAAAAAAAAATTAGTCAATGAACAAAATTTTTATCGCAAATGTTGGAAATTTCATTTTTTTTTTTTTGGGGTATCAATGTATTCGGTCGATTACGAATAACCAGAAGTCCCAAATCACGAGAACATTTGTTTTCGTAATCGCGAACCGTGACGAGATTCGGTGAGATGTTAACTGTCACGAGAATGCCACTGTATACAGTGGCTTATACTCTGGGGATCCCCGAATAGATCAGAGATTAGGGTTCTCGCATGGTTCTTACTCAAGTAGAGCAGAGGACGAACCTTACGTGAGTTCCCACGCGGAGATTCAGGACTGTACTACGCTTCATAGAGAAAGAGAGAGAGAGGAAGGAGAGATACCTTATCTCGGTATACTCAAGTGAATCGAACAATTGCACGATGTAACCTATGGCTTTGGATCGTCATTGTCGTCAGTGGTACGAGACTGCGGCTAATACGGCAAAATACCACGTTGTGCGAAGATTATGCTAGACCTGGGATCGTTAGATGCATTTATGTACAGAGTGTATCAGAATTCATGTTCCGTATTTCGAGTGATGATCAAATTCTGAAGAGAATCATCTTTAACCATTTTTCTCTACGACGCCTCATTTCGGAGTTATTAATCGATAGGTGACCACCGAGGACACGCGGCGTCATGACGCATTGAACAGACGCCGTGGCGTCTTTTATCGTATGATCAATATATCTCTGCAATGGTGAATTGTAGATAAAAAGTACTGAGGACTTTTCTTCGCAGAATTCTACGGCCTGACCGCTATCAACCGGTGGAGCGTGACTTTTATAACTGCCTGTATAAGATTCTGCAAGGAAGCGAAAACTAGCCATACTAGTCACGTGCTTATATCTTCCTTTTTGCACATTCCGATAGAACGTGGACGGCGACGTGGAACTCTGTTTTCTCTATCTCCCACTTCCTCTCCTCGGTCTCCCCCGCATTTTTGTGTACAAGTATCGAGAAGATTTACATAAGATTAGCATAATGCATGTCTCGATAGAGACTATAAGCATTGAACGGAACATTATCTAGCTGCGCGCATTATTGGATCGTTCGAAACACCAAGATCACGAGGAAACAAAATTCTTCCTCCTTTCGGTTGAACTTGAAGTCTTATCCCATGGAGTATTACACGAAGAATAATATACCCAGGCATCTTTTTCTTAGACTCTAGCAAGGAAGAATGAGGAAAAGACTCGGCTGTGTGTATCGACGAGCAACAGCCTCTTCCTAATCTCATTTTCATGCTACTTGTTGCAGGAGGCTCTGGAAGTTCTGCGAACTACGTCTAGCACGGTCGAGCTTGTTGTTTGTCGTCTTCCCGGTGACGCGAGTATCACCCCACCTGGTGCACCACCACCACCTCCTGCCAGACGAGAACCACCACCTTCATTAAGAATTCTCAATCCTCTGCCCCTTCTGCAGATCGAACCCTGTGGGGTGAGTTTTCCTTTTCTTTCTTCCATTTTTTATGAACCTTTTCATCGCCAAGCCAAACCCTCTGATTGTCGAGTCACTTGTTCAAAACTAAAACTGCAATGGAGTAAAGTTAGCATCGGTAGCTGCTTGATCAGAAAAAGAGTTACGAAAAAATAACGATTCTTTCAAAAGTTTTCAACGACTGGTATCAATGATCAGAGCTAAAAAATGGTAGTTAACTGTGGTAATTCTTGATGGACTCCAGGATTTTTGTCAGACGAACATGTAACGCCTTTCACTATCATTTTTTTTTTTTCACGATTTATGTTATATTTTTTGTTCTAATGATTTTCCAGGAATTCGACATAGAAATGACAAAAGTAGCGGGTAGTCTAGGCTTCACATTGAGAAAGGTTGACAGCAGTGCACTGGGACATTATGTCCGTGCATTGGTGCGAGAGCCAGCCCTTAGCGATGGTAGGATTCAACCGGGCGACAAAATAGTCGCTGTGGACGGTGCAACTTTGTCACCAATGAGCCACGAGGAAGCTGTCGCTCTTCTCAGGCAATGCGGTCCGAGGGTGAAACTTCGTTTGTATCGTGACTTGGCCCAAACTCCTGTCTCGGCACTCTCGCCCACTGAGCCGGATCATCCACTCCGTCCACCGAGAACAAGTTTGAGGTAAGACC
The DNA here is from genome assembly GCA_037576405.1 of Campoplex capitator. Taxonomy (NCBI): domain Eukaryota; kingdom Metazoa; phylum Arthropoda; class Insecta; order Hymenoptera; family Ichneumonidae; genus Campoplex; species Campoplex capitator. Next base: position 14,785,560 of record JARBWI010000322.1, on the reverse strand, counting down.
TTTGCACTTTTGTAACAACACTTCCCCCCTTCTTCCCTTCGTTCTTTACTTTCGAAACTATTGCTTTGACGTTTTCCAACAATGCTGACGAGTTCACCTGAGCTCACTTCGTGGTAAGTTACACGTTATCTGCGAGCAGAAAAGACTAAGAAAAACAAAAATTTTTCATCATTCTTCTTCACTCGTGGATAATTCCGTTTGGAATGTGAAATTCTGGAGAGAAAAGTTATGAAGAATTTATGTCTGCGATGCACCGTTCGAGAAATATTTATCATTTCGTGATAACCAATCCTCTGCGATTCCCTCATAGCTCCACCGTCTCTTTACTAATTTGAGAATAGCTCTTAAACGGCAAAGACCAGGGAAGAATGTGCAAGGACTTTTTTCCCCAGAATTCAAAGATCCGTCGAACAAAGGTCTAAAAAAATTGATTGTTCTATAAAATGAAACAATTGTTGTGGTAAGCTGTACGCTTGAATTCTTTCGTTCAATCAAGTTCAATCCGTTCATTGAAAAAAAAAAAAAAACTTTTAATCTCCTCCCAGCAGCCGCTTTATCATTTTCTCTGGAATCTTCTTCAGATTTCTATCTAACCGAGACAAACTCGAGTCTCATTGAGCGAGCATTCGTGTGAATGAGAAACTTTGCGTTTCTATGAAACTTGGGAGTCTCGTGTGAAAATGAATTACATTAACGAGGATACGATGCTAATCGCGACGTAACGAAATCACGAGGCTTCATTGACAATGGAATTATAAATAATTATAAACAAGCGGAGGAACCAGGCCATTATAAATTTCGTCTGCTCCACTATCTTTGAAGAAGATTTTCATTATAATTATACATCGAGATTATACGCTTTACAGACAAGAAGCCGTCGACATGTTGTGCGATCTTGCGGTACGAAAATTGTCTCCGGGCACGTCAAATGGCTCGACGTCCATGCAAACTTCCGGTGCTTCATCCAACTCGCCGAGAAGACTTCGCAGACCTCCCTCGAGGACACCCACTGCGGATAACGAACAGGGTACTATTTCAGCATCATTTTAACAAAAATACATCGAGAAAAATCATTTTAACAATAAAGATGAAATTAAAAACAAACAAAAAAATCAATTACCCGATACAATTTCAGAAAATCCTATAACGTTTCATCCCGTAAATCCATCGATAACGATCCAAACTGATGGATCGGAAACGGATCAATGTTCGATCAAAACTCAAGCATCGAATTCTCAATCCGAAACAGCTCTGAACGACATAATCGATCCGCCACCATTGTACGACGTCTTTGATTCGAGCGATTCCTCGAAATTTGCGCCAAGACCGAGTTTCCTAAATCTCGGTGGATCCTCGGAAAAGCCCCATTTTCAATTCAACGTCGAATCCGATTCGGAATACACCGGTCCTACGATCGTAACCGAAAGTGATTCCAATCTGACCGGTGAACGCGACTACGAGGACAGTCATCGTGTCACGGATCGGACCACTTTGTCGAGCGATGAACAAGACAACAATTTACCTTCTGAGCCTGCCTCGATGCCACCACTCTTGTCAACATCCAGGACAACTAGCGGTGTTTTCAGCTACAAAAATCCGGCCTATCAGAGCGCCAATCCTACTTGCGGCGGTATCGACAGTAGCGCTAAGAACAAAGCCGCGCATTCGAGCGATCAAGACATTCCAGGTGAGTGCGTATCAATAATGAAAATTCATTCAAAATCCACCTTTTTTGCAAAACTACTTTTTCTGCTAAAACAGTTTTTTCAATGACCAGATTTTGAAACATAATTTTTTCAAACCGACGTCTCAACTGATATGGAAAAATGATATTTTCAGTGAAAAATGTAACAAAAATTTTATTTGCATCGCGATGGATAAAAAAATGATGAAATTTTGATAAAATTATCAAACGTCGAGAGGAAACGTAATTCGGAATACTCGAGCCAAAATGAATGGATTTTTTTTGTTTTTTTTTTTTCTTCAATGAACTAAATTATTTGATTTTCCCGCCGAAATTATTATTCGTAATCGCAGAGCGTCGGATTATTTCGAATAATCGTGTCGCAGCGATTATGTTGGGGCAAAAAAAGTTGTGACTCGAGCTCACGTTATTTTATTTCAAGCATCTAATCCAGTGGGACCAAAATGTTTTTTTTTCGATTTGTTGTACTCGTCGAAAAAGTCGGTCAAAAAATAAATAAAATTCACGCTGTGAAAGGCACGTATTACATTTTTTTTTTCAAGATGTAATTTTGTTTTTTTTTTTTTTACTTCGTCGAGTCTATCTCCGTGTATATAGTGCGCGATTAGCGATAAGCTCTTATCTCGTCAGAGATATGGCGATTCGTATACTCATAAAATGAATACACACCTTTTATATATATCTATATGCATATAAATACAGTTTGGAGGAATAAAAGTATCGTTACTTTTGTCGAAACAGGCAAAGTTCTTGGCGCAGAAGATCCCGTGGGAAGTAAGGGTTTGCTCAAGTGGAAAGGCGTCATGTTTGCTCCCGACGACGATGTTGACGAGGAGTCAAGAGGGAAAACGGAAACTGAAGATGCCGCAACGGAATCCACTAGAGAGAGTGCAACTCGACAAAATATCACGGACGATGGGAACGAGGTGAGTTTTATTCTTGACGCGTGTATCCACTTTTATCGAGTCCAATTTATTACAAATTTATTTTTATCGTTTTATTTTTTATTTACTGTTCATTTTTTAACGGAATTTTTAATAAATAACTGTTTTTCACATGATTTTGAGATATTTTTTCATTTACTGTCAATCGAGAGCTGGAAACGTAGTTCGTTTTTTTGAAAACAAATTAAATTTAAACGAGAAAAAAAATGAAATTTTGCAACGTACTCGTAACTAACTTATTCGATTTAAAATTCTTATAGATTTGTTTCATGACGTTTTGGGCGTGCAATTAGAGGGTGCTTGTTAATCAATGTCATAGTCACAATATTTCAAGGAGGTTGATTAAATTTGGGATGTTGGGGGTTTGATGTTGTGGTTTAGGTGTTTATGGTGGAATTGACACGTGGATGGAACAGCAGACTCGGCTTCAGTTTACAACCTGAGGGTAATTCTACTGTAATATCAGTGGTGCATCCCGATAGTGTTGCAGCTAAGGATGGCAGACTCAAGCAGGGTGACGTGTTAATTATGGTGAGTAGTGGTTCGTCAAATTTGTGATGGTTCCAAAAAAAAAAAAAAAAAAAATCCAGTTACGAATTTGAATGTGAATACGAAACTGGATATTTTTATTTTTATTATTATAATAATTATAATTTGTTCAAACTATTCATCCGTTTCGGATGATTTTCGTCGCAAATCATTTTGGAAAAAGTCATACGAAATGAATCATATTTTTCTTTGAAACTTCAATAACGATCGAGACTAATATCGAGCATTTTTGTTGCAATCGAATGAGATTCATGATTCTTAATAATTTTTCGTTTTATTATTCCGTAGGTTAACGACGAAAGTGTGGAAAATATGCCGACTGCAGAGATAATAGACTTGTTACGAAAAATTCGGGGTTCCATAGGTATAACGGTAATGAGAAAGAATAAAAAGAAAACTGTATCGTGATGGAGTAAAGAGGATGAAATATCTGGAAGAAGAATTGACTCGAAAGAGCTTTAAGGATGAAAACGAAGTTGAATAAGCTCCGGGTCTGACGATCAAAAAATTCATCCTGTAAAAATCAAAAGATGGAACAAAAAAGAAATAATGAATTTACGCTAAAAAGACAGAAGGAAATTTAGCATCCGAGCGAACTGAATCTGCTTGAGAGAAGAAAAAGATTTCTCATCGTCCGGATGAGAAAAATAATTCCTAGAAAACATTTGAAAAATGAAAAAGAGTCAGGAATGAAAAATTGACGAAATAAAAACATTCGTTGTTACGAAGCTGGACAATAGAACTTGAAGGAATACACTGTTACGAAACGTTCGTGAATTATCCTGAGACTTCAGAGCTATATTTATGTCTCGAGAAAGAAATAAAGAAGAATAAGGGAATGGAGAGAATTGATGAATACATTAAAACCGAGAAGGAGAATATACTTGTTAATCAAATAGTCAATCAAAATAGTTATATTTCCTAAAAACGTAATTTTCGAGTACGTTGTAGCTGACTGAACTGTTCATATACGTGTGTAAATATAAAAACTGTGCAATTCATTATTTTTGTTTCAACCCTGCAAAAAATTTTAAAAAATCTTCGAAATAACAAAATTACTCCAAAAAATAGAAAATAGAAAAAAAAAAAAATTCAATAAAACTATGCAGCGATAAACCGTGAAAAAAAAATTCTTTTGTCTGTTTGGGAATTCGAAAATTGTTGAAAATGAAATTATCTGCAAATGACTGACGGAAATTTTGTCGTGTTGAACGAAGAAAATAATTCATTTCGAACACGCTCTGACTACTCGATAAATATATTCCGCTATATTCCGTTCGTTTTCACCACATATGTGAAAGAGTTTCAAATATATATATATAAAAATACACGGCTTTAATACATATCGCTGAATCAAGAGGCAACTGAGACTCTCGGTCACTCTTAAACGTTAATCGAGTTTTGAATCAATGAAATTCAAACGAACACGTCCAGGAGAAGAATAAAAAAAATATTGCGAGTTTGGAAAAAAAGAAGAAAAATCACGTAGCTGATATTTTAAAGAAATGTATAAATGCCTATATTTATATAAATATATTGTATAAGAAAAAAAAAAAAAATACGTATGAGGCATTTCACGTCACGAAAGACTGAAATTGAATTTACCAAGTTATTCAAGTGTTTTTCTTCGAATTTATGAAATTTGAATAAAAACATTAAAAAAAAAAAAACGTATCTCGTGAATGGAGAAATATTGAATAAATTGGTCCGGATGAAAATGGCTTAAGATATTCGATCGTAAAAGTTGACTGGAAAACTTCATATATATTTATTATTATATAAATATATAAATATAGAAAAATGGTATGTTTGAAAAGACTGTGTAACGATCTATCTGTTATCGAATTAAATGAAAAACTTTGTCGTTCGTAGATCTTCTGAAAAGTATACGTAATTTTTTGTATCTCGAATCTTCGTTCAAATGCAGAAAAGCGTGTTTAATTCCTTTGGATCGTTACGAAACTTGGCGTATTGTGTTCAATAGTAAATTCGCTGCCTGACTCACGAAGCTGTACGGGACACTTGTATAGCACTCGAAAAAAAAAAAAAAAGACAGAAAAAAAAAAATAATTTACTCGTTTCACGGCTTAATTCCTTGCGCGGTCGATCGATCAACGATTCTGTGAATCTTTTTTAAGAGATCTCTCTTTCTCTCTTCCTCAATCTTTGGAGTCGCGAGAACAAATTTCACGATCTGTACGAAACTCTACGTTTGAGTATTAAAAGAAACAAAATAAAGAAAAAAAAAAACGAAAAATTGAAAAAGAAGAAGTAATAATTACGCGTCATCTCGTTGAGAGAAATGTGCGTAAATTAATAATCAATAAATGTGATAGCACTTTTAGGATGTTAGTCATTTCAAATCTCTAATGAACGTTAGTAGATATTATATTATTATTAATATTATTATTATCGTTATATATACAGTATGGAAAAAAAAAACGGTAGCTACGATACCAAAGTAACGTGTAAATAATTATCGAAGGAATCCCCTTTCATCGTTACAATTTTAAGCTTATTAAATTATTCTTAATACCTGTACGAAAAAAAAAAAAATCTTAACAGAATTATGTAAAAACCCGATCGAGCCATCGTCGATAACGTCGATCGAATGAACAAATAATAACTCAAAGCAATGTTGTAATGTATAATTCAATAAAAACAAAAAAATCTGCGTCTTTGATAAAGACTGGTGTCGAAAATCACTCGGGGACATTGTCGAAACACTTTCTTATGTCCCTCTGCAATTGATGAATGAAAAATTGTCGTCAATCTCCAAACTATACTTTCCGATCAACATTTTTTTCTTCGATTTTCTGAAATTGGGAAACTGTATGGAATATTTCAAGGTCATAGAAATGATCGAGTATGGTAACTTTGTACGAAACTACATTAATTTATTATCGTCGTAAAAAAAACCTTTAACATTATATTTATTTACACAGAGCACGGTTGTTTCTCTTTGGCATAAAATGAAGAAGAGAAAAGAAGTGGAAAGAAAAAAGTAAGTTAGCTCAAACTCAAACAACATTTGAATAAATTTCGAAAATGGAGTTTTCAAAAAGTTTTGTCATTTTAAGGCACAAGATCGGAAGAGTTAAATAATTGGGATGGAAAATGTGTTTTTAGTTTTTAGTGTTAGTAGCGGTCGTTGAGTTTACGAGACGTTTGCGAAGCGGTCGTCTCGGTGGATCAACCGTTTCGGTCTCTTTCGGCGTTGCTTTGCGTCGTCTTCGCCGTTTCAACGGACTGTCGACTCGCAAAGGTCGCGATGAACTTTCTTCCTCTTCGTTAACCTTTTCCGATTCTTCCTGAGAAATCGTCGTCGTCGTCGTCGTCGTTGTCACGGTTTTTGTTTTATTAATTTGTTTATTCTCATTCACTCTCGGTGTTTCCACGTTATGGACGTTTGGAAAACGGAGACACTTCCTTTTTCTGAGAGGTCGATTGACCACCTTTTCGCACGAGGTCTCCGTCGATGACTCGTGATTCTCTTTGTTGGTTTTCGATTTTTCCTCTCTTTTAGAGTCCTCGTTTTTCGTCACCGAATCTTTCAGCCCTTTAGTTTCAGTCTCTGTTGAATAATTGAATAATTTGATATTAAACGAATTATTAGTTTTTTTATATGATTGAAAAAAAAATTATTCATTTACCCTCACTCGGTCAACGTAGGTCATTTGCGTCCTGGTCTGTTTGAATATTTATGACTACTTTTAAATTTATCGTCTCATCGTAGTCGGCATTTGTCCTAATTTTGGAAACATTTAAACGTAACGTAGTAATAACACAAGGACCTAATTAACTGCGTGAATTTTTTGATATTTTTTCGAACTTGAACTAAAATGCATAAGAGACGAATGTCCACGTTGACCAGGGATCAGGGTATCGGCAAAACGTTGACCGCAGAAGGTTGATTAGCTTTTTTTTTTCAATAGAAAGACTCAAGGAACCATTTTTCATTCATTAGTATTTTGAGAAAAATTATTTTTTATCACTAGTTCAACTATGATAAAATAAAAAATCGAATCAGATAAATCCGAATTGTCAACTTTACGTACCATTAATATTATGTGATGGAAGTCCATCGTCGCTCGACGAGTCAAAAGTAAAATCCTGAGCAATTGACATGGCTAATATGTGTCCTGCTGAAATATCCTTTTCTTGATCGTTCGGTTTATTAAAATTGTTCGTATCGTTGTTATGATTTTGTAGTGAAAATTTGGCGCGTTTTGTGATGTGAGAGATAGTAGCGTTCGGACTGGGTGGAATGTAATCCTCGTCGCTCGTTTCGTTGTCCGTAGTAGCGGAATAAACATCGGTAATCCTCGAAACCTCCTTGGTCGGTTCTTCAGGACTCGGATATTCCTGCGATTCGTTCTTCTTCTCTTTAGGAGTAGAATTTTGAGAGCCCGATTGAACCGCAGTCGCTTTTTTTTCAGGACTGTTATCCGGAAGGGTCATTTCAAAAGAGTGAAAATTGACAGGATCGTCGCTTGTGTAATGCTGCAATGGACACGAGGATTCCGAGTCCGAATCATGAAACGTCGCTTCGTAAGCATGGATCGAATAGTACAATGGATCGTCCTCGATCTCGGTCAACGTTTCAATAGTTTCGTTGCTTTTTACTGGCTGAACATCGGACCCAGCTTTTTGAGCTTCAACCTCTGGATCCGGTATCAGGGACCTTCGAACCGATCGTTTCTCATTTTCACGTTCTTTGATGGAAGCTATTAAATCGCTGTAATTTTGGCGATTCGTTTCCACTGAAAATAAATATTAATAATATCGATTGAGATGAATTATTTGATATTGAATTGTTTATCGTTTATCACAAAACTCACAATATTTTTTTTGCGCCTCTTCAATCGCATTCTGTTCACAATTTCTTGTGATCTTCAACCTCTGAAAAAAAAAAACGATTTTTCGAATAACATTCATATTTTCTTGCCGACATTTCAGTCATAAATTACGGATACTTACGTTTGGAATCTGAGACAATTTCAACATTTTCTTTTCCAAGTTCTCCTCGTTTTCGCATTCTTTCAACAATTCTTCGATCGGCCTTGGCTCTTTTTTGTCACACTCGGCGTTGTAAAGCGTCGAATACCGATGAAAACGCGCTTCCAACGTTTTCCTATCGCCCTGCGATGGCAAACCCAATTCCTTCACTTTTTTTCGCAATTCAGCATCTTTCATCAAACTGAATACCAACTTTGGCAATGGCTTACGTTTTGCTTCGATTCTAAGGATAAAAAAATATGCATATTTTGCAAAAAACTGACTAAAAAAAAAAAACCAATCATTTGTCGTACTTTGTTACTTTCGGCGTGGCAGTTTCCCTCTTTAAACAATCGTCCAAATGTCTGTTGATATGCGCTTCCGAGACTTCGACAGCGCAGACAGGACAAGGCACAGATTTCCCACTTATAATTACGCTGGCCAACTTTTTTTTACTCTTCGGTGTGAAAATTTTTGCAATTTTCGTACCGCCGCTTGTGCTTGGACTGGAAACGATTTTTTGTTGCTCGGGAACAAACGTTTGCGCTTTTACGACTTTTGGTGAATTTTCAAAGACTCGAACCGGTTCCAGCTCGACGATGGGTGAAACTTTTTTGAGGCTCTGATTCGTTCTAGCTGGTCTAACCGGCGTACATTTAGTTGAATCATCTTTTTCGGCATCTTCGTACACGGCTACTATCTTTGCTCCGGTAATACAGGACGCCAGTTTTTCTCGAATTTTACTAAAGTAGGTCACGATCTCGTCCAATATTCTGTTGGTGTGCAAATCCTTCTCGAACGTTTTCTCAAAGCATGCCGGACACTGAGTTTTGTAGTGTAAATATTTTCTGATGCACAACGAACAATCTGGCATTCCAAGGTAAATCAAAACGTGAAGATGACGAAAAAATAAACGAATTAGAACTAGGAATGAAAGTTCATGAAATAAAAATTGAAAAATAAATAAGTTTGGAGGTTTCAAAAGGTTGATACATAAAATGGAAATTCAAATAGTAATAAAATGTAAAAAAATAAAAATCGCATTCATCAAATTTGTGATAAAACAGTCCATTTTCTTTGTAACTTAAAAATAATTGCATTGAAATCTTGGTGCATTGTTTGTAGCTAATGTTTGCACGTATCCGTACGATCTTATCAGAGGTTAATCTTTGTTTATTCTGAGATGTTTTATCAGAAGTTCAACGCACGTGACTTGAATTTTATCAGCTGACCAGAAATTGCGATCTTACAATTGTGAGAGCAGGGCGTCATAACGGATGTGTCCACGTACTCGTAACAAATGCCACAAAGTAGTAATTCTTCGATTCTCTGTAAAACGGTTACAAATAGAAATGTTGAGCTTTAAGGATGGAACTGCAATTATTGACATTAAGACTTGAAAACTCATTGGTTAAAATAAAAAGTAGCAGAACTTTAGACGGTTGGGGATCATGGTCAACATTGAGATTTGGCTGAGCTCATGAGCAAAATAGCCAAACATAGAATAATTGACGCAAAAAAGTGCGAATACAACTGTAAACATTGAAGAAATAAAAGAATGTTTAAATAAAACCTTAGCCAAAAAATGTCGACAATTCGAACGAAATCAATGAGGCGATTGCAGACCGTTGAAAATAATTGAAAAAAAAATTTTTTACGAAAAAATGAATAACTGAACTAAAGAAAGGAATAAATACCTGAAGTTCGGAATATCCCTCAGGCCATGTTATTTGGGCTAATTTTCCCATTATTTATACAAAAGTAAGCGCTATCAAAGCGATTTTCTATAGGGTTAGAATTCGAGTTCAGTGAAATTGGATGGGCTCACGCGTCAGTTTGTACGGTTGAAACATCGACAATGTTGAAATACATCGGATACATCTGGTATAGAATTTGTAAACAAGAGAAACAGCTTTATACAACCAAAAAAATGATATTGGACGTCAACAAAGAAGCAAACACTGGAGAAACTTAAAAAAATAAAAAACAATAACTCATGCTAGCACCGTTTTTTGTTACTACTTTAGCAGGATATTTCGAAAGTCGATGTCAAATAAAGGTTGGAACTGACAGTCGATTCGTGTAAGCATCGTTCTAACCGGCAGTAACTAAATTAATTTCGCTAGCTTGCTTCGTTTGTTTACAAACGTTCATTTTGTTCTCACAATATTCTATCAATGTACTTGTCCCGAGACTCTACCGAGTCTCTTGATAAACGACACACAAGCGATTGGAATTAGAAAAAATACGAAAATAAGTTCAAATCGATTCTGTCGCCCGAGCCGCAGGACACGGAGCGGCGCGGAGTGGGCGTATGAGCGTCGGTCGGCCAATGCAATACTGTGCATTACCGTCCGTCGGTATCAACGAGTTTGATGAAACAGAGAGCAGAATAGAAGAGGCAGAATTCTGTTTGACCGTCAGTGAATGACGAAAATCTGAAATAAAATGCCTCGAAACGTTCTTCATTGTTGTTGAGCACCCAACAAAGATACAACGATAAATAATAAAGAAACAAATAAACGAAAAATCATGATGTCAATTATTCTTTTTATTAAAACTATTCAAATCTATGAATTTCACATTGTTCTTTCTTCATCACGATTTTCCGTTAATTAAAGGTAAAAAATATGCGGGGTTTCTCGAAAACGAACAATTAAACAAAAATGCTACGAAAAGAATATTACAGTAGAAAAACACGATTCTCTCGTTTGCGAATCGTAATAAATAAAAAAATTTTTTTCTCTCGTCGGGGAGTTTTTTCTTTCGCATATGAATCGATAACTATAATAATTCCGTAGAGATACTAATTCTCATTCAATAGTTCAGTGTCGAAAACCTGCTGGCAGCGCTGTGAGCGTACAAGAGATGAGTCCTAAGACTTCCCACATCTTTTAACAGGTGGCAGCACGTGCATGATTCGGGCCCAACTTTTTCGCAAGGCGGGAAATTTCCTGATTCAAATATTGCTAAAATAGCTATATTACACCGAGCAAATAATTTACTCGGAAATCGAAGCAAACTTCCCATTATAAAATTTCGTAAACATCCATGAAAATTAATAATGAATGAAGACAGCAGTTCTGGCTTTGTGAAAAATGTGTGCACCGTGAAAAAAAAAAATCATGTTAAAATGATCCTATATTGCCGGAATGTCGCTCTAATTAAATTTGACAAATCTAAAAGTTAGTCAGAATGGTATTAAAAGACGAGTAATTTTGTGTCGACATAAATAACATTGAGCACGTAAATTTGATGAGAAAGATAAATAGGTTTTTGAATATTCAGAATTATTTAGTTCTCTACAGTCTTGTACCCAGTTGTGAAATGAATTGCTACGGGGTCAAAGTTAGACTGGAGGATTGTACTAAAAATATAATCTGAAAAAGTGCGAAAGATCGAGTAACAACAAAGTAAGAAGCAATGGTAATGCAATAGGGCGGAGAGAAGGATATGATGAGGGGAAGAGGGTTACAGGAAGCCGAAGGTACAGGAGAGTGGAGGAGTCATGGCTCCCGAGATAAATAACCGGGCAGTAATTGCGTGCGGAGCGATACCATATTTCATACGCGCTATAAGCCATAACTTAGAAGGCAATTACCGTGAGTACGTCATTTATCATAGCGCGCCGGCGGAAGCCGTGACGGCCGGTGGCAAGGGCGGGCGAACACGGTGGTTGGCGGACTTCTTCCCTCTGCTCAGTGGCAATGGAATGGGCGATAGGAATAGGGATCACTGACTATATACTATATGACCGAATGTCATTTCCATAAGAAAACGAATCAACGCCTAGAATTTTTGTCTCTCAGTGCCGTTCTGAGGCGGTGCACATTTTTTGGGGTTGCCATTGCGATGACAGAAAGTTTTCAAATGTTTGATTGTTTTTTTTTTTTTTTTTTAATGAAAGTGAATCGAAAGAAATCCAGGCTTGATAGTGTTGCGGTATATATGGATGTCCAGTCGAGAAAGGAACAAATCCTTTTGAATAGGGACGAAATGTTGAGTTAACTTTGGACAATGCCATAATAGTGGAGGCCGAGGTTAGGAGACGACTCTCCTAGCAAGGGGATAGTTGCATGTGGGATTTAATAACATCGGGAGCAGGTGTCTGTATATCGTGGTAATAACTGTTCTGGCAATAATGGGCGATGGTAGTAGGTACATACGCACGTAATATGTATGATCATAACAGGGTTCTCTATAACCCTGAAAATGGACAATGGACTGTGAGTGGGTTGCGAGAGCAAATCGTACGGAGGCTTGTAGCTGTTGGGCTATGCATAGGTGTGTCATGATTCTATAGTTCCAAGTTAGTATGGGTATGGGAAGTAAGCGCGAGTGGAGGAGGGTATGGAAGTCCAGGAAGATCGGAGCAGCACACCGGAGAATAGGGTTCACTTGGGACAAACGTGGGTAACGGAGGTTGGCTGGTGGGACCACTAATGTCGGCCACAAGCTCTAAGCACTATGAATCTGTGCGACCCGCAGGTATCACAAAACCCTCTCTCGCCATTCTCTCCCTCTGTTGTTCGCCCTCATTCACTCCACCGATACCAGAAACATACATACACTCTGTTGCAATAATGTAACAGTAACTGTGGGTAGCCTACAACCCGTAAGACACGTAGCACAAGGGTTATAGCAATGCTAAAACTGGTAGTTGAGCTTGTAGGTTGGTGTAGTTGCTGCTGTGATGGTGTATATGCAGCCAAGCGGCTTCGCACACCGGATTAATTACAAAGCTCCGCAAAAGCCGCTAGCAAGGAGACCACAGCAACCTCGTCGCGCACGACAATACAGTGTCCACAGCTAATATTACTACACACCAGACTGGGCTTGTTACTCCGTAGGGCCGGTAGCACGTAATGCGCCTTGAATTATGTCCGTGGGCCAAATGCCTCTTTCTCCTTGTGCATTTCTCCCTTGTGTTTCTGGCTATACGCGTTCAACCCTGTGAGTTCTTCGCCAACGGTACTGCATTTGTACTATTGTTTGTACGTGCTGGCTAAACCGGTAAATCCGAGTCATTCCACGGTCATTTCTACAGCTATGCCATATTCAGAATTCAGTGATACAGGTGGAGCAAAGCGCGCAAGCCAGAGGGCAAGATTTCTCGCTACTGATTTTCTGTGCAAGGCGATGAAAAGTTGAAGCGATGCGTGTTATCGAGTTGGTGATGATGATTCGTATGACGAAGAACGGATCTTACACCAATGCAAAAGTCACTTGGTAGCTTTCTTAACGTCATCTTAGTTCTCTGCCATAACGGTGGAACAAGCAAATTCATTTAACCGCGCGAAACCCGAGTGAAAGAAGGAGGACTGACGTACTAATTGAGAAGGGCTGTCGTGCCGCATGCCAGCAATGAAGACGCGCTGTCTCGAGGCCGGTACAACGATTCCTCTTAATCTTCCTCGTCTCTCTCACTCGTTTCGTCTCCCAGTAGAAGAGCACAGTGCTAAAGAGCGAGAGGGAACAACGGCAGTCTGAAAGTCATCCAGACTTTCCACCGAAGGCGGCACGCAACCGCAGGCAAGAAGAGCTCTGTGGCGATACATATACACGAACTAGTCTTTGTAGAGCAAAGAGAGGAAACCTGGTGTTTCGTGTGTTCAGCTTCTCGGCTGTCGTATCTCATGGCCATCATCGTAACGAAGTGAGCCTAATGCGCCTCAGCGCCGCAGGGGTGTATTTTTAAACCACTCTTGCGAACATATAGTTTCATATTCTATTTTATAAGAGACATCACCAAGAGCACTCGAGACCTCTACCGAAACGCACTCTTCTCGTCTTCTTCTTCTTCTTCTTCTTCTTCGTTCTCATCTTCTTCGCTTTACCATCGCATTTTCTTCTTTATCCTTTTTCGACCTCGTCGTTGTTATTGCACGTCCCCAAACGCATATCCTCTTACCCGCAACTCGCTCAGGCGTCGATACCCTTTTCTTATACTTCTGCGGGACAACAGGATCGGTATATCAAGCATCCTCTTTCTTCTTTGCCCCTTTCTATTCTTTATTTTCTTTTCTTTTTTGACCCAACCCTCGTGTGGCTGGTAGCTGGCTTCTGCCATTTACAGCGTCTTATGCTCCTCACTTCCGTGTGTCTCCCGACCCTGAGAGTGATACTTTTCCATCCCGAACGGGTAGTTTCCTATCCCTTCTGATGCTTCTTTGGCTCCTGCTTAGGCACATTGTGTGAAAGTAATGCGAGCCACTAAAGTGCTTCTGGTCCACAAGGCTCAGTGGCTGCAGCTTATCAATTTTTCCTTATGTCAGATATAACCTTTGAAGAAGGGTGATACGGGTTTCGGTTGGCAGCTACACGAGCTTTCTCGAGCTTCACCTTACCATCACGTATATGAGACCACAAAAAAACAGCATAGATGGTGTAAAACAGTTGAAACAAGTACATTTAGTCCTTCCGAATAATAGTTCCGAGTGACGAAAAACTAGGTCTAGACTCAAAACATCGCGAGATTTCAGAAAAATTTACAAAAATGTTATTAAATAAATAAAAATTTTGAAATCATAAATAGCCAATTAACAAACCTCACAATTACAAACAAAAAAAAATTAAAGGGGAAAAAAATTTTGGCAAAAACTTGACGAGTTCGAGACTTTGAGATGTCGGTACATTATGTGAAGTGAGCTAAAAATTTCGCCAATTACTCCGGCCGAAATTTTTTTTTACTTCAGTATTTTTTTTGTTTGTAATTGGGAAGTTTGTTAATCGGCTTTGATGTACTCGACTATTTATGATTTAAAAATTTTTATTTATTCAATTACTTTTCGTGAAGTTTTCTGAAATCTTGTGATGATGTATTAGTTTCAACGTTTTTTACAGCGCATCTATGCTGTTTTTTCGTGGTTTTTCCATTCCCTACTTATATAAGATTAATCGCTTCAATATATAATCGTATATGTATAACGTCAAATTTTCTGCGTAATGATAGTTCCTGGTAACTTCCCAATCGGTTTTTATGAAAAAATCGATAAGAAACTTGAAAATTCGTAATCGATTGAAGAGCAGACATGGGAAATAACGGATTAAATGAGCACTTTTTTGAGAAAAAGTGAATATGGCGAATGCACAAATGACTACGGATGATGTTTAGTACCCTTCATTTTTTCTATAATAATATTATATATAATATAAAAAATATCAAAATGAAAAATAATAATGTGTCAGTTTCTATATAATTATTGAATTCTTGTGTCGTTTATCTTCGCCATTGATACGCATGTCTCCACGGGTTTTGAATACTTCGCAACTGTTCAAAGAGTGCTGTGAATACTTTCGAAAACAGGCGTAGTACGAGTTGGTTGAAAACACGCGTGTCACTTTGTGGTATTCTCGCAGTGCGTTATACGAAGTTGCTCAAGAACGAACCTTTTTTTAACAGTGAAGATAAATCGGAAGATCATGGTGTGGAATCATGTAGCGATGCTGTCACTCGCGTTAGCGATAATAATTCAAATCAAAGGCGCGAACCTACAAAAGCCGAAATTAGGTGGTACAATAAACATGTTCAATGATTACGGACATCTTGCCGAGAAGTTAAGAGCGGTGCCTAGCAGTGACGGTGATAACGCGGCGTTTCATTGGAATTCGGGTGTCGACGTTTTCAAAATTCCACCACAATTTTCGAATATTTTTTTACCTCAAAAAACCATCCTTCTTGTCGGTCATATTCATCTCGGATATTACTTCAACGCCGAAGATTTGGTCGACGCGTATTTTCAGAGCTACGATATCGAGGGAGTCGAGAAATCTTCGCGTGCTATCAACAACGATTGGTCCAACGCCGCTATTGGCAAGCATTTCGGTTTAGAAGAATCCATCATCGGTGGTGATTATTGCTACGTTCTGTTAAAGATCGTGATATCCCGCGACAATCAAGTAATTTTCGGCTTACCTGATAACTTGGATCTCAAGGAAGCTGCTGCTACAGAAAGTAGAAACGTTGTTATCAATGATACTGCTAATGCTGATAGATTCATTAGCAAATTTGGCACACATTATATCTCATCGTACGCTACTGGCGATGCCATCTATCAGGTAAGAAACATTGGCAGTCATTATACCAAAACCTTATCTTTAATCTTCTATTTTATGAAAATATACAAAACACAGTTTGTAAATCTTTCTTTACTATTTCATTCAATACATTGGTTATCCTGTTATTCATAATATTTTTATATTATTCAGCTATTATATTTATATTGTAAACAATTGATGTAGTGTTCTCAGTTTGCAGCATTCTTTGAATTTTTTTTTGTGTTATGAGAGCCTAAAAATCATTAGGATTTAGTTATATCGATTTATCAATCACTTTGATCTACAGTTCATATTTCTCGTATTTCCACCAGGTCTTAGTTTTCGAGCCTTGGTATTGTCGTCGTCTCCAAAATAAAGAGGAGAGCACTGCTTTAACAGAAATGTCGGAGTACCTTCTGAGCAATATTTCTTCGTCGCTGCACGCCTTTCCCCTGGGAACGATCAAATCTGCAAGTGGAAGTCGATCGGTCGAGGCCTGGGCAGCAGAGAATCTGTCTGGTCGGAATACGCACCTCCTGGATGTAAGACCCTATTCGAGTCTCATACAGATTCGGTCGAACTACACGTTGTTCAGAAAACTTGATAAAGTTATACAGGACAAAGTTGTCCTTCGAATGCAACTCAAAACTTTAGCGCCTGTCTTCGTATCTCCCATACGTCGAAAATGGTTTCAACAATACATTCATCAACGTCTGGCATTTCTATCAACGGGAAAGAATTTTTCACTCAACTTATGAATTACGCACTTCGTATCTCTTATCTCACACAATTGATCAAATATTACGAGCCAGTTGAGGCTTTGATCTGGCAACCGAAATGCTGCTGATTTCTCATGCATTGTTAGTTATCAGTCAAATACTTTTCGTTCAATAGTGTCTTCTGATAAGAGCTGAAATAATGTGCCTCAAACTACGAAATCGCACACTTGTGGAAAATGTGTTTAAAATCGAAAATATAACTTGATTCCGATCCATTGTTAATCGTGGCATGGATAATATAATAAAACCTAGAAAAACAACATGCTGTAGAAAAGTTGAGACAATTACATTTTCAAAGCCCTCGAACATAAGGTAAACGCAAATAATTGATTTCAAGTTTTTGAAGTTGGGTTAAGACCCGATCCTTGCTGTATAGAGATTCACGGTAGCTGTAATGTCTTTGTTTTTTTTTCTTCGAAAATGTACTTGTCTCGATTCGCTACCACGAATCTTTAATATCCCGAATGCTTTTAGTTACTTTTTTTTGGCTCCTGTTTTACAGAGCTCCGTTGACGTCTCGTGCAGCATTATGACATTACGAATTCTCAAAGTAATCAGAATAACTTTTATTTGAATAACACTTCAAATTTTTTAAATAATTGCCGCTTTTTCCGGTTTCGAAAGCCACATAAAAAATATAAGACTGTCCCTAAACTTAATTGGAAAAGGGATGATTGACGGGAGGCTTGTGTCGCGGTTCGCGAAAAAAAAAAACGATCAATTCACCGGTCGACGCGGATGGTGTGAGTTTCCCACGGGGTCGTGGCATACAGCGTTTCAGGCTTCAACTCGGGAGCGCGCAAGCTATACGTTAACTCCGTTGATGGCATGTTTGGTGGTGATGGCATCGGCGGTTCTTCCAGACTTGAGCGCTCGCGGAGAATTTGCGATGAAAAATTAAAGAATCTTGATCAAAGGATCTCGTTTTCTTCGTCGACGGCTGTCATCCTCAGGTATGGCGTCGTTACGGTGAGAGAGAAAGAGAAGCGGATAGCATGGGACTCCTTCACGAGTACGTATAACACACGCACACGTGTCTAAGTGTGCGCGATCTCATCGACTCCCACTGAACAGAGATTTTATCTTGTGTTCGTGTTCCGCAACTCTCGGCTCCTTCGGTCTCGGTGGAAAACGGCTTTCCTCTCGCTCAACACTTCGAGCGAGTGCTTTTCCACTGCGACGTGACAGCTTAGTTAGCCATAACTTCAATTTCCTTTGCACGCCGATGAAAGAGACGACAGAGAGGAAGAGAAAGGGAGGAATGGGAGTTGCCAAGTTTCGACTAGAGATCTTCCCTTTCCCGGTGAAGATGAGCAGCTTCTGTGAACATCGACGCTACAGCGATAATAGAAAAATCAATTGGAACGCCAGAAAGACGACAACTGAATTAATCCGATTGTCACTCACCCGGGGGAACATTATTCACGGTTTGCAATAAAATGACTTCCAGTGCCTGGGTCTTATCGGGTAACTCGATCAAAACAACACTGAATTTATTAACTCGAGCAACTCTACTTTTCTAATCTCCGTCAAGTGATAAGTGTTTCCAGCCCGTAAACTTGATCGGGGCCGACAATAAATTTGTACGCTTCTGTCATTAGCAGACATTTACAACCAGTAAATTATAACCTCGTTGAAACTGGTTTATTTTATTTTTTCTTATTATTCTCATTTTTCGATGATAAAAATATCAATTGATCAAAGAAAAACAAGATTTAACCTCCTGCAGTGTTTGCCAAAGAGCAACATATTCAACTTATGACGTAATTTTTTATACACTCCCAGCCATATGTAACGGTTCGCAAAACAATTTCTGCGGACTCTCGCATTTTTTTATATTCCTTTCTCTTCCATATTTTCTATGCTCAAGAGCTCTGTCGGCTCAATCTCTTCTGTGGCTGTCATCGAGAAAACGCGGCACGTCACTCTTGCCACTCGTCGTTCATTCTCGGTGTGCGGATCCGCGCGGGGTGCACAGAACCCTGCGGGCATTCGCACAAGCGCCCTTTCGATGAACGTATACGTAGGTGAGCGACGGAATTGAAAATTCTCGACGTTGATATAACAGGGCGTGAGGTAAACGAGGCAGAGATGTTGGCCAGAATGGAACTCAAACGCTTGTGTTTTTAAGCACCCGTAACGCCGCCATTTTGTGAAGCTCAGAGGCAAAGTTTACATCAATTCCTTTGAACGCACTTGGAGTGAAAGGCGATGTTGTGCTTTTCCATTTACACTAACAAACACATATTTATATATGTGTATGTGTTTGATAGGCCTGACAAAGAGTGAGGGGACGTTTGGGCATCCGCTGAAAGTCAAGGGGATAAAGAGGATCTGTGAAATTGTTTGTATCTCTAAATATTGGTTCGCGCGAACGTCTTTCAACGATTTTGCCTTGTTATGAGGGGCAAATCCCAGGAAAAACCTCTGCCTAGATCTTATTCGGCAGTTTCACATATAAAAGGCCACTGCGAGAAGGGATCGTAACCGGGTCCATCGCCGTTCAACCGTACCAGAAGGACGTTGCTCGAGGCTTCGGGCACTTTTCATCGTTGTTTCTTGACAGGCTAAATCGCTTTTGGTGAGCGGGCAAATTGGCTTCAAAATCTCCGAAAGCTTCCAAACATCAATAGTACTTTAAGCAGCAAGCTCACATTTTTTTTTCTCTTGAGCTAAAGTACGAATATTTGTTATATCACGTCATTGTTCAGGGTTAATACGATATGTAGCAATAAATTTCTTTTGAATTGTAAAAAGCTTAGAAACCTTGATAATTTTATTATTATCCAAGATATACGAAAAATTGTGACGACAAATACTGAACGATATTTTTTCGAACAATCGACCATGACCGCGCTGCAACGAAAATACGAAAAGCGTAACTCAAAATGTACGACGCATATAACGTGAAAGTTTGAAGCTTCCAACTCGTCACTTTTCATTCGAATGGCGTTATGTCTGTGGGTATTAGAATGGAGGATCGACTTGCATATTCGACAAGGAAATACGTGTATCTGTGTTGGCTGATGCATATACATGGGATGTTTAAAAGGTACATAGAAATAGCGAGAGGGAGATAGAAGGGGAGAGGGACAGAAGGAGAAATGAAGAGGTAGCGTGTCACATACGTTTACGTTTTCCTTGTTAGAGGATGGGGAGCAACCCCTACAGCAGCCAGTTCCTCTCCCCAGAGAATCAATATGCAGTTATGTCTGATACGGGATATTATCGTGTCGTTGGGCCGTTCCCGATGTTCCGGTCGCTTCCAGCGATGGTTCCAGTCAGTCCAGATAGAGAGGGAGAGAGAGAGAGAGAGCAGTACAAATATAAAGAGGAACAGAGTGAGAGAGAATTCGATGAGTTGTGCTGATGGCACCGCCATCATAAATGCGCGAAAGTCCATAAAGGATAGCGATAAATAGTCTAACCATCCTCGATGCATATACATATACAAACATGTACGAAACATGGACGATGAGTAAAACGGATGCGAGAAGCGATCCGCGCTCATATCAAGCCACGAAACCATCCTGCGGTCCCGTCATCTCGCGACCCACATAAACACATTTGTATTATCTATTGTGTATCACAATGTGGCGTTCCCTTTTACCGATATAATGCTTTTCAAAATGATCCGAAGCATCTAAATCGGCACATCGTCGTTTCAACCTATCACCATTATTTTACAGTTTTACCCTATTTTGTTTTTTTTTTGTTGTATTTTCACCCTTTTTCGTTCTATCGCGAAAGGGGTGCGGATGATTTTTTTTTTCGTCTTCTCGTAAAATATGTGAGTAGGTGGGGTATGAAAAAGCAATTATAATTTTACAATGGGGGGTACGTTGTCGAGTGCACTTTAGGGAGCACGTAATATGCTCGTGATATACGCTCATATGTATATATATATATTTACATGTATATATGCGTGTATATCGAATGTTTTGAGTAGCCTCGGGCGTGAATGTTAAATTATGAATATAGGAAATGTCGACAGTGCCGGAGGAGGGGTGACGTCTTCTCTCTCTTTTTTTCCAATCCATATATATATAGATATATATATTTTGCAAAAGCTCTATGCTGGTCATTAAAATGTATGCGCGTGCCAAGGGCACGAGTGAGATACTCTTCTCAACCCCTTTGCTCTTGCATTGTCTCTCTCTCTCTCTCTCTCTCTCTCCCTTTTTGTATTCACCCCACCATTGCCCATTTGTGTATAATTAAAATGCAAATTAAAAAGCATTTCCAGACGAATCCAATTATTTATGCACGAAACGTTTTATTTCATTGTTGGCCACACTGGAACGCTCGCAGGGTTCTAGTTCTCTTTTTTTTTTTTTTTTTTTTTATCTTTTCTTTTCTTTTCATGCGTGCTCCGGTGCAGTATGACTGCACCTTGTGGGCGAGAGTTTGTAGCCCGTGGTTACGTACGGGATGACCACCCGAGACGTCCCGGATATAGCAGCGAGGTGCCATTCTCAAAAGGCATTCTTTTTAGCTCTTCATCCCTTATACACAAGGGTAACGTCACTATACGACCAACCACTCTCGTTCATGTCATCGCGCCAAGCCCTCTCTTTTTATTTCTTTTTTATTCCCATCTCATTTTTATCTCACATCTATATAGACATATATGTGTTATCTATGGTCTTACGTATACGTATATGTTGTCAGGATCGTAACTCGAGTCGCTGCTCGCAATTTCAACGTGTTTTGCATAAGCCCGCGAACGAGAAATACACCGGAAAGAAAATTCGCGTCTCGTCGAGATATTTTTGCTGCTCTTTTTCGTCCTTTTTTCTCATTTTCGCTTCTCTGACGTAATTCAAAATACCTGAGAGAAGGCTGAAATCGAAAAATATAGAATGAATTCAAATGTTGTTACAATTATATTATATCGTATTAGAAAAAATTGCTGGTTCATGGAATCGAAATTGATAAATCTCATGTCTATCAAAATCTGTAGCAAGCTATCAAATGTTCACGTAACAATGTCCTGGTTTTGAATTTTCAGTCGTTTTCCCATTATTATTGATATATCCTGTAACATTTTTCGAAAAATTCGGAAATTTCTATAACGGATTTTCGATTCTAGTTAGAAAATTGTATCCATTACGACCTGAACATAATTTTTTTTCTTCCAACGTTTTCGTTGTTTTTATCTCTTCTACCATTCCGACTCCCATAGATAGAAGCTTCATCACCGCTGGGCGATGTGATTCCACTTTTCACCTGCTGTATCAACATTTAAGTCTGCACGTACAAAGGCACATGTGTCTCAAGGTATAGGTTAGTTTGACACACAGGCCTGGAGGGAGATTCGGTGACGAAATAAAAATTGATCCGAAGCCGAATTGCATATAGAAAAAATTGAGGTACAAAATCGAAGGCCGAAGAGAAACATCTTCGAAATACACATAGCACCTTCGTCGATCCGGTTCATTTGTACATTTATCTCTGGTAGTTTTTTGTTTTCGTATTGAATGAAATTATGCAAAGAAAATACAATAATGTTTTTCAAAAGCACTATTCGATTTTGATGCTGTGTCCGATTTTGCCTCGGTCTCTTTTTTTAACCATAAATATTCCTATGCACGTTTCCCTCTCTCTCTCTCTCTCGGGCTCGATTCGCTTCGTGTATACATGACGGAAACACGAAACGCGAGACTTCGGGCTTTGGGACAAAGCGATCGGGGGCACCTCTTCTACCGCAAACAAACAGCCGAGCAAAATATATATCGAGATACAGGGATAAATGTGAACGAGAACGAGGTGAAAATGTAATTAGTACGTGATCAATTGCAGCTGTATCATCACAAGCGCTGGATTTCTCTTTCACGGCTACGTGCAGATAGAAAAGAGAGAGAGAGAGAGAGAGAGAGAGGGGAAAAACGAGACAGAGTTGGGCTCGAGGCTCGTATCTTTGAAAGCTTTTATTTTTTTCATCAATACGTACGTACGTACGTATACGACTGATCAATTTGTGACGTAAAATATATGTCGAATATTTGTTCTGAAAATAGAGAGATGAGAGAGAGTGGAAGAGGAACAAAAATATTGGAGTAAATTGATACAAAATTGCATGAAAATAGAAGAATCTTTGCACGTTCATTAATTTTCTGATGGAAACTCAATGAGAAATAACTTTGATGACGAGAGTTTTAAAGACTCCAAAAATCGCCTGTGATTTCTCTGAATTAGTGATTCATTCAAATTTTTTCTATGAAACAGATTTTATTGCGCTAAAAATAATTTTTATGCATAAAAATTGGTACGAATCTGTGAACGAATATATTTCGACGATTTTTCAAAGAAATATGAAATTAATTAATGCTCTTCGGATAACTAAACTATTTGTAAGTTCTTTCAGAAAATTAACACGTCACAAAGTCAGGTCTCGGTTTGATGTACCAGCAAACAACGACGCAGGCTCTCATGTGTTGAATCATTAATAAACGAACATCGTCGGGACTGTCACATCCGCAGGCACACATTTGTACAAATGGCGACTCTCGACATTATGTACACTTCTATCCGTTTGGAGCGTTAACGCGAAAGTTTATCACAGAATTTTGGCTTTCTGAACGCGTATCCCGTATGTAACGCATACGTTAATTAATTCCATCGAATTTACTCGCTAAACGAAACTAGTGTGACACGAAATGCACATTGATAAACACCCCGTGTATAACCAACGGTATACACGGATGTTCGAACTTGTCGTTGAAATTCTACACGAATTTCATCAACCCAAAAATTAGTCTATGGGACGTTCCACTTGGATTCAGGAGACTTTGAAAAATTTTGTTATTTTTTTTTTCAACGCTGATGCGTATTATTAGGAACGAAATTTAAACGAATCAATGTGCCGATTCTCACGATCTTTTTTATATTCAATTTATCATCGAAAAAATGAATGCTGGAGAACGCCATTTTCCTAGGATTAGCGAAAATTCATGTAGATTTGAATCAAAGTTTATTATTATTGTTTATCATTGATATTGTTGTATTTATCAGATTTCCGGGATATTTGCAGTTATTGATAATTGATGTAGTCGAGCAGTTCGTTATTCCCAGCGGAAAAGTTGCAGCACATTTTTCCAATAAAGGACCATCAGAAGTTTCGCCTTTGACTCGATGAAAAATATGCTCCAACGTGATTAAACGGAAGAGCGACATTTTATTGAATGTTGCATCAACTAAAAGCCTCTTTTCGGTGGCCAAATGATTTTTAATTTAATTACATTGCCTCTTCAGGGAAGAAAAAAAAAAACAAAAGTGTATTCGGAACGCCCATTGAAACGCCGGAGAACGTTGAATAAACAAAAAAAATGTTGCTCTTTCGATTTTCACGGTAGTGTTGTTCGTTCGGGAAAAAAAAACTTCGTTATCCTCTCCCTTTGAGACTTTTTTATCAAGGTACGTTGGAAAAAATAAAAATTGACCGAGATGAATATTCGGGAACGATGACAAGCCCAGAATTGCTTTGAAAATATGCGAAGCTCCGTGGGATTTCGGTATATTTTTATTCTTCCTAAAATTTCATTGTAAATTCTCGGTCTTGTACACAAATTACATAATTTCATTGAATTTAACTTTGTTTTAACATC
Organism: Campoplex capitator; assembly: GCA_037576405.1. Lineage (NCBI taxonomy): Eukaryota > Metazoa > Arthropoda > Insecta > Hymenoptera > Ichneumonidae > Campoplex > Campoplex capitator. The sequence goes on along the minus strand of JARBWI010000322.1, from coordinate 14,760,941 downwards.
AAATAAAACGACAGAAATTTTGCCATAGCCAGTGAGAGGTATAGCCAAAAGAACCGCCATCCCTCGAATCCGGAATAAAATATTGCTGGATAAATACTCCCCGCGAATGTTTGTAAATTCAACAATTTTTGATGGTCCAACGTCTCAATTTCAATTTTGATTGATCGAATCTACAAACTCGCTGTCCAGAAATCGATGGTCCAAAAGAACTTGTTTTTTTTTGAGGGTATGAGAGTCAAGATAATTGGTCGCGGCGAAACAATTATTAGCACGGATCGTGTATACACTTACCCCGTTCAGGGGGTACGTGATAAAATTATATTTAATGTCGCGGGTATAATAAATTAACGCTGACAGCGCTGTGGGGTCGGATGAACAATTGCGGAACGTCAAAGACCGGGAAAGGGACAGAAAGAGCGAGAAGAGATAGAGAGAGAGAGAGAGAGAGGGAGTAAAACGTGTGGCGCTGATGGATAGTTAATGAGGCGCGATGAGGGCCACCCTCAGTTCCTCCGGTACACACCCCCGTTAACTTTCTCTCTCTCTCTCTCTCTCTCTTGCTCGGCCATATCTCACCGCAGGACTCCATTAGTGGCCGCCTAATTGGCCTCGCGGATAATTAAGTGGCCCACCATCTACTCCGCATATATTCGTCGGCTTCGTTTTATGCACCAGGCTATACGAATATTTGTGTACAGAATTGTGTGAGTATATAGAGAGAACAACGCGCACGCGTGATTCATATTCATTTCATAGTTGGGTGCACTCGCATTCGGGAATAACGAACCTGAAAGAGAATGGACCTCAAAAAGGTGTACTCGGATACTGCGTCAGAAGATATTCCGGGCTACGAAAATTTACGTTGCACGAATAAAAAAAGGATAACAAATAATGTTTTTAAATGAAATAAATGAGGTTGGAAGAAGATGAAAATGCAAATGAATTTATCATTGATTCGGTCTGTCATTTTTTTTTGTCCTGTCGCGAATGCTGTGAACGAGTTTTCAATCACGATACAATATTAATGGGCAAAGGTGTATTAAAAGTTATAATTACGCGATCGCAGGTGTATCGAAGTATACGATCATCGAACATGACCACCATCTCGTGTGATTTTCATGAAACTCCAAACGGGTCCAACCCACCTGTTAATTATCGTCATTACGTGTTTTTTCGAATGAAATCGTTGGATCGAATTATTCGCGGTTTCACCGGATATCGTTTCACGTTTTAATCGTTTAATAACTTCGATAACTTGTTGTTTTTTTTTTTTTTTTTTTTGAAACCCGGTGAAAGTCGAGCAACAAAGTTTTTGCAATGAATATATCGTTCTCTACTTCTTTTATTATTTAAATATTTTTTTTGCAGACAAAATTACTTCGTTGATAATGAAATTTCTGCAATTACATTTCTAAACGCGAACGAGTATAAAAATGTTTATATTTTCAAAATATTTTCATTACTACGATTATTATTTCGTGTTAATATGCAAAATATATCTCTGAAACGAGGCAACGAGTGAAGAATAAAGGAACGACCGATACTTTTTATCTCGTTGAAAAAAGGCAAAAAATCTCCATAATTCCCACGTTGGCAACAATTTCTTTTTTTTTTTTTTTTCCCCGAACGATAAAGTTCCCAGAGCACAAGAGAGAATGAGAGCTTCGCACACACTCTCCAGAAAGACTGTGTGTCGTTAACTCGAGGCTGCGAAAATGCCCGCTGTTATCGTAGTATATAAAAAAATATATGCAGGAAGAGCATAACGAAGTTTAGTGGATAAAGAGAAAGGGGTTGGAGAAAAAGGAGTCCTATTAAAAGCGGTTCTATCGGTGATCGTCCCTCGGGTTGGGAGGTGAACAAAAATCAGCTGATTCTTCGAGAGTGTAGGCAAATTTTTTTTGCTCGATATTGTACGAGGTTTGAGCATAGACATTAGTTTTTTTGTAGGATAAAATGATTGTCCGTACTTGGTTCGATTATTATTATTCATAGTAGACTTTGTTGATTGTTATTTTTTTTTTTTCAATTTCATTTTATAATTACATTCATTTATCTGGCAATAAAAATGATATACGTGGACATCGGTGATGCGTCGCTCGACCTCTCCAGGTCCATGTCGCAAGGGACCGAAAGGACGGTTGCCCCCCAAACCCTTCGCTCGAATTTCCATCCGAGCGATCTGCGGATGTTCGAACCGAGAGGCTCATCAATAATAAATGTACCGAAAATCAGTCCTCGCCCTTCCCCCCGTCGGTCCCTCGTCATACACGCTCGCGCGAGCCGAGAGTTATTAAGGGTGGAATGATTAACGAGCTGCTTCTTCGGCGATCAGATAGGACGACACTTAGCATTTCGGAATCAGTTAGTGACGCGAGAGTACTTGAGATCGGATCGGCTTAAGACAGCTTCGAAGCGTGGCTTACAAAATGGCGTTGAGCTTAAAGTTTTGCATCCTTTAAATTGGGAGGGTTATGAGCCCTTATCTTAATTATTTATGGATTATTATGCGCATGTTCGTATGCGCGCCTGTGTCTGTGTGTGCGTGTATTAATTTCTTCTGACAACCCGCTCTCGATTCGAGCCGAAGACTTTTTTGCCATAGTTATCTTTTATTTTCTCTTCTCACGTTCTTCGCGATTTTCTTCATACTTTCGATTTATATTTTTTCTTCCTTCATTTTTTTTCATTCTTTATCTTCACCCATCGTTCTCTATCGTATTCACTGATACGTGTCACCGCGAAGTACTGCCGGCTTCGTAAAATTATGATTTATGATCGTCGGCTTCGTCGCGAACAAAGTAACATCAATTTACGCGTGTGTCTCGCGTCTCACGCTCGTAACGATCCACCCTATTTCCTTATTATGCTTTTTTTTATTATTCTTTCCCTTCTTCTCTGATCGCTGATACCCAGAAAGACGATTTCTCCAATTATCTTATCAGCATCAAAATCATTATTGATCTTCCTTTCTCCCTTCGGTTGTAATTTAGCTTTTTAATTCGATCAGGAATCCACTATTTCAAGTTTTCATGGCGAATGTTCAGTTTAAAAGCCCACTTTTTATATAAATTAGAAAATAAAACATAAAAAAAAGATGAATAATAGAAATAACTTAAAAATAAAAAGTTAGTTTGGGTTTAACTGATTTTAAAAATAATTATCATTGCCCTCTTGACGTTACTTTATCGATGTCCCTCGTCGTGTATATCAGCATGACGAAGATCTTTGGGAGCGTAACACACGAAGAAAGCAGAACGCGAGTTAATTAATCAAGCTGGTGGAACATCATTTATCTGTTATATATATATAACGATGAGAAAAGCTCGAGGGATAACCAATGAGACTTCATACTCAGAGCCCCGAAGCAACTGAACGGCACATCCAATCTAACGCAATCTCATTACTCACCAGCCAGCTTGTCCCGCTCTCTCTCTCTCTCTTACTCTTGATTCCCGCTTATTTCTCTCTCCCCTCGTCTTATCTACCTGCCTACCTCGCTATTAATAACGTACTTGACAAATGAAGGTTCGTATCATTCCTTTCTACCGATATAACTTTATTTATGGACACCAGTTTGCATGCGATTGCCGATAATCACGAGATTTCATTGCTCAATCGGAATAGAATTTTAAATAGGACGAAAAAATATCGATTTTCAACGAATTAAGATTGCGAGAAGATCTTTTTTGTCGATAATCGTTTATTTTTCGTGCTCGAACTAACAATAGCAGGAAAAGTAACATTGAGTGAAAAAAAAAAACAATAATTATTAGCCGTGACTAACGATTTTTTAACATTTTTTTTTTGTACCAAGGAATAATTCGGTTTTCTTCACGGGTGGTAAGCTCTGTTACAATTTGTAACCGCATCGATCGAGATTAAAATTTCAAGAGGATATATAAGAATCGTGATTGAGAGTTTGCGATGGGGTATCAATTTATTTTGATTGGAGGTGCCAGTCAGCAAGAGCGATGGTGGAATTCGTTCGAGTCGTATTTTCCTCTGAGGTAATTTTTTTATTTCTTTTATTAAAGGTTTCAGTGATTGGCAGTTTTGAAAAGGAATGCAGTTTCGTGGAGTTCTCTCTGTGCCAACGACTGGAATTTATCTCCTGTCCGATTCGGCCAATCATTCCACTTTTCTATTCACCAAAATATATGTATATAGATTCAGCTCTTTTTCGAATACAACCGGGTGTTGGTAGTTGGCCAACACGTTCTAGCAAAAGAAACGAAAAGATGGGCTCTCCGGTGTACGGGAAAGAGGGTTTGGTAGGTCGTTTGTTCCGGTATAGAGTAACCCCTAACATCGCGATTTTCCTAGTAGAAAAGAGAGTCGTGGGGTGAAGTAAAGGTGAAAGAGACTCGGAGCTCGGGATATTGCTGACCGTTTGTCTCTTGGCGAGTGTGCACACCGGAGCCTCGACAAGTCGAGTCGAATGGTCGCGCAATATCGGCCAGCACTCTTTTTCATCCCCTGTTTGTCTTCTTTTCTCCTATTTTTCCTCTCTCTCTCTCTCTCTCTTTCTCTCAACCCCTTCTTCGTGCTCTCACTTTTTCAAACCTTGCTCTCCTCGTTCTAACTTGCACGAGCTTTGCGCTACTTTAACAGTCTCACGTAGATAAAACGAAATAAACGAACACGTTGTTCTTCCGGATCTACAAAGTGTGTCCCTAAATTCGAAAATTAAATCAAAGAATCTCGTAGATTTTGTAATTCCGAAGAGAAAATATTTCAAACATTTTTTTCTACGATTCACGGTTATCGAGATATCGATCAATTGGTTCCAGCCAATCCGGAGAGTCGAGGTCTCCAAACTGTGGTGGGGAGTGCGCCACGCCCTACGCATATCACGCCACCGCATTGGTCGTTTCGTCAATGAATCGATATCTCGGCAACGAAGCAACGTAGAAGGAAACGGTTGGAGGCATTTTTCTTCGGGATTTCCCGATCTATACTCGGATCTGATAAAAAAGCAAAAATCATTCCACTTTTGAGGACATCCTTTACGTGCTAAGATATATAGTATATAGTTAACATCACCGGATTCTTCGACGTAGGTTCTGATTACATTGGGGGTTTGAGGACGACCGGGTGGACATACTTCACGAGAGAGGACCAATTTTATTTCTCGACCTCTCGACGAGAAAGGAGGAAAAGAAAGAGATATTGGCGAGGATCGAACCTCAACGCGGTTATAGTATACGTGTAGGACGTTGAGGGTGCGAGGGTGGACACACCGGGTTAAGCACTTTCGGACTGTATATAGGACGACGATATAGAGGGTGGTCGAATGATGGGTTGGGTCATTCGAGCTGTGGTCGACATGTGTTTTCTCGTAATATATATCATATAGTATAAATGTGTATATAGAGCATCAACGGAACAGCCGGAAGAGGAAGAGTGAGATTGATGACAGAGATCACAATGGTTATTGGAAACGGGGATAACGACGAAATTGTTCGACGATTTTGGTTGTTTCGGTGACACGAACGAGAAATGATGTTACGTTAAATTAATTCAATTGACTTTCAATCCATTATTCCAAGAGCAATGACATTTCACGATGAGTATTCCTATCGTCATTGATATAGCAGCGAATATTATAATTCTATGCAGTTGGTATAATAACGGATTAATGATTTGATGTTCTATTACCAAGCACAGCGACTGGACAGTTGATTAATTATTCAAAAAATCGATGTTCCAACAAAAACGATTTAGTTCTGTACTCGGTGGATTATCGATCGAAAAGCCATGTTAACATAATTTATTGTTTTCGATATATAAGAGTTTAAACACGCGCCACTCTATCGCGTTCAGAACGAGGCGATTTCATTTGGATTTTTTTTTTTTTTTTTCACTTTTTAAATCATCATACATCTCGCCTCGTATCGTGTCATACAATATTCAACTCGTAACTTGTAACTATTATCCCAAGAGAGTGAGGGTATTTTCAAAACGTCCGCGCGCATGTGAATTATCAACGTGAGACGTCGTAATTACTATCGCGATCGTGGTACTCGCTCAGCTTCCATATTTTATTGGTCCAGCACACACATGTATACATCAATGCTCTTATAAATATTTATAAACTTCGCGTCATATATAAGCGCCGATTATTCGCATTTACATATCGTTCCCATTATCTTACTATATTGATGATGGAAATTTCTTCATACAGGCTGTTTCAAAATCATTCTTAAGCTATCAATATTCATGGTAGTTTACCATTGTTTTTGCGTTCGTATCTTTGAGTACATTTTTTCTCAAAACAAAATTATGATTCCTAAGCCAACGAAGTAAAAATCAGTGTGAAAGAACGTTTCAGTTACTCCGGTGCAGTCAAAGTTGAAAAAAAAGCATGAAATTTGGTCGAAATTGAAGGTACTGCTAGAGACTAGTTTAAAAAAAAAAAAAAAAAATAATAATTAAAAGAGACAGAAAGTGAGAGCTCATCGGATGAACCCTTAGAAAATTCTTTGAGACATATAATACGTTTAAACTTTTTAATATCTTTTACAACCGGTAATAACGGTTTATTTAATACGCCGCGGGAAAGTCTCTTTGGCACGTTTTTTCCCGGCGATTATACCGAGCGGCGTTTCTCTCTGCTCTATACACAGAGCTTTACGTAGTAAGCCAACAGCTTTTATGTCTTTTTTTTTCCTCCCACTCGTGTCTTCTTCGTCTTTTCTTTCTTATTTTTCTCGTTCTTCCTTCAACCGAAAGTTAAAGTGAATTGTTTGCCACGCTCGCAAAGCCCATTACAGGGGCTTTAGATTCAAACTCCAGAAAGGTATAACGTTGCTTAGAGTGAAAGAATAGGAAAGAAGAAAAAGAGATCTTTTGCGCATGTTACTACGACGATGATCATTACAACAGAACGTTTTCCAACTCGCGGTAAAAAGACCTTTAGGATATATACTCTTCGTTCTGTTCACCGCAAACTTCTATTTAAACACGAATACGGATATTATATGCACAGGGATTGTCCGCTTTGATTACAAGAATAATTTTGACAATGGCAAAAACAACTGGATTTGCAGTTAAAAATAATTAGCCGTGGAATAAACCGTCGGTATTGTTAGTTTCAGTCTTTCGTGCTCGTACTACTTTCTTAGTCTATATTCAAGTCATTTTGTTTAAAAATAAAAAGTTTCCAAAATTTAGTTCAAATTATTTTTTTTTCAAATTAATAAACACAATTTCCTTTATTTTGCAGATTTCTAGAGATGTGTCGACCGCAATTCAGTTTTCTGTTTCTTTCTATCTCTTTTTCCTTCTCTTTTGTACAATGTACTCGCCATTTTCTTGCTCTGCTCTCTGGCAAACTTGGTATCACGATTTGCATATTTACGACTACGTTCGTTTCCGTCTACTCCCCCGCACAAGGTGGCTCTCGTTTCATTCGTTTCGTACGTATACAATGAACACACTCGTCGTCGCGGAGATCCTTTTTTCGTTATTCGTCTACGGAGACCGATCGACGTAAAGTACTGCGACGACTATGTATACCGTGTAGCAAATAGTCTGTTCTCCTTCTCGTTTATGTGATCCGCAGGATCTCTCTCCAACTACCCTCGAACAATGATCATAGTCCAGTGAGAGATCTCGTAACGCCGGAACGTTTCTCTTTCCATCTCATGCGGAATAATCGTCCAAGAGAGTCTCAATTGCCCGCAGGGAATTTCCCTCTAAATCATAGATCGTTGCGACCCTCATCTCCCCCACGTAATCGGCTCATATCCCTATGATCGAATTTTTCTTTTTATTTTTTTTTCGATTTCGTTTCACAAGACTTTTCACTCGCGTATTTGTTGACAATTCGAGTCTATCAGGCTGGAACATTTCAGAATAATTCATCTGATTCAGAATTTTTCTGTAATTTCATCCGTTATTTCGTTCACTCGAGATTAATCGACATAAATAATGATTTTCCCCTATTTTTTCGTCTTTTCGTTGCAGAAAACGTTTTAAACTCACAACCCTGATAGACCAGATGTTTTTAAGAATAAAAGTCCTTACAAATTTTTCTCTCCGCTCTATGGTTGAGAAGATATTAAAAAAATTACCAAGAACCAATCGGGTGCTTCGTCAAGAGACATCGAGGAGTGGGGGAAGCACGCTCCGCCCATCCTGAAGCAGAGGATTGGCTGTCAACCGAATGATCAATATCTCATTAACGGTGGATCGGAGAAAAAAAAGTTTGAGGAGTTATCAATTCAAAATTGAGTCCTCCAATTGACTCTCGCAGAAGATCTCGTTGAAAATAATGTCTCTCGTTAAGATAAACCAATTTGATTTAATAAAAAGAATTCAACGGTGTAAAATTCCGGTAAAAATTGCACGAGATGTTGGACCAATGAAATAAAAAGTGAGAGACGAGGAAGACAACGGTCGCCCAGTAGCCACGTAGTCGTCGTGTGTCACTTAGATACTCTCTCCTCCTGGCAGTGTCGCAGAGGTTTCGCATCGTGCCTGAGCTCTCGTACCAGACCAAATGAAATCATAATTCTCTCTTAGGGAGGTATATAGCAGCGTTATTTAGCCGGCACGCACGTAATTACGCGCTCCACACGTTTGGTCTCTCGTGTAGCACACCGGAATGAAAAACCCGAAGAAATTTACGAGCGTCTCTTCCTCTGTATATATGTATAGTATATATCCGTAAATACAGTGGTCTCTGCGGAGAGACTGCGAGAACGCAGCAGAAGCTGTGCGTTGCACTTTTGTTATTTATGCGAGAGAGAATCCTGTTCCAGTTTTATAGGCATAATGTTATATACTTACGCATAAAAATAATAATGGAAAGAGCTTTTTTTTATGAATAACATAATTGAACGTTGCGTGATAAAATGCCATTCGTCAGCAAAATACGAGAAAAAAAACAGTATTGAAAGCTTCGAGCCAAAAATTCAATCACAATTGACTCGCCAACATAAATTACGAATTATTGAAAAAAAAAAGGATGAAAATTGCCAAAAATGTCTAATCCATTAAGACTCGCGAGCAATATGTTGCTGTGAAAAGACAAACGAATAAGAGCTCATGTAACGTCGAAACATTTGTCACCATTGATCAAAACACCTTTCATGTACATAGTTTCAAATATCTATATTTAACAGACGAGTGAGACAGAGAAAGTGCATCGTGCAATCTCCTCGACAGGATTGTACTTTCGATGAAACGTGGCGCAGAGAGAACGTCGCTCTTCACGAGAACTCCATCATCCTCTGGCACAATGAAACTGCATTATATACGCGAGCGCACTTGCCGTTGCTCAATTGTACAAGCTTGAACTATATATGTGTATAGAGAGACGAAGGGGATGCTGGGGCAAGATGAGATAGTGGGCTAAAATGAGACAGCACTTTGGGAGAATAAGGGATCTTTTTTTTCCATCGATTTGTTCAATTATTGTTTTTGTTTTGCATCAAATTGGCTATCCACAGAACGTTGATGCAAAAATTCCCATTCACCTCTCGCTTATCGATAATTTTTTTTTCTTTTTTTTTCAGTATCCAGTGTACCTCAGTGTCCCATTTTGCCCCAGCACCGCTTATATATGTATTATCATGTTATGCCGCATTGCCGGTATAGGAAAACCACAGAGAGGGTAGCGCAGGAAGTCGAGTACACAACAGCAATGGCAGAGAAGGAAAGAGCAAAACGGTGAGTGCTCGCGTTGGCATGCCGCACTTTCGAAAGACCTCTGAAGTGCGAGAGTGTGAGCAAGACTCGCGCCAACCTCGAGTACACATTATATAATAGTCAAGTGCATATCTGTACATGGAGAAAGAGTGAAAGAGAGGGAGGGAGGGAGGGATAGGAAGTCAGAGGGTTGAGAATAACGACGAGTACAACGTTCGAGTGTGTTAAGCGACCGCACGATTGCTCCAAAGAGAGACCCTCGCCCTCTGTAAAGGCTCGCTTGTCATCCACCTCTATTCAAACCGTGTTCAACGATTCTGACTCCGCATGTCCTACTGCACGACATTTCGATAGAAATCCTACTGTATTTCCTCCATGTCGACGAATCGTCGAACCGTTAGGATAAATATATTTCATCTATTGTCTCTTGTAATTCTCCGTTAGATGATTTTAGTTTTATTTATATTGCTCTATTTTTTTATTCAACTTTTGGTTTCATTCACTAGAATTTTTCATTCAACCATCTTCTTTATCGAACTTTACATTTGAGGAATATAATGCATGAACAAGAATAGCGGAATCGGATCAACTATTTTTTTTCTGTTAACATAATTTTGCTTTTTTTTTTACCCATCATTCTCCTTTATTCCAAACATTTTGACGTCATCCGTTTTCATTCATTTTATGCCAAGGATCCCAAGCTGTCGAAGCAGTCAATTGCACGTCGTATGTTCAATGCTTCCTGATGTCCATAACACAATATAACTAACGTGTTCCTCGCATTTCCTTTTCCGACCAGTGTCCTTTTCCATCCTCTTCAAAGCTTCGATTTAGCTCGAACAATATTGTCCCAATAGTTCGTCCCATTTAAAATGAAGCCTCCCTCGATATTCAACGACAACAACGAGGACAACGACAACGACGACGACGACGACGACAACAGCGAGACGATCGTTTCACCATATACCAGGTCTTAACGGCTCAGCCGGGATTTATCTTTACGAGCCTTCACTATCCCGCGGGAACAATTTTCAAACGAAAAGGCTCGCTGCCCCGAACGAAACTCGTACGAAGGACACGATCGAATTGCCTTCAAAGATCAGCAACCTCGCTCCACATCTTTTAACACTGGCATAAACTACATCTCGACACAAAAACTTCCGCTTAAAAAAAAAAGTTTTTTCGCATTGTTCGATCACCTTACGAGGTTCACCATTTTTGGATCATCGGTTTTCGTATTCTTAATGACTATACTTCGACCCTGGGGAATTCAGGGCTTTATAACTCTTGAAATAAAGTTAAATAAAGTACCATACGCCGAAATGTGAATTTTGCGCCCGAGTAGAGAGTAATCTTTGTTTTTGTCAGAAAAAAAAAAATCGAAATCTCGAGTTCTCTTCTGGAATGCCAAGTGCCTCGTTGTCATGTCTTTGTGGCTTTGCTTTTAGTCACAGTCCTTTGATGCATTAGCCGAAACCTTAAAACTACGATTTCAGTATAATTTATACATTTATATATGCATACATAAACATCAAGTTCTTTGCTTTATGAAGAGTAAGATGATTATAAAACGGATCGTAAACGGTCTCGCGGATGTACTTGCGGGCAGAGCGTCTCTCGGAAAGTCGAGTCTTGATATCCGAGAGATATATTATCAAGGCGAAAGCACATTTCCAGTGACACTGTCAGTTTCAGGATATAGCTAGTCGTAGAAAAGTATTGGCTGCTTCAAAAAATACTCTCGAGACCCGAACACCCTGAAATCTTACATTTCGTAAGATTCCGAAGAGAAAAGTCCTTTAAAGTTTTTCTCTCCGATGCACCGTTCGCCAGATATTCATAAACCAAGTCCAACCAATCCCCGGAGCCGTCGTGGGCGGAGCTCTTCCCCCTCTGCGCTTACCTAGCAACGTAGCGGATTGGCTCTTCACTCATCAGCGAATATCTCCTCAACGAAAGATCGTAGAAAAAAATTTTCAAGAAATATTCTTTCCAGAATTTCACAATCTACATTTCTTGAAAATTTGGAGCCTCGATTTTTGAGACTCTCTGTATAAAATGCACGAAAAGTGTGAGAGAGCTTTACCGTGAAGACGATAGTGCGGCTGTTGCTCTGACTTCTTTACGAGCGACAAGCCGCGCTTACAAAATTCGTCGACGAGCGTTTGTACTCTACTATGATACCAGAAGCAAAGGAGCCCCTCTCCACCCGTGACCTCCTGGATCGCCAAGAATGACGCCTCGTAAATTATAATATACACACGAGCAGAAGCGAAGAGCTCTTCGTATACCGAGAGGGCAAACCGCGGAGACTGGATATATATGCGAGGAGGATGAATAGCATTTGAGAATGGCGTTTAGAATTTAAATGTGAGTCGTCTACGATCCTCATAGTTTTGCCCTCAATGTGTTACTCTCTTTGATTAGGAGTAGCCTGTTTCTAGCTTTTACAAAAACACCGAATCTCTATGTCCACGTCGTCGCGAGCCATTAATATCTCTTGCACCTTTTGAATTATGTGCCAATTTTCAAAACAAAAAAAAAACATCAGACAACATTTATAAATATTCTTTGATATTTATACACAAAATTCATTATTTCTCAGTGTAATAAAACGAAATCTTGGAGGATGGTTGCAGCCAAAATATAATCGATGTGTTCGACTTCACATTACGTAAAAATAAAATTTATCAGAAATAGAAATCAATTAATTTTTTTAAAATAAATTCCGATAACTAAATCACTCTTGATCGTAGCCAGAAATAATTTTCGACTCACAACCATTCGAAAACTTATTCTCGTTCATCGCGTGCACGTAAATCACATTCAATCGAATTATAATTTCATACGAAATGGCCGTCTCGAAGACGTACTCCGATTAAATTTGTTCTACCTGAGATCCGAAATTGGAGTGATTCCATTGTCGTGGCATATCGCGGATAAGCGAGTGACGTATAAGACGATTAAAAGGAATCTGTTCATTCGTAAAATTGAAGGATTTCTCTACGATTCATAAAACGCTGACTGAAATTAGATGTGCATCAATCTCAAATTGTTGAATGCTTGCTACGACGAAAGCGTGTGTTCTGAAAATAAATCTTGTACCAGTGAAATCTGAATGTATTCGGTGGATGAGATTGGGCCACGATTTCTCGATCCGCCATAGAGTTGGTTGGCACGCTATGAGATGAGACACATACAGACCCGAGCGAATTCTCAACCCGTTGAATCGACGAGAGATGAGAGCTACAATTCGAATTTCTAACTACAAAAACAAGGGAATGAAAAAAAAAAAAGAAAAAAAAGAGCAAGAAGAAAAATAGCACAAAGTGTTTGACTCTCGATCTCACGGATTGACCAACACACATTCACGAGGGCGTCTGTCCGTGTGCGTTCGCAACGCACAAACGTGATGGATAAAATGTGTAAGCTCTCGAGCTCGTCTCTTCGACATTCGCTGACAGGTGACGGAACGCACGCGGCGGCTGACAGCTTTTCCCTTTGATCACGTCTTGGCACGCCCCAACCCGCACTTTACCCTCTTTTAATTCCACGATGAAACATTCGTACTGCATATAAAACGTGTTTGCTTTGTACATAAGCGTTCCGTGAACGAAACGAAAAGAAAAAGAAAAAAAAAACAAAAAATACACGAAAAAACAAAATGGCAGGCAGAAAAATCGTAGTGGAAAAAAAATACTTTGGATTTTCTGAGCACGAGAAATTCGTTGCAATTAAGGCATTACGTTGGAGTTGAGATGGTGCTTAATTTTTAGATTAATTGCTTCCTCTGCCACCGCAAGAGTTATTTTCTTCTCGATATTTATTGAAATTGTTGTTTAATATGTTTTATGAAAAACCAAAGTGCTTTTCGATCGTATATAATTAAAATTATCACTAAAGATCGTGCATTGAATAACGAGGTCGCAGCCTCCCCGATACACGTGATATTTATCAATTCCTATCTGATCTTCCCGATCAAGATATTCGATTCTTACCATCTTCCACACCGGCCAATCTTACCAGTTTATTTTTCAACGAAAAAAAGACTCGTAATGATTTAACGACTTCATTAAATTGCTGCCTCGATCGCGATCGAGCAACTCTGATTTTTTTTCACCGGTGTACGTACACCATCCTTCGAAGAGATACAGCTGCGATTTCGGTATATATTTGACAACGCATTAAGAGAAAATATACTTGCGAATTGTGAAACGTCGATCGGTCGAAAAAAATGTACGCACCTGGTGAAAGGTAGAGGATTTAAAAAAAATCTTTTCCATTGAAACATTTTTTATGCGTTTTGAGAAGTAATATGCAGCTGAGGAAAATGACATGACTTTTTTGTATCCTAACGAATTAAATCTCATTTAAATAATGTTAAATTCATTTTTGAATACATTCAGACTGAAATGTATTCAAAACAAAAACGACGTTTAAACGATTTGGACGACTTTGAAGAGGAGAAGGAAAAAAAGAAAACGAAAAGAAGAGCGAAAAGAAAAGTGCTTTGACGCTGATCCCTCTTAATGGTGCGTCGTCACGAGTCGGAGTTTTTCTATTTTATTCGCCAACTGCAACCGCGTTAAAAGCTCCCGATTGTCTTGTTCTCAGCAAAGCTCTTCAATATCACTTTGTTTCCGTATCAAAAACCTTTTTCGTCTCCGAATTGAGAGAGCAATAAAATACGAAAATAGGAATTTGCTAGTCTCTTGGATTCTTATTTGATTCAGAGATAATTGAATTTTGTCTCAATTTCATTTTCACTGATTTATCATCATCCATTATTCTTTTTATTGTTCAACGAATCTTTGACGATTTTTTTTAAATTTTAAATGTGATTCATCAAATTTTTGGTTATTTTTATTACGAATTTTTGCTCTTAATTACAGTGAAAGCTGAAGAGAAGCTTGCCAACGCTTTCCAATGTTATTTAAATATGCATCAGATATACTTCTTCAACGTAAATTTTTTTACCGTTCTGGCTTTAGGTGGGCGATTACTTGACAAGCTTGTTCACGCCCCATTTTTAGTTTGACAGTTCGTGCATAACGACGCGTTTAAGGAATTAAGTCGAAAAAGTGGAAAAAATGAAGAGCTCGTGGAACGAGAACGCGCTCGCGAGAGAAAAGAGGGAGGGAAATCGAGAAAAAACGACTTCCGTCATGTCTGAACGAAAATGAGGGAACGAAGATCTTTGATGGTGTCGGAGCATTCATAATGGCTTGAGAAACATCGCAGCGCAGCAAGCAGAACGTCTTGACTCGAGAAGGAGAAAAGCGAAGGCCGAGGTGAACCGGCGGCGGCGTTATTTTCATCGACATCCATTTTCGTCAGTTGCAGCCGCTACTAAAGACAGCGAAATAAAAGTAGAAAAAAGAAACGATGACAAAGAGAAGGAAAAATAAAATAAGAGAGAGAGGGAGAGAGAAACAGGAAAAGTAGAAGCGAAAAACGGGGATAAACAAAGACAGAAAGAAAAAACGATAGTAAGAGCAAGAAACAAGAAAAACCAAAATGAGGGAAAGACAAAAAGAGAAAGAAATAAAAACAAGAAGAGAGAGAGAGAGAGAGGAAGAAAAGGAGAAAGCAAAGAGAATTTTTTCTCTGACAGAGACTGATGTTCTCTGCTCTCCTCGTAACGCACCAACCAACATATACAATTTCTCGTTCTCCCTTAATGTGCTCTTTCGCAAATTCCCCACACACGCCGACTACCAGCAACCCCCTTCCGGGAGTTATTCTAATGACACTGTTTTTCGACTCTCATTCCACTTTAAACTCTCTTTTACCCTCAACTTTATATAAAAACGACTAGCATCAAAAGTCTGATGTCAAAATGATACAAAAATGAAAAAACATTGATTTTTCTATCCGAATTATTAAATGTCCGACGAAACCGGAAGTTTGAAAAATACATTTTTCAGACTAAGCCTCTCTAATATCCCAACCGAATTCTCAATACGCCATAAAAATCTTGCCCATTCGTATCGCGTTGTCCAGCGAGTGATTTGCTTGCTCGTGGTCATCGGATCCAGTAGACGAGAGGAAAAGGGAAATAGTGATGTATCCCGTGAACATCAACTGATACATCACTCGATGCTCAATCATGAAATGAGTCGCCATATTGTGACTGTACTTCGCCGCTCCGTCCTCCGCGGTAACACGTTCCGATCACCTACGTCTATAGATAGTGTATCGGTTCGTTTGTTATATAATTACCATCACCCTTCATTGATGGAACACATATGCATACGAGTGTGTATGAAATCTGCTTGAACACACGTCGCTCTTCACCGTCCATTTTAGGAGCCATTACTCACGCTTCTAGGGCAGCAGCGAGCATCGGCATCAAATTTTCACCAGTTATATTATCACTTCCTCCTCATCGCTAGGAGGCTCACGGTGTGCTTCGAAATTTCATGAAGGAATTTGCGAAAGTTTCAATCTCTCGAATGAGACGCGGGCGCGATGATTGAACGAGTATCGATTTATCGGATCACGAATTTTCCTTACACCGGAGAAACAAAACTTTCCGAACGTTTCCTTTGTTTTTTTTCCTCCCAGAAAAGAGTAAGTGATTGATACACAAATTTCCGAACGAATCAATCGTTTAAACGCTTTCCTGAAGGGCCAGAAAGCAAATATGTGAAGTTTGAAAAATTTGCGAAAATCATTTTTCTACTCTATCAAAGTATTGTTTTTCGTTCAATCTTTGTTTTTAGATTTAGGTATGATTTTAAAAATGTTTGACGAGTCGAAAGACCTCGTGAAAAGCCAGTTTCAATGGAAGTGAGCCTCGAGAAGTTTAGCGCAGTAAATTCCATGACGTAGTCAGTCATACGAAGGAAGAATGAGGAGAAGAGAAGAGGCCGCCGCGGACGTGAAAGGATGAATAATAGGGACGATGATAAGTCGATCCGTCAGAAGTGTAATTTATACCTAATTGTTAGAAGACTCATGGAGAATAAATGACTCTTGGGAATACAGCGAGGTGGAGAGGCAGCTGCGTTGATCTCTCGTCTCATCGTTGTCGACCATTTTCCCTCTATCTTTTCTATACATATATCGTATATAGCAGGAGAAAAAAATCAGGGAGGGCTTTGTTATGGTGCCATAGCACGTTCTCTTGCACCGCGTCTCGTTCCCTCCCACGCACTCCATTATGTTCTTCAAACGGATACAAGTCAGTTGCGGGACATCGATTTATTGGTGGGTGGGCCGCAACACACGCGTCTAATCTTTTCTCAATAAAAAAAAAAAAAAAAAAATATGACGTCATCATTTTTTCGAACGTAGGAAAAGGGGGAGAGAATCAGATCGAAGATTTTCAATAAAAAATTTGAAGCTTCACAGGTAGCCTTAATTGTTTTACGGACTATCGATTTGGAGATAAGATGCAAAAAAATGGTTCTAAGATCATCTTCGAAGGGAGCTGGGTCCAGAAAAAAATGTTTCGTTCAAACGAACGGCGATTGGAGAGAAATTAATCCGCTTGTGAATCTTGATGCTGTGTTCAAAACACTTTTTTTCATTCTCTCATCTCGAGAATCAAGAAATCTTGTCTGCGCTCTTCACGAATGCGACACATGCATTTGGAACAGGGAGAAGAGAAAGAGCAGCAAAAGGAAGGGAGGAAAAAAGATGATAGAAGTAATCGAGGATTCTGGAGGTTTTTCGGGAAGCTTAAAAATGAGAATTGAATGCGATCCGGGAGCTTTGTCAGGAGAGTGACAAATGTACGTGGGGCTTTGGGTCTATGTGTCGTGCGGTTCGTGCGCGGAATGTCCCTAAATCCCTACCGTCGTCCGTGCGGCCTGTTCCATTAATGGTCTACGCTATAGTGGTAAAAATACAGGTTGGCTCAAAAGTCCAAAATTCTCATTGCCAAGAAGCTTTAGATCGAAAGATTCTGAGCAGATTATTCCTTGGAAGATTTTATCTCAGAAGCACCGTTAACAAGATATTTCACATCAAACGAGAGCCAATGGAATTGCCCTTCTCTGCCATCTGATTGGCTGCTACTTTGGACTGATATTTGGACAAGTTTTGAATGACTCTATAGAAAACGGTTCTTCCTATTCGGATATTTTAAGCGTACATGTATTTTCTTCGGGTGTCAAAATCTTTTGTGCAAAGTTCCTGCCTCGTTCTAGTTGCAAATAGCCCTGCTCCTCTCTACGGTATCGCTTCTCGCTATGTCTGAAAATTCATAAATATCGTGACCAGCGTGTGGTGCAAGCGTTTAGGCTATATATACACAAAAGGATCAACAAGAGATTCGGCAAGGTAAGACTCATGCCACGTCCTTTCATTCGTCACTGACAATTATTTTGCTTGAGTGTACCTTGGTCATCCATTTGTCTGGACCTACCGATTCTCTGGGGTGTAAAGTGAAAGACAGCTCCGTCATCTTCTTACGTGTATACTATTCAATTTTTCATTTCTTATTCAATCGTGATTGAAAAAGTTTTTGTCAGGATTATGCCCGATATAAATCACTGGATATTATTCAGAGATGGGCGCAGCTTTAATAAATGATACAAACAAATTTAAGACGGGAGTTTCACGTTCGATTTTTTTTTTTTTTTTTTTAACGCATTTTTCAATGAACTTTGTCGCGATGCTGAAATAGGAAACCTGTTATTCTTCTCACAATCACAGAATCGAGGATCGATTGATTCGATGAATTCGAGTGCATTCGGAATGATCTTTGATTTAATTGAAGAGAAACCGTCGTGACCCAATTTTTTCGACAGCTCGATTGGCTCAATGGTGTTCGATAATTGAGTGAAACGTGCCAATTGCTCTTTAATTGGATTTGAGCCCCACTCGGTGTGACTTGTAAAATGAGAGATAGATTTATCAGCAGTTCATTCTAAATCAGTCTTCGAGGATCGATTCAAGAAAAGTTGTCTTGTTCTCGTGTAATTCAGTGTTATAAGAGACTGACGTCACGTGGAATCAGAAATTTTTAATGACGCCTCGTTCTCTCACTAACCTACGTAATTCTATATTCGTGATTCATCGAGAAAACGAGAAGATTTTATAGATCTAATTTCGTTATTCACCCGATTGCCCACGTTTCAAAATAGATTATATCCATCGGTGCAAGCACCAGAAAAAAAATCATCATCGGGATGGTCAGTGACTGATGTATCTTTGAACACTGAACTCAATCTCGTTAATTTAATCTCGTTCCGAGACTTTGTTTTTCTGGCAGACTACGATGTGTCACGTCGATTACAATTTTACGGACGAAAGGAGGCGGCTCGAGCGAGATTCGCGGGAAAGTTTTCTCGTCCAAAATGGATTTTGTCCGAGGGATATATTCTCTGTTTCTCCCGATCTCTTTCTCTCTACAACGTGTTTCGAGATGACCTCGTGCTGGGATTTCGGCATAGCTTTATCCTCCGTCATCAATATCCGTCACTCCGTGACAATCACGCGTTGTGCAACTATTGTGTGCCCTAGTATTTGGCCACCCTTGTCTCCTCATCACTTGCCTCGTGTCACTGCCAAGATTTATGTAGCAAATATATGTATTGTTATATATATGTATATCCCATCGACTGTGCTCGTTAATAATGACCAAGGGCAAGACAAAATGTTCCCTCGAAGGGTAGTCGCTATAACTGCATCTCGATTAAATATACTTGGCAAATTCAACCGTCAACCCCGAGGGCTCTCGTGGTTCTGACAGTATCAAAGGGGAAAAACAACATCGGATAATTCACATGAAACGTTAATCAACCATTTCATCGACCATTTCGTCCATATTCCAGAAAGATAAATCGCAATTACTGCCGCAAAATTTGAAACTATCGCATCGCTTAGTATTGTTTTTTTTTTTGAAATTTTTTCAAAATTCGATTGTGTTTCAATGAATGAAGTACGAGAAAGCTTCCGAATGGACGAACAAAAAATGAGCATCGATTCTTGACTCGAAATCTCTCTATCTGCGTGGGATGCTCGTTAGCGTTGACGTTCTGCAGAAATTTCCTGACAGTTGAAAGAGAATGAGCGTGAGAGAATGGAGAGACGAAGAGGTAGAGAGACACGCGGGACTATCGAATAAGTCGTGGATAAAACGTCAGTCGGATATATCTCGTGTGACAGAAAAATGTATATGTATATAGATAATTGTACTATTTTGACAAATATATATGTATATATAGGTAGTAGGTACATAAAACGTAGATATGTATGAGAGATCGTATTGTCGCGGTGGAGGAGCGTTAGGAAGAGGTGAGCTGCCCTGTCTCTCCACATTCACGTCATTCTCCAATGCCGTCGATAGCTGCTGCTGCTGTGTTTGTCAGTCTCGGGAGCTCGCACGTTCGCCAATATCGACTTTCAACAAACGAAAAGACTCAATCAACGCTGGCCCACTTCTTTTTCTCCGTGAGATACGCCTTTATGACGAGGAACAGTGAATTATTACACAGGCGCGTTCTCGAGGCACCTCTCCAAACCGACCTCTCCTCCCAGCCCCTTTCCTCGCACCCTGCCCCTACCGCTCTCGTTCCATCGCTCGAATTGCTCGTTCCATGCGCGTTCACCCTGAGGCAGGCAGGTGCTCGTCACTCTTGACAATATGCTATTGACAGCTTCGGAATGAGAAACTGCACGATCGACTAAAAATTATACATAAAAAAAAATAAAAAATAAAACGCAGCGAACGACGTCGCGATGTGTGTTTGTGTGCGGTGGCTCGCCGCCAGCGCTGCTAGCTTCAGCTACTCTCTTTTACCAAACCCATCCACCAGCCCGCACCGACCGTCAAATGTGCACTTTTCAATCATACAATTGATATATATACCGAGAGCATTCTAATACCTGGCCGATATGACGGTGGAGTAGAAATGAAATTTACGAAGAGAAAAAGTCCTTGGTGAGTTTTTTCTCCGCTTTGCCGTTCATCGAATATTCTTGAATCAGCGGCAACCAATGGTAGAGGTATGCGCCAGCCACGCCCTCCCCCGAACACGACCGAACATCGCCGAGCAACGTACGCTCGCACCTCATTGGCTGTTACTACTTGACCTCTGTGCCATTAATGACGCAGAGGAAAAAAATGGGCATGACGAAATTTCTTTTTGAAATCTTCCGGTCTATACCTGTCCTGAGAATTTGAATGTCAGTCTGGAGGGATCTCTGTACAACGATTGCTGAAAGGATAATCACTTTTTTTAAATTTTGATATTGAACTATTATTTTCGTTCATGAAGATCGAATATTATAATTTTCAGTTTATAAAATAAATATATAAAATGGATGCGTAAAATGGGGGTCGTTTTAAGAGGGAAAATCGTTGGTAGGGACGAGCTGGGAAGCCGGGACAATTGTGATTCACGTTGGAAGGTAAGTGCTATGTCGTGGCTAGGAAATTATGGGGTTGGCGTGCAGTAGCAGCAGGAGCATCCAGTACCATCACCACCACAAGGATCCGAACAATCTCTCGGTTGCCTGCTCTCGTCGTTGTTATCGCCGTGACATGAAAGGGAGAGGGAGTGAAAGAGAGAGAGAGAGAGAGAGAGAGAGTGAGTGAGTCGTGGTGGCGCGTGAACGCTCATTACCCGCATAGCTCCACGTCCCCCTCAGTGTCTTGATTGATGTCCTACTCGGCCTGCAAAGTACTTGGGCGAACCCTGTTCACTCGGGGCTGTTCACTACCTCTCTTTCCCTCCCTCCCTCTCTCTCTCCTCTGTCTCTAGCCTTATGTGCATCAACAACCTTCCGGCGATGAAACATTGTTGATCACTCACAACTATTACATCGACGAGCAGTTTCCACATGATAGATCATCCCTGCGACAATACGCCTGTCTTTTCACCGATTAATCATTATCTTGACAAAGGAACAAAAAAAGTCACTTTGTCAAAACGACGTCTTTACGACATCAGCCAAAGCCAAAAATTCATCTACTTAAGGTAGATACACAAAAAGAGACTATTAATTTTGCATCCATAAAGCTCTTAGATGCCATGAATCTTGAAAATTTTCACGGAACAATTTCTTTGCATCCGAATCACTTGCGAATGTAGATGATTGCGACGAAAAAAATTTCACAATTGGTTTACAGAGTGTTGTTAGATGAGCAAGAACGTATGAAAAATTGATAGAAAACCGAGCAGGACACAGAAGTACCTTTTTCCTGTCAGAGTCAATGAAACACCGTTATACGTATATACTTGTTATTTCATTCTCTACACCGGTCTGTAACGGAGCTTGAAATCTGCAAAAGTTCCCTCGACACTCGTCCAAGTGAGATTTTCTCCGGATGGAAGCTTTACGTTTATATCTACGTCGAGAGATTTGTCGTTTGGCTGTAACACTGGAAGTTGAGAGGAAAAGATAAATTATATATATGTATAGCGAATACGATGGGAGAGAAAAGAGGAAGGGGGGTGCGGGGGTGAAGAGTGTGGCAAAAGGTGACGTACGGCATCGCGACACCGTGACAGCACGTCGAGAAGAGAACCGAGGCGTGTATACTCACTCCGACAGACGTTTTCTCATTTTCTCTATTTACGTTGCGACGACGTGAGCGGATAATGTCGCTTCAACCCTTCCCGGGTTATGTGCAACTTTTCCTTTACATTCACACGAAAAGAAGCAAAAAAACCTAAAGAAATGTGTGTATGTGTCATCGTGGAGATTCGCGCGTTTGTGTGGGTTATTCGTTCCCGGATCGTTGTGGCGGAGAATCTCACGCCGTTTTCACGAAAACGGGGTGTGCGAAAGAGACCTTTGCTTTCGTACCTAACACGCTTCCCGCGTCAGTGTTCACGAATTTCAACCCCCCGCATATACACGAGACCTAACACGTCTCATTCCTCCTCTCCTCCCCACCTCCGCTCTGCTCCTTACCCTCGGGTATGTCAGTCCATGTCGACTCTCGTTTGTTGGCCCCAGGCTCCTCTACGACGTGACAGCCACCACCGCGTCATCCCCCTCTTCTTTCTTCTCCTAACCGCCAAACTACCTCCTCTCTCAAACACTCCCTTATATCCGGATATTATTGTATTTTTATCTTCTCTCCTACAACTTCACCGGCTCAAATAAGCTCGCATACATTTCTTCCTCCGTTTCATACCTTTGCTGATAGAGACTCGATGAACCCTGTACAGGTGAAGATGAGCCAGTGAGCTCTTAATTCCATTTGACGGAACCCCATTAATCTTCTCCGTCGTTCTCAACGAATTTGCGACTCTCGTCCGTCCATCGCTGTTTAGAATTTGGGAAAAAAAATTCTCTTTTTCTTTACCCTTCTGCCTTTATTTGATCGCTTTTTTTTTCATCTTCTTGGTAAGTAAGAATTTGAGGGGGTTAAATCATTTCTGACAAGAGGGATGAAGCGAATACTGTTTTCTTCTGCAGCTGTCTCTCCGCGTTAACCTTGATCAACCTGTCAACGCTACATGCCAGTCCATTTACGGTGGACGTCGGAGTGAAATTGTTCGAGGGATAATACGGTGACGTCAGCGACTTACGTCGCAGATACGCGGGACAAGGTCGAAACCCTCAGGACCTTGTTCCCCTTGACATGATAAATTCCACTGGGGATTCAATGACACACGAATCACGTAATTTTGAGCCAAAATTATGCAATCGACAGCTCCGTGTATCTCGTTGGCAACCCGCGTGATATGCCAATGACAAATGTTATTTGTCATTATTCTGTTCCGAAATTTTTTGACATCGTGATAAAAGGTCGAAAAACATATTTTTTTTTTCTCGTATCAAGTCTAATTTTCTTAGAATGGCATTAGAATTTACGAGTTGAAATGAGAAAAATAACGATATTTCATCATGTTTGTACAGCTTCTCGGATATCAATGAATTATGCTGGGTAAAAGAATTTCGTTCGACTTTTGTCGACGCTCTAAAAATGTCTACATTTATAAATGATGAATTGAATGTATTTCATTTTCAACACGATGTGGGTATAATCGTCGTCTAATTTTCCATTTATTTCACGTACCGAGATAAGCTCGAACTTGTAATATTTTTTTTCTACTCAACGGAATAGTCGATATTTCATTTTTGAGGAAAAAATGAAATTAATTATTGATCAATTAGAAAAAATGAGGTCAATTGAAATCGATAAAAGTACGTAATTTGACACGTGTGTTCTTCTCTTTCGATTTTTTAATTATATACACACAAACGGCGAGATTAGGACAATTAAACCACTAGTCAATTGAAATAATCTGACAAGTCTGTTTGCATTACACATTAACGCATCGTTAATTTAATTTCGTTGTTCAACGAATAAAAAATAAGAAAATGCCTAAATCAATTTTGACGTTAAATATATTTAAAATGATCTTCGGGCCTGTTACATAATTAATTTCGAAAATATGATGAATCAATCTCTCTATAACGATGTGTTTGCTATTTCGTGTATGAACGATAATATTGACACTTACAGCTGGCGAATGATACGCTTCGCTTATTTAGCCTCAATTTTAAATAGTTCCACCAAATACATTTTTATTTTATTACGGAACGAATTTTCGCTCGTATATAAGCCAGATAACAATTCTCCTCGCACAGACAGTCGACAGCGTTCACAAAGGTAAGTCACGTTTTTACAAACACTTTACGGAGCAGTGCAAAGTTTCGGGAGATTCGGGTTGCCGAATAGGGAATTGGGAGGGCTTGGGCTTGGGCGAGAGAGCGTGATATTTTTTTCGGCCTTCAAAGCAGTGGAAATTTTCTCATAAGTCTGATTTTTCGATCAACCCAAAGTAATTTGAAAAGGATTTTATTTTTCTACAGATCTTTTAGACAAACTCGCTGACAATCACTTAAAAATAATTTCAAAAAATTCAATCATTAAATTAATCTACCAATGAAGATATAAAAAGGAAAAGTTTTTCGCTGCCCCGTTTTTGTGAAATAAATTGAGACTCTTGCCGGTACTCATTTGATTTTTTAAATCTGTTTCTAAAAGTGTTGAGCAATATTCATGTTTCCGCATGGTGATTTCCCCTTGGAATTTGGAGAAAAATTTCGCAATTGTTTTCAACTTGAATGATTTTTCTAGATAGTCGAGACAGAATGAAAACTTGCGTAGCAGTCGGGATTTTGGGAGCGATGATCGTTGCAGTTTACGCTTCACCTCGTAGAGATCTCAATCCTCCGCCGGATAATTCGGAAGATTTTGGAATTCCAAATTATTTTCAGTCAGAGTCCTCCAGACCTATTCCCATATCTCATCGTCAGGTACACGTTTCACATGAATCATCTTGAGAACATATTTTTTCTATACCGGACAAACTATTGTGGAAAATAAAAAAAAAAAACAAAAAGTAAAAACTAATTTAAAAAATTTCAGGAACGTTCTCTCGACTCGTATTCGGAACAGGAATACCAAAATCTGAAAAAATCATCGCTCATTGTTCCGGAATCTGATCGCAGAGGAGCCGAGGCAACGGCCGAAGCCAAGATGCATTATTATCCCGATGGATCACCGAAGTATACAGACTTCTTAGCATAAGCTCACATGCTTTCAGTCTGCATGGAATTCATCTTGATGAACAAATAAGTAAAGTTCAAAAGAGCTTAAAAAAACGAAGGGACCGCATCAATGATCAGGCACGATCCATCAAAATACCGTTCAAAAATCAATCTAGACTGGGAATATTGAAAAATAATAACTGTAATACCGAGTGCATAATAAAACGAAGACAATAACTTTCATAGCATGATTTCCGAAGTCATTTATGTCACGATAGAATAACTTTTGAAAAGGATTTGAGACTGACAGATTCGGCGTAGGATTGAGGAAACTCAGTTTCAAAATTTTCAGATTTTTTTCATGAGTCAAAACAAAGTCATAAAAATGGATATACGGACGTTATGGATGAGGTTTGAATAACGTAAAATCGGAGAGAGAGAGAGAGAGAGAGAGAGATAAGAATGAAGCATTGAGTGCGTCAATTTGAATGACGTGGCCACGAGCTCGTGGGATTTTTTGCAAAGGTGGACATTGACGAGGGGTCGCCTCATTGGAGGTTTGTTGCACACGAGGATCTTCAACAAGCGGTGCTTTTGCTCCGGTTGTCAAAAAAAAAAAAAAAAAAAAAAAAACACGAAGAAGACGAGAATTTTTATTTCTCTTGCAGAGAGAGAGAGGAGAGAGAGAGAGAGAGAGAGAGACTTCGCCTTGAATAATCGTTGAAAAAGGAGAAGGAAGAGATGGAACGGTTCTGCGCGTGAGCTCTGATGTGAAACGAGAAACCGAAATGACAGCGGTGAACGCTCAAAGTTGCTTTATTGTTTTTAGGCGTTAATTTGGCCAGACGGCCTGTCAGAAAGGGAATACGCGGTTAAGAATGAGAAATTCTCTTGGATCTTTCAACACGAAGCACTTAGACGTACGAATGCATAGGGGTACAGAAAAAAAAAGAAAAGAAAAATATGGAATTGGAGTCCATCCTGGTCGCGATATTCGAACGGAATTGACTCTTGTTGAGGACTTTAACGTGCCTGTATATCAGGGCTGTCGACATGGCTACCGAGCTGGCTGAAGTTCAGGTCTTTCAAAAGTGCCAGAAACGTGTGCGTGTCGTAAGAAATTTGAGACGAGTACATTTTCGTAGGCCCAAGGAATCTCCTTTATTCAATTTATACGCAAAGGTATTCGAATGTGCGAAAAGTTGAAAATACATTTTTTTCTCAGCTCCTCAGAGCTTCCTCAGAGACATTGAAAATTTTCAGAATTTTTCAAACGAAATTATCAACCGAATTCGAGTAGAGCAAAACTTTGATAATTCAATCTTTGCAATGACTGAATTTTCAATTTTTATTACTTACGTTACTGAATTAATAGAGATCTGAAATGGGTACGAGGACATTTTTGCATCGTACCGTTGAGCGGCAGGGCACTTTTACTGTTACACAGAACCAGGAAATTGAAGGGAAAAAGAGACTTTTCAAACGATTTTTCTTTTATTTTAACGCACCACTCGGCGAGTTGTTTTTTTATTCATCAAGTCTGGTCAACTTGCAAGTTTAACATTTTTTTTTTTTCATACTTGTGTTACATCAACGCACGTTAATATCGGACGCAGATGATAATGACCGGATCAAGTTTTTCGTGATCAATCGGAGTACTGCAAAATAAATCACAGCAATTAGGAAACGGAGAAAATTTTTCAGCCATCTTCATGATTAAAATAATTCATGAAATAATACACGGTATTTCATTGCTTTTTTGAAACGTCCAAACAACTGGTGAATAGAAAAAATTTACATTTACATTCATCCTTTTTTCCATTTCCTATTTTTCATGCTTGAAAAATAGTTTCAAGTTAAACAAAAATCGTAATCGTTAATCCTTACCTGATCATTGAAGATCGATGGAGACGATATCATGGACTGATAATAATCACGATTTTTTTCAAGATTTTCGAGAATACGTTCGGCGTCGGGATAAACGAATTCGGCCCAAATTTTCCACAGAGGCTTAACAACAAAATCGATGAAGCCGACCTGGATCTTTCCAACGTTTGCGGTATACCGATCGCACATCGGACTGATATCCATGTTTAGTTTGCGTTCACGATCACCCTGGAGCCAGAACTCTTCCATAACGAGAGCAACCCATTTTTTATAAATGGGCAAAGGCTTCGTTGGATTCGAAAGATCAGCGCAGTGTACGAGACAGTCGAGAACTTGAAGTTTGTCAGAGTCATTGTTGAAGATAACAAGCCCCGAATCGTCGATTTTCTTCTTCGCTGCCATTTTCTTGAAATTATCAACAAGAGAGTTGTGCTTGGCCATATCGGTCGATAGTACTATATCTATGACCATATTTCTCCACGTTTTTCGTTGTTCCTTCGTCATATTGATGAATATGTCGTTGCCCTCCTGGTGCAATAACTTGAACGCTACAGCAAGATGGTGATTCTCGAGCACCGATCTGTCGTTGTACGTCAGAGCAAGATCCGAGTCTGAAACAGTTATATTTAAGCGGACCAATCATTATTTCAATACTTCCAAACATTTCTAACAAAAATCCAATCGAAATTTCCAAATTTCCTGAACTTCCGATTAATATTTTTCGTAGTCCAAAAAATATCGACATTGTCAATTCTTACTCGTGTTGATGAGGAACTGATTCGAGACACCCGGGTGAGCAACATCGTGTATCGCAGCCGCAAAAATAGTCGCAGCGATCTCCAAAGGCGTGAATACGGACTGTGACCAAGAAATGAATAACAAAACTAATGAAAACAATTGGAAATGAGTCCTGATGCAGCTTCGTGAAAAATGTGTGAAAAGGGAATTGATAATGCAGAGAAAAAAAAATGTGGCTTTACGTTGAAAATGGGTGCATCGAGCAGAGTGTTTGCTGATTGTGTGACATCGGCCGCATGAAGGCTGTTGTGGAAGGGATTGGTCTTGATATAACGATCTTCAACGTCCATCATATAGACGACAAATGTTTGCGGTGGAATTGCCAACGCCTTGAACAAATCGCGACTCTTGAAAGCTGTGTAGACCACGCGGATCAACGGTTGATTGTTGGCTAAACTGAATATATTCATTCCCCACATGTCCATATTTGGAACATTCTGCAAATGAAAATTCACGTCATACAGGCGTCAATGAGATCAAAGAAATAAATAAATTACTGAGCTATTCGTTCAGCTTCATTTGCCATTATATAAACTTTGATAGCCTCAATGTTGAACAATGAAAACACGATTTCACATTGATCAAAAGCTGTTGAAATTAATATATTTATATAAGTTTAAATCAATTCGAGGTTTGGTGACGATGAACACTCTTTCGATAGAGCGAGTATTTGGAAATCTCGATTCACCAGTCACTCGTTATATCGTTCCCTTTTTCTATCCCCAGACCCCAATGAAATAGGAGGAACGATCAAAAATCAAAACTTGCATGTTCTTTGTCGAAAACCCTGAAGATGCAGATGATTTTCAAGGTTGCTGGTATTGAATGCGGCTAATTTTCTGCGAATATTTCCGTCAACAATAATTTGATTCTTTATAAAATCTAATTGTATAGTTATCGATAATATTGTTCCAGGAACGAGGTTAGTACGTGACGATTACTGAAATTTGTCGCGTGTGCTATCGCTATTTTCCTCTATTTTTTCTCTTTTATCATCGAACGACCATGCCTTTTGTTTTTCATATTTATTGTTCTTTCTTATCGTTGAAAAGTGTAGTAGGAAGAGGAAGGCTCGGCGGGGGCGGGGGATACGTTGGAATAACATTAGAAAAAACATAATTTGGTTGTTTGCGATGATTCGTATTCCGCATTAATCTGTATATAATCTGAATGTATCCAGCAGGAATCATCATTGACTTCCAAAATTCGATTTAAAAAATTTTAGTTCCAGAGTTAGCACTAATAAATCCGACTCATTACTATTTAGTTGCCAGCTTTTATTAGTTTCAATTTACCGAATTCAGATTAACTTTTTATATCGTGCGTAAAACATAAAATTTCTCACATATGATGGAGCCATCTGCTGCTCCTCGCGTCTCTCATTCCCATAGGACTGTCTCCTTGCTTGGACGGGAACGAAGTTTGGAGTATTCAATGAATGCGGTCTCCTAATATTCCCCGATGACGATCTCCTTGCTTGGACATAGGGGTCGCTTGAAGACACACTTGGAATAAAAGAAAAGAAAATGACATAAGTGACAAATGGGATTACGTATTATTTTTAGTTATTCCGATGATGCTTTCGCAACCCTTATTCCTACGAACAGGGATACAAAAGAGTTAATAAGCATCGAATTATTATTTATAATTTTGCAGCTATTGGCATTCTTCTCTATTTTGCAGTGCAACCAAGCGAATTCGAATTCGAATAGACTAATATCGTATTGTACTCAAACAGAGAGTAAAAAAACGCTGGATCGACAGCATTTCTCGTTAAATGGCACCAATGATGTTTTATAATTATCATAAAACGTGCTCAACATATACGCTAGTTTTTGATGTAACGACCGAGAATCTTAAGTAGTAACGTATGATTAAACGTATGATTCGCGATTTGTAATTTCCAGAAAATGAACATTTTTTAGGGCAAAACGGAGTATTACCGAAAAATTCGTGGACATTTTTTTTTTCTACTACAATTTTAATATATTCATGAAATGTTGATGATTATCTTATAATATCGTTAATCAATGGCACATGCAGGGGCAAAACGGGATACTTAACGAAATATTGTGTTAAATAAAAGTTCAATGCGCTTTGTTCGCTTCATTTCACATACAATCGAACAATTCATCGCGTTTTTTTCTCAATTTTGAAGAAAAAAATTGTAAAAAAAGAAAGAAAAAATATCTAAATTTTCCATGTACCCCGTTTTGCCCCGGTCACCTCTGAATCTGATCAATGCCATGGGGAAGATATCTATGTACAGTGATAAATTATATTATTTCAAAATAATAAAAAAATTGTGCAGTTTTTCGATTTAACGAATCGTTTAAAAAAAAACTTCAATATCTACGCAGTGGATCTTTGATTACGGACGGATTAATGTATTTGGACCTTTCGAGCTACGCGTGCACTTGATAGGATCGAATGTATAGCCTGCACCCTTTGGCTTAATATTGATGAAACAAAAAGAAATTAAAAAGATTTTAATGAGTTCGATTATTACTTACGCCCTGGACCTTCGCATGTTTAGTTGAAATCGTAACGAAACGGAACGAAGAATTAACGAATTTTTAATAGAAAATTTCACAGAGTTACAACCTGCGTCAGTGAATTGCAGAGCTTATTTGACATTAAAATTGAAAAAAAATGCTTTATATATAAATCGTGGCAAAATCAAAGATTCAAAAAACAGGCGATAAATACGCAGAACAATAATAATTTTACATTGGTATTGGCATTAACTAACAATTGTATTATCAAGGACGATTAGAAAACAATACTGTTCTAGCACTTTCCGTATTCATACACTTTTTTGTACTTCTTATCAATGCCTCAAGTTCCTCGAACAGCATTTGTTAGTCAGACTTGCGTGATTATTAGTTGTTGGGGCCAGCATGTTTTTTCTCGATAATTCGATCATCGGCAATGAATTCTGTACGTGCCACGTGCCGTGTTTATTTGCATTTTTGGTAGCATTTTATCGATAGCTCGAATTTTCAATTAACAAATAACTTGAGTCATCGCTCATATGGCACATGTAATTCCTTGCAATTCTAGAAAACAATTAGAATCCAATAATTGTTTTGAATATGTGGCTATTGAATGTGTGTCTTGAACGTGGCAGAATGAAAGACAAAAAGGAGGCGATAGAAATTCAGAACCAAAATTACGTGACAATAAATTATGAAAAAACGAAATATTGTAACGTTAATTGTATTAGCCTCAAGGACGTTTGGAGAACAATACTCTTCTAGCATTTTCCGTATTCATACCCATTGTATTGTATTACTTACCGATGCCTCGAACGAGTTCCTCGAACAGTATTTTCGAATCGCATATTTGTTTTAGAAACTTACGTAATAGTTTGCTGATGCGACTACAATGTTTCTTCTCGATAATTCGATTATTGACAATTGAATCTGCACGAAATCATTTACCCAATAAATCTGACAAAAAACTTTCGTGCCACGTGCCCTATTATTTTGTATTTTTGAAATTTTTATTTATACCTGGAATTTTCAACTAGCAGGCAACTTATTGAGTAATCTCTCATGACGCATGTAATTCTTTGTATTTCTAGAAAACAATGAGAATCCACGAATCGTATTGAAATAACAAACAGCCGCGGATATCTATAGTGATGAAAAGTCGGAAAACAATGGCAAGTATTAAAAAATCTTGCCTCAGTTACAAACCAATCGGTCTACAACTTTTTGTTTTCTTTACTAAAGAAAAAAAATCCTATTACGTATCCATTCGCTTCCGATCTCTGAAAAATGATTTCACCAAGTTTAGTCAGTATTTGTTTTCGATGTGCAATCATGATATCAGCCAAATAACAATTTTTTACGCAGGCCACAAACTAAGCGAGCATTATTGAACGAGGACGGTTCTTGCACGGCGTTAAATGTGAAAAAAATAAAAGACGAGGACAAGAAAAAGCATATCCCGGTGCTTCCGGTAAAAGTGTCTCCTAAAGTAACTTTTAATTCTTAAAAGTTTCAGCTTTCGTCAGATACATTTGCTCGGAATTCAATTATTCGGTGAAGGGATTATGCAAAATTCTCAAATTTATTTTTTTCGACTATTGCATCATTTGGGACTTTTAGCATAATTTGGGATCAGTTTGTATTTTTGGGTTTGAGTGATATTAAAATATTCTGACTGCTCGTTTATTTTTCAGAGGAAAAAATTTTATTTTGGAACTTCTTGAAATTTATAATTCCAAAAAACTTGCAAATACTGCATGAAAATTTCCATTCTAACTCATCCAATCGGACTCATCCAAATCCACATCAGAAGCTAAAGTGGTCGTTGACGACCAGACTTGTTTCTTATCGAATGATGGTCGTCTGTGAAAGAAACATATAAAAAACGAATTTCAAAAGAGGAGAATAAATTATGTTTGAAAATGTTCAACGAAACAATTCTCAATGTAATATTTTGATCTGTGGAAATTCGAGTAATTATCCACTATTGAAAAATCTCTTTTTTTAGAAACGTGTTCGAATAACTTTCGAATAGAAATAATTCAGGGGGAATCCAGTGCGGTGGTAAAAGTACCAAGTCTGTCTATTTGGTCAATCATTTTTTTATTTCATTAAAAAAATTCGTCAATGTTTCTGAAACTGTTACTTTTATAATAAGAATTGTAATTTTCTCATCAGAGTCCCAGAGATGCTCAGGTTTTTTTTTTAATTATCGTTCAATAAAATCTCGGTGGAAATTAATTGTTGGCTATAAGAATATGTGCAACAAAACTTAAAAAGGAGTCTCTAAAATATATGCAACATACCTTTTGAGGCGAGAAGGTTCCAATCTCTCACGAGACTGCTCACGCTCGGGTGGTGATCCGAACGATAGCGCATCGCTGACATCATAGTCAGTAGTTGTTTCCTGTAATCATACATTTTTGTATCATACAAGAGACCGGGGCAAAATGGGGCAAACGATAGACATGCAGAAATAAAAGAAATTAAATGACAAGATCATTTGTATTTATGTGTCATAAATAAAAAATAAATAAATACCGGTTCTCCACGCTGTTTGCGCTTATATGCTACTGGCACGCACGGATCTGGAAGGAAATCTTCGCAAGTGGTATGAACGATTATCTTACAAACAGAGCAGAACGATGACCTCTCGCGAAAGTGAATTCTGCAAAAATAATCGCGTACACGATTAATGATGGACGAAGAAAAATTTTGTTGGTTTTTGATATATCAAAATATTGGAATTCTCTCCTAATATCGCGTACTTAGCCCCACACGAGAAACATCTTTTTGGTACCAAAAGTCTTTGTCGCTTGAATGCGTGTTTTAGGACACGCGGATTCTTGAATGTCTCGGTGGAATCTGATCCTGACCGTTCTCCGTTGGCCCGTGAAGTAGAAGCCTAGAAAAAATGTCATTCGTACACATGATTTTTCGAGAAAAAGCGTTCATTAAGTTTTTTCATCGTGTCTCAATAAGAGTGGTCTGAAAATTACGATAAATAAAGTTTTCTCTTTTTATCACCGTAGGATTTATTAAACTTGAACTTTATGAATCCCGGAAACTAAAGTTTGATCGTCTACATTAAAGAAAACATTCATTTGTCTATTCGCATTATACTTTAAAAGTAAGAAAAAAAAAAAAAAAATTATATTAATCGACGAAATTAATATTAATTGATCTCAATTTGTTCCTGAAACCTGTGAAAGACCATGGCAAAAATGCATTATCCCCTTTTCCGGCTATTTTTATGAATCATTTTCTCTTATCACCCCGTGCCAGAACTGGTACTTTCAAGTCTTTTCCGAGTATCGTCACGATGATTTTGAACATTGCTGATTTCTAATCTCTGGAACATTCTCCACGAATATTTGCGTCTTCGCTAGCGAGCTGTTTAACAATAATTTGAAATTAGACGCCTGCGCTATTATTTTTTTCTAAAAAATGTTCTCTCTTATCATCGAGCGTGACGTCTTTTGCTGTTTGTATTTCTTATTCTTATTCATCCGTGAACCTTGATAATAGGACTCTTACTTTTATTCTCATTTCCATACCCAATGATCTCTCGAGAAATCAATGCATTTCAAACGAAGCGTAATTCAGTCAATAAAAAAAAAAAAAAAAATGGCTATCGATACAATTAAATTAGCTTAGAATCGAATCGCATTAGGAAACACGGAATGAAATTTGAGAATGCTGGAAATGCTGGAATATAATATTCATTTTCTTGGGATGAATCATATTTGACATATCCGTATTCAGCGATTCGATTCAGTATCAATATCGAACATTCGAGTTTAGAAAATTTAGGTTCAATTGTCAGCAGTAAATTTTTCTTATTTCAATTGAAATCCTAGTTTTGATTAGGTTCTATTTCAAAAATTCAGTTTCTTCAGTTCGTATGATTCGAGATTTTCTTAGCAGCAAATTGTCACGTCACGATAGATGATATTGGCATCGAAATAACTGCAGTTGTGCTGGTTTTTTAGTTGACGCTAATTCTTGCCCTACGTCTTTTGAGTGAGTACCGAATTGAGCTACCGTGCGGTGCTCTACTCGAATATTATTTTATATTGTTTGTATTTCAAACATGGAAGGTGATGGTGCAAAAAATTGTTAAATTGCTTATGAAACATGAAAATTCTCACCAATGGAGTCCCTTGTCTGACTTGTCTGATAATGCGTTTCATTCGTTCCTGACGCGCCAATGCGCTTGCTTCAGCATGACTAGCGACAGATCGGATAAATTGACCCCGTTCCTCAACAAATCTGTAAAAAAATAAAATGTATCATTAAGTGGATTTAAGAAAAAAATAATGACACAAATGGAAGATAACATTATGCTTCTGCGAACTTTTATCGTACGGCCTATGATACTGGCGAATTAATAAAATTAACATCCAATGATCACATTGTTATTTGCGTGAAATGATTCTCCTTTTCTCGAGTATAATTCTCATCGATAAATTCGCAGCATTAAATTTTACTGGAAATTGGAGACTCCATTTTTTTGTGAATTTAACAAAAATAAATGAAAAAGATTCTAATGAGTTCGATTATCACTTACGGCTTCGACGGCTTGGTCCATTCCATGTTTGGTTGAAATTGCAACGAATGTTTAATAGAAAATTTCACAGAGTTACAACTTGCGTCAGTGAATTTCAGAGCTTATTTGACATTAAAATTGAAAAAAAAAATGCTTTATATACTATAAATCGTGGCAAAATTAAAGATTCAAAAAACAGGCGATAAATACGCAGAACAATAATAATTTGACATTGGTATTGGCATTAACTAACAATTGTATTATCAGGGACGATTAGAAAACAATACTGTTCTATAGCACTTTCCGTATTCATACACTTTTTTGTACTTCTTATCAATGCCTCAAGTTCCTCGAACAGCATTTGTTAGTCAGACTTACGTGATCATTAGTTGTTGGGGCCAGCATGTTTTTTCTCGATAATTCGATCATCGGCAATGAATTCTGTACGTGCCACGTGCCGTGTTTATTTGCATTTTTGGTAGCATTTTATCGATAGCTCGAATTTTCAATTAACAAATAACTTGAGTCATCGCTCATATGGCACATGTTGTTCCTAGCAATTCTAGAAAACAATTAGAATCCAATAATTGTTTTGAATATGTCGCTATTGAATGTGTGTCTTGAACGTGGCAGAGTGAAAAACAAAAAGGAGGCGATAGAAATTCAGAACCAAAATCACGTGACAATAAATTATGAAAAAACGAAATATTGTAACGTTAATTGTATTAGCCTCAAGGACGTTTGGAGAACAATACTCTTCTAGCATTTTCCGTATTCATACCCATTGTATTGTATTACTTACCGATGTCTCGAACGAGTTCCTCGAACAGTATTTTCGAATCGCATATTTGTTTTAGAAACTTACGTAATAGTTTGCTGATGCGACTACAATGTTTCTTCTCGATAATTCGATTATCGACAATTGAATCTGCACGAAATCAATTACCCTATACGTGCCCTATTATTTTGTGTTTTTGGAATTTTTATCGATATCTCGAATTTTAAATTAGCAGGCAGCTTGAGTCATCTCTCATGACGCATGTAATTCTTTGTAATTCTGAAAAACAATTTGAATCCAAGAATCGTTTTGAATGTGTGGCTAATGCACGTGTATTTAAATCGTAGCAAAGTAAAGGAAGAAAAGCAGGCGATAAAAATGAGAGGACAGTAATTTTTTTTTTTTTTTTTTTTTCGAAAACGTACCTGCCTCCATTCGAAGCTGCTAGTCTGGCTAAACACAATGTCATGGAAATTTACTAGAAGATCGTAGAGTAGAACAGCGTAGAGAGGATAGAGAAAGAAGGGTAGTAAGGAAGAGCTTTGGGCCAGACCATCATCAGATCGTAAATGGCGCGAGCATAACTGCCCTGGCAAGGCGAAACGGATGCTTGGTAGTAGATACAAACGCAAGTGATTAACGCAAGACCTTCGCCGCAACTCGTTAAACCCAGGGGTGTGTGTATTGCGGTATAAACGCCCGCCCAGGAGCTTGAGAAGCTTACGAAATACTCTCCGCACCATCTTTGTCTACGCTCGAGTTCTCGTCCTCTTTACAGATTACTAAGAATAGTTCCGGTGCCCAATGTTCCAAGTTTAATTGAAAATATCCGAGAGGATATAGAAATAAGCGAGCATTATGGAGTCACTGGAAGTAGTCTCATAAAAACGTATTCCAATATGCAGTCCAGAATTAATGACGAAACATTAGCAAAGACATAATTATTTCTAGTTCTATATATTGAGTCCTGAAGGAACCCAATGTTGCTCTATGACGCAGCAGAAACCCTACAAAAAAGCGTTTTATCGCGAAGCAGGCCGTCCCCGGACCAATGTCATCTTCTTCGATGATAGATTTCTCACGCCATGACAGTATCCCCGCACCAAGACAAGTAGTACGTCTCCAAGAAGTAGGTAGTGGGGGAAGCTCGAAGTTCAGAAGGTTGCGAGTAGTCATTGCGTCAGCATCCGGATCTTTGCGCAGAAGAGACTACGCAACGTAGAACGGTGAGGGGAAAAGCTGTAGCAGTTAAATCGAGATCTTCGTGTATATTTCTCAGTTAATACTATAAACGTCGTAGGCGAATTTAGAGTAGGTGCTTTGGTATATATACGTTGCTTGACTGCCGTTGATACATGGGCTGTTAAAGCTTGGGTCACCGTTATCTCTCGAGGCAAACGACGACGGAGACGACGGCGACGATGGCCAGAACGAGCGAATAGAACTCTGGAACAGCCCTCTGCTCTGCTCTTCTGGGGTTCGCGCCTAAAGGCCGATCTCGGGGCATTAACAGAGCCTCCCTCGTAAATAGTCCGCTTTGCATTCGAATGTTCTATTTACCGCTTAAATAATATTTATGCTAATGGACGAATAAAAATTCATTTAGTGGAAAAGAGTGTAGCGAAATAGTGGGCGGAGGTGTGACGTTTCGTAGCGGAGGAACGCTTTTTTTATGGTTCAAGGAAGGGCAGGATGAGAGTCTCGTTTCGCTTGGCCAGGTAATACTCGCTAATTTGCGTCGTAAATGAAATCGTTAAGTCAACTAACGTTCGATATATGTTCCCGGATATTTATCTGCATAGGAGTGTATATTATAACTTGAGGGAGAGTGGCTTATCCACGTGTTCACTTATCACTGAATATAGGACGTTGAAGAGAAAAAAAAAAACTGTATACGCCACCAACAATTTGAATTTATTACCGACTACATCGTGGAGTTTCGCGCTCCCGTAAGGGAGGTCAAATGAAAGAAAAAAAAAAGCTTACTCATACTTTGACGTTATACATTGAAATACAATGGAAGCCCGTGAATCACGCGTTAGTTAGCGCGCCGTTTATCACGCGTAAAGATCATTATTTCTACAATAGTCCTCATACAGATATAGCCCCTTAACGACGTGAAACTAATGTGTCATTGTCCTACATGCGGAGGCATTTACGATTCTTATCACATTAGTAATTGAAATAACAATTCAACGGTATTAAGTGCCATCGTCACGTTCTCTTCCTTCTTTTCACTCGACGATTAAGACACTTACCGGTGAGAGTGACTCGAAAGAAAAATCGTTTTACTGCATCGAATTTAATCACCTTGTATTAATTAAAGGGTCATAAGCACGCGCAAGAGAAGGAACCGAGATTCTCATTCCAGATTCCCTTTCTTCCACGTTATTAAACGTGATAGTACATCGTATCGGAGCTACAATTCTTTTTAAATGTCAACATTTTTTTAAATAAAATAAAATAGTCAAACAAAGGAACACTCGCAAATCATTGTGCTCTACACATCTACACAGAAATTGTAGAACAGGAAATAAGCAGAGAAGGCAATTTCTACGTCTCATTTTGTCGAAGCTCCTAAAAAGATCACCGAATTTCGTTCGCCGCATCGAATCTCCCTCGCGAAAGCATAAAAATGAAAGAATAACGAGTAAGTTTGCTCATTTTTTTTTTTTTTTTACTGTGGTTTCTACGCGCTATAATATCGGAAGGTCATAAAAAGTTATGTTCACGGGGTGTATGTGTTATCGAATGCTAGAAACCCCCTCTCTCTCTCTCTGGTGTAGCAAAGCGTTGTTGTGTGTGCGGTGAACGGTACAGTTGTAACTTGCATATATCTATCGTTGAGAAAAGGGTCCTTCGGGCGAGTTACCAGTGTCATACAAGCTTCGCGTGTAGGACAGCTTATGATTGACGATCGTCATTTCCTGCGACACGGAACGATGCGAGGTCGCTCGTGCGAAGCACCGAGAAAGAGTGAGAGAGAGAGAGAGAGGAGCTTTCGCTCATATAGATATAGAAGTATTCTGATGCGACAACCCCCTTTATAAATCGCTTACACACGTCCACACACATATAATATATATATACACAAGGACACAGATCCACTGTATGGTGAGCGTGAACGCCCGCGCATCCATCGAATCACTATGTGAAATTCTCGAGCGCAACATTCACCGACCCTCGTACATAGTACTCCGTCTAAATGTTAAAAGGGCATTGCTCTGTATGAGCCAATAGATGAAATTGCTCAGTCTACGCCATTTTGCCTTTAACTAGACATTGTTTATATACATGCATATCGGAGTGTACATAACACGCAGTTATATATACATATTTCGTATATACGAGAGTAGCGGAGGCCATAAACGTAAACACGGGCGTTGGTCCACACGCATCCCAAGACAGAGCGCGTAAATCAAATGGCAGGACACAGTACTCTACAAGAGCGCACGCTGTGCAACGAGAGCACGAGACGTGCAATGTGTTTGCTCCTGTATTAGTTCATTTATATACACGGGGTCATAAAAATGTGGGTTTCGAGATTGAGGAAAGGGCAAGATTGTTAGATTCTGAAGAGAAAAGTCCTTGGTCGTTTTTCTCTAGGATGCAGGGTTCACGAGTTATTCATTTTTTTAGTGACAGCCAATCCCCTCCGCTGAAACGCAGTGGGCGCGGCCTCTCCCCTCCTCGCTCCTTCGATACAATACTCGGGATTGGTCAATGCAGTGATTCATCGATATCTTCCTTACAGTGCATCAGAGAAAAAAATCACTCGGAACATTTCCTCTTCGTATTATCATGATCTATTTGTTCCAATGATTTCGAACGCGATTTTCAGGATTCCTTGTATATCGGAGTATTGCATCAAAACGACGAACACACTCCTCTTCTCGGTACAGGCTTATTACACATTAAAGGGCTCGCGGTATCACGTCTCTCGTATAACCGTGACACGAAACCCGCTTCTGATTTACATCTTCCACCTGCGAGAGTAGATCTCTCTCTCGCTTCCTCGTTCCTTCTCTTTCTCTCCTCCTCTCTTTCGCTCTCTCTCTCTCTCTCTCTCTCTTTCTCGCTCTATGCATCCTAATAAGCACACACCTCTCTCAACGGCATAATAATTCCGGAATGGTGGCGAGAATGAAATTAAAATAGATGTCTTGCATTCTATTAAGATCTATTAAGATGCCAAGTTTGAAGAAATGTATAGAAGTTATAATTAGCTGGTAATTAATTGTTTGGTTTTTATTCCAACATTTTTGATTTTTCACTACAACTACTATGGAAATGAAAAAAAATGTTAATCGACTAGAGAAAATCATCAATTTTCTTAAAAACGATTGGAACAATAATTTAATTAGAAATGAAAATGTATGCAGTAATTTGTGTGTGTTTATTTTTTTCTTTTCAATTAGACACCAATCGTACAGATAACGTGCGAAACTACATTTTTCCCTATGTAATCTACTTATATTATCAAGTTTGCTCAGTGATTATACTTGCAAAAGTTGGCACTGGCACTCACGGAAATGGCACCTGGTCGCCGTTTCTCGGTCATAAGTACACAAGCGTTCTTGTATTCTTATCGTGATCTATGATTTATTTGAGCTAACCCGAGCTAAATTGTAGAGAACAATGTAACAACGTCCTTCGACGTTGTAGAACGTTTGTTAGCTCTATACACACGAGGAGCTAAACTTATGTGGCTTATAATAGACGAGACCATTTTCAAGAGCCCATTCTCGCTTTATCTCGACGAGAGGAATCTTGGAATATAATACAGCTCAAATATATTGAGGAAACAACGAGTATGCATATTTATGTTTATGCATTAGCTTTTTCATGTCGAGTTATCTTTTCTGCTTTTCTGTTTTATCGTTAAACAGATTCTCGGAAGAAAAAAATGAGCGAAAAACTTTTTTTTTTTTTTCTACTAATTTTGTTATCAAAAACTCATCAGTGTTTTGGAAATGGTGACTTTGAACGTTTGAAATTTTAGTAAAGATTCTTCACGATTAACAAATACAAGTGACTGATTTTCAAATTTCAACTGCGACGATTCGACTTGTTTTTTAAAGAACTTTTTTATTCCAAAAATTATACACTTTAGGGGATTGAAAAGCTGGATGATTCGTTGTGGAATGACTCGTACAAGAGCTGCATTGTTCGAACGTATGATATGAAAAATCGCGTGAACATCTGAGGATGTCATGACACGTCATTTCTGCCTCGACGAGCCAAAGCGAGTGAGAAGATTATCACTGAACTAAAATTTTCTCTCTGCATTTATTACCAGGAACGAGAAGAAGAAGAAGAAGAAAGGGATTTAAGAGGGAGGCGCGATGAGAGGGAAGGAAAAGAGATAAAATGAATCACATATACACTGGGTGGAGAAACGAGAAGGCGGCAAAAGAGCCGGGAAATATAACTCGCGACTCGTTATACTTCGCGGAGAATCTCTCCCGAAGATTGCATCGTAACTTTTTTTCCCTGCTCTTTCTTTCTCTCTCTCCCTCTCTCCCTCCTTTGTTACTATTTAGTCCGTGAGGAAGAAGGCTTTTATCGTAGAGCTCGATCGTACGCGCGCGTGTGCAAGAACCGACTACACAAAAGGGAAACGTCAC
Source organism: Campoplex capitator (assembly GCA_037576405.1). NCBI lineage: Eukaryota > Metazoa > Arthropoda > Insecta > Hymenoptera > Ichneumonidae > Campoplex > Campoplex capitator. The sequence goes on along the minus strand of JARBWI010000322.1, from coordinate 14,719,682 downwards.
TCTATATTTATTTATTTTTTTATTTCTTGAAAATTCATTCATCTGCCCAAGATATCTTCACGAGTTTTATGAATATTGCCGGATTCTTTAAAATAGATATTATCGCCATGTTTATACGCTTGTCCAGGAAGTGCCATGATGAATACCCACCGAAAAGACGCGACGTACCATTACAAACAGTCAGTCTCTCTTTTTCTTACTTTTCATTCAAAACACCAAATGGCTTACTCAGAGGAACAGATAGAATCGAGCATTTCGTGATGAGCAAGAATTCTTCTTATCTGTTTGTTCCTTAATTTATCACTTCCCCATTCTTCATTTTTTAGGGGGAAAAACAAAATATTTGTATAAAAAAGTGATGAAACTAAATCACAGAATTTCCCAGACACAATCATCAGATTCTGAAGCAATTGTTGACAGCACCGAATCAGATGAGCAATGTAAACTTCTGTTTGATTGCTAATAAACTTCAATCTTGCCTTCAATCAAACTCGAATTTAACCGATGACGGGTGTCACCAATAACAATGGGATAGTGCGTGTCCTCAGCAGTGAGAATTCCGAATAATGAAAAATCGCAATATAATTGTATAGAGAGAGAAAGGTAGTGAGAGTGAAGCTTGATTTTTCGGTGAGATAAATGCAGAGAGAATGACATGTATTCGAGTGACAAGCGGGGGCCGTGCCACTGCCACGATAATGGCATTTGCCATGGTAGACACGAAGGTAATGAGCTTCCACGATGACATGGACGGGACATAACTCTCTCGACGAGTGACCCGCTGCTCGTTCTCTTCTCTCTATACACCAGACGTTTCTCGCTTTTCCCCATCAAGCTTCTCGTCATTACACGTCATTTATTTGTCGTTAAGCTCTCCCTTCCTTTCTCGTTCTTCCTCTGACTTTTCCTTAAATGAGGCCACCGAGCACTAACATTTCAATGGAGAAAAAAAAAAACAATAAACAAAGGTAAAAAGATATTCACGCGATTGTGACGAGTGACAGCTCGAGAGAAGCTTTCACAAGAAAAAATTTCTCGTTAACCAAAGCCCCTATTTCTGGCTCCTCCAACTACTTTTTCTTCTCTTTATTTTTGGTCCAGATTTCTGATGTCTGAGAAAATACTATTTTGATCTACTCTTCTAAATTAAATTCCAAATCTGGATAAATCGTAGATCAATTTTGTAAAAAATTCAGATTTGTTTTGCCCATAACTTTATCAAGGGGGATGAAGCCGAAATAGAGTAGATCCTTACATGGCTATAAAAGTGTCGTATTCGCCACTGACGATCGTAAAGGAAATGACTGAGAGCGATATGAATCGATGATGTACGAGGATTATATTTCATCGCCCTACTCGGACGAAGGGTGTGCAGGCAGTGAACATGACTGCGAAAATTGTACCAGGATGTGAGCTCGCGCGAAGGGTGCCACCAGGGCAAAACGAAAGGGTCGATGGAAGAAGGTGAATCCGAGCTCGGTTTATTCCTCGTTGGCAATATCTTACGCATATGTTGTATTTCATCCCCGCCTGCTACTATTTCCATTTGCTTCACCAGCAAATGTGTCATTATCCGGGGCAACATTTTATTCATGGAATATATTGTCCTCCCCATGTCGACGGTAAAATCTCGATATATCAAAAGCTCACGGACACGTATCACCAGCATTCACCGATATACATGCAACTCCTATAATATATAAATATATACATATCTTTATGGAACATGAGAACAAAATTGCATCGTGTCCTGGTGTGTTAACGCTTTCGGAAATGCATGATCTGTTGCTTCATTCGATATATCTTTGATTTACTGGATCGTGGAATACACGACAGAGCAGAGCTCGAGTCATTAATCACGATTAAAGATTCTTGACAATAATTTATCGAATGATATTAATTGTTTTTACGATTTTCAATCGTCCAGGAAAACGTATATCGATCAACTTTGATTTTTACTCTTGTGTCTTCTGTTAGATACAGATGTTGAATTATTTGGGTGATTTAGAAAGTTGGGTAATTAAAGTGATCTTTTATTTTGAACATATGTTTTAAATAAAAATGATTTTTTAATGCTTATTTTATAGAGTATCTATTTTGATTCGATTTTAAACAGATCGAAACGCACTGATTGAGTTAACGAGAAGTTTTGTGCGCTGTTTAATGTATACGAGGAAGTTGTTCAGGTTCGAGAAACTTCGAACGTAGTATTTTTCAGCGATGCCTAATTCCGAGAATATCTGTTTTTGGTAATTAAGAAAGAAAAAGAAGAAAAAAAAAAATTGATTACGTTCATTAAAATCCGGCGTATAAGTCTGATTATCCATCGGGACATGCGATCTTACGTAAAAGCATACGATCCAGCTCGTATGCCGATGCAATTAAAAGCTTATGCCTCCCAGACACACTATTAAACGTATAAAAGCCACAGACGTGTCATCATCGTGAATACTTTTCATTAAGTGCTGCTATTAATTGCCTAAGATGGCGCGACCCCGATAAACCCGCAGTGCAGCAACGTCAGCTGCTATCTTTTCATTATTTTTTTTTTTTTTTTTTCCAATTCTTTTCCTTTTCATTTCACCGTCCCGAGATCGCGTGCAAACTTTTTATACTTTTTAATTTCATTCCGCGAAGTGCATTCGAATTTGTAGCCACGAAGGGTGCGCACTTTTGCATTAGGATGCACCGCGCACCGAAATGCACGCTACCGAATAAGTTTTATTATTTTTTCGAAATTCCACTCAATAACCACCGCAGGAGATAACTTCAATTTTTAATTTTCAATTTTATGCCCACTAGCGTTATTCATTTCATTACAAACCTATCAAAATAACACAACGTCTCTCAACTACATTCAAATTTAGCAGCTACAAAAATGAACCTCGAAAATTTCTTAATGAAAATTCACTCATTCCGATAAACCCATCAGCCAAATTTTTGCTTCTCGCGTATCGGACACGCAGGAATACAAACGCCGATACAATCCTTAAGTGTGCACGAAAAATGTTTTAGCGCGAGACTCAAGGGGTATATACTCGAGTCACAGTGCTCAGGACAAAGGTGGCGCAAAAACTCGGCGTCACAGCTTCGTCACTGGTGCAGTTGACCAGCACGAAGGGGCAGAACTTCAGCATCGTTTATGTACACATATATGTACATAATGCATGCGTTCGGCTGCTGTATACATATATATTCATCGAGAAACAGCCCGCAGGATCTCTCTCTCTCTCTCTCTCTCTCTCTCTCACGCTGTTCTCTCCTGCACGTAATAAAGTCATGAATTACGTATCTTGCGTGCCCGTCACTCGTCACACACACACACATAAACGCGAATACGACGACGTTGCGCCGCAGTGTGGATTGTATATAGCGAGTGTGCTCACCTCACCGACGGTAATTAGCACTTGTTTGGTCAGGTAGCACGAGAACGTGCGTGTTCGTCGAGACATACGGGCCCACCGTCAGAGCTTCTCCGCTATATCAGTCCCAGTTTCTTCACCGCAATTGTAAAAAATATACAGCATCAGAGGCTCCTCCGATGATATGGACCAAAAAAATTACAGAACTCATGAGGCTAATGCCCAATGGCGGTTTACCAGCAAGACATTCGAGAATCGGCATTTGTGAGATTTTGCCAGCAACTTGTTCCAAGAGAGAGGGGAAAAACATATAATCGGAGGCTGCAAAGATCTTCATTCCGCTTCATATTCATCTGTAGGTTTTGATGATGAAATGTGTGCGAAAAAAGAATCACTGGCTTGGGGGAAGGGGGGGGGAGTTTTAACGGAGAAATTTGATTTTTTGAATTCGGTCAGTTTTTATTTCGTTGCTTCGAGTTCTAAATCGACGCTTAGTCGTGAGGCCCCGAAGGAGGATTGAATTCTTGAAGAAGAATTTTTGGCGGAGGAATCGCGAGTGCGAGAGAGGAGCTCGTCGAATCGACGGGGATCGAGAGCAGCAGCTCGCTCGCCGGTCACATGGAGCATTCGAACACGGGGCGGCTCTATAACTCACGCGACACGTCCCGCGTTTTTCGGGAATGCCGCCGTCGCGGTATTTATGGGAGGCTAAAGTTATGGTAATACATCCCACCAAGGGAATAAGAGAGACCCGAACAATGAAATCTCGCTTCGGTATTTTCTCGTCCCGAATCAGGACCTCCCGGACCAACGGAATCTAAACTAACCGCTTCAAATAATCTCCCCTCGTTTTCTAAACTTTCTTCTTAATTCGTTATTTCTAAATTGATAAATCAGAACACAAAAAAATCATTCCTTTTTTCAAAATTTCATTCAGAAATCAAAAAAATTTGATATTATATCCGTTTATTTTTAATTTTGGCAAATTCTCAGCTCGCGTGTGTACTCGAAGTCTTCGTGGATGAAAAATCGAGAAGAAAATTGTGAGTTTTTCATTGAATTTTTCTCGTTTCTCATGCGAGATACGAAGACGAGAAAGTCGATGAAAAATATGAAAATAAAATGTTCGATGCGACACGAAATGTTATTGTAATCCGAAGAACGTTGGAGAACGATGACTGGCGCGCTCTCTCACGTCTCGTAGAGGATCTGGGATTTCGTTGTGTATATATCTCTCGGCTCCAACCCCTTTAAAGTCGAGGGAGAGCCTGGCGATTTGCGGCGCGTCGCTGTGGTCGCGGGATTGTCGTACCCAATCATTTATTCTCCGGCAGGCATTTTAATTACGCTGATTTATGAGGACGTTGCCGGTGCGCGCGGCATAACATGCACACACGATACAGTCGTCAGAGGGGATTATAATATACGGGGTGGCGTGGCCCATTCGATGCTACCGTATATACACAGCAGCAGCTCCTCCGGCTCTCGTTTGAAATTGCTCGACGTTCTCTACCGTCCGCCTCTTCCCCGAGCCCCGAGCCCCCCTTTTCGCTCTTTTCTACCGATATTACGCACCCCCCCTCCCCCACTCCTCCTTCTCTTGCCCTTTACCGTCAGGTATGCAGTATGCAATCTTGATTTCTACTCGTATATATATATATAAACCGTACAGGATGCTTCGGAATCCATTCGCCATTTCGCGGTCTCGAGCTTTCGATCGATATAAAATTTAACCAATTTTTTTACTCCCTCCTAATATTCGATGTGCCTATTTCGATTTATATGCTCGGTTTTCTACATTATTCGTTCAATCCGATCTAACGTTAATCGTATCGAATCGGTTGTCATTTCATTGCTCATCAAATTTTATTTTTTTATTTTTTTTTTCAATTTTATTGCGACTATAAAATTGAATATTAGTGGAAAAAATTTCATGTCGACAGAAATCGGTCGAATGTTACTTCGGAGACTCATTGAGAAATCGTGCCGTTTCTTAACGATTTCTTTTTTTTTCCACTCGCTTTTGACTCAGAAATGTTTGTCGATTCGATCGTTAACGCAGCCGAGATTCTTATCACGGTTTGTTTCTTCTATTTTCGATCAGCCCTCTTCATTCTCGTCAGACTCACAGCAGATTTTGAGATGCTGCAGATTTTTTTTTCAATTTCAGGACTCTGATCAGGAAAATGATTTTTCAATAAAAATTGTTCGGAATTTCATGATCGTTTCAAAGATCGAGACGAATTTTGAGAAAGCAGATCTTCGGATCTTCGTGGATCGCACAATTTTAGATCGCCCTGTATAAAAGTTGTGCACACACAAATATGTGTGTGTAAATTCTATAATATCGAAGCGAATGGGACCGGCACAGTCGCCGTCCATCGTTTGTGCCGACGTAAGACGGTCCCCTTTGATTTTTCATCCGGGTTCTATGTTTTATACATCGGTGTATATAGGACATAAAAGAAAAAAAAAATATATAATCGTAAATCACCGATCGTTAATTCGAGGGAAGGTTTATGCGGTAGCGTGATCGTGGGCATCACTCCAAAAGCGTGGGACACGATTAATCGGCTTCGGGAACGTCAAAAAGAAAGAGACACGCGAAAAAACAAATTCGTATTTGTTTTTTGATTCATTTTTTCTTACGTTCTCACGAGATTTATGCACCGATACGCATTTTTGATAATGTCTAGACAATTATCATTCCCCCACCCTTCGTCCCGTTTCCCAAAATAATACAACTACGATAGTCTCCCCCCCGAGGAACGCTCGGAATTATTTATTCCACCGGTAATTTATCTTTTTTTTTTGTTCGAACAAGAGAGAAAATAAAAACGGAAGGAATGGTAGAAATTCACGCGATACGCGCTTTTATGTTACGGCGGAGACAATTTAATGTTGAAAATGTTGTAGATCCCTGATACCGAGTCGTGACGAAAAGCGTGACTTACAAATGTATTATTACCGTTGGACACGCGATTACGAAAAAAAAAAAAAATTGTTCTCCAGGGGGGGGGGGGGGGAGAAATAGCGAAGTTATAAAAAGCGGAAGGGTGAAGAGGAGCATTGCGAACGAATATTTGCAAACATTGTTTTCAATTTTTAACGATATATTCCAAACTCTCTATTGTTCTAGTATTTAAAAAAAAATTTATTCCAATCAACTGGCATAAATTTCATTGGATTTTCATTTTTTTTTTCCGATCGATTACCAAATATGATACTCGTAACGATTTCTTTCTAAGGATGATCAGGAAGCAAATAGACGACTAATTGTACCTCGAAGCGGACAAGAGACATTGCCGATCGAAAAAAAAAAAAAAAACTCAGGAGGAATATCGATTTCGAATACGTTTGGTTTTGTGCGCGACGAAGGAAACTCCGTATAATTAGATACGAGATCGGGCAACAAATAATTAATACCAAATAAGAGGTTGTCTAATAGGGACGAGAGACGAGTGAAAAACAAAAGGAGGGGAAAAAAAGAGAAGAAAAAGAAAACAAGTATGAAAATAAATGTTGTTTAGTGCCATAATACACGTCAGATGTCGTCGGGGACGGCCATATAAGCGAAGATCGGTTAGGGAATCGGTAGGTGAAATTAGCAGTCTTTCCTGCTCCGGCAAAGAGTCGCGCGAGCGGCTCGAGTTGTCAGGTAATTGGAATGAAGCACGTGCTCTTAATTACCAAATAAGAAAGATCGGTTTATTCTCGTCATTTTTACCCCGCGATGTAAATGTATATCTCGGGCGTAGATTTAAGGGGCGGCCGCGCCGAAGGGATCGGTCGAGTGAATCTCGCTGCAAGAGATACACCGGAAGAGTGAATCCTTGAGGTGGAGAAAAAAAATGGCGTATCGTGAGTAAGAGAAGATATATAAAAGTGCGCGGAGGTATTGGTCGATATAGAGCGCTCGCGCGGAGCCATTTTGAGAGTCGATCGCGACGGAATCGAGATCCGAAGAGCGATGGTGAACGCGCATCCCGGGTTCGAGATCGAGCGTGCGCATTCACCCTCTGCTGATGTGGAGAAAGAGAAAGAGGGAGAGAGAGAGAGAGAGAGAGAGAAACGGGTAATTGCGGTTCTTTTTACCGGTCGTCTTGTCTAACCGTGGAGCGCGCTTGATTGATGGATGGCCGGCCATCTTGAAGCGCGTCGCGTAAGGATAAACAACTTCCTTTGTCGGAGAGACAAGAGAGTAGCAAAAGTCTCTTCGTGTACCTCGCTGTATATATATGAAGAAAAAGAAAGAGAGAGAGAGAGAGAGAGAGAGGGAGAGGGAGAGATTGGCTTTTATACACTCTGAAAGCCGACAGCGGGTTTCCCTTTGAGTTCGGATCGCGCAATGAATTAGCGGCCTGGGATCGACTCACTCTCTTTCTTTCTCTTTCTTTCGAGTACTTCCTCGGCTCCCTATATCTCTCGCTAAGAGACGTTCTCCCTGTCAGTTCTTCCTCACACCACCGAAACAGTCCTTCGACGTGGATAGCTCTAGTCCTCCTTCTTTGCCATTCCCTCGCAGCGATATCTTTCCCGCCGAAACGCGAACCCTTCCTCTGGCTTCTGTCTTCAGCCACCAGGACCTCCCCGAAATTTCTACCAACTAAGCAAAGAACAGAAGCACTTTGCAAAAAGAATAAGAGATTCATCCGGTGAGAGATCGAGGCAGAATCGAACCAACGGCGAACATTTCGAAGCTGCTTCGATATACTCGAACGTCTTTCGCTGATCAATGTCCAACGCGAGTCTCAAGATTTCGAAACTTCACTTATTTCGTTATTCTTCAATGAGTCTTCGATAAATTTACAATCGTGAGCAAAAACACCCATCGAGGGAGTACAAACGTCGAGTGTAATGTTACAAGTCCCCGAGGAGACTATGTTATCCAGTCTTTTCGACGAACGATTTATACAGGGTGAATCGTTCAAAGTTTTACCATTTAATATCTCTCGAACGATACTTTTATGAAGGAAAAGTTTCCAATAAAAATTGTAAAGTTGCGAAATGTAAAGAAAAAACAATTATAATTTTCGTTCGACTTTGAGTTTTATTTTGAAGGAAATCCGAACGTTGATTTCCAATTTTCAAATGAAAATCTCTATCTATCGATGCGTATCTATAAAGCTCATTTCGCGAGCTTTCCAAAACACTACAATCAAACCGTATGCCATTGAAAACTCGTCAACTCATTCGTCTTCAAAGTTCACCTTGTATATTACGAACAAGACTCACACGAGTGACAAGCTCGAATCCCCAAAAGGTTGTAGACATAAGTGTATTTTTTTTTCTTCTCTAAAAGAAATAATTATTTTCTTATCACGATGAGATCGTTGGATGCTCGCGGGGATCATCACCATTTTGGATTCGCGTGGTTTTCTTGTTGAACCTTTTCAACGAGAAGCTTCTTCCAACGTTCGCTTGTTACATCCGCGCTCGTTTCTCCCTCGAGTAAAAAAGACCCACGAGAGTTGAGGGGGCGAGATCGTGCTCCTGCATCTTTTCTACCTCTTCCTGGCGGTAGACGTCAAACACATACACCCGTGCACAGCACATTCGTTATACGTATCCTATACACGATTCGAGTTCCATCAAACGTTTATGGCACACGAAAAAAAAAAAATATATATATATATTTTATGCGGCAGCTCATCGTCGTTCTAAGCTTCAACGACGACTTGAAGCAGTTGACAGAGAAAAAAAACAGTCTTTGGATTCTTAATTACTTCTAAATTACGTGATTTCTATGTTCCAACATTATTTTATTTTTTATTTTTTATTTTTTCATCTTCCAGCTCATCTTTTATCAAATCATGAGAATAGAACACAAAACAGTAAAAATCTTATCAATAATTCAGTAGGTTTTCTACCAGGAAAAACGTCCTGAGAAATCTCGACGAAATACCATTTTCCTTGCACGAAAAAATTGTTGTACCGAGTCAAGTAAACGATCGCGAACGACCTGAGAATAACTAGAGCAAGATTTTTGAATTCACTAGGTATATTTATCATTGAAATCTGTCGGTTTATAGTTCTCGCATAAAAAATATTGCATTTACGTTTCTTTTATGTTAATAAGAGTACGATAATCTGCATAACTTATAACAATGTCGTCATCCGGTACCAGTAACGTTGAGTGGACTCGTTTCTATGAGTTCTGAAAGCTAGAGAATACCGGTGGAAAATGGAACCCCTGAAAGAGCAGGCAAATCCATGCCTCAGCTTATCGGATAAATGCTCGTTACCAGTGATAATAATTAGACAACTTCGCTGACTCAATATTTTCCAGTGACAAGATATAATTTGTATTTTTACAAAATTGCCACTCGATTTTGCCTCTCTGTGCCAGGCATAAACGCTCCGGTGAATAGACGCGAACGCGCAAAATGTAAATGTGTATAAGAAAATAAAGCTACGAATATGGTAAAAGCTGTAAGTCAACGCTTCGGCGTTTTCTCGTACACATAAAGGTGTTTATATACAGTCGTATATAATTGCATATATGTATACAAATGTCCTGTTTCATCTATCGTAAAGCTGAAAGCCATATTGGCTGTCAAGTTAGCCGCCGCGCGGCACAAATGTATTTTATTACCTCGCGAACGGCAGGAGACTCCGCTCGCGCGCGTGTTTTACGTTGTTCCCCTTACGGCACGACAGCTGACACTCCAATATTATTAGATATTCCATTGCCGCTGCATACTTCGAAGCGAGAAACAGATATACGGAGTGTTACTTTTTTCCGCGCGAGTGTTTCGTGAAATTGACTAAAAACTAACAAAATACAAATCGATGAAATTAAAGATTTTTTTTTCGTAGGTTCGTCAATTCGAGTTCTTTTCAGTCGGTCTGTTCCAGGTATATCGAAATATTTATTTTCCAATCTGAAGAAAAAAAAATTGTGAATTTTTTTATTTTTATAAAAAAATGATACATTTTTCTCGGCACCGGATAAAAATCGATGATAAAAATCGTACGCGATACTTAACGATCGATTTAGCAGTTTCGCACGAAAGGTAATCGGTCCAGCAATTAGAGTTCCCATATTTAATGAAAAGGACCAAGTTGACGTCGCACGTACTTCTTTGACTCACATTTCCATTTACATCCGATTAGATCTCCCTCTCTCTCAAGTTTAGATCGAAACGATAAAAGTAATGACTGTGAATCAGTCATCTTCGCATCCGTCTCTGTCTCTCGTTGGAGATTTTTATTGCGCGTGCTCGTCGGGAGCAAGCAGGCTTGTCGAGAAATCTGTCGGCTGTCACTCGAGGCAATTCTTGCACAAGCTATAATTTTCCAAGTTTCCACCTGCCACCAGGTAAACACGCAATATCAAGGATATTTTTAAATCGTATTCAGACACGGTGGTATACATGAATATATGTTTTCAAAGCCACTTCTGATGGACATCCATATACATTTTTATTCACAATACATCAATGCTGTGCACACGGAATATATTAGATACAAATATATTTTTACATACTTAATAAGACATGTGAGATATATCTCGCTTAGCATATTAATCGTCAAGCTGAATTGATTGACGTTTCATTCAGGAATAGAGGCAAAAAGTATAGGTTTCTATCGCGTCCACATTTAAGATCGCGCAATGACTATTTGTCACGATTATATCGTGAATCGAAAATATTAAATAACGTAATTACCACGTGTCTTTGTAAAGGAGTGAGAAAAACGTGGATTGTGTATTTTCATTATTTCCGATGCAGACAATTTGCTTAATATATTTTCGTTGATTCTGGAAAAAAAATGTTCATCGATAATCGATCGTTGAGTCGAAGCAACGGATGATTTTATCGATGACCTAATTTTGTAGTGAACGATGACGAGATCCGTGGGAGAAAAATCGTAAATAAATGTACGTGTAAATGAAATGGATATAAAAAAACTTGTAAATTTTTCACATGTAAAGGCTTTTGTATATTTTTTTCATTATATTTATTTGGTTGATCGAGGAGAAAGCTCGTTTATTCCGTCACTGACGATAAAGCGTTAGGCGAAGAGGGGGGATTTTTTTATTATCCGAGAAAATGATCGTAGGAGCCCCTGATCTCGGCGAGGATTATCTTAATCCCTCGAATCCGCGGGGGTGTAGAAGTAAAAGAGAGAGAGAGAGAGGAGAATGCGAGGAGATTGAAAGTCGTACCGATCGGTAAGATAAGAAGAATAATTTTCATCGAGAAGAGAACAAATTTTTACGAGTCTGTTTCAAATATTTCCGGGGTATATACTTAGGAGGAGACTACATTATTATTTTATACATATTTCTTATTTATTTGAAATACATACAGATATAATGTAGCTGAGAAAAACGTCTTTGGTTGGGCAATCACATCGAGGCTCTATCGTCTTCGTCGTCGTCGTCGTATAATGTAAGCGTTGTCGTGGCTCGTGTTTATTTTATTACTACGACCAGATCGTATATCACAGGTATACTATCTTCTACGTTTAATACCGCGATTGTAAAATTAAGATATATTTCGAGTATATGCTAATGACAGCTAAAGGTACGCGATCGTAAATTCAACGATGGCGGCTCTCTCTCTTTCTCCATCCTCTTTTTCTCTTCGGCACAAGGTTGTCGCGACTATATTCGGATAATATAAAAGTTATAGAGTCTCTTTGGTACGATAATACGATATGCCAAACGATCCGAGTCGAGAAAAGCTTAAAACCATCTTTTATAATATCTATATACTTATCTACAAATATATTTCTAGTTATAGTAGGATACATCGAGACACTATCTTTTTATCGTTATAAAAACGACCACGACGTATTCTCGTACGTTTAGAACCCTCGTAATTATAGGAGATATCGACACGTACGACATCGTCAAAGTCTATCTCGGTGCCAATAGTTTTCCTTTTCCTCTCGTCTCTCTCTCTCTCTCTCTTTCGCTCTCACTATCAACAAATCAAATTCTCTTTATATTACGTATCCTCTCCTTTCTCACGAACATTTTTTATGTACTTGTATAAATATATAATGATGAAATGTCTCGCTGATGTCTCCCTCGAAGTGGGATTTAACAGCTTTGATACACGTTCGTACGTGGTGGCGTTTTATGGCTATGACAACCGTCTTATTCACTCGATACACCTCCAGATATCATTCGCGTTTACTCTACCTACGTACGTGTTTTGATTATCGCTGTCAGAATGTATAATAACATCGAAAATAATACGATTAATTTAGTAAATACCGTGTTAATATTTTGGCATTTAATTCGTACACTGAGAAAAGAGAATTGTTGAATCAACCAAATGGCTTCGTGAAATACGTCCAATGTAATATTCTGTTATACTAAATATCAGTTTCATTGAATGAAAAATATCTTACGTTGATCCAACAAAATCCACGACAACAAATCTCATTTGGTTGATTCAATTGGTATCTTTGTTTAGTGGAATAAAATTAATAATTCGTCCAACTGAACGATTTTTTTAATGAACGAAATATTTCTTTCGACGTATTCTACGAAGCCTTGGTTAATTCAACTAAACTCTTTTCTCAGTGTATTATAGCATTAAATAGTTGATTTGGCGAGGGATCAAAATGAATGGGAATTAAATCGATTCGGATCGAATGATTCAAAGCCGAATAGTATTATTACGAAAAAGATATTTGTGGAAAAATATGAAGAGATTCGAAGAGGCAGATAATCGTTGCCAAAATAAACGAGAAATATATCTGTGAACGAAAATTCGGATTCGTTCAGTAGCAAAATACCTTTTTTGTTCTGAAATTCAATGATGTTCTCTTTGAAATCTGGGGAGAGCTCGTTCGACGTGTAAGCCCGGTAGGTGGTTTCCACATACCTGAACAAAGTAGTCGAGTTGAGAGAGGAAAAAAAAAAACAAAAAATTGAGGTAAGCAACTACAACCGGAAGCGAGACATTCTCACAAATTTAAATGTACTTGAATATGCTGCACGGGGGGGGGGGGGAGGGTTGAGCAATCTCGTGGTAAATAACATCGCATCGACGGGAATGAGAAGAAAGAAAGAGAGAGAAATGAGGAACACGCATTCGTTTGGCTAGATAAAAGAGCTTATAAGATATTATTCTCAGAGCGAGTATAAGAGACTCGCACACTCGTGTGGTGTATACGTAAAAACACATGAATTGGAAGGCCTCTAGCATATATATATAATTAATGTTAATAGTCGTAATGGCAAATGTTAATGGCAAGTGCCGACTGACTAATCTTAATTTATGTGACACTAAAACCACTTCCATATATTTAAAACTTAATGCCTCGAACGATAAGATCGTCAGATTAAGATATTATATGGCCGCGCCGACACAAACTGGTTGTCGAGCTTTCTGGAATGTATACTACAACGAAGGTGTGTAACTGTAGATACTAAATGCTAAATACTTAATGAATTTCTCTTATTTACACCGCGGAATATATAGAAAGAGCGAAAGGGATCGAGATATATATACAGAAGAGAAAAAAGGAAAAAAAATTAAAAAAAAAAAAAAACGAAGCAAGAGAACAAGATCGAGAGAAAATGAGAAGAGGGAGATGAAATTTTCTCGCTCATGGATATCCAGCAGCCGAACGAGAACCAGATTAATAAAATCCCTGAGAGTCATTATTTTTCTGTCGCCGGAGATAATTAGAGCGCTGATCATATAGCTTTACCGGTGAACCTGATTAACGACATTGGACTCGCGCGCGAGCCCTCGCGATCGACGTCTTATTACATGCGTGTAATTGTATAGAAAAAATTGAAGGAAAAAAAAAAAATGAAACATGGAAACGAAACGAGCCAGTTTGAAAAGAAAAAAAACTAACGATTTCTGTTTTTCATTTTCATCATTTTAGAATTCTCTAAAAAATAATAAATCATCGACGAAAACATTTTTCTGTCATCCCTGCTCGAGTTTCTGTATTTTTTCTTTCTTCTCATTTCGCAAAGACTCGACTCAAGCACGATGATCTTTGCTACAATATCATATCGCCCTCTCGCAGCTGCAATATTCCTGTTGCGAGAAAACCGCGAATTAATAATGGCCATGCGAGACGGTAAAGCGATTAGCGTATTGCGCTACTTCTCCTTCACCGCAGTAGCTAATTTGGCACAATAATTTGCAACGATACTTTATTTCGGATTAATATTTTTCTCCCGACATTATTAAGAACGAACACTAATTGGGCGCATTTTTTTTTTTTTTTTTTTTTTTTCGAGAGAGTTTGAAACTAGAAACTAGGGGATTCGTAACGAAAGATGCAAAAAAAGTTCTGAAAATAATAAACTTATTGACGAAAGTAATAAAATGAGGATCTCGGAGGGAAAATTTTATGAAAAATATGAAAAATAAATGAGAATATATAAATCGTTCGAACGAGCATGAATCGGTGAGTAAACTCGAGGTCGTATACACACTGTCGTATAACTGTACAAGCCCATTATCGTTTGTACACCAGGAGGAATATAAGATGGGGTATTTACATGGAATTTTGCAAGTTGGTATATTATAAAGAGGGAACAAATTTGTGTGCGGCAAGCATTTCGCTTTACCCTCTGCTCGCACACTCTTTATTTCTTACGTGTGTTACGAGAAAGCTGCAAATTGTTGGAGGGCGTCACGTGATTCAAGATGAGAAGTACTCGCTCTCGAGACACCCAAGACGACGTTAATTATCGACGATCCTCTCTGCCTCCCAGATACGATTATATTCGAAGAGAGAACTGCTCGCACGACCATATATTTCCGTCAGACAATTTAGCAAACATTTTAGATAGAAAACACATTTTTTTTTTCTCTCTTCTTTCCATATTTTATTTTCACTCTTATCTACTCCTTTTTTATATCAATTTTATTTATTTATTCATTTTTTTATTATTTTTATCTCAACGCTACACACGGACTCGATTATCAAACGATATGCACACACGCGAAACCACCTGAAACATCTGTCTTCATAATAAACTATAATTATTGGCTTCGCTTATCTCCCCGAGGACTATAATTTCCTCAATTGATTACATTTTCATTCACCGCAACATACGAGACACCTCTTCAATTTTTTTTTTTTGTTTTCTTTATACGCGCGCTAAACTCTTCCTGGGAGTTCAGTTACGAATGTATACGACGTTCTCCTCGCGACTCCGTCGTCCTGAACTTAGGCGCGTTTCTAATCGGGAAGCTGAAGCTCGATGGAAAATTAACAAAGTTTAAGTATCGCGTAACCGAATCGCTTTGGGCTTTGCGCGATTAAAATATTTATTTGTAATTTACTATTATTTCAGAGTCTTGTTCATTCCTTACGAATACGTCTCGTGGCATAGATTTTTTTCGTCGTTAATTTATCATCGATTGACCGTAGAAATCGATTTTTATTTCTGGAATGAAATTTTATTTTCGAAATAGTTTGTTTTTTTTTTTTTTTTTTTTTTTTCCAATTCAATCATTATCGGCTCGGATTAATCTGATTAATTACAGCCATCAATATCGACTTTTTTTTGTTACCAAAACGATTAAACACTGATCAAAAGAATCATGAACTTGATAAATGCTGGTTAAAATAAAATCACAGAATTTTTCTTGTTCGTCGACGAATTATGACACGAAAACGTCGCGCTTGGCTCAACCACGAGAGGTCCGTTTACTTCTCTTCTCCTCGTCCTTTTTCTACTTGGATATGTTTCTCGTTGCGAATACGAGCTTATGGGATCTTCCACTAACAAGCATCAGCCTTCCGCGATTGAGGCTGTCCTTTCCCCGGGAAATCTATCCAGCACCTGTCGACCGACTGACAACACTCATTTATCTTCGTCCATCAATCTCTTCCCGTCGCTTTTCGCTCTCTATCTTTCCCCCTGAAAATCATACGAGTTTAGAAAACCTTTTGTCTATTAACAAGAACGAATATATCGATGAAAATTATTTGTAGCTCGCTCGATCCAGAAAACAGACTGATCCACTTTGTTCGAGGAAAAAATATTCCAAATGATAAAACTCGACTGAATTACACCGTTGTATATTAAAATTTTACAAATTATTGTACTGAAAATAATATTTATTGTCTCGAACGATAAAATCGAGTTTGATTTATTCTTCGGTCTGACAAAATTTGGTATTGAGTTCCTTGCGCATGATTAGTTCCAGCGGGTTGTAAACGATAAATGAAATTGACTAGAAAAAATGTGTGTAAATATTGGGAAAAAAAATAAAATAAAATAACGAATAAGAAAAAAAAAAAAAAAAAAAAATTCAACGGAGTATAAATTCACACGCGTTCGTGTCAAGTGTTTCTAACGTATTAGCAGTTAACATTATCGACTCCGTTTCAATTCCTGTCGCGAAATCATTCGAGCGTGATAGAAAGTACAGCGATGTTTTAAAAAAAAGGCCTCGAGTCATGTAAATTGTAAAATACATATTTACGCTTCGCTAAGTTGATTTTCATGAAAACGATAATTCTCGAACAAATTTGTTCGCGAAGGTATCGTTTGGAAAAAAAAAAATTAAAATAAAAGTCTCGAGATATGTTGTAACAGTTTTAATGTGCGAGAAGAAAATACTGCGTTTTCGAATGTAAAAGAAAAAAAAAAACGTGTCCAATGGCATTTTTATGACACCGATGCTGCTGGCTAATAGCGTTTTCGTATTAATTCGTGTTTTCCAACTACTGATATTCAACTTGGTTAGTTAAACGTTGAAATAAACGCTACGATATGCCAATAGGAAGTGAGAAAGAGTCGAAAGAAGAGAGAGAGAGAGAGAGAGAGAGAGCAATGCGCGTTGTGTGCGTGAGTAAATTAAAAATAAGTTTTTAACTGCGATTGCTTTAATGGGTCATGTTCGCGTGCAATAGAAATCTACGGACATTACTAATTTTTACATACCGATTACTTCATTCGTATATTGCATTAGTTATGAAAGGGAAAAAGGGGGGGAGAGAGAGAGAGAGAGAGCTCTCAAGATTGTACGAACCGATAGGAACATTAAAAAAAAAAAGTAAATGAAAAATAATATACTCATTGGAAATCCATTGAAAAACTAGCAATTATATATTTATTTATGGGTTAATAAAAATATGTCTATTATTAAATTTTATGTCTAGGAGTCATTGAAATGTGAGTAAGGAAGAAAATATACAAGGCCCAATGTTGCAAAATCTGTTTTCGTAAGAGTTTCTTACGCTTTCTCATTTCCATGAGATCACAAAATATTAAAAAAAAAAAAACAAACAAAATGACAAAATTGATATTGTGCGAATGAGCCGGATTTGGAAAATAATTTGAAAAAAATTATTCGAGTCATAAACAGGTCACTAGCCAAACGTGGAAGGTTCGAAACACGATATTTATAAGAAAAAAAAAAAACTCACGACTCCTTTTCGGTTCCGTGCTCTCGAGAGAGCCTGGAATTATCGTAATCGTATAATCAAATAATTAATGTGAATACGTGAGTTCGCTCATAATGCAGCTGCTAATAAATCACTGCGCGCGCGAGCGCGCGGTGTGGCGGTGTCTGAATTTATCCGAGCCATAGCGCGAGCGCTACTATAGCACAAGTCCAAGTCATTATCATGCGTCTCGATCTAACACCTCTCTAACGTGAAATAATTGCACGATTTTTTTTCTCTCCGTTTTTTTCATTATTTTTTTTTCTACGTTGCCTCAATTAATCGATTGTCGAAAGGATTTATTATGGGAATTAGTAAAGTTCTGTTCTTTCGTTCACGAACGAAGAAACGTCGATGATAAAAATTGGCCGATTCGCCAAATCAAAATACCGAATACTCGATAAATTTTTTATTCATTTTGTAAATTTATAGAAAAAAATGCCAAATTCTAAAGCCAAAATAAAATTCAAAATTTACATCAAGAATCGGATGCATGAAATCGCTAAGTAAAAATTAAACAAATATCAACATCCGCTGTCTCAATCCCGGATAAATTTCTACATGATGAATTTTCGAATGGAAATGTATGTAGCTATAAACTGGGGAGCTGTTATATGCGATGACCTTTCGTTGAATACATCGAGAAGCTCGAGGCTATTTTCATCGGTTAATTAATTCTGGGGCTAACCCTTTCCCGGGAGAGAGAGAAGGAGAGTTAATATTGAATCAATTACACCGTCGCTACGGGTGTAATAAAAGCACGAGGATATGTATCGATGCATTAAAATTTATCCGTTCGATCGAGAGCAGCGCATCGTTTTCCATACGAATGCTCTCACCAGAAGCATCGATTCATAACGCCTCTGTGTATACATATAAATGTTCTCGCGACTGTATTCACAGAGTTACAAAGTTCCGTAATATAATCGAGAAAGTTTACGCTTTTCGGACATCCCGTTAAATTAAAGTTAGAAAACAATAAAAATAACGAAAAAAAAAAAATTGGATAGCTAAAATTTTCAAAATCGCAAAAAGAAGCCTTTTTTTTATGCAACGATTGTGAGCTAGTTTTGCATAATAAAATATTTGCTTATTCTTCACACACGCCAGTTTGATTTCGTTTTTTTTTTTCACGTACGAAAACAACGAATAATCTCGTATATTTATAGTTTGCTAACGAAAATATAAGAGTTGATATACGAGGGAAGCCTGCAGGTGAGTTTTCGTGCTCTCGATATCGGTCGCTATAATTCACGGACGATTTTATGAATCGTATAAGTCCGATAATAAAATCAGAATGGCCAAAAGTATACGTGGCACATATATACAAGAGACAGGAAAGTCAGTTAGCAGGAAGCGAGTTAACGCGAGCATGAAAAGTTTTAGTGCCTGAATTTTACAAGCCCTGGCAGAAAGCTTTTTGCACGTCGCGAGAGATTATGAAATTTATTCTGAACATTGTTTTTTTTTTTTTTCACTCGTTGTACTATCTTGAAAATCATTTTTACCTCGTTGACGAATTTTAGAAAGCTTTTGAAATTACGTTCGCGTTATTGCGTCGCAGGATGAAACGTATTGATAGAATTTAAAAATTAGTCTTAATTCGGATCTCAAGGATATTCGATTGAATCGTCAGTTTGATCAACATCAATTGCGTAATAATTTTCCAGGTGTCTTTTCCCTTCATGAAGACACAATCACTGACAGATCTTCAACGTCGATTGATATCGAATAAAGCGCTGTTTTTTTTTCTTCTGAATTTGGAAATTGTTTGCAATCATTTCTGAGACAGAGATTTCGAACTCGTTACGCGTATGTTGAGCAAGAGACGGAACAGGTGGCTTGGTCAGGGCCAGAAACCTCGATGGAGAGTATGAATAAAAGAGAGAGAGAGAGAGAGAGAGGAAGGGATGGCTCTTTCCCCACAGAGTACAGCCGGACTCATTAAACCGCCGTATTATTTTTTAATTAAGCCGTAACGAAGGATTTATTAACGGGGACGTTGAGGATTCATGGAATTTCAATGAAATCTGTGTTCATGTTCGTACACAGGTGAAAAAGAGAAAAGAGAGGAAGTGCGAGAGAAAACGAGAATATTCGAAAGTCCCTTTATAACGCGCGTGTACACACAGAGACAGAGACCTCCTTTAATTTAAGCGGATAGAAACGCAGCAACGAATTCTGCGGTGGTCTTGAGCTCAATAACGAATATCTCCTTTATCGAATATTCGACATTGATAACTTCATGAACAATGCGGAATGCTTTAGCGCGTAAAGCCTTTGTGCCTGAATTTGTGCAGCCAATAGATGAGCATAAAAATTAATTTACATAACTTTTCAACCTCCCCTATACAGAGCTGAAAATAGGATCATTGATTTGTATCATAAATACAGACGAGCCTGGTTGTTATTCAACGAATTGATGAATTCGACGAATAATTACGCACCGAACGAAATAAACAAAAATTTACTGAAATTTTGTTTTTCACTCTAGAACTTCCTGCCCTAAGAAAAAGAATCGCAAAAAAAAAAAATCTTTATCAGCGAATGAGTTTAAGACACAAAATGTTCGATGACAAAAGATCCCATCGTAGCTTTTTTGACTTTTTATTTTGATAGTTTTGAAAGTGGTATATCAGAGGCATGTGGTTTCAGGAACTCCTTCATTTAGCACTTAATTGTTTATTGCTCGAGTGAAAATGTAATTTCTGTGCGAGGCAAAAGAGACCACCGGAAGTTGGGCTGTTAAATGGCGAGAAGAACGAGAGCAAGATCGAGGTTGGTGAGGGAGCAGTGAGAGGGTGTGAGGGTGAAAAGGAGCTGTTCCGAGAGACTATCACGGGGGTGGAGTCTGTAGAAAAGTTAGACCCTCTCTTTCCAACAGCCGCGAGAAGAGGATATATCCGTTCTCGAGCACATTCCCAAGCTATACTTCTCTCGTTTGCCCGCGTTGCGAGCAGGAACCTTCTTGGCCCTAAATCTCTGCCTGGCAATTAAACGCCGGTGAAGATTACGGTGGAGACTTCGCTCGAGGTATATCTTCCTCTTTCGGGCCCTTCTTCGCGCTCATTTCGCATTTACGGAACCGAAGGCTAAAACTCCCGCGAACACGAACAGGCTGCGAAGGGAGCACGCAAGAATGCAATATAAAGTGTAGAATAAGGTGAACAAAATACGAGGAGCAAAATAATGTTGAAAAAGGCAGAGCTTTATTTCGATGAAAAAGTTAGTGGATCGATAAATCAAAATGATCATTTGAAGTCATCTTGAGCTGTGAGAGCAATGGATTTTGTGAATCGTGTCAGACGAATTGACTTCAGGGAAATGGGACAGTGAGAAGTTAAAATTTATTACTGACACGAATGAAGGTTTTTTCAACCCTTGTTTGCAATTATTTTTCATTGCCGCACATCCATTTATCATGATTTCCCATTCGGATGTTTCATTGTTGACTTGGATCGTATACGTTTCTAACATTAGTGAGTATGTCCTCATTTGAGACAGATAAACCGAACGTATTCACGCAACGTCTGACGCTGACATCGACGTGGAAGTGTGTAGCTCGGATGTATACAGATATAGACAAATGAATGGGTCCTTTCATTTAGCCTCTGTATACACTTCCTCTTGGGTCTCGTTCCGCGGTGGTGCAATCCGAGCTTGCATGTATGCCAAAGCGTAATTAGGAACGAGAGGTCGTGCTCGAGTCACCAAAGACAGAGAAAGAGAGAGAGAGAGAGAGAGAGAGAGAGAGAGAGAGGGAGGGGAAGCGAGAGAGCAGGCTCGAATCAAGTCAAGTCTTCGTCCTACGAAGCAGGACAAAGTGGAGCCAGAGTACACACTTGAATTAATTTAACCTCCCCACGATTTGCATTTGCTAGTAGTCGAGTGGCCTCATCCCTATGGACTCTCCAGCCCTCAACATCCTCGCTGAGTTATCGAGAACTGGTGGCGAGATGTGTGTGCCTTTCGAAATTTATACATGACTTCCGACATTGGATTTCGAGAGGGAGCAAACTTGTGGCTCATAACGAGCCGAGTAGTTTGAATTAATTGGAAGAGAAGTTTGAAGAAAGCTGTTTGGTTGTGTTTCAGCCTCGTATCCAAAATGCGACGCTTGGTCACTTAGTCGCGTCGCTGCTTTGATTCAACTCATTTATTCAAAATCATTCGGGCTTGTTTGAGTTTGATTCTGAATACATCGTGGCATGATAAATCCTAAAGTCTTCTGAGTTCAAACTTCTCCAAGGTGATTAAAAAATGAGGAAACGCTTCTTCGCTGATTCCAGATCAGGCAACCTATTCTTGATGACATGCAAGTCCAACTGTCATCGTCGTCGAAAGCTCACAAGAAATCCTCTGAAAAATCTGAAGCCATGAAATTCCAGCTCACCCAGTCATCCCTTAACGAATGTTTAAATCGCCAAAACTTCGCACCAGTTAGGTCTTTCGTTTCAAGAGTCGAGTATCGAGAAGGCAACGTGGAAATTGCAGTGCAGACGGCGTGTATCGATGGCCTGTAAGACCAGTGTGTCAGGAGGCATTTGTTCAGCCATTAATCGCGAACGAGGGTTGCGCTTCGTTTCGTTCGTAAAGCACTATACATCTTTCACCTCTCTCTTTAAACCCCTCGGCTTGTATTTTCGATCTTGCTTTATTGCTTTCTTTTTCCGCTGGTGTTCGTTCAGGCGCGTCCAACCTGGTGGCCAGAGGGAGGCGCACGACGCGATGGTGTGGCTAGAGAAAAGCAGCTTCGGTGTGCGCCTCCTCTGCCCCTAACCCTCCGACTGTTGTGCCTCCGGATCCCTGAACGTTCACGGGTAAAGTAGCACCCGGGCTCAAGACCCAGAGGGTGATTTATCCTCACTCGCCCCCGGGCCACCGCCTCTCTAATCTCTTCTCTCGCGTCTCCCGTTAACCCCGCGTTATCCTCTCTGTTCATCTTCTTGACTCTTGGCCCTTACTTCCTACTTGGCGCGCGAGGCGGAACTTTCTATATGTATATAAATGTGTCTCTATGTAGAAAGCCACGTTTTCTATATCGCTTACCTTCTTCCTTTTTACTTTGCTTCTCCTCCTCTCTCTCTTACTCTCATTCTCTCACTCTATTGCTTTATTTCCCTTTCTTTTCCAGCATGAAACCGTGAAAGACAGGAAGTAAAGATCTCCCTTACCTCTCCACTTTGAACAGCAGCAACAGCAATGAATCACTTCCTTCTATCTGCACGAAGAATCCACTGGGATTCGTTTAGCTCGATACAAAGTAAGAGTGCGAAAGAAAATAACGTTCCCGTGACAAATTCACGCCACTAAACAACCCCCTTCCGACATCTTTTCCTCTCTTCCATCCAGCACTTTCGGATCCTCTTCGAGAACACTGCTCTCGGACGAGCCTGGTGAGGACTAGATTGCGAGGAAGCAGAATTCATGTCCCGATAGAATTTCTCCCTGTTCCGGGACAGTCGATATTTTCATTGTCATTGGTGACTCTGGAACTTGAATATCAATGAGGCCAGAGACACCGTGTCGGAATTGAACTTTTCGAAAAACAAATTTTTTTTCCATGCAAACGTAGAGAAATTGTTCTCAAGCCACCAGGACTTTTTTCACTCTCGCGAATGCAGGCAAAAAATAATTTCTACTTCCAACGTGTGAGGAATGATCCAACCGTTTAATCAAAACGTTCGTCCGATCAAACGGTGGGAACCACTTTGCAAATGAGTCTAAATAATAATTGCGATGTCTGAGAATTAATTCCAGACGCTTTCGAAACGCTCGGTAAATCATGCATCTTTTATCGAGTCTGATTATTGCGATTTGAAAGTATATGGCCCTGCGGTTGAGTTGTAAAAAAATAAATGAATGTGGCGTATTGAATCTCAACGTTTGGCGCAACGCAATCTCCCGGTTTCGAATTTTATTTCCCGCTCTCCCGAGCGCAACGATATCATCGAGGGAGATCGTGGGATCGTTCGGCGAGCTGTGTAAAAGCACATCGGGTCCATCTTAATCGGTTCACTCCAACGAGTCTTTACAGTGCAATACGGTCTCGCGATTAGAATGATTTAAGTGCGATCCATCTCGTACTTATCTCTCTCTCTCTCTTTCTATTTCTCTTTTTAGACATTTTTTTCTCTGCTTGTCTCTGTTCATTCAAGATTCTCTGTACCCGATCTAGGCATTGGTAAAACGCGAACTTTCGCGTGAAATTCTCACTCAGGCGAAACATCGTACACGTTAATGGTTGCGTAAACGAGTCAAACCCATTGACGACGTTTCAGCGAGAAGGTTACCAAAATCCTGGACAATCGTCAGTCGTGCCCGAGCAAAGAGCTCGATGAAAAATCTTACTAAATTTTCAGTCTGCACTTGAAAAAGTAACGACTACAAATTTCATGAGGATCAAAAACTTTACAGATTTGTGAAAAAAAAAACAACAAAGCTTAATCCGATTTAATTACGATCAATAGAGAAAATTTCGTGTCCAAAAATCTGCAATTAATGAAGAATCAAGGTGTGAATGATGCTGAGATCGAGAAACGAAAAAAAAAATCTGAGCGTAGCGAATTAACGATTATATTTTAATTGATACATCGATCAATTTGCAAAAAGTGACAAGCACTCGAGCACACGTGCGTACATTCACGAATATGAATCAATGCAGAACTCTTCAAACGTGTGGTAGAGAGCTCAGTGTTGTATTAATTTTATGCGAATAATCCATCACGAAGTGTTTCAAGAGAATCCGGACAGATCGTTTATTTGTGATGTTAGCATCTCGTCGCTTATTAAGCCTCCTCGCCTATAAATGAACATATATACGCTGTGTATAACGCCACAGAGTATAACATTTTATCTCGATCCTAAGATCGACGCATTTATCGATTGGATTGCAGTATCACGCGAGTAAGAAGATTTCAAACGTATGTATACAGATGGACCCGAGGAATGAGAGAAAAAATAAAAATAAAAAAATAAAATAAAAAAGCAAGCTCCCAGGATGGAGTGGTTTAGACGCACACAGGCTCGGTGCAACCGGATCGTTGCGAAAGATAGCTTCGATCCACCCACTCATACATTTACACGTACAGATTGAGACTAAGATTAAAGAGCATGCTTATGATCCATTCTCAAGTGTGCAGATTTGCCCTGTTATAACGGTACAAATGGCCTACTATATGTACGAGACACTCCACTTCAAATTTCATCTTCCATTAATTCATTTATTTATGTTTCTACTCAAGAACATTTCTGAAGCAAATATCTGTTGCATCGCGTCTCCTCTATTAAATGATTTTTTAAACATGTCATCGATACTTATTTATTCAGAAAATTAGCACTGCTTCTTTTTCCTTGATTCCTCAATTTTAAATGTTTTTCCTCGATTCTCCTAATCGATAATCAATTTTGTGCTAATTTCGTCGATTTTCGTTAGAAACTGATAATAATCATTCGATTTGAATGTTCTGTGATGAATATGAAAAAAAATGACACTTCGAATCAACGTCGTTCCAGTCCGAACGACTTGTTGCATTCGGATTAGTACTTTGGTCACTTACTCCTCATTCGCGTTCGTGCGCATCATTATCCTCACTCGTGTACGTAGTTCGGTGGGATTCTCAAAGCCATACGAATGATCACACACGCAGCGAGTGAGCGAAGTGTGTGAATTTTGCACTCACCCACTTGCACATCTTCTTCTTCTTCTTACGTGTAGCTGTAAAGCTCATTTCTCTTTTTATCTTTCGAGATTCTTTCTCTTTCTGGTGCATACGCCAAGAGAAGAGGCAATTAATAACTGGCCCCGGTGCGCAGATTAACGAGCGCTCCGACGCCGTAATTATATATGTAGGATAATTATATCCACCGAGGAGAATTTATAGATTTGCTCGGGCGGACACCGACAACCCGTTCGGGCATATTGCTGCCCGCGAGACTCTCGTCCTCGTCTCGGTGTCTATCTTCGCATATTATACTCGTGTCCTGGCAGCCACCTGAATGTGTACACACACATGAATGGGGATCTCGAGAGGGAGCAGAGACGTTGTGACTTTAAAACGACCGATACAGAGTGCTTCTACGTACGGGCTATTTTCGATATAATCATCGAAAGTGTAAGAAAAATTGAGCAGCAAAATGTCAATCGCAAAAAATCGCATTTTTTATTTTTATTTTTATCAATTCTTGCCAAAACAGTTTTTCTTTGGCAACGATTTTGCTCAGGTCCAAGAGAAGCTTCTTCGAAAAATTTCTATCGATCGATCAACAAAATAACATTTGAAATAAACCGTAACTGTAAAGAGCCCAAAAAGAAATAAAAACAATGAAAAAGGATGAAATTGAAATTATAATCGAAACGAAAGTTTGGCACAGAATGACCGGTACACATTTTCCTTGTCTCAATCTTCGCCTCAGGTATTACTCGCGCTGGGGTCTCTCGCGTCACGTATGTCAGTGTATATAATTATATACAGATATATAAATGAACATACATTAGATATAGCCCTGCGTGACTAACGACCAGCAATTGTCTTTACGACGGCTCATTAATTTCCGCCACGCAACTACGGGGGTCAGCATCGCAAGTTTCTCGGGGCTACATTCAACACTCGACACTCTGTCTTTAATGTCGTCTCTCTCTCTCTCTCTCTCTCTCTCTCTCGCGATTTTTCTTCTTTTTTCCTTTACACGATTACCTCTATCGAGAGACGTTTCCTATTCTCGCCCACGTGTCTTGAGATACGAGCTAAATTATCGAATCTTTCCCACAGAATTCCCATTTTCTTGTCCATTAACAGGCTCGCCTGTATATCTGTATTCATGTGAGTCGGTATAAACACTTTCCAGTATCTTGACGTATTCATCGTTACGAAAATACAATCGAATAATTATCGTACAGTTTCTTCTGTTATTTTTTTCTTCTCTCTCTCTCTCTTCCTTCGTTTTTCTTTCTACTTTTTCTATACGCAACTCCTGACATTGATTTATCGCAGTCTCCGTCATCAGCGATGAATCGTAAAAGCTGTATACGATATAAACACGATACGAGAATCAAGACACACTTAAGTTAATAACGTTTGCCACATGAGGCACGACGTCTCATCCATCAGACACTCGAGCCCTCTCTGTCTCTGTCTTTTTCTCTGATGTATTAGTCGTCATTGAAATTTTATAGCATCGTCTTTAGCACTCGCATTAATAAACAATTCGATTGATCAACAGAAATAAATTCATTACAATGTTTTATGTAATCATTTTTACCGAAAATTTTACATCAAGCGTGAGATTTTATGAAATTAGTTTGGATAAAAATTGATTGATCAACGAAATGGATAAAATTGTTGTTTTGGAAAGCATGAGAACGAAGAGAAACAAGATTTTATTCAATAAAAAATTTTTGCAATATATCCAGTCGATAAACATTGATTAATCAATTTATAAAGTGATGGAAATGAATAGAATAAGAGGAAAAATAAGTTATAGATCTGTTTGCAGAGCTCTTGTCTGTTTGGAGGGAAGAAGAAAAAAAAAAAAAAATGACGAGAAAAGACGCGGGTGAAGAAGTCTCTCGCGGGATTGCGGAGCTTGGTAAATGGTACGTAACTAATCATTCTCGGTGTGGTATGGCTCGCTCGGAGAGCACCCAAGACTCTCGATTCGTCATGGCAGCTCAGCAGGAGAGTCTGCCTCCTAAATCAACGATATTCTTATCTCTCGCGAGGGATGGTTTTACTCTCTCTCTATATCCACTTTTTCTTTTAGCGATGCGCTTCTTTGCGGTGTTTTACTCTTGGTAACTCTACGGTAGTATTATTACGACTAGTCTCGACAGCATCTCTTCTTTCTTCCGTGAAACATCTGTGTGTGGGTCGAGTGTGAAATTCTAGCACCCGTTCTTCCCCTGCCATGCACACGCTTCCCGCGTTTGTCATCCGCTAACACCATTCCTTGTCATATACAATTTATATACATATATATGTATAGTAAAAATGGTTGGTAGACTTTTGACACTTGGACCGATCTTTTAGCCCATACCTACAAGAGAAAAGCTGATAATGCGAGGAGAGTGCACAGAAAATTTCCACTAAAATATCTCTACCCTCCCGCTGAGATTCTTCATGCTGCTGGTTAAATTATTCATAAAATTTCATCCACTTTCTCCTTTCAAAATATGTTGAGAGCTCTCAGAATACAAATTAAGAATGTCCATCGGGGTTAAACCGGTTGAAAACTTTTAATATCGTCTACCGTTTTTGGTGTAACAATTTTCACGTTCGACTCTTATTTCTTTCACCGACAATTGATTCCCTGAACACGCATGTCCATCAAAATTCGAAAAAAAAAAAGAAAAACTGAGAAGCAGTGAAATCGAGTAAGAAAAACTGAAAAAAGACCCGGAAAGAAGGTCTGAAACAAGAAAGATAGAGAATTTTGATGCAGAAGGGGTGAGATTAGATGCCGGCAATTAGCGGGGAAATATGAGGAGAGTGGTTGCTCGTTGGGGTTGGTTCACTGGGTTTACACGGTGCTTCGTATGACGGGGGTCGTACGATGGCGTACAAGAACGGAAGAGAGTAACAGCGAGAGATAGAGAGAGAGAGGATGCAGTCGGGTGTGAGAAGCAGCTCCCAGACTAAACATACTCGGCTCGTTAGCGGCGTGTTACGCGATTAACACACCGTACCAGCGACACTCTGTAAATTATACCGTGCTCACGGGGGCTTCGGGGTTAACTCTACCCTATCTACCAACCAACATCTCCGTTTCATGTACATACATACGCTGATACATCCATCCATATAGGAGAGAAACCACAAGCAACGCCATCAAAATGCCTCCGAGCGTATGCACGCGCGAGTACAACCAACCTGGATCAATGCCTACGTGCAACTAGAGGTGGCTTGTTGACAAACTTGTCGAATTAATCAAACCACCCCCCCCCCCCCTCTTCCCACACCTCTTTACTCCCAATCTCCCAAGCTTCTAGACCCTCTGCGCTTTCACGAAACCATGTTTCCAGCATCCCTTCCATCAAGATTCTCCCACCTTTCGCGAACCTCGAACATTTACCTTCGCTAATCATCACTCGACACTAATCACTTACACGATCTTCTTCATTCGTTTGCCAGATTCAAACTCATCAAATTTTCCTACATTTTCATCGTCGAGTTAGCGCTATAAATTTCATTGTTTTTTCAATAAATCTTGCTGTGTCTTCTACCATCTACAATGTCAAAGATCTGAAGCAGGTCAATTTGTAGATTAATAATAATCAAATGTTCATAAATTGCATGTTCTTGGATGATACTTTCTATCATCGTTGCTGAACGGTTCGCGTAAAATTTTCAACTGTAACGACGTAGAATATTGATGTTTGATAAAAAATCATTCGTATTTTTTTTATACAACGATGAAAATTCCGTGTAAATATTTGCTGAATAAATTTATCTGTGTTTCATCTTATCTTTGTAGACTTATAAATTTTTTTTTTTTTTTATGTATTATGTATGAAAACTCGTGTGTAATATATATATTATGAAGGCATTTTTTGTGATACAGAGTGTGCACCATTTCGAAATAAGTTAGTTCTCTTGTCACGTGCTTTAACATTGATTAGCGTCCATGCGCGACAGAGAGACAAAGTGCAGCGATACATCACTGTCACTTCGGCTCGTCCTCGTCGTCGTCGTAGTCGTCGTCGTAGCACGCCGTTAACTGGAGTGACATCGCGATAACAACGAGGCGGCCTGGCTCTTTCTCTCTCTCGCTTTTTCCTTTTTTTTTTTTGTTTTTTCTTCTCGCGAGTATTTTTGGCGTGACTGGAAAGCCTGATGGCCTCAGTCGGACCGATGAGCGACGGGAAGAAACTCGTGATGAAGCTGCGTATTTATGAGAGTCATTAATATTTCATGCAAAAAAAGAAAATAAAAATGGCCGTATCTTCGTCACATTAAATTCGAAAACGCCTCACGGTATGGAGTAGCCCCGGATCACGAGTCTTCTCGTCCCGTATCTGATGCATCAATTTCAATTACTCTCGTTACGCCTCATCCTCGTAAATGATTCGAGTTTCTATTTTTTTTTTTTTTTTTTTTTTTTTCGACAATTGCTCTGTGGCAAAAGCTTATAAATGAGGGAAAAATAACTGTTGAGCAAATTGCAATTGAACTTTTTTGTTTTATACTGAAACTGTAAATTTGGAAAGTTTGTCGAAAACAAAAAAAAATGAAGACATGAAACAGCGATGCACAGGATTCGGGACACGCCGAGGCGAATCACGTAAACCCTTCAATTAGGGTAAATCCACGAAATCGGGTTCATTGGAGAGGCAAACGAGTCAATCTGTTTCGAGGAGACAGAGGATCAACGATTTGCGGACTAACATAGACAGAAGGACGCAGACACACACACACACACGTGCAGGTTCATCCTTAGTCGATAGAGATTGCTCGTTATCTCGTCGAGCTCGAGTTTCGTACAACAGAGAAAACATGCTCGATCGTAAATACCTGATTGCCGAGCAGAGTCAAAGACATTCGCCTCTGGCATACAAATCGATCGAACACAAACCGCGCGCGCGCATTTATGAATCGTAATATAAAATCCGACGATTTGCATAGTCGACGAGCTGCTCGTTCTCTCTCTCTCTCTCTCTCAGACATTGATACACTTGTATGAACTAGAGAATAAACAAATGTAAAAAAAAAAAAAAGTGAAAACGACTGACAAGTTGGCATGAGCGCGATGAATAACGAATTAAGTAACTTCGACGTGTCTCTCGAGTCGCTGTCATTTTTATCGAACGCACTCTTTTACGAGATTTTGACATTGCAATCACTGTTTTATTTTTTTTTTTTCGCATAATTTTACTCCGATCGAAACTCATAAACGGTTTCGTAACTCCGACGTATGGAAATCTGCATGAAAATATAAATGTCAATGAATGTGGGAATAAAAAGAAGGAAAAAAAAACGTCCACAGGAGACTCAGGGGCAAAATGGAACACTTGAAAAATTTCGTAATGGAATTTCACCGAAAAATGATAAGAAAAATTCGATCGAAAAAGAAGCGTTCACAGCGGTGAAAAAAATGAATAAAATAATATTAAATTTTACGATTTATCGATAAACTATTATTCACGAGGTATTGGTTAAGCGACGAGTCGGTCGATCATCGATATATGAACCTGCGAATGATGACCAAGAAAATTTCTCCTCGCTCTCCATGTCGAAGATCGTCTCATCTCTCATCCCTGTAAATAAATACGAACACGATATATATCCTTATTACATATGTAGCGAGTCGAGCGAGTTAGCATAAATTCAAATGTAAGTGTGTAAAATAAATTGAGTAGGACGACGAGGGATCGGAAAATCGTCTACTTTGAGGCTGACACGATGGGGGCTCTCTCTCTCTCTCTATCTCTCTCTTTTTCCAGGCTCGTTACGCCGCATTAACATCGTGTCCCGCTTTTTATCTCGCTTGTTAATCATTTGTTGCCCAAGCCTCGAGAGACCTCACGACGATCCAACATCAGATTCTACGTATATATGTGTATAAAAGTAAAAAAAAAATAAAATAAAATAAAAATGAAAAAAAAAAAAAAAGACGAATTTAAACTTCCCCTTTGCGCTCTACTCGTCGCCATACTTTAATTACCTCGAGAATCTCTCGAAACATTTCTTATTCGCGTTCTCGAGAGCACGATCTTTTCTCCTCGTCAGAGTCATCCGTAAAAGTGTTTTTGTTGTCTCTCGCGTTGGATCGCACGAAACAGAGAAACAGAAAAATCTTCGGCAGAGAGGATTACGTGTGAAGAAATCGGTAGAGAAAAATCGTTACCGTTAACCGCGCGAGGACAAAAGAGAACGCTGCGTCGTCGGGCTGTTACACAAAAGCGAGAGAAAAAAAAGAAGAAGAAGAAGAAGAAGAAGATGAATAAAAAGAAGGAGATGTCGGGACGCGTAAACGTCGCTCAATCTTGCCAGGCTGCGTGATAAGTCACGAGCGCGAATCCGAACGACAGTTTCGAACGAGTTCGGGACCGGTTCGCTTATAAACCGTTTGTATATGGGCAGATCCATTACTTTTCGACGAAAGTGTGCGCGCTTAGGTCAGCGATTTTGATGCTGATTTTTTCCTTGAAAGTACATCAGAAAAGGAGATGATCCTGAAAAATTGAGCCCGATTCGATCAAACCCGGTCGTTGGAGAATTTTTTGAAATTTCAACAAAGTCAGTTTTTTCATCATTTTCAAAAATTTGTATTTCAGCCACTATATCACTTAGAGATTTCGTTCAAGCGGCATTATTTTCGGTAAACGTCCTACTTTTAAGAAAAAAATATAAATTAGTGACAAACTCAAATTCGGCTCAGCTAGAAGCTATCAACTAAACCACTAAATCACCAAAATTTTATTTGTTTTTAAAATTTTCCCAAACCTACCAGTTGCCAAAGGGAGGGACAAATAACGGGTGTTCTATTTTTGTAAGGGTGTATTCTGTTGATATCTGCCCTAATTTCCCCCGATTGCTTCGATTTCGTCACTGTAGAGCCATCCAAAGATGATCGATTTTTGAAAAATCGCTATGTTTAGATAGCTGTCATTTTTTTCTCCGAACTTCGATTTTCTTCAAATTTACAGGAAAGTTGCTTTGATATGTCCCAAAGAAGCCCTGAAAATTTCAACTAGGGAATCGAGCTTGGATCCGAGTTATGAATTTTCAAACATCCAGAAAATTACACTGTAAAAAATACTTTTTGCAAGTAATATCTCATACGTCAAATGAATTATTGATTTTTATATAGTCAAATTAGGTATTTGATCCTATTAATAAGTAGTAAAAGAATACAGTAGTATTCTTTTTATTAAGTTTTTATATTCTTCGTTTAAGAATTTTTTCTATAACGAATATAATTATATAAGAATATAAAAAAGAACCAACATTGTTTCAGTGTATGCTGGAGGTGGCGCTGAAGCTATTTTAGGAAGAATAAAAAATGGAAAAAAAATTGTTCGGGTTTATTTGGGTTTATTTGGGTAACCCAAATAAACCCGAATAAACCCGAACAATTTTTTTTCCATTTTCTTTTTTTCCAAAAAAGAACCAACATTGTTTCAGTGTATGCTGGAGGTGGCGCTGAAGCTATTTTAGGAAGAATAAAAAATGGAAAAAAAATTGTTCGGGTTTATTTGGGTTTATTTGGGTTACCCAAATAAACCCAAATAAACCCGAACAATTTTTTTTCCATTTTCTTTTTTTCCAAAAAAGAACCAACATTGTTTCAGTGTATGCTGGAGATGGCGCTGAAGCTATTTTAGGAAGAATAAAAAATGGAAAAAAAATTGTTCGGGTTTATTTGGGTTTATTTGGGTAAGAATAAAAAATGGAAAAAAAATTGTTCGGGTTTATTTGGGTTTATTTGGGTAACCCAAATAAACCCAAATAAACCCGAACAATTTTTTTTCCATTGCTGGAGGTGGCGCTGAAGCTATTTTAGGAAGAATAAAAAATGGAAAAAAAATAATAATAAATAAAATATAAATAAATAATAAATAATAAATAAAAAATGGAAAAAAAATTGTTCGGGTTTATTTGGGTTTATTTGGGTTACCCAAATAAACCCAAATAAACCCGAACAATTTTTTTTCCATTTTTTATTCTTACCCAAATAAACCCAAATAAACCCGAACAATTTTTTTTCCATTTTTTATTCTTCCTAAAATAGCTTCAGCGCCATCTCCAGCATACACTGAAACAATGTTGGTTCTTTTTTGGAAAAAAAGAAAATGGAAAAAAAATTGTTCGGGTTTATTTGGGTTTATTTGGGTAACCCAAATAAACCCAAATAAACCCGAACAATTTTTTTTCCATTTTTTATTCTTCCTAAAATAGCTTCAGCGCCACCTCCAGCATACACTGGAAAAATTGTTCGGGTTTATTTGGGTTTATTTGGGTAACCCAAATAAACCCAAATAAACCCGAACAATTTTTTTTCCATTTTTTATTCTTCCTAAAATAGCTTCAGCGCCACCTCCAGCATACACTGAAACAATGTTGGTTCTTTTTTATATTCTTATATAATTATATTCGTTATAGAAAAAATTCTTAAACGAAGAATATAAAAACTTACTTCATGCGCCACTCAAATAAGTGGCGCCACTTAATAAAAAGAATACTACTGTATTCTTTTACTACTTATTAATAGGATCAAATACCTAATTTGACTATACAAAAATCAATAATTCATTTGACGTATGAGATATTACTTGCAAAAAGTATTTTTTACAGTGTAATTTTCTGGATGTTTGAAAATTCATAACTCGGATCCAAGCTCGATTCCCTAGTTGAAATTTTCAGGGCTTCTTTGGGACATATCAAAGCAACTTTCCTGTAAAATTGAAGAAAATCGAAGTTCGGAGAAAAAAATGACAGCTATCTAAACATAGCGATTTTTCAAAAATCGATCATCTTTGGATGGCTCTACAGTGACGAAATCGAAGCAATCGGGGGAAATTAGGGCAGATATCAACAGAATACACCCTTACAAAAATAGAACACCCGTTATTTGTCCCTCCCTTTGGCAACTGGTAGGTTTGGGAAAATTTTAAAAACAAATAAAATTTTGGTGATTTAGTGGTTTAGTTGATAGCTTCTAGCTGAGCCGAATTTGAGTTTGTCACTAATTTATATTTTTTTCTTAAAAGTAGGACGTTTACCGAAAATAATGCCGCTTGAACGAAATCTCTAAGTGATATAGTGGCTGAAATACAAATTTTTGAAAATGATGAAAAAACTGACTTTGTTGAAATTTCAAAAAATTCTCCAACGACCGGGTTTGATCGAATCGGGCTCAAATTTTCAGGATCATCTCCTTTTCTGATGTACTTTCAAGGAAAAAATCAGCATCAAAATCGCTGACCTAAGCGCGCACACTTTCGTCGAAAAGTAATGGAT
This sequence comes from Campoplex capitator, assembly GCA_037576405.1. NCBI lineage: Eukaryota > Metazoa > Arthropoda > Insecta > Hymenoptera > Ichneumonidae > Campoplex > Campoplex capitator. The sequence goes on along the minus strand of JARBWI010000322.1, from coordinate 14,684,971 downwards.
CTGCCCATATATATACGTGTATACGTATGAATGTAGGTTTGCGATCGACCGCCCGTTAACTCTCTTTATCGCATCTCGTTCATCGTTTCGTTCCTTTTTCTCTCTCTTTCGCTGTACACTTTGCACTAAAAACGCGAGACCAGGCGAGAGGAATTTCACGATCGATGATTCCCAGTCCCCCCCCTCCTCCTCCTCCTTCTCACGTGAGTCGATTACCGAAGAGCAACACTTTGCCTCTATAACCACAAGGTAGAAAAATAAAAACGTCTTTTAAATTTCAAGACAAAGTATTGTTTGGATGGAAACAGTTTTTTTTTTTTGGCAAAGTTTCGAAAAAAATTTACGTTTTATGACACTGATGAAACTTTGTTCGATCGAAATCAATGTTTTGTGATGAATGAATAGTATTTTTTAGTCAACATTCACTTCATGACCAACGAAAAGAACGGAATCGTTCGAAGAACAGAAATTTCTGTCACTTTTTATTGTTCTTTTTCCTATTTTATCGCACTTTTGTTAATATATTTCGTAATAATTCGTGGCTTTATAGCTGTTGCGAGAGTTGATTCGTTGTTAATTTATTGTTTTCTTTTATACTCGAAGCTGGCCGGGTTCTATGCAATTCTTTCGCGCTCGTCGATTTATTCAAAAATTATATTTATATAGTTTTATTTTATATTTACCGTTGGAGGTATACTTTCACGCGAAACTCTTAGGTTCGTGGTTAGCGTCGACTGCGGTACCATTTATCGTCTTGGTATAAATCACCGTCTCGTTTTAATGAGAAGGAAGATAGATCCACGCCGCGTTTGTATATATAATACTACTGTGATATCTGGCATGATTTCGAAACTTTGCCCACCGACTATACAAATATATACTCGTATAAATAATTAATGCGGCTTATAAAATCTCCGGTAGATTTATTATCATTACGATTATGATGAATCGCGCGCACCGCAAAGTTGATGCCGAGAGTAACGCGCGCGCTCACCTCCAGTACTACGAGAATTGTTCGATAATGATGTAATTGCGAATTGAGACGTAAGCGTGACGAGATTCTCGAAGGAGTAACGTGTGCAGCAAAAGCCAAGAGTGCCCAGCGGGGGGTGAAATGACTCTTTTCTCTCTTTGCTTTCATAACTCGAATCATTCGAATGATTTTTCGCGGCGTTATTCGTTATGGAGAATTATTGATGCGACATCTGGTGAGCAGTGAAGAGAATAATGGATCGCGATGGTTGGAGGTTGATGACTTTATTGTGATCGGTTCAATCGGCAATCATCCGGAGATTTGCTTTTCGAAGGAAAAAAAAAAGGATTCTTGGTATGTGGAATTAGGAATTAGGAATGCTGGTGAAACTGTCATGAAAATTTAATCAATTCGGAGTTGATTGATTCGTTGAATGTGGGTTTGAGGACTTTCCGAAGTGGAATAGAGATCGAAGCTATTTTCTTTTAATTCTGACAGAGATAGGCGCTTGCCAATTTGCATGATGACGCTCAACGTAGTTTTATTTTTATTTTTTTTTCATCATTCCTCTCGTTGTCTGTCGCTCTTCGACTCGATCTTACGTTGTATTGGATGCGGGAGAGCTCAGTGTCGATGTGTATGCTTGGCGGTGGGACGATCGTGATTCAAACTCAGGAACAATAAATTAATCGCTCGCGCGGGATAGCGCTACGTGTGGTTTCGCATTCGAGAGATCTCCGGGGGCCGGCGCACGGTGGCCAGAAATAAAAAATATATGTATCTATATGCATTTACTTCTCCTCGGGGTTGCCGAGAGGAGCGAAGACATTAACGACGGTTGTGACACCGTTCACCGGACATCGTCGATCGTTTTAAAATCCCCGATTTCTCATCGCACTCTCTTTCTCTCTCGGTCTTCGGTATTTGTGCGGTTAAGATTTACATCCACTCGGCACGCTCAACATATATCTATATATGTATACATTTGGTATATTAGCTTCGTAATATATGGCTTTTATAATAAAGTTACAAAGTGCGAGAGATCCGAAGTCAGCAACCCGCGAACACACTCGAACGAGCACACGTGGGAGCTCATACACACGACGAGCACTTAAAAACGAATAGCTTCGATTTACATCTATATATATTTGTGAAAATATATTTAAAAGATGGCATGAGGGGTCAGCGAGAGAAAGAAAAATGTAAGAAAAGGAAAGAAAAGTTTTTTGCTTCAAGAGTCACGAGATTTGGCCCTGCTTTTTGGAACTCCATAAATATATCGTCATTTCGAGGAGCCAAAGTAGGCTCTTTCGCCGAGCGATTTACGTCTCTCGTAGCAAATTCTGTCTAAAATATATCAGTCACCTTTTATATTACTAGGTGGATAGTGAGGAAGAGAGAGAGAGAGGGAGAACACGAGGAGAGATGAAGCAGGAGAAACGAGAAATCTGACGTTGAACTGTTATTTCGTTGATTCGTCATTTTCCCGGGGTCGTTTCTTTCTACAAAGTCCATTTTCCAATCTTCGAGTCTCGTGCTCTCGTGATACAATGAAAATATAAAAAATAATAGAGAAATAAAGAGGAATAACGATAATGGGCGAGTCCTCTCTGACGGTACCGAGCTCGACGCGATGGAAAGTTTTTTTTTCTTTTCATCTGATTTATTGCAGTCCATCCCGTAAACTTCAACGCGCCAGAGATTACGAAAGGGTAATATTAAACGTGTAATAAAATTGTGGACATGTTTATGTATAGATCCTGAAATCCTTCTCGATCTCCGACGTTGAACGATCGCGGAAGTAGTTTTCTCGGGTCATCGATGTGCCCTCTCATATACAGCGGGGTGAGGGCAAGGGGGGGACTGACGGTTATTTCACATGCACTTTTAATCCATTCTGCGGATGTCTACGGATGTATACATGTGAGGGTTGAGGATATTGTACGAGGAAATCAATGGAAAGAATTAAGAAAATGGGGGACAAAAAAAGGAGAAAATTCGCAGATATTCGCAGAAAGGAAGATGCAGGAGCACTGAAAAATTCGTAAAAACATATTCGAAAGCTAAAAATTTAGAGAGAGAGAGAGAGAGAGAGAAATGAAAACGCTTATAAACACGAAGATGTAGACGTATGGGAACACGCACGCACACAGGCTTACAGGAGGCTATTTACGAGGAGATAGTAAGCGCCATTAAGCGAATCAGATGCTGCGAAACGGTCGGTGTATTTTGCCAAGCTCTCGCGAATGGGTTGACATCTTTTATGATCGGCTTTATCTCAACGACCTGGGGAGATGCGCCTGAGTCGCACAGACAACACGAAACGATCCGGTAACGATTCTTCCGAAACCCACGACGCGAAAACACGAGGACGCAGCAGCGAGCCTTGGTGCTCCCATCGCTTTTTAGTCTTCGTTCTTCTTCGCTCTTTTAATGCTCGTCACTCCCTGGAGGATTTGTATCTTTGCACTAAATCGCTCTTGCGACAGCTTCTTTTTTGCAATAGGCGAATACTTGCCACGTCGGTTTCCGTTGCTCTTGGAATTTTATTTCAGTATTATACGAACGTGGTTTCGTCGTTTGAAATAAATTCTGTTACGACAACTACTTTCTCGAATCTTTTTTGTTATTCTAATTCAAAATACAATTGATCTCATTTCTAGTGATAATTAATGATCATTTTATTGGCAGAAGACTCGTTAGTGTATTCGAAAATGAACATTTAAAATATTCATATATTCGCTTGGCTTTATTACGTGAATTAAGTCAATTGTAAGAAAATGTCTGTTTCATAAATGCGAACGTTTTTATTAGAATTAAAAATTTTTTTTTAATAGTTCTACATATCAATAGACTGGCAGCGAATTGGCGTCAAGTAATGATAAGAATATGATCAAACATTCTAGGATGATAACAAAAATATCATTATTTTTATAGAGGGCATTCCACACCGAATCGGCCATTGCTTGACCTTTGCATTTTTTATTTTGCTGATTTTTGTCTCTCTATTGAAGAGCACCGGAAGAAATTCGCCTGTTTTTGTTTCGAGTTTTCATTTTTTTTAATTTATCCTGCAAAAATTTTGGACAATCACCGTAGAAAAACGATTTTATAACGAAAATTGAGAAAAATATCATGAAAATCATAAAAACAGTTGGAAAAAATTATTTGCCCACGATCGCAACTACGTTTCATGGAAAAATGTAAAGAAAATCCAACATCATAATCACTCTAGAGAAAACGATTGTATGCTGAAAATGAAAAAGAAATAAATAAATCAATAAAATCACAAAAACACGTGAGAAAAATGATTTGCCCACGATTGCACTGGGCAAGATATACGTCAAAAAAAAAAAAAACAGCTACTTTTCATAAGAAATAAAAATTTTCAAAAAATTGAATGACTTTCCTTTGCCACGCTTGAAAATAGAAAAAAATAATTAACAAAATAAAAAATGCAAAGGTCAAGCAGTGGCCGATTTGGCGTTGAATGCCTCATAAATATTTCAGGCTATCGTGAACAAATAATACCTTCAGAACTTGCTTCATCTAAAAATGTTTCTGAAAGTTGTCGCAGTATCTTTTACGAACATATTTTTTTACAAATTGCTGTAGAAATGCGGTGTTGACGCAAGAAAAAAAATTTGTGAGAGGTGGAAGCGTGTGATCATATCTATAGGTGAAAAAAATAAGTGAACATTTGTATAAATAAAAAAAGTTCAAAACAGCCGCTCAGGCTCATTACACGTGTACTCATTTCCATTTATGGTTCCTCCCAAAAATGATCAAATTCGAAAAGAAAAAATTTGGAAACCCTCCCAAAAACACAAACGGATAAATTTGAACCGAGCTAAACGGCAACGATTTATGCTTCACAGATATTAATTAAGTTGGAACTTTGAAAAAAAGTAACCATGAATATGAATAAGATCCACTAAATTATGCGGAGTACTATGCGGAGCTTCATTGTTTCATAAGATTGCTAGAAACGATTCATAATTCATTGCAATAATTTAATTATTGCCGATGACAAAAAAATATCCCCCTTCGACAGACCGGACAGAGCATTTTTCGTTATGAAAATCAAAAAATAATTTTTTTCAAAGTAAGTATTTTAGAAGCGTGTATATTTACCTTGTAATTTGTATCGGGCAGAGCGCCTATATGTCGATAAGGAATATTAATTAATATTCATTCGTATAATCCTATCGGCATCGTTAAAAGTGATGGATGAAAATATCATTAAAAAATTTTTATCTAGCCTGTCTCCATGAAAAAAAAACACACACACTTTCTTCGTGTATCAATTAAAATGTTTCAGTTTGCACATGTAGATTCTTAATCATTTTCACGACTCGATCACTTTTCGGTATATATAGAGCAAGGTTCGTCGAATTTGGCAGTAACCTCTTCACATCGATCAGCTAACTACAATGTTCAAATTCATCATTGCTCTTTGCGTGGCACTCGTCGCTTCGGTAAGTAGTACATCCAATGTCTGCAATAGAACAATTTAAAAGAATTAACGAGTCTCAATTAATTTACGTGAACACTGAACGGCTATGAAATTTCAGTGAGAGATATATGTTCTCCTAACAATTGGGGTTGCGTCTATTTCGTTTTTGGGAAACCTGAAAAATATCCTCTTATCAAATTTTATACAAGTCGATCTTGTTTTTTTTTTTTAGTATTTTTTTCTTCATATTTTCTGCGGATAACGTTTCAGGAATACTCTTTCAAGATCTTACGTCAGAATACCGAAATGTATGAAATTTGTAGATTTTTGTTTCGGAGTCATCCTTCAGGTCATCGAAGATGATGATGTGGAGTCGAGAAAAATGAATATTTTTGTTTTTTTTTTGTTCGAAAGATTATTTTGATAAATTTCTGGAAACTATTTTTTTTTCAGTAAAGTTTCAGGAGAAACTTTATGAAAATTACTTCTGGCGATAACTTTTTCCACTTCCATTCAACTGCTTCCAATTTCTTTTAAATTTGGACAGTTGAATTTTTTTTTATTTATTAGTTGATTCCGAGCTAATCAGAACCAATTACAGTTTACTAACGCGTCAGTAGATGGTGACGAAAAAAAATATTCTGTATGTGAAATGAGGGGGAGATCGATCGTCAGAAAAATGTCTTTATTACAGAATGTACATTTTGGTGATTGTGGTGATACATTGTATTGGTACAAATTCATCGTGTGAAGTTTTTTTAATTTAATTTTTTTTATTATCAATAAGATAAACTTTTTTGTATATTTGTAGGTGGCTTACGCCCATATTCTGAAGTTTCCAGGACTGAACGAAGTAAATGCTTCAAAACAAAAATGTGTCGTACTAATAAAACAAACGTATGAACATTTGGAAAGATATTTGAAACAAGATCCAGCTAAGCAAGACAAGCTTTCGGTAAGAAGATCGAACAACCGAGTACAAAAAAAGGAATGAAACTGATCAAATGAAAATGTATAATTTCGACAAAATATCTGAGAAATGAATTTTCTTTCATACAGACCTTGGAACACATCGGATTGCCCGCGTTCATCAAACTCATTGAACAGGTACAGAATGGAGTCATGGAGTCGAATAACATTCCTGGCGAACATTTATCGTGTAGCGAAGGAGTAAGTGCCGCATACCTTTAATAGTATTATACAGAGTGTCCCACTAAGAATACTTCAAACTCTGAAGTAGTTCAGCACCGATTATGAATCGGGAAATCTCATTTGCTTTTTCTATCTTGCTCCCGTCGGGTTGATTAATTAAGTAAAAGGAAACATATTCGGTAAGTTAATCCTTTTTTCCAGCATACTTGAAACAATGTACGATTGTATTTTTTGTAATTAGATTCTGAACGAGCTGCATCATATGATACATTTGTACGCAAGAGGCTATTAGTAGGAGGTACAAGCGTAAATGTCAACGTGATTTTAAATGGACGCTCTAAATGATTACGTTATGGACTCCAGTCAAAAACCACGAGAAATGAACGAGGCATTTAATATGCGAAAGCATTCAGGATTAAAATAAAAAGGAAAAATGTTCTTTGTAACAAATGTTGAAAAAACTGATAAAAATAACAAAAACTGGGGAAAATTGTAATATTCAAATAAAACCCATGCATAGTTTTTGTGATGAGTTCATGAATCAAATCCCATACAGGCCGGCACGCGGCAGTGTCTCATGCATGTTTTCGGTCATTTTTTTATAGTATACAAAAAAAAATAATGAGCCTAAACACACTTCACGATTTATCTATACCGGAGTAGATTACTATCTAGTAACTTTGACCAAAGCTCCTGCATAATTTCACTAAGAATAGTCCTTTCATTTTTCAACTTGGATTGAGTTCGATTTCATATTTTTTTTCTCGATAGTTCCAGTATCTTCATCACTTTTTCATAAAATATTATATTCGCCAGTGGTTTCAGGAAAATGGATGGACGTTTCCAATTCCATAGCTTTCTCGTCAGAGATAATTCTTCTTGGAAAATTTGTCAGGGACGTATTTTGAGATGATAGAGGGCATGGCCCAGCACATCCCAGAATGCGATCGATGCTTAGAGGTATCAAAATCATTGGATGGTGACTGCTAGAAACTGCTGATGACATCGAGGAATTCTTATAAAGCAGTGTGCCATCATAAACTAATTCAGAATTTTCGACGCGTAGCACACGTCGTACATCTACTTCAAGGGCATTATAAAAAGGCGTGGATATTGCCGGTCTCGACAACTACGATGGATTGGTCTAAAGATTCGTTGAATTTGATTAAATATTGTAAAATAGATTAATTGAAAGTAAAAAATATTTTGCGGTCTGCTTTTCAGTTGATTATAATTACAAATGTGATTATTAGTAGATAAAGGAACACTTGTGTATTATGTGTATGTCGTACAAGCTACTAAACTTCTGTCATGTAATTTTCGACTCGAGACATGTACATTTATGAAAGAGAGTTAGCTTTTTGTTGATTATCCCAGGATATTATGCCTGGATATATCATTTGTTTTTCTATAGGACAATGCATAGTGAGATGTTGTTTAAAATATAAATTGACAAGTAAATATATCAGGTTTTTATGAAAAAAGTAATACTTTCGAAATTTAGGTGGCTAAAAATATTTTTTTAAATAGAAGATATTTTTTGTTCTGGCAATTGAAAAAAATCGTAAGAAAAAGTGGTCTCGTTGTAAATAAAAATATAAGCACTTCATGAAAAAATAGAACAGTCTAAATTTGAATTCTCGCTCGAAAAAAAATCGTCGATCGAAGTATGCTTTCAAGTGTGTTAAAAAAATTCGTTTAGTATAAAAAATAGACGGACACTTGTACAAATAAAGAACTGTTATCGCATCGTTAGCGCTCTTGCCACTTGAACATTTTCAAACATTCGGCTTAACGATGGCAATCTATTTTCCATGGATACTAATATCAGACTTGAAAAATAATGACTGAATAAATTAAAACTCGAATATTAATTCTGTTATATCATTCGTTCGGACGTCATCAATTGATTGCGCATTAATATCTATAGAAAAATTTCAATAGTTTTCTTATCATTCCATATTTGAGGAAAAAATGTTCGATGAGTTTTGGATATAAATGGAGCTGGATTCGATGAAATTGGCAGTCAACTTTTAACAGCGATCAGCTCAACTATAATGTCCATACTGATCATTGCTCTTTGCGTGGCAGTCGTCACTTCGGTGAGTACCTGACAACTGAACATACAACTGAAACAACTGAAAATACTTAATAACGCGTTTATACATGAATAGTGAACTTAAAATTGTTGAGATTAAAATCCGAATTTTCATTGCACGATGTTATCATTTTTCAATAAGGAGTGAGGGCTACTTGTAACGCCGAAAAAAAAAAACACTTTTTTCGGGATTTTTTTTTCAAACAGGTTTTATCATTTAGTGAAAAATTTTTTCCCATGTGAATAATTAATATTTCTAGTAGCTACAGTAAAATTTTCATTGAAAAATAATGATAAATTAGCCAGATGCAGTCAGTCTGCGAGGGGTCCGAAAAAAAAAGTATTTTGCGGTGATCACCGCTGCTCATCGTCAGATCATCTGAAAGCAAAAATTTTTATGGGGTTCATTGGTAAATCACATTGGGCCCAGGATGGACGGAGGGTTAATGAAAATTTCGAATTTTTACAAAACGGCGGATACTCAAAGTCAGAATTTGTTTTCCAATCAAAAATTCACTCAAAAAAGGGGACAATTATTTAGAAATTTCAAAACGATCGATCAAGTCGTTCTGGAGTTACAGTGATCACCAACTTTGCATACGTGATTTCGAGAAAAATGAGTTTAAAATTCATTTAGCTCCGGCATCACACCATGCGGGATTATACAGAGATAAGAGAGATCGATCTTGTTATCAACAGCTTTATTACGCAGCGTAAAATATATTGTTTGCTCTCTGTAAACGAACGTTCATTTTTGGTGTTTATAAAAAAGTAATCCTCATTAACAATAAAAATACATTTCGTCAAGTTTTTTTTTTTTCGATTAATCGGAGATTTTTTCAAACCATTGCTAAGTGACTAACGCTGGTACTCCACAGGCCCCAATGCTGAACGAAGTGAATACTGCCAAACAAAAATGTGTGAAAGAAATCAAAGGAAAGTATGACCAGGTGGAAAACTTTCTTAATCTGGATAAAACATCGACTGGGCAAGCTACGCTTTTGGTAAGTAGATCAAACAATAGAGAATAATAGAAAATTCAATTAAACGAATGAAAATCTATGGATTTAGTTGAACTATGGAAGAATTAAGTAAATTTCGTTTGACGCAGAAATTGCAACAGGATGGATTGCCCTCTTTCAACAGACTCATAGAAGAGGCACAGAATGGGGTCATGGAGCCCAATAATTCTCCTTCTAATCCTTCATCCTGCAGCACGAAAGTGAGTATCTCTTTCGGTTGAAAATATTGTACAGGGTGTCTCGCAACAAGTAGTCGAAAACGTAAAGTTTTCGATTTAAAAAACGGTCAAAAGATCGAACAGAAGTTAGAACCTAGAACTCTTCTCGTGGAAAACAAAATTTAATTTTTTAATTTTTGACAACACTTTTATCATTTCTAATTAGTCATTTGTCGTAAATGATCTTCTTAACAATTCAAGACGAGTAACGATACAAGACGAGAATGGAGTTTTCAACTATTCCACTTCTTTGTTCTAGCACATTTTCAAAATAATAAACTGATTTTTTTTTTTTTTTTTGTAATTAGATCTCGGACGAGCTGTTTCGTCTGGCACGACTCTACGGAATGGGAATCCATTAGAAAAAGTAACCGAGAACTTAATCGACAGCCGATCGAACTCACCAGAAGTGAATCATTATGATTCAATGTACGAGAGCATTTAAAAAGCAGTAAGAACGAAAAATCTTCAACACCAATATTGAGATATCGTGAAAATAAAGAACTGCGGAGATGGTAGAATATTGAAATGTAACCGGTGCGTAGGTTTGGTGGTGGGCGTGCTCGCCTCTGAACCAAAACTTTGGGAGATCTTTGATACGGACGCAATTTCCTTAGATTGTACAAAAAATAATAAAACTCTACGAACTTGGAAATTTTCATACAGCGGTAGATCTCTATTCATTCAATAATTTTATTCCGAAATCTCGAATCAATTTCCCTAAGGATTCTCTTTTCATTTTTCAATAATTTTTAGATGAATCCATTTTTAATTCACTGGGAGAGGTTGTGAAGATTTTTTTTAAGGATTCGAATTTGGGGACAATTATTTTCATTCACTTTCAACCTCTCAAGAAAACAAGAAAACATTTTACAAAGTCGAGGTTCTCTGAAAGAGAAAAAAGACAAAAAAAGAGAATCATTTTTGCAGACTTAATCAGAAGCATTCTCTCTGAGATGAGGGAGTGATCCAGAAGAGGAGAGTGAGACGAGTTGATGAAAATAAGGGAAAAATTGTTTTCTTTGCGAATGTCCTTAAGTTTCGAATTATGAGCTCGGGATTTTGCTCGTTCACGTTCAACCACGAATCGGTTGAACGCTAAAAATGTATCGTGTTTGTGAATTCACGAGAAAGTTTACGAGCGAGAGGAGATAAGAGATTTAAAAAAATATCGAATTATTAAGTTTCGACGAGTAAACGGGATTTTTATGGTTCTCGTATCGTATTATAGTGGATTTTCACTTGTTCGTATAGGTGTGTTTGTGAAAGAGTACGAGTCGTTTCTCGGATACATGTGAAAAGTGTTTGCAGAGGCGTTCTATAAAATATATTATTGCCTACGATCGTTGGATGACGATTGTTGAATAACGTGCACCTATAATATATGTACGTGCGTGCATAAAATAGTTGTAAATACGCGAGATATTATAGTTCTTAGAATGATACGAGTGGGAATAAAATTGATCGATGATTTTCCTTTCCATACGACTCTCGCGGTTCTTGAATAATAAAAATCATTATTACGATAAATATATTACTTCGAGTTTGATTGTATGTGTGTGTGTGTGCTTCATGCTCTGAAGTACTCGATATTATACTCTCAGCGTCATAATTCATAGTCGTCGACAATTTAAAAGATATTTGCATCGCTGTCTCGTCGAGTGTATAATTAACAAACGTGAAGAACGTTTGCTCGTAGATTCCAACATTTTTCTCTCTCTCTCTCGCACAGCCTTTTATCCTCGATTTATGATTTTCGTATCGTAATAAAGAGTTGAAAATTTTATTATTAGTTGGGAATCGTACATCGCGTGTGTGAGAACAATGAACGAGGAATATATACGGAAATTAAGCCTTTATCCGAATCAGCATCGCCCGCTTTTGGTATAAATAGAGACGGTAATTTAATCTCTGCTATACTCGAAATGCACATGTCATTATAATGTACATATTTATCCATTGATCTGATATTTATATGTATTAAACGATTCAATGTGTTACAGAAAGTCCAGATTGAAATCTCATCTGGATTATGCAAATGTCTTTCACGTACGATTTCTTCAACAGCCATGCCTCGTTCACCCAGTACTTTTATACTTTATTTTTTAATACTTCTCGACTGTTTCTTTTTTTTTTTCTTTCCAGTGGTATAACGCGTTAACGAGTAATTCAATACGACAAACTCCGGGCAGTTTTTACGAGCGACTATCAATTGAATTCCTCGATACATGCTTTTCATATAGCAAGAAGATTTAATGTCCCACGAATGATAAGTATATCCGTTTTATGAGTACTGCGCTGAAGATTATAGGTTTATATGATTTCCGTGGAATTTTATGGCCAGGATAATTTTCTTGCTTGTCATGCTTGAAAAAAAAAAAAAAAAGAAAAGAAATTCAATTGCTTCCACCATTTTTAATGAATTCCTTTAGTGCTTTGCCCTATATCGAATGTCATTTGGTCGTTATTGCAGTCACAAATTCTTGATGCAAGACGGATTTAATCGATCAATCAATAGTTGCTTGATTATTTTTTTCTGACCTATCGGCAAGTGTAATATAATAGGTGGCAACGAGAAGAAAAATTTAGCCATGAAGTAGTTCAAAAAAGAAAAAAAAAAGGAAAAAAATGGCGGGAAAATCGAGTCGATCAGGTTGGCGAATGCGTCAATCACTGACACGAGAAAGTCGGCTGCTCATCGTGATTTCACAGAGGTTTCGAGAGAAAGAGAGAGAGAGAGAGAGAGAGAGAGAGAGAGAGAGAGATAGGGCGAGAGAGTATCGGGTGGTGAAATATATTGAAAATTGAATAGCACGTGCGCAACCGCGGTATATTGGTGGCTCTGAATATATACTAGTGCGGTGTTGTACACGAGGCGGTGTGCACAGGACAGTACTATACACAGCCGATTGACGTTGAAGTTTATCTCGTGACAGCCGTCTGCTCGATTGTCGGACAGCTTTCCCGGATGCAGAGTGAAAGAGAGAGAGAGAGGGAGAATACGGACTGACATACAATGCGGACAATGAAACTGCCCATCCGTCTGCCTCTTTGGACAATGGTGGATGCCACATCGGGTGCACAGATAGTTTCAAAATGGGACGAGGATGAGTAGGAGGAGGAGGAGGAAGAGGAAGGTAGAAGAGGTATATACGTTTAGCGGGCAAGCGCGATATGCTGTCGCGGTTGCCTTCATCTCGAGTTGGCGTTGTAATTAAGCCAATTAATAGTAGCAAAGAAAATGAATCTGGCAACATTTTCATTTGAAACGGATGTTCGACTAACTGATATTTTCGTCTCTGAGATTAATTTTCCAGCAGTAACTTCCAACGATCCTTATTAAAGGATAGCAGAGGTTTGTCATTGATGGTCGATAGGGTTTGGTTATATGAATGGCCGAGATATCGAGTGAGCAGACAAAATCTCATTAATTGGGAAAAAGTAACTTCCTCCGAAATATTTTCACAGACTTCCATCGGTTATGTTCACGTTTTATTTCCAGTTCGTCTCTCCATTTATGATGACAATGGTTCAGCAGCCCCAGGATGTGAAATCGATTAATTACTTATCCAATACAGTATCCCACGACAATAATGACATAACGATGACAACAGGAACCGGAGAGCGCGGGTGTTCGACGCAGACAAAAGCCCATAAGGACAAACAATCATCAGAGCCCTGAGCGAGCTGCTTGTTACTAACGCTCGCTAGTGGAGAGGGCGTCAGCCACTAAGGGAAGGTAGATGGCGCGAGGAAGAGAGTGTGTTAGAGGCGTAGA